>CAMZMU010000110.1:25718379-26318379 GCA_947311845.1 Poa pratensis
TAATTGGTGCGCCACAAAATATTTCTGTGGCGCATGGCAGAAGGTGCGCCACAGAATTTTGGCCTTTCTCTGGCGCATCTGATAGCATGCGCCACAGAAATATGACATTGTGGCGCATGGAAGCGAATGCGCCACAGAATGTCATATTTCTGTGGCGCATGCCCACCCATGCGCCACAGAAATAGCGTGGGTCCCACGTTCCAATTATTGGGCCAAGTCCATCTGGGGAGATTCTGTGGCGCACGTGGCCCAGTGCGCCACAGAAAGTTCATATTCTGTGGCGCACCAGCCGCCATGCGCCACAGAATCGTAGCTTTCTGTGGCGCACCCAACACCGTGCGCACAGAAAGTCGACATTCTGTGGCGCACCGAGCTGCGTGCGCCACAGAATGTTGGCCAGATCCACAAAAAGGTGGCAGCACCCACTTTCCCCATGTGACCTTCTTCATTCTCCCCCATGCATCTAGCTCGAGCTCCTCCTCTCTCCCATGGCATTTTGACCATCCTATTATCCATTATTTGTTGTTAAACCTACTTTGTTTGACATAGAATTGGTGAGGGCTTGGGGAAAGCCTCCATATATATTCTCCTCCTCTCTTTTTGTCCACTATTTTCCCTCCATCACCACACACTCTCTCTCATCCATCACAGTCATGTCTCGGGAACGGATCTAGATCTACTAGGTGGGTATTGTTGGATGGGTGTTTGTTAAAGGCATGAGAAACTTGTCGGCGGGCGATTGTGTGTGTGGTTTGCATGAAGCAAACTATTTGTTGAACGGATCTTGCATGAAACTTGTGTGTGTGGTTTGCATGAATCTTTGCATGTTGTTCCTTGCGCCGGCGTGGTGCATGGATGTTTATCGAAATGTTGATTCATTTCATTTCGGTAAATTTTTGCACCACATATGTCCTAATTCTAGGGGAAGTCATGCCGAATTTTTTCGTCGAACATTTCCGACTTAATAACACATACTCTATATGTATACCGCGTAGGCGACCATGGTCATGAAGATGAGCTCCAGTCGAATCAACAACTACAAGGAAGAAGCGAAGGCGGAAATGATTCGGTGCAACAAGCGCCACATACGATGTCCGTGTAGAAGTTGCAAATTTGTGAGATGGATCGACCCTGATTCCGGACTATTGGAGGAACACCTGCTCAGGCGGTTTCATGGAAGGCTTCAATGAAGCACCGACAGCAAATGTTGCGCCGACAGCAAATGTTGCGCCCGAAGACGAGGGCGGGCATGATGATCGTGACGAAGGAGATGCCGACGGAAATGGTCATGATGAAGGAGTAGATGGTGGTGGAGAAGACGCGAACACGCCGCAGAGCTCGCTAATGTCGGCCTTGATGGAGTCTCATGTTCAAGAACTGCTCCTTAAGGAGGCGAGGACCGTTAGAGAGAAAGCCAAGCTAGCGCAAATGGAGATAGACGGGAAGACTCCGTTGTATCCAGGGTGCCGGCCACAGGATACGCGCTTGCAAGTAACGCTTGATGCTCTGGAGATGAAGTCAGGAAACAAATGGACCGACGTGAGCTTCAACAAGAACATGAAATTCTTCCACGAGCGTCTTCCCGAGGGGAACACATTGCCAACTAGTATCGAGGAGGCCAAGAAAGTCGTGTGCCCTCTTGACCTACCGCACGTTAAATACCACGCCTGCATCAATGATTGCGCAATTTATCGGGGCGAGTACGAGGACAGAACCACATATCCGGTGTGCGGCCAAGGACGGTACAAGAGCCGTGGGAAGAAAGGTCCTCACAAAGTGGTATGGTACTTTCCTATCACTCCCCGTTTGCAGCGGTACTTCGTGGACCCTAAGGAAGCAAAGCTCATGCAATGGCACGCGGAAAGGGAGAAGCCTGAAGAAGATCCGGAGAAGGGCAGGATCCTTACACACCCTTCAGACGCTGGCCAGTGGCAAGAGTTGGACGCCGTCGGAAATTTCGGAGGCGACGCAAGGAACGTCAGGCTCGGTATGAGCACCGATGAACTCAATCCTTTCCGCAACCAGAGTAGCACGCATAGCACATGGCCCGTGTTTGTATGGCCTTACAACCTTCCCCCGTGGTTGTGCACGAAGCAAAGGTATATTCACATGAGTCTTCTCATTCAGGGCCGAAACAAGCAGGTGTCCACATACATACGTATCTCGCGCTGTTGGAAGAGGAGTTAGCCACATTGTGGGCGACCCCAGCCCATACGTGGGATGCCTACACTGGAGATTATTTCCCAATGAGAGCCGCGCTGCTCACGACGGTGCAGGACTATCCTGGTTGCTCATATGTATCGGCCCAGGTAGGCCACGGATTCTGCGCATGTGTCAGGTGCATGGATAAGACCCCGCATCTCCAGCTACCAAGGAATCCCGAGTCTTCGAAAACCGTGTACCCAGGGGCTCGAAGGTGGCTTCGCATGGATCACCCGTGGAGGAAACGCGGTGACCTGTTTAATGGTAAGGACGAGCCCGAAGGACCCCGATCCCGAGGAGCGGCACAGAAATCGACGAGCTGTTGAATAATTGGGAGGAGTGCCCTGCGCCATGAAAGAAACGACCGAAGGTAGATCCACTGCTGGGTGTATGGAAGCGAGGGCTGTTTTCCACAACTTGCCCTACTGGAAGTTCCTCAAGATGCCACATAGCCTTGATATGATGCACATTACAAGAATGTCACCGAGAGTCTGCTTGGCACTCTTTCCAACATGCCGAAAAGACCAAGGATGGGACGAAAGCAAGATACGATCTGAAATGGCTTGGTGTCAGGAAAGATCTTCAGGCCCCGATAGCGATGACGATGATGATGATGATCAGACGGAAGGGACTCAAGGTCGCGGCAAAAGGGTAAAGAAGAACACTGTGGTGCTTCCTGCTACGTGCTTCACTATGAGTCCGGAGGAGCTCGAGCAATTCTACAGGTGTCTTCTAGGAGTCAAATTTCCGAATGGTTACGTGGGACAGATAAGCAGATATCTGGACGGAAAGAAGAAGAGGTTTAGCGGGATGAAGTCTCACGACTGTCACATGTTGTTGACGCAGATACTTCCCGTTGCGATTCGAGGGATAATGGACGAGCACGTCCGTGATACGCTCCTTGCCCTTTGCAACTTTGTCGACGTCATCAACAGGAAGTCGATCGGGGTGAAGCAGCTCGACAGGCTACAGGAAGAGATCGAGCTGGTACTATGCGAGCTCGAGATTTACTTCCCGCCAACATTCTTTGATATATGCGTGCATCTCCTTCTCCATGTCGTTGATGACATCAGGCAGCTAGGGCCAACGTTCATGCACTACATGATGCCGTTCGAAAGGATGAACGGTGTCATGAAAGGATACGTTCGCAACAGGGCCCGTCCACATGCAAACATGACCAAGGGCTTTCTAACCTACGAGTGCATCTCCTTCTGCCAGAATTATCTAAGCAACGAGAACCAGGATGTAGGTGTGCCCACGAGGAAACACTTCGACATGCTCAATGGATATGGTCACCGAGAGGGCTCCAGCACAATCTTTGTCAGCATGCAGGGTCGAAAGGACGACTTCGACAGGGCTCACCGGGTCGCGCTACAACACTTACAGTTGATCGAAACTTGTGTGGAAGAGCACAAATGCTTACTCGAGCAACAGTACATCAAACTGGGCCGGCCGAGGAAGAAGGGAGACGTAACCAGAGAGCACAACGCCAGCTTCACGCGTTGGTTCAAGCAAAATCAAATGAATCTAGCAAAGAGGAAACCGCCATCTACGGAAGATGAACAACTCATATTCTCCTTATCAAGGGGTCCCTCACACAACGTAAAGACCTATCATGTGTACGACATTAACGGCTACAGATTCTACACCGAGGGAAAGGACAAGATGTCGGAATATCAAAACTCAGGAGTAACTATGCTATCCTACGACGATGAGGAGGCTACTGTCAAGGAAAGATACTTCGGAAGGATTGAGGACATATGGGAGCTCAACTACTGTGGAGAGGTGGTGCCAATGTTCCGTGTAAGATGGGCCAAGGACGTCGTCAAAGAAGGCCGGTATTTCACCACCATGGTAATACCCGATGCCAAATCGAAGAACGCCTCCGCGAAAAATGAGCCATGGGTACTCGCTAGCCAAGTTGAGCAATGCTTCTTCATTACCGACCCGTCGAAGCCTAGTCGTGTTGTCGTGAGGAGGGGCAAGAGGAGCATCATCGGAATGGAAGGAGGCGCCACCGAGCAAGACTTGGACAACGAGCCAAAGATCGAGGAGGAATTCGACAAGTTTTTCGACATGCCTACTACTAGTACACAAAGATGGAAGACCTCCCTACCTAGGATAGGTTGTCCGTTCACGCGAAGAAATCTCAAGGTGACCGGCCTAAAGTTTTCAACCGCGAAGAAGGGAAAGAAGAGAAGCTAACTCGTGGAACCGAGACGAAGAAGAGACTTTTTTGGTGTATTTAATTTGCGTGTGTGTGTGAGCATACGTATGTATGATCATTAATATGTATGACACATTGTGTGTGAGACAATGCACGACGATATATATGTATTTAGTGAATTCAATATGTACCAAAGACATTAATTATGTGTAGTTTTTGTGAACCAAAATTAACCAAAAATATTTGAAAAGAAAAAAAATAAAAAGTGAGCAGCTAGGATTTGAACCTGGGTTGCCCAAGTTAACTGACGTGGTTGGAACCACTGGGATTGTGTGTTTGTGTTATGTTATAGCAGCACAGCTTTTTATTTTAGAGGCTAGCTATTTCTGTGGCGCATCCGCCCAAACGATGCGCCACAGAAATCTTGGAAATTCTGTGGCGCATCCCCGCGGGGGTGCGCCACAGAAATGTTGGGCACCCACTTACATGTGGGCCCTCGCCGCGCTGCCTCTTCCTTCCCCAATTTCGCTAACTTCAAACTGCTCCCCGCGCTGTGCCTCGTCCCCGACGCCGGCGACCTCATCCCCTGCGCCCGACGCCGCCTCAACTCGCCGCCCACCCTGTGCGCCGCCCGCCCTCGTCGCCGGCGACCTCATCCCCTGCGCCCCGGCCGCCCCCGCCCGAGCCGCGCCGCACACCGCGCCCGGCGACCTCTCCTGCGCGCCGTCGTCGCCCACGCCGCTCCCTCTGCCGTCGTTGCCCGCGGCACGCCCGGCGACCTCCCCTGCGCCCGCGGCCGTCCCCTCCCTCCCCCTCCCCTTCCCTGCCCGGTACGCTTCCCTCTCTTCCTTCTCCTTCCCCTCCCGAAACCTGTGCACGTAACGTGTTCGACAAAAATCCTAGCTAGGATCAGTGCAGAACCATCTTGATTTTTTACAGAATTTGTTAGATTTTTTGTTGATTGCTTGCTGCAAGTAGTTGCCATCACCATTTAGTAAAAGTTGCCATCACCATTTAGTAAAAGTTTTGAAATTTTGCTAAGTTAAAAAATGTTAGTGCATGCAGTAGATGTTTAGGTTAGTGCTAGGTGCTTGATATATGTTGTTATATGGAAAAATGCAGTAGATGTTTTAGTGTTCTAGGTTCTAGGTGCTTGCAAAACCACATTTATCCCCTTGTTAATTTGTAACCACATTTATGTGCTAAGATAGATAAAATATGTGAAGTAATAGTGCATAGTTGCTTGCTGCCACACTACTTTGAAGATGCATTTTTAGTTGCTGCTATAGCTGCTTTTGTGACATGATCCTTTTTTTGGTTGTGCAGGGTGTAGAGGTGCTTGTGTGTACTAGGCAAGAAGACGTCCGTGGAATCGATTTGGTGAGCTCCGGTGACCATCGTGTCGTGGTTCTTTGTTGTGATGCTGTTGCCGGCCAGCTATGCCGGCGGGATATGTGTTGGTTGTCATGCTGTTGCCGGCCAGCTATGCCGGCGGGATATGTGTTGGTTGTCATGCTGTTGCCGGCCAGCTATGCCGGCGGGATATTTTTTGTGAAATGCTTGCAGGTACCCCGTGAGGCCCTTGAGATTGCCGGAACGTCGATTAACTTCCGTTTCGGCAAATTCGGGTACTCCATATGTCCTATTTTTAGCAAAGGTCATGCCAAAAAATTTCGTGAAATTTAGCATGACTTTGCTAAAAATAGGACATATGGGGTATTGCGGCTAATGCAAGGGCCGGGGTATGTTAGTACTAAATTAAGTGATGCTCTTGTTATATTTGTTGTACTAATTACTTTTGCCTCTTTTTAATGCAGTGCAAACATGTCCTCCGAGGCCGGCCCTTCTAAGCACATGAGCGTCGACGAAGAAGCTAGAAAAAGGAACACATCGTTCTGGGAAGTGAACCCGGAGATGGAGGAGACGGAGGCCGCCGCACTGGCTCGTGACGGCGATGAGGACTTTCAGTTAGAGGAGGCCGAAACCACCACCACCGATGGAGATGACGCCACCACCACGGATGTCGGGGGTGGCGACCACACGGATGTCGGGGGTGGTGGTAGTAACCCGCCGGCTGCTAAGAGGCTTAAGAAGCCGAGGAAGGACCGGACACCGCAAGCGGTCGGCATCGTCACAGACACCTTCACTAAGGTCTCCGTAAGTGGCAAACCACTGGAGCCTAGGAACATCGCCAAAGGGTACGGCATGCAACTAGGGTGCATCCTCCGGGAGCATGCATCGATCAACACGTATGACCTCAGGAATCCGGAGAATCAGGCTTTGCGCAATGACCTCCTCAAGAAGCTTCATCAACGATATATTTTCCCGGCTGATGGAAACAAAAAGGTGGACAACTTCGCCATCACGAAGATGAATACTGCCTTGACAAGCTGGAGAGGCCGGGTGAAGGCGAAGATTCTTAAAAAGGGTCTTAGCTGGGAGGAGATCAGGGCCAAAGAGCCGTACCTCGAGGAAGTTGAGTTCGATATATTCAAGGCGTCCTTGTCGTCTCCGGAGGCTGTAAAATGGACCGAGTGGGGAAGAACATGCGGGCACTGAACTTAGGTAACCACCATTTGGGAAGTGGCGGTTACGAAGGAAAAAAGCCCATTTGGGACAAGGAGGATGCCGAGGTTGCGAGACTTGGGAAAGAGAACCCGTGGCATAAATTCACGGACGAGCAAATTAGGAACTTTGTTCGGTCCCGCTACTATCTGAAGCCGGGGACGGGGGAATTCGTTACCGACTATGAAGATGTGTTGGAATTCGAGAAAAAGCTGGTAAGGAACTTAATTACCATTTGCGTTGATTTCTACATGGGGTTCACGTTTATTTCCTTTGTCCGCAGGCGGCTGAGTTGGTGATTGAGGCTGAGGCCGACCCATCGTCCCAGGAGCCTCCGGCCGGCCCGTGGGACACGACTTTCAACCGGGTGATGAACGTTCACAAGGGGAGGGACAAGTCAAAGCCGCCGACGTCAGCTGGCCGTGTGACCGGCTTTGGTACGGCGATGAAGTTCACCGAGTACTACAGCACGGACACCGACAAGAAAAAGGAGAGGAGGAGGCCGGCTCAAGATAGAGCCGAGGTTCTCGAGCTAAGGAAGAAGCTGGACGCACTAGAGGCCGAGAAGGTGGACTCCAGCGTGGTGGACAAGCTAGTGGCCGAGAAGGTGGAAGAGAAGCTCCGGGCTTTGTTACCCGATGCATTGGTGCAGGGGATAACTGCTTGGCATGCGGGAGGTCAACAGGGGCCGATACACGTGCCCAGCTTCGCCGGCAGCACCTCCAGCAATAACGTGTCGCCGGTCCTGCCGACCCCACCGGTGCCCCCTGCCGTGGAGCAACATACACCAACGCCGGAGAATAATGATAATGCACACGAGCGGCCGGAGATTGATAGGCCGGCCGCCGGCACCGGCGCCCTTGTCTCGACATTAGCCGAGCTCAACGCCGTCACCAAGGTAACTAATTAGTATGTGTGTGTGAGGCAATGGAAACATATATATGTATGATCATGAATATGTATGATACATTGTGTGTGAGACTATATATGCCTTATCTCATGGTGCCCGCTATGTGTTGACTCCCAGGACATGCCTTGCATACTCCTGCATAGGGTGGGGGCCGACGGCGAGTTGAAGGAAGTCGCAAGGGCCTCGACCGTACAACCTTTGACCCGCGATATCCACAACGTCCGAATGAGCGAGCTCGTGATGAAAGTAAATGTGAAGGAGGTACTGCCTGAGTTCTGTGACATCGACCCCCCTAAGCAACCTCAGGGAGCCGAGAAACACATGAAGCTTGGCGAATGCGGGCAGTGGATGCTGGAATGGCCGAAGACCCAAATTCGTCTTGGGGATGTTCTTCATGGGGCCAGGCGCACCGGCGGCGCCACCTCGAGGCCCCGAGCCCCGATCGTTCGGCCCCCGCCGAGGCGGACAAAAAAAGATGTTCGGATGAACCGGCGCCACAAGCAGCCGTCACCACCACCCAGACGGAACCGCCGGTCGCCGCCACCGCCGGCCGGAAGCTACCGCCGCCGGTCATCGCCGCCACCAACCGCCACAAACAGTTGTTGGGAACGTCTTCCCCGCAACCGTCCAAGGTTAGTTCTGACTTTCCGAATTCCCCGACTTTCCGACTTTCCCGACTAACGGATGTGCTATTGTTTATGTTTTAGGACAAAGCCGTTGCACCTCAACTTGGTGGCAACGACGACAATGTTGAGGAGGATGATGATAATGATGTAAACGTCGATGACTACATCAACACTGGCGCCGCCGCGGATGATATGTTCATGCCTCTTATGGATGAAGAACCCTTCCGCGACCACCACATTCAACCTGCTCGTCCCACTTCATGCACACAGCGCCTGGCCTTCACCGACACGCCTCCGGATGCCGGCGATCATCAAGCTCAACCGGGTAACATTTTCAGCCCTACCACACTGAAAGAAACAGTTAAAGCGGGGTTCACTGCACCCCCACAATCCCCAGAGAAGAAGAAAAAGAAGAGTCATCAAAGGAAGAGAAAAGCATCCTCTGCGAGCCAGCAAGATCCTAAGATCCGGGGTCCTGAAGACACGAATCCACAAGGCTACTCCCGAGTTCATGAAGCTGGTAAATCTATCTTGTCCGGGGACATGCTCCGCCTTGCAGAAGGACCCATGATTACTTTGCAGAATAGTATCTTGTATCTAGAGGAGACCCTTCTTAAAGAGAAGAACCCAGGTTACCCGACGTTCTCGGTCAAGGTGCCAAAAGAGTTGGTGGACTTCGTCCAGGAAGACCCCGCAGATGTGTTCTTCATAGCGTACGAGGACATCTTCAACCTGTATCACTCCAAACGGCTGGACTATAACATGGTCCGCCTATATGCGCTCGATGCGGCGATGAAGATCAGGAGAGATGATACCCCGTACATCGCGATAGTGGATCCCTACTACATGCGTGACAGCCATCTGGTGGAAGGATCAACAACACGGGAAACGGCCAAGGAGTACCTCGTTAGGGTCTTCCTGGCCAACAAGGAGAAGACCGCCCTTCTTCTGCCTTACTTTTTCGAGTAAGTACACATCTGCTCGCCACCGTCCTATCTTATGTCTTCTTGTACATTTCTTCCATCGCTGATCCTTTGTCCAACATTCTGCTTCAATTGTGTTGAGCAGGGACAAGTACTGCGCACTCATCCACGTATCCCCGAGGTGGTCCGTTGCCACTTATTTGGACTCGGGGAATAAATCCCAGCCGAGATCATACAACAGAACAAAGGGTGTTCTCGATGACGCTCTCGAGGCCTATGCCAAAAAGGGCGGCCCCTTCCATAAGAAGTCGGAATTTTTCACGGAGGACGACAACACACACAAGTTCTTGCATGGGACCGGATTCCATTGCGTCAAGCAACTGGATGGCAGTATGATGGAGGCCTACTATGCCCTCCGTCACCTTAAAACGATTGTCCGGGATTGCGAGAAAACGAAGATTGCATCTAATCTCGCAGAATACACCAAAATGGCGGAAGGTCTCACCGATGCTGATTATAGACAAGACTTCCATCGCATCCGGCTGCAGTTAACAAATATCATCCTCGACGATGTCATGCACGCCTCAGGGTCCTTCCACTTCCGCTTCGGTACGTAGGATGTATTATAAAAGATAGCCTTGCTAAGCATTACTAGCTAGTGTGTACTTTTTTGTAGAAGTGCATGTGTAGGGTTATATATTATATATATGCTATGCTATGAAACCCAAATAGGATAGCCATATGATTTCCAACCATGACAACATTGATTGATCGTCTTGCCTCTATACTTAGATGAACAAATTATACTCTATGTATATCATTAACCAATATATATCCCAATCCATCTTCAGCGTTGTCTCAGAAGGAAATGGAAGAACGACTAGCAGCGCAGAATGACACCAGGGAGTGGAGGACGAAAGGGGGCATTTTACCATTCCCAGCGCCGCTCAAGAAGAGGAAGCCATGATCATGCTCCATCATCGCGGCGGTGACAACTTCATTTGTACTAAGACTTGTGTGTGACATGAGATGAACCTTTGTACCAATTAAGACTTGTGTGACATGATCGAGATGGAACTTTTGTAGACTTGTGCTTTGGCACTTGTCACTATATGCATGTATGTATCTTGGGCTCTAAGTGTTTGTCATGACATAGTAATGTGTTTGTTTTTATATACCGTGTCAAAATATATTATTGTTTCTATTATTCCTGTATTTCCTGTAATATACCTATATTTGTACAGGAAAATAAGAATTTCTGTATTTCTGGAAAAAAACTTTTGTGGCGCATCATTTATTTTTTTGTGGCGCACCAGCAAAAGGTGCGCCACAGAATTCCTCTGCATGTGGCCTACCCAGATATTTCTGTGGCGCACGCTTCTGGTGCGCCACAGAAAGTTGGTTTCTGTGGCGCATGCACGCGGTGCGCCACAGAAATAAATATTTTAGTGGCGAGGATTCTGTGGCGCACCCAGGAATTCTGCGGATGCGCCACAGAATTAGATTTTGGTGCGCCACTGTTAACCCTTTTCCCACTAGTGTTGTGAGCTGCCCTACATGATCAAGATCATATTATTGTAATGCTACATGTTGTGTTTGCTGGGATCCGATGAATATTGAATATTATGTCAAGTTGATTATCAATCTATCTTATATGTTATTTAAGATCTTGCATGCTTTCGTTACTCGTAGATGCTTTGGCCAAGTAGATGCTTGTAACTCCAAGAGAGTGTATTTATGCTAGATAGTGGGTTCATGTCTCCGTTTAACCTGGGACAGTGACAGAAAGTTCTAAGGTTGTGGATGTGCTGTTGCCACTAGGGATAACCTAACGATGCTATGTCCACGGGCATATGTGTTTGTTTACATTACGCACTTTACTTAATGCAATTATCTGTTGCTTGCAACTTAATACCAACGGGGGACTCGGATGACAACCCGGCGGTGGATTATTAGTCATAGATGCTGTTGGATAACTGTCTATGTATTATGTCGTAATGCCCAATTAAATATCATAGTAGTCAACATGTCATGTATATTGCATTGTTATGCGCTCACTATTTGTCAATTGCCAAGCTGTAATTTGTTCACCCAACATGTTACTTATCTTTTATGGAGAGACACCACTAGTGAACTGTGGACCCCGGTCCATTCTTTTACACTGATTAAACAACCACAAACTGCAAACTGTTCCTTTTTCATTCTCTGCAATTTAATACTCATTTTCCACACCATACGTTTAATCCTTTGTTTTCAGCAAGCCAGTGAGATTGACAACCTCACTGTTTCGTTGGGGCAAACTAGTTTGATTGTGTTGTGTGCAGATTCCACGTCAACAGTCCAGACTCCCTGCAACAGCTATTTTTCTGGCGCCGTTGACAACCTTCTGAAGAGTTGCTGCTCCTACTGGTTCGATAACCTTGGTTTCTTTCTGAGGGAAAACTTGCTGCTGACTACATCATACCTTCCTCTTGGGGTCTCCCAACGAACGTGTGTTTCACGTCATCAATGTGCTGTTGCCACTAGGGATAAAATAACCGATGCTTAGCTTAATGGTGCGCCGTTAGGTCTAATGCATTTGTTTACATTACGCACATTACTTAATGCGATTATCCGTTGCTTGCAACTTAATACCAACGGGGAACTCGGTATGACAACCTGGAGGTGGATTATTAGTCATAGACGCTGTTGGATAACGGTCTATGTATTTTGTCGTAATGCCCACATGAATATCATAGTAATAATCATGTCATATATACATTGTCATGCGCTCAATATTTTGTCAATTGCCTAGCTGTAATTTGTTCACCCAACATGTTAGTTATCTTTCAAGGTTAGACACCACTAGTGAACTGTGGACCCCGGTCCATTCTTTTACACTGATAATACAACTAACTGCAATCATTGTTCCTTTTCATTCTCTGCAATTAAACACTATTTTCCACACCATAAGTTTAATCCTTTGTTTTCAGTAAGCCAGGAAGATTGACACCCTTCCTGTTTCGTTGGGGCAAACTAGTTTGATTGTGTTGTGTGCAGGTTCCACGTCAACAGCCGAACTCCCTTCCACACACAAGTACTTTTCTGGCACCGTTGCCATCCTTCAGAAGTGCTTCTTACTCCTACTGGATATGATAACCTTGGTATCTTACTGAGGGAAACTTGCTGCTGCACTGCTTCATACCTTCCTCTTGGGGTCTCCCAACAAACGTGTGTCCCACGTCATCACTCTTCAGATTTCTACCCAGCCTTTCCTGAGGAAATTGAGGGCAGAGTTCCGATCCAACTTCACAACAAGGTGCTGGTGGAGGTACTGCTCTCGGATCTGATGCCAGAATCTAACCGAGGCAGAGGAAGGAACAGGAATTCTGGAGGAAACAGGCCAGATGGAGGTAACAATCAGTTGGGGAATTGGCAACAGCAGCAGAATTTTGCGCCTCCTATGGGTTTTGGTTTTAGTTACCCCCCTCAGTTCTTCCAGGGGCAGTTCCCGAATCAATTCCATGTCAATCAGTGGGTAAATCCAAATGGCAATTGGGCAGGTCCGGGTGACCCTCAGCGATTTGCACCCCAGATTGGGCAGCCGCAACAACAGCAGTTTGGGCCGCCGCAGGCGCAGCAGCAATTTGGGCAACAGGTGCAAAATCCCCAAGCTATGCCACAGGTTGCGCAGGAAGTCAGAGCCCAGCAACCTATTGTTTAGAGAGTACAGCCGCAAGGGAAACAGGGGGCTACCAAGACACAGAAGAAGAAAATGGCTACTGGAAGTGCTGGTTCTTCATCTAGCAAAGACACCTCAAAAGCAAAAGACAACTACCTCAATGCAGTCTGCTTTAACTGTGGTGAACCTGGCCACAACAAAATGTCATGCCCTCAAGCTCCTTTCAGTTTCATTTGCAAGTCGACAGCACACAAGGAAGACTCCTGCCCTATGAGGAAGCAACCGCTACCTACTGTTGCTCTCTACGGTGCAGCAAATCCTAGGCTTGAATTCTTACACATTGATTGCCCTGACAAAAAGCAAGGATCACATAATGTAGGGATTGTCTACATTGAGGCAGGAGAGATTGATAAAGAAGAACTTGCCAAAGAATTTGCTGTGATCTATAAGACAAATTGGCCGTGGCCGATTAGATAGCTAGACTCTTGGTCCTTTCTGGTTCAATTTCCACCTCACTTAGTCGTAGATGATGTAGCTAGCTATCCCTGCTTTGGTCTGGTCAAAGATGGCGTGACAGTCAATGTAGAGATCTGGAAAGGAGATGTGGAAGTTTGTGAAGAAGCTCATTCAACTTGGCTAGAACTGAGAGGTCTCAAGAAGGAGTGGTGTGATTGGGCCATCCTAGCTCGGCTTACTTCTGCATTGGGGATGCTTGAAGATGTTGATTGGATCGGTGCCTTTACATCCTTCTGTGAAGTCGTTCGAGTCAGAATCCTCTGCAGAGACCCCGCACTGATCCCTTCCAGGATACCTTTTGAAGTGAATATGAAGTTCTATAAGATGCTGATCTCAGTGGAACCACCATCTACTGCTGGCCCCTCTGATGGTGGAGACCCTCCCTCTGATCAAGGAGATGAACGAGCTGGTAGCCACAAGGAGCCCAGCGAGATGGAAGAGGAGGCTGATCATGCTCTGCCAAAAACCGCTGAACCGTTGGTAACTGGGAATAATAGACACAGTGGAAATGACAACTCCAGCTCACACAGGAAAAATTCAGCAGTGGTGGATATGGAGGACTGCGACATGTCTGAACACTACCGTTCTAGAACAACTCGAGGAGGCAAGACAGAACATCCTGATGTGGTTATCTGCAAACTCACCTGACAAAGACCGCTGCTATAACCTGCTGAGAGAAATGGAGATTGTAAATGATGATGGACAATACTGCTATGATCAAAACCAGCATGAGACTGAGGTGGAAGAGTTGTTCTCTGATGCAATTATTTCTGAACCCAATACAGTGGAGGCGATGGAACTAGGTAAGCACGAGGAGATGAAGAACCTTTCAAAGACCAGCAAATGGGGGCTTGTTCATGGCACAAAACAATGCGAGAGACTGAAAGGGCGAGAGGGAAAGACTACCATTCAAATGGCGCAGGAGATCAAGAAGAAGAAAAATATGGAAATCCCCGCTGCATCAAAATTGAAAGGTATAAAAAACTCAAAACCCTTTTAGTATACTTCATTCTCCTGAAACTGTTAAATAGCAAATGCTGTAGGTTTGGTTGTAGATAATGGTGCTTGCTGTGGGACCTCTGACGAGTCAGCTGATCCCATGTCTGATGATAGTGTTTTTACTATATCCAAACCTCCTAATTTTTCTGAGAGCATCGATTTCTCGAAGCCATGTAGCTTAGGTTTTGTTGCTTTTGATAACTCTGATGAGGTACCCGAGGGGCCAGCATCAGGTTCACCTTTTGCCTGCAATGTTTTAGAGGATGTTACTAAGATTAATACACCTTTGATCTCTGAGGAGAACAAAGTGGATGATAGTGCTGACATCTGGTACCAGGTCTGTAGGAAAAGACGGGGCAAGCACCCTAAGACAAGAATTTTCCAATGAATAGTCTCAGTGTCAACATCAGAGGCATTGATGCTGTTGGTAGGAAGAAAAACATTTTAGATTTGCTTGCCAAAACGCATGCCAATATTGTCTCCTTTCAGGAGACTAAGAAAATGACCTTTTCAGACTCATATCTAGATTCTATTAGTTTAAATAGACCCTACGTGTGGAATTTCCTTCCTACTGTTGGGACAGCAGGAGGCATCCTTGTGGAGTCGACTCTAATTTTTTTGAAGTGCTGGCCTGGGATATAAAAACTTTCTCGGTCGCATGCTTGCTTAAAAACAAGTTAGACAATAAGGTGTGGAGACATATCTCGGTATACGGATCACCATACGATGAGGGCAAAGAGGGTTTTATCTACGAATTGCACCAACTTTTCATTGATAACACTTACCCTACCCTTATTAGCTGGGATTTTAATTTGGTTAGGTGTGCAAAAGAGAAAAGTAATGGAGTTGTCAATCAGAAATGGTGTGACAAATTCAATACTTGGATCAACTTATGGGGTTTGTTAGAGGTGAGGTTGTCGAACAGGAAATTCACCTGCGCGAATAATCAGGCAAACTTAATCATGTCAGTTATTGACAAGATTTTTTGCAACACCGAACTTCAGAACATGTTTCCCCTTGCGAGGGCTTAGGCTTTATCTAGAGTAGGTAGTGAACTAGTGATCATACCCCTATCCATTGGGACTCAGGAGTAGAATACGTTTTCCAACCTCCTCCCTATAGGTTTGAGAAATGGTGGCTACTGAGAGAGGAGTTCATGGTTTAGTTGCCACTTCCTGGCATGCACCTACGAAAGGCAAAACGGCCATTGATATTTGGCAAGAAAAGTTAGAAGATTCAGGGGCTCCTCTAAAGGATGGAGCCGTAATATCGAATCTGAGCTTAGGCGTTTAAAAGCAGATTTGATGGCGGAATATGATGAGTTAGATCTTAAGGCCGAGTGTCGGGGGGTTACCCCCGGGTAGGGTAATGATGAGGTAAAGACATGTAAGGTTAAGGTAGTAAGCTGTCCGAGGTAACGATTGAGCAAGGACGCAGGAGGCGTCATCCGACGTAAGGTGTACGTCCGAGGTATATTCTCCGAGGTATATCCTCCGAGGTATCAACCTCGGGGCAGTCAGCTAGCTACCACAGGAATAAGGTATTCTCTACCGAGGTATAGGATCAGGAGTGTTATCCGAGGTTGGCAGCAAGGATCGAGGCATGTCAGAGAGGTCACGGGCGCCGCAGAGCTCGTAGCCCGAGGCTTCAGAGGACGGCGAGGTCCGTCCACGGGTTTCCCGGAAGCTCGGGGGCCTAGGAGCTGACTCGGCTATTTCGGGAAAGGTCTACAGGCTAGACCTCGGCAGGCTACTGAAGTATGACCGGAAGAGGAAAGCTAGGCCTGGCTGGCCTGACAGTCCGGCCGTTGAGCTGGCAGGAGGCAGAGGCTTGTCTTCTACCTTTTGGCCATGCCATTGTCAGTTGTAGGCAGGGGTAAAAATGTACTTCGGCCTGTGTATATATGCGGCATCTCTACCTCCAGGGAGGAGGACGGCAAAACCCTAGCTCATTTCCCCCTTCATAGTTTCATCTTCTATCTAGAGCTCTCACTTGGAGCATCATACAGCTCGAGGAGCACCTTGTACCTGAGAACACACTGATATATTGAGAGAGGAAAGGCAGGAGTAGGGGTTTTACTTCCTCACGAAGGCCCCGAACCTGGGTACATCGTGGTGTCTTTTGTGTTCTTGGCTTTCTTGGTTTCTTGTTCATGTTCTTGTGGTTTCTTGCATGTTCTTGCTTGTGCATCTTGAGTGCATAAACCCTCCCCGGATTCCCCCAACGACCATTCGGCCCCAACTAAGCCATACCCATGGCATCTGCCGTGATCCCACCACGACAGTTGGCGCCCACCGTGGGGCAGATTGAGGCGTTGGGTGGAGTTTCCATCCGGACGGGCTCCTCTGAGTGTGTTCTTTCTGGCCTTGTTGCCAAGATCGGCGAGTTCGCCTTTGTGAGCGACAATGCGGGGTGCTTCGCCGGCAAGCCTTTCCCCACCATGGTTTCCTCATGATGCTCGGCAGCTTCCCCACATACGTTGCTGTCGAGGTGGTTCGCGAGTACCCGGAGCAGGTGCTCGTGGACGACGAAACTCCTCTCCTGGCGGCTTTGGGCCAACGTGTCACTCGCCCTCCGAGGTGTGTGGAGGTGATGGTGGCTGGTACCAGCCTGCAGCTAGCAAGGCAGATGCTGGCAAGGTCGCGCTAGCCGAGGTGGAGGCGACGCCAACCGCGCTGCCTGAGAAATCAGGTCGGACGGCGAAGTTTCCGTACGAGAAACCTAGTCAGAATGAGCAGTTGGGCATGCCAAGGGAAGAAGTTCCCTTAGAAGCTATCGTTGATAGGTTAGCTCGGCCACTCGCAGTAGAGGCAAGTGTGGAGCATACGGTGGCCGGGTTAGAGGCAGAGCGCCAGAGAGTGCTGAGAGAAGCTCGGTTGCTGGCCGAGGCTAAGCAGCAGTTCGATATGGAGCAGAAGGAGTACAATGCTGCACATGGTATAGAGGATGGTTTTACTCCGGTTGTGCGGCGTAAGAAAGCTGCTCTGTTCAACCGAGGCAAGGACCTCTATGAGGAGATGGTAGGGCTGCAGTCTCGGGCTCGAGTAAGGCAACAAGTAGCAGGTCGGCTACTGGTAGGCCGGTGTATAGTTCACCAGCTAAGAACCTTAGAGCAGCCGAAGCAGTAAGGGCCGGGCTATCGGAGTTGACCGGAGATGCATGGCGTGAGCAGCAGAAGCGGCTCAATGAGTTAGTGCATGTGGCCAGCAAGCAAAATGAAGCCCTCCGCAAGGCCGGGCTTGGCGGTTCGCAGGCGGTCCATTCGATTAGGCCAGTTAGCCAGGGGTCCAAGGGGCAAGCCTCGTCTCCACACGTCGGAGGAGCCGATCGTGCCCGGAGTGTCACTTCAGGTCGGAACAAGGAGATGCAGCTGCAAGTGTACGATCCGGTGTTAGCTGGGAAGCAAAAGGTCGGCGACGCTAGCCGAGCCAATGGAGACCCCGGCCCAGGTGATGCAAGCCGAGCTAAAGGCCGTTCAGCTCAGGGAAATCAGAACGGTGGGCAAGCAGCGTCGGCTGGCCGAGGTAAACCACCTCAGCCCCCGAGGCATCAGCAGCAACCCCGGCCGCAGGAGCAGTATCAGCAAGAGCCGGAGTATGTTCCGCAGCCGAAGACGTCGGTCGAGGTGGCGACCGATATGATGATGGAAATTCAGCCATGGAGCGGGCTGGATTCTATAGAGTGGATGGTGCATTGGGAGAGCGTATCGGAGCTCGGACGTTGCCTACAGGTGACGCGCGCTACAAGCTAGATCGGATTTACATGTCCGAGAAGTTGGAGAGGAAGGCCCTCCTGGTCCGGCGTGTTTTGGACCTCGGATCATGAAGGAACCACCTCCACCAGTGTCTCAGTTTCAGTTGGGTCGGAGTACCAGGCCGTACAATGGGAGCACCAAGCCGCAAGATTGGCTAGCTGATTATGTTTCAGCAGTATACATTGCGGGGGGCAATCGCCGATGGGCGGTCCGGTATCTCCCGCACATGTTGGAAGGTCCTGCTCGGATCTGGCTGAACAATTGCCGGAGAATAGCATCGATTGCTGGCTGGATTTAGAGGAGGCATTCAATAGCAACTTCGCCAGCACTTACAGAGGCCAAACCGACCTCAGCTTTTGCAGGCGTGCAAGCAGGAGGACAATGAGACTGACCGAGAATTCTTGACTCGGTGGAGCAATGTTCGGAACTCCTGTGAGGGAGTTATCGAAGCACAGGCTATAGCGTGGTTTGCTGATGGATGTCGGTATGGTAGCATGTTGTGGCAGAGGCTCCAGAGAGATATGCCAAAGACTCTGGCCGAGACGATTCGGATAGCTGATTCCTATGCCCTTGGCGATCCGATGCAGCCTCTGCTGGATGGGAATGCCCGGAACAGGAGGAATCCGATGAACAATCGCAACAACGGACCGAGGTTTGATAACCGTCAAGAGTTCGGGCAAAGAGGAGAGAACCAGATTTCCAAGTCAATGCTGTAAACCCAAGTCAGTCCGGACCTGGAGGCGCCCAGAAACCGAAGACTGAGGGTCAGGCGTGGACTCCGAACCAGAACCAGAATCAGGGAGGTGGTGCGAAGCAGTGGCAGGAGGCCGGACCACCTGTGACTTACGAGTCATTGGTGAATGGCCATGTATCTATCATGGCAGGAATGGCAAACACCCAACCATACCACTCTGCAGTGTAGTTTTCATCACCGAACCGCTGCAGAAGGGGCGAAAGCTGGGCAAACCGGAGTGGGCCACCGAACCAATGGCGTAGACCTCAATATCCGAACGCGCAGCAGCAGCATAAGCCGACCATAGCGGCGCAGAATCAGAGCTTAACCGGAGCAAATTCAACCCCGGTGCATGCGGCCCAAAACCAGAAGATGGTGCAGGCGAAACCGGTGAATGCAGTGAGTGCCCAGGGCAACAACAACAACGGTGGTGCCGGCCAAAGCCAAACGTGGTCCTTTGAGAATCAGAGGTATGAGAACCCCGGTAATGATTATAGGGAAGTACATCAGAGTTACGTGGTGTTTGTGACTGAGTCAACTGATAAGAAGAGTATGCTGAGGCGTGCCAAGGAGGTGAATGCAGTAACTCCGCGGTGGTGAAATACATGAACTGGTCCGAGCAAGAGATCACTTGGAGCAGGCAAGATACACCTCGGATCATGCCGAGCCCTGGAAACTATGCACTGGTGGTGGATCCGACGTTTTGTGGGCCGACCAACAATGTGAGATTCACCCGAGTCTTGGTGGACAATGGGAGTGCCATAAATATCATGTACCGAGACACAATGGTCAAGCTGGGATACTCACCGAACCAGTTGCAGCCTAGCAGCTGTACATTTCACGGTATTGTGCCCGGGGTCTCTTGTGCACCTATGGGAAAGATTTGGGTCGACGTGGGTTTTGGTACCCGAGATAACAGCCGAGTTGAAAGTCTTGAGTTCGAGGTTGTGGACTTGCAGAGCCCTTACCATGCCTTGCTGGGAAGGCCAGCCTTGGCCAAGTTCATGATCTCCACTCATGTGGCTACCTAAAGATGAAAATGCCGGGGCCCAAGGGAATAATAACCATTTCTGGTGACTACAAGAAGGCTATGCAATGTGCCTCGGCGGGATCTAGTTTAGCCGAGTCCTTGGTGATCGCGGCGGAGAAGAAGCAACTTCAGAAGGTGGTGGCAATGGCGCAGTCTACTCAGCTCGGCATGTCCGGACTAATTACTCCGGACATGAGCGCTTCATTCGAGGTGCCCAAGGAGACCAAGAAAATCCCGCTGGACTCGGAGAACCCGGAGCGTTTCGCCATCATTGGTACTGGCATGGACGAGAAATAGGAAAGCGCGCTCTGTCACTTCCTCCGTGAGAATCGGGACATTTTTGCATGGTCGGCTAAAGACCTGCCAGGTGTTCCGAGGGAGTTGGCAGAGCACTCTTTGTTTGTTCGGCCAGAGGTGAAACCAGTGCGTCAACCGACGCGGCGGCTCTCAGATGACCGAAGAAAGGTGGTACTCGAAGAACTGGCGAAGTTACTGGCTGCAGGCTTCATCATGGAAGTGCTGCATCCGGACTGGATATCTAATCCAGTCCTCGTGGAGAAAAAGAAGGACGAACCGGCGTAGTCAAGGTGTGGCGCATGTGCATTGACTTCACCAACCTGAACAAGGCGTGCCCGAAGGATCCCTTTCCTTTACCTCGGATTGATCAAGTGATCGATTCTACGGCTGGATGTGAGCTGTTGTCTTTTATTGATGCATATTCTGGTTTTCACCAGATCCCACTGAACACTGATGATCAAATAAAGACTGCCTTTATTACCCCGTACGGGGCGTATTGCTATCGTGTCATGTGTTTCGGTTTGAGAAATGCCGGGGCAACTTATCAAAGGTGTATGCAGAAGTGCTTACACTCTCAAATGGGCAAGAATGTGCAAGTGTATGTCGATGACATTGTTATCAAAACTAAAAAGAAGCATACTCTCATCGAAGACCTCGAAGAGACATTTGCAAATTTAAGAAAGTATCGGTTGAAACTTAACCCGGACAAGTGCACCTTTGGTGTCCCGGCTGGAAAATTGCTCGGTTTCCTCGTATCGAGCCGAGGTATAGAAGTTAACCCGGCTAAGATCCGAGCTATCGAAAGAATGAAGTTGCCGAACTGTTTAAAAGATGTGCAGAAGTTCACGGGATGCCTTGCATCTTTAAGTCGGTTTGTAAGTCGGCTAGGAGAAAAAGCCTTACCATTGTATCAACTTATGAAGAAAAGTACCAGTTTCACTTGGACCCCGCAGGCGGACGCGGCGTTCAATGAGCTGAAGAAGATGTTGTCCACTGCTCCGGTGTTGGCATCCCCTTTGCAGAATGAACCGATGTTGATATACATTGCGGCTACAAACCGGGTCGTAAGTGTTGCAGTGGTGGTGGAGCGAGACGAAGGAGGCAAATCGGTGCAGAGACCAATCTACTACCTGAGCGAGGTGATATCCACGTCGAAGCAAAACTACCCCCACTACCAGAAGATGACGTACGGAGTATACCTGGCGGTTAAGAAACTGAAGCATTACTTCCAAGAGCATCCCATGACGGTGGTATGTGATGCTCCAATCTCGGAGATCATCGGATGCAAGGACGCAACTGGGCGAGTTGCCAAATGGGCGATCGAGGTATCTCCATACACTCCGCATTATGAAAGGCGAGATGCAATCAAGTCGCAGGCGCTACCGGACTTTTTATGCGATTGGGCCGAGATGCAATATGAGCCGCCCTTGCCGGACTATAATTATTGGAAGATGCACTTTGATGGGTCCAAGACCAAGGTCGGATTAGGTGCCGGCATAGTCCTAACCTCGCCGAAGCAAGACCAGTTGAAGTATGTGCTGCAAATCCATTTCTCGGCGTCGAACAACGTGGCGGAGTATGAGGCCCTGATCCATGGGCTCAAGGTGGCAAAGGAGATAGGTGTCCGGCGTATAGAATGCTTCGGCGATTCAGCTTTGGTGGTGCATCAATCCACCGGCACTTGGGATGCATTGGATGCGAACATGGAGTTGTATCGGTTTCATGTGCAAAAGGTGTCTGGGTTCTTCGAAGGATGTGAGTACAAGCACATACCTCGGGGGAGAATGAAGCCGCCGACGTATTGTCAAGCTCGGTTCATCCAAAGAACCGGTGCCACCGGGGATAGCGCTGAACCATTTGAGAACTCCTTCAATCAAGCCCTCCTGACTCCGAGTCAATTTTCTTACCGCCAAGTTCGGAGTCTGAGCCTATTCCTATGGAGGTAGACGTCGGATGCGTTTGGCCGGACTCGGGGACTGCTTCGCAGTATCCGAGGACTGATGGAGCTTTTCCTATGGAGTAGATGATGGGAACTTCGGGTCTGACCCGGGGACTTCGCACCAACACTCGGGGACTGGCCGAGCAATGGTGGAGGAAATCATGAAGGAGATCATGGCGACCGAACCAATGGAGATAGATGAGAGGCTTTTTCCTCTGCATCCAGTGCCGGAATGGGCGGAGCAGATCATGAACTTCATAGCCGATGGAAGTTTGCCAAGTGATACAACCGAGGCAAGGAGAATCCAGAGGAGAGCTAAGGGATACACCATCATCAACAAGGAGCTATACAAGAGAAGTGTGACCGAGGTGTTGCAGATGTGTCGAACCAGCTGAAGGCAAGGAGATGCTTTTAGAATCCACCAAGGAGAATGTGGACATCATTGCAGCACAAGAGCTCTGGTGGCCAAGGTGTTCCGGCACGGGTTCTATTGGCCCACCGCCAATGCCGATGCAGAAGATATAGTTCGGAAATGTGAAGGGTGCCAAAGGTTCGCCAAGCAGCAGCACATGCCAGCTTCGGCGCTCAAGACCATTCCTATCACGTGGCCCTTTGCAGTTTGGTGTCTGGACATGGTGGGAGAATTCAAGCCAGCCCGAGGCAATATGACTCACATACTGGTGATGGTGGACAAATTCACTAAGTGGATCGAGGTGAAGCCAATCCGAAAGTGGATGGTCATACGGCAGTGACCTTTTTGAAGGAAATAATCCTGAGATATGGATATCCTCATAGTATCATTACAGACAACGGCACGAACTTTGCTGTCGGAGAGTTTGCTCGGTTCTGCATGAGTAAGGGAATTCGACTTGATGTAGCCTCGGTGGCTCACCCACAGGCTAATGGGCAAGTAGAAAGGTCAAATGCATTGGTATTGGCCGGAATCAAAGCTCGGCTAGTAGAACCACTGTTGAAAACACCGGGGTGTTGGATCGATGAGATACCAGCAGTTCTGTGGGGTCTAAGGACCACACCGAACAGATCAACTGGCTATACGCCATTTTTCATGGTCTATGGGGCCGAGGCAATGCTGCCAACCGACATTGAATATGATGCGCCCAGAGTGGCAATGTACACAGAAGCCGAGGCTAAAGAAGCTCGGGAAGATGCTGTAGATTGCTTGAGGAAGCAAGAGAATTGGCCTTATCTCGGTCAGCAATATATCAGCAGGGTCTCCGACGCTATCAAAGCCGGCATGTAAAACCCCGAAAGTTTAATGAAGGAGATAGTGCTGAGGCTTGTCAGCGCAGCAAAGGTCGGCACAAGTTGTCACCTCCATGGGAGGGACCATACATTGTGAGCCGAGCTCTGCACAATGATTCATACTATCTTATAGATGCACAGGAGCCAAGGGGAGATGGGCTGGATAGACCCGATGCGGAGCTTCAGCGTCCATGGAATGTAGCTCTACTCCGACCCTTCTACTGTTGAAGGAAGTAATGTATGTACCTCGGCTGATCTTTAAATAAAAACTTCGGCACCTCGAGAGTGAGCTCGGGGACTGCCTCGCTCTTATGATTGCATGTTTCTTTTTGTTTGTACTCTTTCTTCGTTCGTATGCCGAACTATTTTGAACCTCGTCTCAAACTTCAAGTACTGTATGCTATGTAACTAATCTTGTGACTCGACTGACGAACGCCAGCATGGCAGTCAAGAGCAAAGACGAAAGAACATGGGAAACATGAAAATGAACTCGGGGACTCGGTCCAAAAAGACAGTTCGGCATATGTCGTTTACTAACCCCTGTTTTTACTTCTTTTTTATGTCGGATGACTTTGAAACATACCTCGGAATTTACCAAGTACTGTATGCTATGAACAACAATCTTGTGACTCGACTGTCGAACGCCAGAATGGCAGACAAGAGCAAAGAATGCCAAATATAGTAAACACGAAAGTAAACTCGAGCAATCATTCAAAAGGATTCGACATAAAGCTTAGAAAAGCATGGTTCGAATGAGCATAATAGTAATAGAGGTAGCAAAGGAACTACTTAAGTTTGATTACATCTGCGTCCCGGCATACCGGGGATTTAATGAAGTTTTTTGGCCAAGCATAAGTTCAGGTCGAGGCATCAGGAATTACGTCGGCAGCAGCCGATGCAGCAGGGATTTCGTCCGGAGCCGAGGTAGCCTGGGAAGTGCTGGCAACGTCGGCAGTAACCTCGGCATCAGGTTGTGGAGAAGCCTCGGTTTCTGCTTCGCGGGTTTCACCGCCGTCACCTTGCTCGGCCTCGACGTCGGATTCTGTTTCGTATTCCTCGTCTTCTGGCTCGTAATCCTCGGCGTCGGAGTAGGTGTCTCCTTCGCTCAAGTTCTTGTGTTGGCATATCCAGCGAAGAAGGCAGCCATCTTTTCGCGGCGCTTGATGAGAATTGGGTCCGAGGACCAGGGCGAGCCTCGGCGAAGAGTGTCCATCTTTTCGAGGTCGATCTTCTCGCACCAAGTCATGATGAATTTGAGAGCGGCATCAGCTCCAGCGCGAGCTGAAGATGAACGCCACTCTCGGAGTCTTTGTTCGGCTTCACGAAGCTTGGCGGCGAGCTCGGGCGTAGATTTGGGAGCGTCGGCAAGAGGCCATAAGGCTCGGAAAGCAGACAGACCTGCGTCGAGGAGTTCGACCCAATGGTTTCAAGGGATGGATCCGAGCTTGATGGCCACGATGTGGTCCTCAACGGTCCAGACGGGGTTCGTCTCGTTACGCCTCTCCCTGTGCCGAGCAGTGATATTGCGGGCCGAGACTTGGGTGTAGGTGAAGTGCTCTGCAGAAGGATAGCCTGTTAATAATGAAAGAAACAGTTCGGCAAAGAGCCAGTAATGTTGAGGACAAAGCAAGCTAAGGGGGGCAAGAAGCTTACTGTCCATTTCTTGGTTGATATGTTGCAGCGTCGGGAGGAGCTGGTTAACCGAAGCTTGAAGGGCTTCATAAGCCTCGGTGGCCGAGGTGGCGCGGGTCTCGGCTAACTGGAGCGCATTCTCTGATCCTTGGCGGCATCCTCCCGAAGTTTCTTCTCTGTTTCGACAACACTGGCCTTTTCCGCCTGCAGCTGCTCTTTTTCAGACGTCCGCAGCTCAGTGATGCGCTTGAGCTCCTTTACCAGACGAGCTACTTCGGCTTTCTCTTGTTGTAGCTTCTCGTCCAAAGAGTTCTTTTCTGCAAGGACGGCCTTGTGCTCGTCGTGGAGTTTCTTGTGGTCAAACAAGAGGGTATGAAAGATATCCGTGCGGACGTTCATAGCATTCTGCAAGGAAGAAAAATATAGCTCGGTTAGAAAGGCTATACCTCGACAAGAGTCTCGGGGACTCGGAGTCAAATCATTGGGAAAATGTTGCCGGGGTATGCCTCGACAGGAGTCTCGGGGACTCGTACCCGAGGTGCATGCTAAAGTGAGATAAAATGGATTGGATACGTCGGATGAAAATGGAGAGTTAAGATTCAAGCCAAACAATTTTAACTCCGGCGGAGCGTCAATAGTTTACCTCGAATCTCGGGGACTGGAGATGGTGGATATTAGAGGAGTACTGCATGAAAGTAAAGAAAGTGGAACTTACGTTGACAGCTCGAGTAGCAAGCAAAGCAGAAGTTCTCCGACCTCCAGTTCGAGGTCTGGAACCTCGGTTTGTTCCGAAGTCTCAGGAGGAGACATCTCGGCAGAATCAATCTGCAGAGAATGCACAGAAGTTTAGCAAAGGAAAAAGTAAATCTGGAATCTAAGGCTATATCTGGCTAACTCAGGAGGAGTTGGACGGCTATCTTATGTACATAGAGGCACATCTATGCTAGGCGAACATCTATCCGAGGCATGAAACTAATTTCTACCCAAAAGAGTATGCGGGTAAGATCTACCGGAGGAGATAAATAGAGTTTTATTCAAGAACATATGAAGAACCAAAGCGCGAAGAGGAAGAAACCTAGAGCAATGCCTAGGGTAACAAGAAAGGGAGTACATACCGTGAAAATGAGGTGCTGAAGGGCGGCGCCGGTGACGTGGTCGCAGCGGCGACGAAGGAGCTGCTCGTCGGTGGCGGCGGGAACGCGTTTCCTCTTAACTGGAAGCGGCGGCACTGGTTGCGATGGAGGCGAGACGGCGAGTGGATGAGGAAGAAGAGGGAAGCACTGCCCTGGGCCTGTATTTATAACCGCGGGCGGTAATTGCGCACTACCGCGCGGTTATCGGAGCGGCGAGTGGGATCGTTTGTGCACAATGGCCCACGTGGCACGAAGATAGCGGTGGGCGAGCAGGCCACAGGATCGGTTGCAGGAGGCAAACCGTCGTGCGGCGTGGTTACTGGAGTGCGAAGCGGCGCAAGCAGGAAATCCCCGCTGACGTGGGCCGCGTGGTGGAAAGCACTCGAGTGCTTTGACTGTCGTGGACAGGAAGTGACGGATGGGACACGTGAATAGTGTTCTCTGACCGAAGTCAGTAAGGATGCAGAAATCGAGGGGTTGACGTCCGAGATCTCGGCGGATACTTCGGAAAAGTAGTATGGCACGAGGAACAGACCGATGGATTTCTCGGAGTATTGGTTCGGTAACATGCAAAACATTGTAGCGCATGTGGTTTCGGGTTGAACCTGGTGCGGCCTTTCATCCGAGGCTGCAAGACCACATCAGCTTCGGGGACTACTGTCGGGGGGTTACCCCCGGGTAGGGTAATGATGAGGTCAAGACATGTAAGGTTAAGGTAGTAAGCTGTCCGAGGTAACGATTGAGCAAGGACGTAGGAGGCGTCATCCGACGTAAGGTGTACGTCCGAGGTATATTCTCCGAGGTATATCCTCCGAGGTATCAACCTCGGGGCAGTCAGCTAGCTACCACAGGAATAAGGTATTCTCTACCGAGGTATAGGATCAGGAGTGTTATCTGAGGTTGGCAGCAAGGATCGAGGCATGTCAGAGAGATCACGGCGCCGCAGAGCTCGTAGCCCGAGGCTTCAGAGGACGGCGAGGTCCGTCCACGGGTTTCTCGAAGCTCGGGGGCCTAGGAGCTGACTCGGCTATTTCGGGAAAGGTCTACAGGCTAGACCTCGGCAGGCTACTGAAGTATGACCAGAAGAGGAAAGCTAGGCCTGGCTGGCCTGACAGTCCGACCATTGAGCTGGCAGGAGGCAGAGGCTTGTCTTCTACCTTTTGGCCATGCCATTGTCAGTTGTAGGCAGGGGTAAAAATGTACTTCGGCCTGTGTATATATGCGGCATCTCTACCTCCAGGGAGGAGGACGGCAAAACCCTAGCTCATTTCCCCCTTCATAGTTTCATCTTCTATCTAGAGCTCTCACTTGGGCAGCATCATACAGCTCGAGGAGCACCTTGTACCTGAGAACTACACTGATATATTGAGAGAGGAAAGGCAGGAGTAGGGGTTTTACTTCCTCACGAAGGCCCCGAACCTGGATACATCGTGGTGTCTTTTGTGTTCTTGGCTTTCTCGGTCTCTTGTTCATGTTCTTGTGGTTTCTTGCATGTTCTTGCTTGTGCACATCTTGAGTGCATAAACCCTCCCCAGATTCCCCAACGACCATTCGGCCCCAACTAAGTCATACCCATGGCATCTGCCATGATCCCACCACGACACCGAGGCCGAAGATCTTTCTGAGACTGAGCACAATAGAATGAAAGAGATTAGTAGAGAGAAGCAGAATCTTTGGTTGAAAGAAGAGACTAAAGCTAGCAAAGATCTAGGGATCGTGATATATTAGAGGGAGATAGGAACACGGCCTACTTTCATGCGGTGGCTAACCAGGACAAAAGAAAAACCATGATTTTATCTTTAGACGGTCCTGAGGGACCAACCTCAGATATAAGGAAATGCTTGACATTGCCTCTTCTTTTTACAAAAATCTCTTCTGCTCTGAAGGAAAATCAGGTTTCTCTCTAGGGATAATTTCTTTAATCCTGATGAGCTCATTTCTGAGGAGCAGAATGCGGGGATGGAATCACCTTTCTCTGAGGAGGAGATTAAAAATGCAGTATTTAGTTCTTACTCAGATGGTACTCCTGGCCCCGACGGCCTTTCTTTCATGTTTTACCAAAAATGTTGGGACATAATTAAGCCAGATATTTTAGCTCTTTTCCAAGACTTTTATGAGGGAAACTGGACCTGTTTTGGCTTAATTTCGCTATCCTCACTCTGATCCCAAAAGAGGTCGACGCTTCTTCGATGAAGAAATTCAGACCAATTAGCCTTTTGAACTGCATTTTTAATATTTTCACCAAGGTGATCACCACCCGATTTGGTGCAATTATGGACTCGATAGTTGCTCCAAATTAGACAGCCTTTATTAAGGGTGTTACATCTTAGAAAGTGTTGTAACTGCTCACGAGGTCCTGCACTCTGTCCATCATGGGAAGGAAGAGGGGGTGGTTCTGAAATTGGATTATGAAAAAGCTTTTGATAAAGTTGATCTAGACTTCCTAGGCGATCTTCTTGCTAAGAGGGGCTTCGGTCCTAGGATTAGAAAGTGGATTAGTCTAGCCACAAGAGGACGTTCAGTGGCAGTTAAGATCAACAACACTAAAGGGAACTTTTTCGTTACAACTAAAGGATTAAGACAGGGGGACCCCATGTCCCCCATTCTTTTCAACCTGGTTGTAGATGTGTTCACAAAAATGCTTATTAGAAGTGCTTCCCTTGATCTCATTAAGGGGCTCTGTCCGCAAAGGTGTCCTGGTGTCATCAGCCTGCAATATGCTGATGACACCATCCTGTTTTTAGAAAACAATGTAGACACGGCTAGGAACTTGAAAACCATCCTCACCTGTTTTGAACAGGTCTCGGGGATGCATATTAATTACAGTAAAAGTGAGCTAGTTCCCATCAACCTTTGCGAAGATGATGTGAATAAGCTCAAAGATATGTTTGGTTGTGCGGTGGGTTCTTTCCCTATTAAATACTTAGGGATTCCCCTCCACCATGATAAGCTTAGACGAGAGGACTTGCAACCAATCATCGATAAGATCCTCAAGAGGATCGCCGGCTAGAGAGGAAAACTCCTCTCTTATGCCGCAAGAGTCGCTTTGATCAGATCTTGTTTAGCCAGTATCCCGGTTTACGGCTTTCCTTTTTTAAATTTCCAAAATGGGCGCTTGAGATGATCAACACACAGATGTCTCACTGTCTTTGGAATGACACTAAGGAAAAAATGAAGCTTCATTGGCTAATTGGGATCTAGTTTTTATGCCTAAAGAATTTGGAGGCCTATGGATTCCTTATCTTAGAGATGTCAACATTTGTCTCTTAGCCTCTTGGGTTAAAAGATATTTTGGGACAGGGGATAGGATTTGGAAGACCATAGTTGATGCTAAGTATAAAACATCCAACCCCAATGTTTTCTGTAGCACAACTCTTAATGCTTCCGGATTTTGGAAAGGGTTTATGTGGGCCGCCGACGCGGTGAAATTTGGGTATAGATGTAATGTGGGAGATGGTACCAAGATTCGCTTCTGCAATGAGTCCATGGTTTGGGGTCTCTCCCCTTTGTGTCCAATTTTGGGACCTGTATTGCGTCTGCAATGAGTCCATGGTCGCAATCATAAAGTGTGGGATGGTGTAAACCCTAAACTCACTTTTAGAAGGAATTTTAGTCCTGCCCTCTTACAAAAGTGGTATGAGCTAGAACAGATTGCTAATAGCGTTAGCCTTTCTGCAGACTGCGACTCCATTATTTGGGCCTATATATGACTCTAAGAGAGTCTACTCCACTAGTTCCGTCTACAAAATCTTTAGCTTCAGAAGCGTGACACAGGTGTATAAACCCTCGATCTGGTCTTTGATCATCCCTCCCAGGGTGCAAATTTTCTTCTGGCTGCTTTCTAACAATAAGTTGATGACTCAGGATAATCTCCTTAAACGCAAAATGTATAAGCCTGTTGACTGTGTGACGGGGATGTACCCTTCGGGTCCCTTACTATTGCTATACCTGGTGCGGCCCAGATGGACAAACCTGCAGGCCCAAAGAAGCCCAAGAAGCTACAACTTGTAATCCAAGACAACAACTCTTGTAAACCCTACCTGGCTCCCTTTATAAAGTCAGGCAGAGACACCCCCATAAGGGAGGGATACGACACCACCTATAGATATAGCATAGCGAGACCACGTCTCACCACCACAATCGCCATTATGGCCACTATGTAACCTCATATATCATCATAATCAGACAAGCAGGAGTAGGTCTTTACCTCACAATGAGGAGCCGAACCTGGGTAAATCTCTGCTTGTCAGCCGTCCGATACTACCAGCGCGCCATCTTTTCTCTCTATACGAAACCCTAGGTATCTCACCATGGGATTTGCCGTGGTAACCGCACGTCAATTGGCGCCGTATGTGGGAACGGCGTGTGCTGGATCGCGGTTTCGGCGGCTTCATCATCTCATCAGCAAAGGCGGCCAGATCGCATCTGGCGGTGGCAGCTCCGTTCTGCGCGTAGCTTCCGCAATCCAAACTGGTCGACGTCCACCTCGCCTTCGGGTGCTGCTACTCAAATCTACTAGATCGAGATTCGTCGGCGGCGTTCCGATCCGTATCACGATCAGCAAAACGGCAATTCGCCGAGATCGACAAGAACCTAGAATTGTCACGCCAGATCAAATTTCCAGGGAGCAGCGGCAGCGCACGCTGCGGTGGGCAGTGGTTGGCCGGCCTCATGCGCCGAAGCCATGCAAGAAAATATCAGATCGATTATTCGATCGGGGAAGCAAAAGCAACTAGGGCAATCAAGAATTACGTATGTGCAATCAAGGCACAACATCACGTGGACAAAACAAATCCATGTGCGGCACGGATTCCAAGGAGGCTAATTCAACAAAGAAAAAAAGTGATGCACGCGTCGACTCCCTTGCGCCGCACAACTCTGCCGCGTCGACTCCGGTCCGCCGTGTGATTCAGCACAACCCCGCCGCGTTGACTCCGGTCCGCCGCGTCGACTCCCTCCACCGCACAACTCCGCCGCGTCGACTCCGGTCCGACGCGTCGATCCTTGCGCCGTACCACTCTGACGCGTGGACTCTGGTCCACCGCGTTGATTTCTTTCGTTACACAAACACCGCCGCGTCGACTCTGGTCTGCCGCGTTGACTCCTTGCGCCGCACAACTCCGCCGCGTCGACTCCGATCCGCCGCATCAACTACTTCCGGCTAAACGCCACGCGACTATGCACCCGAACACTCGGGGGCTGCGTCGTACAGTTAACCAAATACGAACACCTTGGCCGCACCCAACACTCGGGGGCTGCGCCGTACAGTTCAAGCAAATTCACAAAATACCTCGGCCGCACCCGAACGCTCGGGCTGCGCCGTGCAACATCAAAACTTCATAATTCGCCTTGGCCACACCCGATGCTCGGGGGCTGCGCCGCGTAGACTAACAAATTTGCCTCGGCCCAACGGATACTCGGGTAGGCACTCGGCATCGGCTCGAGTGCGTGCACCCGACAAATATCTACCCCACCAAATGTGAAGGCTGGAGCACTCGCAAGAAACTCGACAACAACAAAAGGAAGGCAAATTGAGCCTATGCCCAACTACAAATAGTTGCACATAGCCTCGGGGGCTACTCCCATCGGGAGCACTGTCGCGCACCCGATAAAACAGAAGTCAGAAACATTAAGTTGTCCAAAACGAGCAGTCGGAGCTTAGTCGACTCAGATCGAAGCTTACTCGACTTGGCTGTTTAGCCCAATGCAAATATCGATAACAAATCCCTGAGATTGTGTCTGCCGCATATACCCCGGATGCTCACTACTAGAAAATCGTGTTTCGCCGGGTGTGGAAAAACACCCGGCGACAGACCAAATTGACCTCGGCGATGTCTTCGCCGAGCGAGGATCTCGGCAAAGTCATCTCGGCGAAAATCACCTCGGCGACGACCCTTCGCCGGGTGTCTTTTGTCGGGGATGCACGGCGAAACCTTCGCCGAGTAAATATGCTCCATACCCGGCGAAGAAAAGCAGATCGTGATCATCCCTTGTCAGATGGGCGTCAGAGATGTGTAAGAGATTCGCCGAGTATCCCTCTCCGACACTCGGTGAAGATTGAACATAGGGACGTCGCCACGTGTCCCCCAGCTTGGCTCCGGCGAATATCTTCGCCGTGACGCTCTTCGCCGAGTGCCAGGCATCTTCGCCGGGAGCGCCCTTCGCCGAGTGCCTTTCTTCGACATCGCCAAAGTTTCGCCGGGTGCGGGTTCGCCGAGTGCCAGAGAGGAAGTTCGCCGAGGTTGCCAGTTTCGCCGGGTGCCCTGTGCTAAAATGCATTCGGCGAAGTGGGTGCCAAATGGTCCCTGGTGGTCACATTTCGCCGAGAGAAGTTCTCGGCGAACAACGCAGTCTCGGCGAAGTGTATTCCCAGGTGACCAAATGGCACCCGGAGGGTGCCTTCACCGAGTGCCTTCCCCGGCGAAGCAGGGTTCACCGAGTAAAACACTCGGCGAAGATGCCATATGGTCCAGAATTCCCCTGCTTTTATCGAATCCCTGCATTTGCAAAAATATAGGATGCATACATATATTTCATTTATATCACTGGTGCACTCCCATCACACACAGAACATTAAAATGGCACATCTAAAAAATATAGTAAACATGATCCAATAGTTCACAAAATAGACTCCAAAAATTCATAAGCAAACAACACAAGTCCAAAATAGGTGGCACTAGTTCACAGCCAGCAGTAAATGGCACAAAGTCAGAGGTAGCAGAGTTATAGAAGTTTGTCAAGTCCACAAGTCAGTCGGCGGGGTTGTTGGAGGCCGTTGGCGCCGATGATGGACTTGCAGCACCACGTCCACCATTCCCTCCATCGTCTTGTGCATCCGAAGGAGTGTGGGATCCAGCCGACCGATGCTCCTATGAAGATTCATTCACATTAGACGGGTAAGCAAACAAAAGATAAATTTTGGCCTAGTGGAGGTACGTACAAGAGCACTTACCAAGAGAAGGACGGGGGTAACTAGTGGAGGTACAGGAGGTAAAGAAGGAAGCGCCGCCGCGGGCATCGTCTGCAAACCGAAGAGGAGGGTTACTTTGCAAAGTTGGAGCACATGCTTTAGTTGAAAGAAAAAGTTGAAGCACTTACCGCCATAAGGCCCTGGAGGCATGCTTGTTGGTGGGCCATGTGTGCATGCATTTGCCTATTGTTCTCCTCTGCAGCCTGCGCCCTCGCTGTAGCCTCCGCCGCCTCCTTCCTATTTTTCTCAACTTCAGCCTAGAGGATTGCAACATGAAAAAGATGCGGTCATGGCGATGCAAACATGTACACTAGTGGAAAAGATGGTTGAAAAACAACAAGTACCTCCATTGCAGCAATCTTATCAAGTCCGACCCTTGGGCGGCGCTCGATCTCGGGGGCTGAGCTTGTACGCCTAGCACGAATCTCGGCAAGTGTTCCGAGGCTCGATGAATCGAAGGAAGCACCGCCAATATAAGGCCGGCCATTCAGCTTGCCTTGTCCCGCGAGCATAGCAACATGGGGGTCGAAAGGCGAGGTCAAAGGATCGGAGTGGGGACCGTGGACATCCTTGAACTTCTTGCAGTAGTTGTCATGCTGTTTCTCCGCGGTGCCGGTGATCCACTGCTTGTCCGCGGGTTTCGCCGGATCCAGATCCTTCTCCTTTGGCCTCCGGGTCTGAACGAACACTTGCATCTTCGTCATTTTCACTCCCTCCTTTAACACCTACAGGTAATTGACACCAAAAAGAAGCATGCAAGTGAGGTCAAAAGAGGTTATCAAAATATTATGGGGCAGAAATAAAAACTTGAATGGCAAGGGAAAACATGACTTCTTACCTTGTGTGCCACGAGGCCGTCGAGTGTGAGGGGGCCTTGCCGGTGGACTCCGCGGCCTACCATATTCCGCCGCGCCTGCTTGTTTTGCGCCTGGAACCCATCAGACACCCACCTCTGTACAAGCTTCCTGTAGCAAGGCTTATGGGCGGCTAGCCATGCCGGAATCACCTATTTAACAGAAGACATATCCATATGAGTTGAACTTTTCATCAGTCCTGTGGAGAATAGTATGAAAATAAATGTGGTTACCTTCATGTACTGGGCGACAGACATGTGTACGGGGCGAGCGTCCTCCTTGGTGATTGTCCTGTGCATAATTTCTGCATAGAACTGTTGAACAGCGGAGATACGGGCCTCGTAAATCTGGTCGGGGATGAGCTTCTTCGCCATCTTAATCAGCGCCTTTTGAGCCGCTTCTTCTTTACCTTCACCATCAACGAGAGTGAAGAAGTCCTAACAAATAGTGAGCATAGGATAAAGGGGTTACCACGATGAAATCCAAACTGTTGGTATTTTTTAGTAGTAAAGTTATAGAAACTACTAACCCAGAACTCGGCGAGCAGCCGGAAGCCGACGTGGCCGTGGACGCTGTCCTCAACCATCGTGAAGTGGGCCCAAGACCTAGCAGGCCCCCTTTCACCGGTGGGGATTCCATCCTTCTTGTAGTCGACCATGCCAGGGTAAAGCCTCTTGATAAGAAGGCCAAGGACGCCTGAAGGTAAGCGTTCCCACTTTGGGCCCACCCACGTGAATGTCCTGCACATACCAAAAACATAAGTTAGATGCTTGTGATGGAAAGGTAACTAAAGTACAAGGTAACAACATTTTAAACCACCACTTACGCATCGGAGGTGACATCAAGGACTCCGTGTGACCTGCGCTCTGGAAAGCCCGAAGGCCCTCGCTGGTACACCTTACCCTCGCGCGCTACCCGAGCTCCTCTAGTGGATGAGCTGTCAAGAGATCCTCATCCGCCACGGCATCCTCCTCCTCACTCTCCTCACGCCGCTCCTCCGCCTCCTCCTCCTCACTCCCCTCATCACCTCCCCGGTCCTGGTAGTCATCGTCACTAGGCACGGCATCCTCCTCCAAGGGGTCCTCTGCTGCTCCTCCTCCTCCTCCTCCTCCTCCTCCTCAGAGGAAGACGAAACCGGGGGCAAAGGACTACTCAAGCGAGCAGTAGGCCTACCCCGGGGCGCCTTAGCGCCGACCACCTGTCTACCACACCGTGCAGAAGTCTCCACCGTAGCGTGCCGGTCACGCTTCCTTCCAATGACCACACTAGTCCCTTGAGCATCCGCGCGTATAGTTTAGACACTGTGCCAAGCTTTGCTCGCTTCTCCTTGCCCCTCACCTTTTTCTTGTTGGCATTCTCCTTGGAAATACATCTCCTCGCCGCGAGCTGCTTCTCCTTGTGGTTCGGCTTCCCCTTGGAGCCCACCTTCTCCTTCGCCCCTGCCATGTCTCAATCACCTGTCATCACAAAGAATGAGTTGATTAGTACAAGAACTCAATTAAAGAAAACTCGTAAGAAGAAATTGCCAAAACTCATAAGAATACAACAAAATGTTACATCACAAATGGTTCATAAAAATATTACATCACAAATGGTTCAAAGAAAATATTACATCACAAATGGTTCATAGAAAATATTACTTAAGAAAATCTAATCGACGAGTACAAAGCTTCAGAAGCCTGTGTCTACATTGTTTGGATCATAACTTGGACCAAGATCATCATCATCACTATCACGATTGTACCACCAATCTGGAACGTGGTCTAGAGGTGGCTCCTCTACATCGGGTAGGTGCATCCGTTCAAGAAGCTCCACGTCTCTCTGGTTGACAACCAGCTCAGCGGCCTCATCTTGCTCATGGTCAACTCCAATGACATCGTCGTCTTCTTCCATGTCATCGACACTAGGCAAGTTCAGGTTCAAGGTGCCTGACAGCCCATCTTCCTGATAGAACTCACCCTGGTAGGTGTTTGGGTTTAGGCGTTGGTGGTAGTCATCGTTAGGGGTTGGTACTTTATTACGTGGCGGTACCGTGATCACTACATCCCAGCCTATTAGACGTTTCACAGTTTTGCATGGGTACGGGAGATAAAATACTTGGATGGCTTGGTGTGCTAGGATATAGACATCATCTCCCGTGTAGACGGATTCTCGCTCAACTTCGACCAACCCAATATCAGGTCTTCGTCTCACTCTCTTTGGATTGAACCAATGGCATTTGAAGACAACAGGGTTCTTCTGTTTGCCGAAATCACAATCAAGTTCAATTATTTCCTGACTATTCCAAAGTAATCAAGGCCGTCCTTCCCTTGGCATAAGACCCCGGAATTTCTTGTCCTCGGGTTTGGCCGAGTTTTCTCATGATGATCGGTATGGAAGCGAAACCCGTTCACGTCATACGACTTATAGGTCTTGACGACATAGGTGGATGAGGTAAGTTTCTTCAACTCGGGCCTCATATTTGGGTCAGATATTCCCTACAAGTGCAATAGGAAGAAGTATGATATGTTAGTGTTGACGAAACGTCTTACACAAACATGGAATGAAACAAGGGGATATTCCCTACTTTTGCTTTGAACCACGGAATGAAACCGCCGCCGCCTTCACCCCCCTTTTTAAAAAGAACCAACTTGTATTGTCGCTACATGGTCTTCGATGTTTCCAGGTTTCTCTCTCAAATGACCTATGAACGGCCACGATCAAGAAACGGAGTTAGTGCACAAACTAGGAAATGGAAGTGTGCGGAACAATACACCATAAATTGAGCACTTACTCAATGTAGGGATCTACTTCTGTCGTGTTCTTCAAGACATAAGATGTAATGGTCGTCCACTCATCAAATGATAATTTCTTCTTCTTGCTGCCACTTGATTTGCCACCGGCCCGATGAAAATGCTAAGTTCAGGTAGATCTTCCGGGTTGGCCGTGTTGAGACGAGGCACTGGATTATGAACAGTGGTAAGATTGTCACTATAGAACTTAGTGGTGAAGTTTGACACCTCCTCGTTCAGTGTTGCCTCAGCTATGGATGCTTCGATTTTGTTTTTGTTCGTGCCTTTCAGTTGAAGGTCCTTCTGCTCTCTCTCAGTTGCAAACATCCAACGTGTATGCACAGGACCCCCCAATCTTGCCTCGGTCGCGAGATGCACCAACAAATGTTGCATGGGATTGAACATGCCTGGTGGAAAGACGGCCTCTAGCTCGCAAATCAACTCAGGCGTCTCTTCCTCTAACTTTTCAATCACCTTGATATCTAATTCTTTAGCACAAAGTCGGCGGAAGAAATAGCTCAACTTTGCCAACACTACCCAAATGGCCTCATCGATATAGCCTCGAAACATGACCGGCATTATCCGCTCGATCCATACGTGATAGTCATGACTCTTGAGCCCACCTATCTTCAACCCAACCAAATTCACTCCCCTCATTATGTTAGCTGCGTAGCCATCAGGGAAGAATAAGTGGTCGAGGACCCACTGAAGAATTTCTTTCCTTTGGGCCCTTGTTGGGGTGAAACGGGCCTTTGGTTTGGACCATCTTGTTTTTACTGTACCGGGAGGGTCCATGTTCATGTCTGGCCTATCACATAGCAGCTGCTGATCGGCTCTAGCCTTGACATTATCCTTCGACTTCTCGAGGTCCATTAGTGTGTGCCAAAGGGCCTCGGCGATATTCTTCTCAGTGTGCATTACATCAATGTTATGAGGAAGAAGGAGATCCTTAAAGTAAGGAAGCTTCCAGAAGCATGGAATGTGTGTCCACTGGTGTGTGTCTCCATAACCCACAAAGCCAGTACCATCTGCATTGGGCAAGAGCTTCTAGCTGAGCCTTAGTGGCGGTACCATCCATGGTAGGTATTGGTACATGAGCATCAAAAACTACATCTTTCAAGAACTTCTTTTTGTCTCTCTTGAATCTATGACCAGGTTGAAGGTACTGTCGATGCTTATCAAAACAAGAATACTTGCCGCCCTTCTTCAGCCAAACGAAAGTCATAGCCTGCATGCAAATTGGGCAAGGCCACTTCCCGTGCGTACACCATCCGCAGAATATCGCGCGTGCCGGCAAGTCATGCAGGGACGTGTGGTACCAGACGTGCATAGTGAAGTGCTGCTTTGCTACGGCGTCGTATGTCCGTACCCCTTCTTCCCAGGCAAGCAACAAATCATCGAACAACGGCTCCATGTACACAGTCATATTCTTCCCCGGATATTCAGGCCCTGGAATAATCAGCGACAAGAACATGTTTTGTCGTTGCATGACGACGCCGGGGGGAAGATTCAAAATGACAAACATCGGCCAACAACTATAGTTGTGCGAAGACATACCATATGGGTTGAACCCATCTGTTGATAAGGCAACTGCTACACTCCTGTTATTGCCGGCTTTTACGGGATACTTCTTAATGAAATGCTGCCATGCAGCACCATCAGACGGATGTACCATCTTCTCAGGACGATACCTTTTCCCATCTATCGGCCATCTCATTTGTTGGGCAGACTCGTTGGTCATAAAAAGTCGTTGGATCCTCGGTATGAATGGAAGATACCGAAGGATCTTTTTGGCTACTGTGAGCTGCGTCTTCTGACCCTCACCGTTGTCGACCTCCATATACCTAGAGGACTTGCACTTGAGACAGTAATTTTCATTGATGTGTTCTTTCCTAAATAACATACAGCCCTTTGGACAAGCATCTATCGGCGTATAATCCATCTTAAGTGATTTGAGGATTTTCTTCGACTCGTACATGTTCTTTGGCAGAATATGTGACTCCGGTAGAAGAGAGGCAATGACATGCAGGAATGCATCAAAGCAATTAATGCTTACATGATACTGGGACTTGACAGCCATTAGGCGACTTATGGAATCAAGTTGAGAAACTTTGGTATGGGCGTGGAGGGTTTTTTGCGAGGCAAACAAGGTATCATAGAACTCCTTTGTGCTCTTTTCCCCCTCCCCATCTGCATCTTCAGTTGGAATTTCAGGTGCACGTGCATTAGCGAATTGATCTAGCATTCTATCAGCCCCAGTATCAAAAGTTGTTGATGCCTCCTCGGTGCGCTGTCGCGCGACCTTCTTCCCTCGAGATGCACGCTCCCCATGCAAAATCCAACAATGGTAGTTTGGCATATACCCAGACTTAGCAAGGTGAAAACCCATCTCTCCCTTTGTTTGCGAAGACCGTTTTTGCAACATTTGCAAGGGCACCAAGTTGACGCTGGGTTTTTAGCAAATGCAAACTCCAGAAACTCTTCTGTCTTACTAAGCCATTCATTAGACATCTGACTCACACCTATACATCCAATTATAGATGTATTTAACAAAAAGATTCATGCATCTTACTAAGTCGGCCACTATACATCCAATCACGATGCTCCATCTCCAAACTGATTAATGCAGACATAGATGTATTTAACAAAAAGATTCATGCATCACTAATTTAATTATTCACAAAACTATAGATTTTACGCGTTGAATGCACTCACCTACATCTACTAGGTAAAGCTAAGGCTATCCCACCCGAGTATGTGTAGCTTGTGTTCGTTTCCATGTCCTACTCCTATGCAAGACAGAATTTTGGCAGCACCTCCCCGCTGCTCTCCCAATACACGTCTCGACAAAGTTTCGAGAGATTGTGTATCCGGAGAACAACATGGGAGGCGCCACCGAAATTCTGTCTCGCATAGGAGTAGAACATGGAAATGAACACAAGCTACACATACCCGGGCTGTCCAAAACGTGGACAATTCGAAACGGTCACGGTTATAAATGATATAGCTCTTTGTATATAAACATATACCCTGGACAAGGTGTATACATAAATATATACAAACAGCTCTTTATATATAAACATATACCCTTGACAAGGTGTATACATAAAATATATAAAGAGTTTCATCTTTATAACCATAACCCTTCCGAACGGGAGACTACTAGGGTTACGCGACTTGTTTGGTGAGCTACAAAATAATGCAACAACCTAGCAAGAGGAGCGGAAAAGCGTCATTACCCTCGAAGCGTGACCGACGAAGCTCCTGCCTGAACCCTGCTCTAAAACGACGCTCCCATCGTCAACCTCGCTGCATACCCTGCACACATTATAACAAATAGAATTAATAACTAACAAACAACAATGACTAATCTAAGCAAACTATCACCTAAGTAATTAACAGACAATTCTAAAACCATTCCTAAGAGCAAGTCCAGCAGTTCCCCTATATTTTCTCCCCTATATGTCCATGTAGGGGACTCCCCTAAAATTATACCTCCCCTATATTTTGTTCATCTCCAGCAGCTCCCCTATATCATATTCATTTATATTTATAACTCACGGGACCCACACGTCAGGGATCTATCATTTTCCAAAAAAGATAAAAAGAATTAGTGCTCACCGTCAGCGTGACACTGCAGCTCCGGCAACAACTATGAAAGAACTGAAATTCTGCTAACACACATGCATAAAAAGCCACCCGAATTCTCTAAAAAAACACTTGAAATTGATGCAGTACATCGCCCTACTCTAATCTGGTTAAAGTGTGGATTACATCCAAGTAAGTAAATGTCATAAGTTGATGTTCAGTATGTACAAGTAAATTTATAAGTTCGGAAGATAACACTGAAACAAGGCACTTGCACTGTATAAGCTCAACTAACTGAACAAGATGGGTTCCCCAAATGAAAGCAATATGTGTGACAAATAACAAATGAGGCATGTTTAAGTTTAGGGTCATAGTAAAACCAACAACAATAACACCACAAACCATTTACATACTCCAAGCATCAGTTTTAAGAAGCTCAGTAGCATCTCCTTGTAACATCATATGCTCAGCTGACAAAGAATTCCCCACGTAAAACTACTTCTCAAGCATCTCTAGATACATTACCTAAACAATTCTAACTAATTACCTAAACAATTCTAACTAATTAACAAACAATGGTAAATAAAACTAACTAAGAAAAAGGGGAAGAAATCTCACCTCTTGGCGTCGGCCGGAGGTGGAGGTGGAGGAGGAAGCTTCGGGGTGGAGGAGCTCGGCCGATGGAGGAGGATGAGGGGCTGGAGGAGCTCGGGCAGAGGAGGAGTAGGCGGCAGCGTGGTGGAGGAGGCGGCAGCGGGGTGGAGGGAGGCGGCCGGGGACGCGCGCGTGTGCCGCGCGGTCGTGGGTCGCCGGGGACGCGGCGGTGTGTCGCGCGGTCGTGGGTAGCCGGCCGCGCAGCTAGCCCAACCCCCTCGCCATCAGCTCCAGCCGAGTTGGCGGCTAGGGTTAGTCCTGGCTCGTGGCAGCGGGACCCAGGATTCGCAGCGGTGCGGTGGGGGTGGCGGAGGTCGGGGATAGAGGGGCGGTGGCGGCCGAGGGAGCTGGCGGCGGGGTGGGGGTGGTGGTGGTTCCAGCGGCGGCGGGAGCGAGATGGGCGGCCGGGCGGCGAGGTGGAGATGGAGCGAACGAAAATGGGGAATTTTTTGCGGGTTTGGGGACTTTTTTCGACCAAGTCCCCGATCCCGCGTATTTTTTTGCCGAGACTCCGTCTTCGCCGAGATCCTTACTCGGCAAAAGCCTTTTTTAATTTTCTAATTTTTTTAATTTTCTCCCCTATATGTCTATATCAACCTACCACCACAACCTAATGCATATATTAGGGCACCACCCATGTTTTGGTAAGGTTCCAACACCCCGAAGCCGCCGGTTCCGTCGAAACCCCCCCAAAGTAGACCAGAACTCGACAGTGTCGTCTACCCCTTCGACGGGCGTCGAAAGGGGGTAGCTCCAAGGACTTTTATACTTGGTTGTGTTTGGGTGGGCCATGTGAACAATAACTAACATGATTTGGGCTCATCTTATGACATGGTTCCCTCCGTCGCACCCGAAACGGGGTTTCCGCATAGAAGAGCATAACCTTCGAGGGGGATAAGTGGGGTTTGTGAAGCCGGTCACACCTCGGAGTCTCGATATGTCTATATCAACCTACCACCACAACCTAATGCATATATTAGGGAACCACCCATGTTTTGGTGAGGTTCCGACACCCCGAAGCCCCCGGTTCCGTCGAAACCCCCCCCAAAGTAGACCAGAACTCGACAATGTCGTCTACCCCTTCGACGGGCGTCGAAAGGGGGTAGCTCCAATGACTTTTTTACTTGGTTGTGTTTGGGTGGGCCATGTGAACATAACTAACATGATTTGGGCTCATATTATGACATAGTTCCCTCCGTCGCACCCGAAACGGGGGTTTCCGCATAGAAGAGCATAATCTTCGAGGGGGATAAGTGGGGTTTGTGAAGCCGGTCACACCTCGGAGTCTCGATATGTCTATATCAACCTACCACCACAACCTAATGCAAATGTTAGGGCACCACCTCTGTTTTGGTGAGGTTCCGACACCCCGAAGCCCCCGGTTCCGTCGAAACCCCCCCAAAGTAGACCAGAACTCGACAGTGTCGTCTACCCCTTCGACGGGCGTCGAAAGGGGTAGCTCCAAGGACTTTTATACTTAGTTGAGTTTGGGTGGGCCATGTGAACATAACTAACATGATTTGGGCTCATCTTATGACATGGTTCCCTCCGTCGCACCCGAAACGGGGGTTTCCGCATAGAAGAGCATAACCTTCGAGGGGATAAGTGGGGTTTGTGAAGCCGGTCACACCTCGGAGTCTCGATATGTCTATATCAACCTACCACCACAACCTAATGCAAATGTTAGGGCACCACCTCTGTTTTGGTGAGGGTCCGACACCCCGAAGCCCCCGGTTCCGTCGAAACCCCCCAAAGTAGACCAGAACTCGACAGTGTAGTCTACCCCTTCGACGGGCGTCGAAAGGGGGTAGCTCCAAAGACTTTTATACTTGGTTGTGTTTGGGTGGGCCATGTGAACATAACTAACATGATTTGGGCTCATCTTATGACATGGTTCCCTCCGTCGCACCCGAAACGGGGGTTTCCGCATAGAAGAGCATAACCTTCGAGGGGGATAAGTGGGGTTTGTGAAGCCGGTCACACCTCGGAGTCTCGATATGTCTATATCAACCTACCACCACAACCTAATGCAAACGTTAGGGCACCACCTCTGTTTTGGTGAGGTTCCGACACCCCGAAGCCCCCGGTTCCGTCGAACCCCCCCCCCCCCAAAGTAGACCAGAACTCGACAGTGTCATCTACCCCTTCGACGGGACCACTTCAGTAGTTCTAAATACTGGATAGAACAAATTAAGGTACAACTTGAAGTTACGATACAACCCAAGTAAAACAAAGACTCAGCCTCCTTGCATTTGCCCTTGGACGAAGCTTCAGCCTCCTTTGCCCTTGGACGAAGATTTTGCCTCCTTGCCTTTTCCCTTGGACGAAGCTTCAGCCTCCTTGCCTTTGCCCTTCGACGGCATGAAATCGTCATCATCATCGCTGTCAACTACCCAGAGACAAGAACGACCGTACAAAACACGGTCAGCTTCAGTTCGGTAGAACGGACTATTCGTAACTTTCCTGTCAAACATATCTGCAAGCCTGAGCATTTCTGTAGGAATTTGGAGCGGGGTCCTATACAGAAACCCATCGCGGCATAGCTTCGCCCCGAGCAAAGCAAGATGACTCTCAGTGTCCAAAATTTCTTCAATTGGAACTACCCTACCATCTACCTTCAAATTGCTCGAAAGCCTGGCGAGATGCTCGGATGCGGAAATGTGAAATCCGGACACACACTTCTCGCAAGGACCAATACACACCATGCTTGCGCTCAAGTGAGTACCATGCCTACCTTCGACTGGGTTTTATAGTACCATGATTGTCTGCTTTCGGCTCGGCCTAGACTGAAGGATTTCCTGATAGAACAAAACACACCGCTGATCCAACGGCTCACAAGCGCACGAAGGAAACACATGATCCGTGTGCTTCTTCCTGATCCAGGGGCTCAGCATCGCTCGAAAGAAACACACCGCTGATCCAACGGCTCATGAGCGCTCGAAGGAAACACACGATCCGTGTGCTTCTTCCTGATCCAGGGCTCAGCATCGCTCGAAAGAAACACACCGCTGATCCAACGGCTCATGAGTGCTCGAAGGAAACACACGATCCGTGTGCTTCTTCCGAATCAAACGGCTCACCAGCGCTCGAAAGAAACACACCGCTGATCCAACGGCTCACAAGCGCACGAAGGAAACACACGATCCGTGTGCTTCTTCCTGATTGGGCATACTACAGCTCGCATCCGCCATTTCTCACTATATATATGTAGTCATGGCCTCCATTGGCATAGCACATCTAAACTCATATCTGCAACCTCATCACTCTCCATGGCTTCCACCGTACCCACTCTAACCTACTCGGAGGCGGAGGCGCTTTGCGCCTCGAACTACCCTGCCCACCCGGCTACGACGTCCCCGCTGGCTGGTGGCTGAGCACCGGAGGCGTGCCGGTCCCTCCTGTCCCTCAAGGTTTGGCGCGCCGGGCGGCCATCACGAACCACTACTACCTCGAGCTCACTCCGGAGCAGGGGATGGATCCCCGCTGGAATCCCAACTACCGCCTGACTTGGGACGCCTTCTTCATCAATCGGCGTGAGAGGGCGCTCGCCAGGTACGAGGAGAACGGCCCGCCTCCTTCGAACTTCAACGAGGCCGGCCGTCGCCTGTGGTGGGCCGGCCGGACACTCCAGAGAGTCATGGACTACATCACGGCCGACGATAACCCCCGCCTGAGCTACCCTCAGTTTCAGTCCAGGCGAGCGCCGCCCCCGCCCGACGACAGCGACGACGACGGCGGCGACTTCGACGACTATGAGCACGAGTATTATAGGCGTAGGCAGGAGTATGACTAACCTGAACCACATCATTTCTTAGGACAAATGGTTCATCTATGTACCCAAGATTGTTGTCATTCGCTAATGCTGGTCTAGCTACGACGACGATCATGTAAAATGTATTATTTATCTCTACATTTCCAACTAATGATCTTTACCATCTGAATAAGTAATCTGGTAGAATATATGAGTGAGTAACCAGGGATCAAATTTTACCACCCAAAATTTTTACAGGTCGTATAATAAAGAACATAAATAACGTGCGACTAAACACATCGATGAACAAATCAAACGGTTTCCCCGACTTGTGTTGGACGCCACGAAATAATCCGGAAAAAAAACTAGTTGTGTTGAAAACCTAAATATAGCTGGAACAAAACACACGGTTTCTCCTAGCTACAGCCCGACACTGATTCACGGTCGAATGTCGCTGCATTCAGTGTCGGGCATAGCTAGGGAACCTGAATGTTTTGTGTCTAAGCACACTACAACAGGACAGATCTTTGGTAACACAGTCTTGTGTTACCACAGGTTCAAAACAGTGTTACTACGGCATGCAGTAACACAATTTGAAATGTGTTCCATTAGGCCGTGTTACTACGAGTTGTCCACTGTCACACATAATAAATGTTACCACATGTAAGAAATTGTGTTACCATCATGTCGTAGTAACATGAATATTATGTGTTACCAGCTGCACTAGTAACACCATTTCTTACCTACAGTAACATAAGTAGTAACATATTTTCAGGGAGTTAGAACATTGGTGGTAACATTTTTTCTAACTACAGTAACACGATTAGTAACATCTTTTTTAGCTTCAGAATACAATTAGTAACATAATATCCAAATGGTGTAACACAATGATCATTGTTGCCAACTACCGTAGTAACACAATTGTTTACTTACAGTAACGCCATGGGTAACACTTACACATTAAAAGGGAATTAATGTATTTTATTTTTTAATTAATAACCACAAAATTAGGTATATGACAGTAACGCCATGGGTAACACTTACACATTAAAAGGGAATTAATGTATTCATTTTTTAATTAATAACCACAAAATTAGGTATATGACATTTATTTCTATACCATCGTTAATAAATAATTGGACATGTTCAACGAAATAATTTATTTGATGCTTAGCACTTTGAAAAAGTAAAATAAAATGAAGCATGACACATTCACAAATTTAAAAAATCAAGATATCTCAAAGACACAACACAATAGGATAAATATTGCACTTCAATAATATATATTAAGATTACACAGGTGCAACACTATAATTCATATCAATTTGACTACAGAAAACATCATCTCAAAGAATATTACACGGTAGCATATGTATCCGTTCCACCAAATAAGACACTGTGAATAATGCTACATTTTTCAATCTATCCATGAAAAACTATAATTATTGATAAGTGAAATTTATTTGCTTCTTCTTCATCTAGCCGGAAGCTGGAAGTCAACCATCCTTCTTTCGAATCTGTCAAAAACAAATTGGACATATAGCTACGATCAAATATACAGAAATATGATTCTAGAAATTGAAAAAAAAGATCTTTAGTTAACTTACAAAAGCTGAAGGCCAAGCAATTAAGAATCCTGAAGAAAATGCATCACCAACGGTCATGCAACCACCTACTTCTCTCACTAACTCTTCATTATCCAGAATAGATTCATGGATGCGCACAAGTGTGAATTCAGCACCTAACTCGATCCCACCAGCCTTAGTTGCAGGATCAGTACTTCGGATAGTAGCATACGCAACATTCCGCTTGTTGGGATATGTTGAAGTCTTCAGAACTACTTCGGAACCAACCTATATTAGGATTAGTACGTATTAGTATTCAACGACAATAATGCTATAATCAGTGGCGGAGCCGGGATTGAAGCAAGACCCGGGCCAAAAAGTTAACACTTATAATCACCACACACAAAAATTGCATGTCAAATCAGAAAATATAGCTAGATACAGAATTTTAACTCTATATGCTTAACGTGAACTAGAAATGACAAGAAAAAACCATGTATATAAGGTCTTAAACAGCAAAAAAAAACATGCACAGAACGTTTTAAACAGAAACTATGGGGGAGTAGCAGGCCAACGTGGTTTTCTGTCTGTGTATCGACACATGGAGGCAGGGAGAAATGTTCCTTCGCCTATTGCTGGTAGGGTTTCTCCGTTCTGTAGATTTCCTAGGCCAAAAACTAGTGGGAGAAATAAAAAAGGAGGAGGCGTTCATGGGCTGGAGTAGTGCTGGACCCAGGCCAAATGTGAAACATATGTATATGCAAGTAAGAAATATTTTCCAGGACCCAGGCCATGGCCCTGCTTGCCTGGGGCCTGGCTCCGCCCTAGTATAATGTGCTGATTTGCATGAACAGACATGCATAGAGTTGGTGGAATTTGCTCTTCGAGGATGCACTTTCGTGCATGACAATAATACTAAAATGCTATCACATGTACTTCGAGGATGGGGCCACTAGGGTCGTGCCATAGATACTATCGGAATGGGATGCAAGTTGGGCTGAAAGTTTCAGGATAGCTTATACAAATTTAGGTGTAGTTTATTGCTCAGAATACAGCATAGCTAACACATGTACTTAGTATGCAGAATATATAGAAAGTAGTAGCAAAAAAAACTGGTTGTAGAAACACTCATGCCCTTGGTTGATCTTTACCTTGAGTGAAGAAGTGCACCTTCTTTTTGAGGAAGTTGGGCGTGGGTCTTGATTTCTAGTCCCTTGCTGCTCTAGTCTTGAAGACAGTTGACCCGCCTGATCTCTCTTTTTCCTCACCTACAAAGAGACAACAAAAGTACATCGAGTGATATTCATATCCAGGAGCTACCAAAAGCGTAATTTTGAAACTCAAAACCACACAAATATTACCCCTGGCACAGAATCAATAACAAGGTCTTTTGATGATGATGCATTGTGTTGAATCTGTAGCTGATTGACATTATCATGCTCGCCATTCTGGTTATGTGACACAGATGAGCAAATAATTATTTCACATTGTATATTTGTGACATGAGTAAGAGTGCAGTAACAACCTTTTCACGTGAAAGCAGTAAATTATTATCCTCAATCATGTCATGTTGCGTAGACGAGCGTACTTCAGCAGGTTCGTTACACTGAACTCTCTGTTAAAGTGAAATATTAATACACAGGTCTCAACCGACTAGCAATGATATAACCATGCATTGACATTACCTTTGTTTTACCATGGAGTATTGGTAACCGAGAAATATCATTATCGTTTGTCTGGAGATTTTCCTACAGAACTAACAAGTTGTAACACAAATGTTGTGTTACTCGAAATCTACATGTAACATATTTTACTGTGTGTTACATGATTGTGTTACCAAAGCTCTGTCCTGTTGTAGTGGCACAAGGTACAATATATGAGTGAGTAACCTGGAAGAAGCTGGAATGAGTGAGTAAGCTGGTGTAGAGGTGTGGTATTTATAGGCGTCGTTAGGGTTGGGAAGCTGGCTCCAAAACATCTCCATTTCACCGAGAGTGACACCCGGCGAACATAGACACCCGGCGAATAATTGGCGCGGGAAGAAATATTCGTTCCCGCCCACCAGGTTGGCCGAGACAAGATCCCGGCGAAGACAGATGCCCGGCGAAGAACTGGCGCGGAATGAAAATTTCATTCCCGCCCACAAAGTTTACCGACGACGGCTCCCGGCGAAGGAGCCAACCCGGCGAAGATTTGGCGCGGAATGAAATATTCGTTCCCGCCCATGCCTTCGCCGAGTGCCCTCCACCGACAAGCGCGCGAAAGAATTTTTTTCCCTCCAGTTCTTCGCCGGGTATGACACTCGGCGAAGAAAAGCAGCGCCCAAATTTTTTTTCAGTCACCTCTTCGTCGGGTAGGAGACTCGGCGAAATGCACGCATCGCCAGCGCAAGGTGGGACCCAACGACAGGCGCCACGTGGTCGTCCTGTTCGCCGAGACCTGCTCTTCGCCGAGAGCTTTCTTTGGTCGTTGCCGATGGTTCGCGCTTCGCCGAGTGCTGTTTCGACCGTGTCCCGGCGACATTATGTTTTGCCGAGAGAGCGCGGCGTCGCCGAGTGTTCTGCGAGCTGTGCCGGCGTTGGCCGTCTTCGCCGAGTGGTTCCGGATTTTTACCTGCTTTTTACGAATCCTGCCAAATAAAATCGCCCAAAAATTGAAGGTCGTGTATAAAAAACAAGATAAAATACATTGCGACTAAACGCATAAATGAACAAATCATACGGTTTCACCCAGCTACAATCCCACCGTGGCTGCGATATCACATGCAGGGTGGGACGTAGCTGGGTAAATCCGGATAAGTTGTGTTGGACGACACGGCTTAATCTAAAAAAACATCTTCTGTGGAATAGCTAAATATACCAGAATGTCTTGTGTTTGAGCACAAGCTGGAATGAGTGAGCAACTGTCTGGGAGGTGGAGTATTTATAGGCGTTTAGGGAAAACCCTAAGTTCACCGAATAGGGCACTCGGCGAAGAATTGGCGCGTACCAAATTATTTTCTCCCGCCAACCCACTTTGCCGGATAGGGCACCCGGCGAAGAGCCACACCCGGCGAAGAAATGGCGCGGAACATAATTTGGCTTCCCGCCCATGGCTTCGCCGAGTGCCCTCCATCGGCACACCCGGCGAACAGGAATCTTTTTGCGCGGCAAAAATTTTCTTCTTCGCGCCACTTCTTCGCCGAGCGCCGTCCACCGATAAACTCGGCGAACATCGGACGGATACGGCGGCAAACCTAAAAAATTTCCCACGCGAACTTTACCGACAATGGCACTCGGCGAAGAAAAGGATGGGCAAATTTTTTTTTTGACCCACTCTTTGCCGTGCGCTATGCTCGGCGAAATGGAGGCATCGACCTTGCAAGGCGGGCCCCATTGGCAGGCGCCACGTGGTCGTCCCTTTCGCCGAGGACTGCGCGTCGCCGAGTGTTGTTTGTTGTCTTCGCCGACGGGTCGATCTTCGCCGAGCGCTTTTCCTACACGTAGCCGATGACGTACGTTTTTGCCGAGTGGTCTCGGCGTCGCCTAGTGTCGTTGGCGCTCTACCGGCGATGGCCCTCGTCGCCGAGTTGCCCCGACATTATGCACTCGGCGAAGCCCAGACCACTCGGCGGAGAGCGATTTTCTGGTAGTGGCTGCACGCACAGTGTAAAGGTAAGACCCACCGATCCGTCGACCTGGGCCGGGGCCCGCTCCCACAACGTAAGCCCTGCAACTTTCCATGTCAACAGACATGAAGGAAATCCTGACGGACGCGTTAGGTCGCAAAGTTATGCTGCAAGTCGGCTCTGTAAGACCTCCGTGGCCTGAGTTGGACCTGACCAGCTTGTTCCGGTTTCGAGTCCGGGGACTCGAGCTTGAGGTAGGCTAGTAAGGTTTTGCCCAGAAGTGCAGTTAACTGGTCCCAATCCGTCGAGTGTACCAGGCCTACTATGCCATAATCCCTAGGCAAAATAAACAAAGCATTAGTCGACGTGTATTCCGACTCAGCATACATATTCGAGGCAATCTCGATTCCAAAACAAACAAAGCATTAGTCGACGTGTATTCCGACTCAGCATGCATATTCGAGGCAATCTCGATTCCAAAACAAACAAAGCGTTAGTCGACGTATATTCTGACTCAACATGCACAATCGAGACAATCTCAACTCACATATACTTAGCAAACAAAGAACAAAACGACGCATTGTCGGCATACAGAGTTCACAGCAAAGCAAGCAGATGAGTCCCTGCTCGACTCTTCGAGTCAACCAGGCACTCGGGGGCTACTCCCATCGGGAGCGCTGGGCGCGCACCCGACGTACTACCAAGTCAAAAGCACCAGAACGCAGCAACGACGTGAAGATTGAACCCAAGTTGAGAACCTCCTTGGACAACGCAAATTTCATCGAATACTCCCATCGGGAGCGAACTCGCCGCCGGCTCGAGTGCTACGTAATTCTCAAAGTCGGGTTTTCTATAGCCCACACCGGATTTCTCAAAGTCGGGTTCTCTATAGCCAGCACCGGATTTATCAAAGTCGGGTTCTCTATAACCCGCACGGATTTCTCAAAATCGGGTTCTCTATAGACCGCACCAGATTTATCAAAGTCGGGTTCTCTATAGCCTGCACCGGATTTCTGAAAGTCGGGTTCTTTATAACCTGCACCGGATTTCTCAAAGTCGGGTTCTCTATAAACCGCACGGATTTCTCAAAGTCGGGTTCTCTATAGCCCGCACGGATTTCTCAAAGTCGGGTTTTCCTTACACCCGCATCTAATTTATTAATATTGGATTTCTTACACCTGCACTGGATTTCTCATAATGATTCAGCTCACAAAGCATGGATAATATAGTCACCACATGGTCATCTACGCACCCGACGCATCGACTACGCCTACTCGACATACTATTATGAGTCTCTGCCCGATACTTCGAATCGACCAGACACTCGGGGGCTACTGACGGGGATGAACCCTTCGGGTCCCTTACTATTGGTATACCTGGCGCGGCCCAGACGGACAAACATGCAGGCCCAAAGAAGCCCAAGAAGCTACAACTTGTAGTCCAAGACAACAACTCTTGTAAACCCTACCTGGCTCCCTTTATAAAGCCAGGCAGGGACACCCCATAAGGGGAGGGATATGACACCACCTATAGACATAGCATAGCGAGACCACGTCTCACCACCACAATCGCCATTACGGCCACCATGTAACCTCATATATCATCATAATCATACAAGCAGGAGTAGGTCTTTACCTCACAATGAGGGGCCGAACCTGGGTAAATCCCTGCTTGTCAGCCGTCCGATACTACCAGCGCGCCATCTTTTCTCTCTATACGAAACCCTAGGTATCTCACCATGGGATTTGCCGTGGTAACCCCACGTCACTGTGTCTTTTGCAAAGATTTGGAGACAACTGATCATCTCTTTTTTGACTGCATTGTGTCTAAGGAAATTTGGTGCTCTGTTTCGTCCTTCCTTGGTTTCAACATTGGATCTAGCTACCTGTCGATAGCTAAGTTTTGGCTTTCAAATAAAAATCATGCTGCAACTAATGCTATTTGCGCTGCGGTGCTCTGGGGCATTTGGAAGTCACGCAATGGCTTGATTTTTGACAACCAAACTTGGCTTTGTATGAAACAGGTTTGGTGGATGATTCTCAGAACCATCAAAAGTGGAGGGTCCTTTTCAAGCCTCACATGCTGGAGAAGATCGACTGTTTCGAACAGATGGTCTCGAGGAAACTGAAGGAAATCCCAACGCTGCCGTGGGGGTGAAGCTGGGACTGTCGCTGAGCTCTCTCGTTGCCTCGCTCCCACCGCCAGGTCTGGGTGTGTCTGCCCCAGCCACGCCACCATGCTTCCAGCAGCTGATGGTGCAGTCGCCAATCACCCTCGCCGGGCTGAAGATCTGGGGAAAGCCGCTGCTGCCTGAGGAATCGCTGCCGCCTCAGGTGATCAAGACCAAGCTTCTGGAGATCGTCGGGCACTACAGCGCCTCGGGCAGGCCCCCTGTCTGAGAAGAATGGCAGGCCTCCTCTACATTTGAAGCAACAAGACCTTCGCCGTTTCGCTTGGCTTTGCTTCTGTTATGTGTTCATGTTCTGTATGAGCGACTCCCCCTACATTCACGTTTGAGATTATCGCCTTAGTTTTTCGTTCTCCTTTCTAGCAGCTTTAGTGAACTGTAGCTAAGTTTTCAGCAGAATGCTTTGTATTGAACATTGAGGTACTCGTGGCTGGTTTCATTTCAATAAAAATGGAACTGGGGCTCCCCCGTTAAGGGGCCCTCTTGATCTAAAAAAAAAAAAAACTTGGGAACCACATTTTGGTTTTGCTCCATTGTGGAACAAACGTACACGTACGTCTCCTCTAAACTCCATTTGTTTCGCTTCCCTACCAGTCTTGGGAACATGAGGGTTTCAGAAATAAAAATAAGTAAATCCCCAAGTGTTGAAATTTCGGAACTCCATATATTTTAAGTAAATTCCACTCTAAATCATTTATTGTGCTATAGTGACAGGTTGTAAGACATTTCAAAATTCGTTTCAATCAGAACCACATTTTGAACTTTTTTTATTTAGAAAATAAGCCTCACAACCTAGCTTACGGTCAGGTGAGCCTCCATAGCAGGCAACATTTGGTTTAGGCAACCAACTTACTAAACAAAATGAAATTAAGTTCTTATACTGTCGGCCCAATACCTTGCCAGATTGTGATTAATGGAAGAGCTGAATAACAGTGAAGGCATGGCCCACGAGAGTATGTAGCTTTTCAGAAATTAAGGTTTAGGAATTATGATGCGCTCCTTATCCTATAATTTATTTATGTCTCTCAATATTTAGCCTTTTTTTTAGGAGGATCCGACGCATATATTCAGGCAGCTCATCACACTTTTACAAAAAGGTCCAAAAGAAAACAGAAAAAACAAGTGGACCCAGAAAAGTGCAAAGAGCACCCCGAGCCACCGGAGAAGAATACAATCGGATCCAAAGACTTTCCCCAAGCACCTAGGCGACACCGGCGCCGCCGTACCTCTTGCCGTCGGGAAGAAGGCGCCGCCACATCATGTAGATGGCTGCAGGAGCCGTCCGCCGCCGAGCGACGGAACCGAGACACGCTGAACGCGCACGGCCACAGCACCCGCTCCCCGCAACCGCCCATCTTCCAGCCGGCGCCGCGCCGCCCAGGCCAACCACCACCAGCCCCGAACCACCTCCACACGCTGCTCCCCTCGCCACCATGGCCGGCCGGAGCTGAAACGTCAAAGAAGAAGACCACCAGATCCACCTGCACCAAAAACGGAACGCCGACCTCCACCAGCTCCTCCCCTCGCCACCACGGCCGGCCGGAGAAGCACAGACGGAGAACCACGCCCGACGAAGCACCTCCACTACCTCCCCGACAAGGCCGGAACAGGGAAAGGAGGGGGAGGACGAAGCCCTATTCACCGGCGCCACCGCCACCGTCTTCGGAGACGCCATCTGGGCACACACACCTAGAACCCTAGGACCTAAACTACTCGCACGGACGGAGCCGAGGCTCCCCCCCTCGCGGCGCCGAAACGGTGGCCGGAGGCGGAGGGGAGCAGCAGATCCGCCGGCGAAACTCCGGGCCTCACGGTCGCCTCCTTTCCGCCTCAGACCACTGCAGCAGGGAAGGGGTGGGATTGAAGTCTATCTGGTGCTACCGTTCTCAATATTTAGCCTGGTTGCTCACTCATATGGAAAAGGCATTATATTGTCATGTTACGAGTTGTTAGCATAAAACCGCGACTTTGACGCTCTTATTGCGAAAAACCGCGACAATGATCTGGGATCGCGGAAAACCACAACTTTGGTGGCCTAGGTTCGCAATGTACACACATTTTTCGTTAAACGCGAATTGACACCGAATCTGACGTGTGGGACCCACCCAAAAGCTGACGTGGCAAGTGGGGCTCTCCATGCCACGTCAGCTTTTGGGTGGGTCCCACACGTCAGTTTCGGTGTCAATTCACGTTTAGAGAAATAAGTTTGAAAATTGCGACCGCTTGCCACCAAAGTTGCGGTTTTCTGCGATCCCAGATCATTATTGCGGTTTTTCGCAATTGGAGCGTCAAAGTCACGGTTTTATGCTAACATCTCATGTTACACTCTATTCCTCCAGGTGTCTTGCGAAGGTCGTGCCCCGGCGGACGTTCTGCTCGCGCTGGGCGGCTCCGGCCACCGGCTGCGACGGATCTTAAGCGAACGGCGCGTCACGACATCCCGGCGGTGCAGCTTGCCACCGACACCTCTCGCAGCAAGGCTAGGGCATGTGTCGTCGGTGCTGTCCAGGATGGTGCCGGCGGTGACCGATCCGATTCCTCCAGATCTGGCGATGTGGGCTCGAACCGATGGGCCTGAAGGACTCCCCTGGCTTGGAGGTCGTCAACGGTGGTCAAGGTGGACCAGCCGGTCCAGGTTGGGGGTTGGTAGGCAGCCAGCGAAATACCATTCACTTCATATCATACACACACGCTGCATGGCATGCTTTAAAAAATGGATATCACAACACAAACTCTAAAGAAAGGATTATAGATACATATTTAAAGTTTGTTACAAGGATAAATTCACACAAACGACTTGAAGGCCGTCCTCAAAATAGAGGAGAGGAAACGATAGACAAAAAACCAAGATGGCAGCCCCACCATCTCAACACCCACAACCGGATCGTAAAGCCAATGGGGTGAAACAACAACTAGGCGTCGCCCACGGAAACGAAATCAAAGTAATCACCTAGGCTAGGCTCACCTGCAAAAATTAGTGGGGTTTCGAATTCCAATGAGTACTTTCGTACTTGCAAGACTTATACATTTTGAAGAAAGTAAATAACAGCAAGTCATATATATGAAAATAACATCTCATAATTAAGCATGGCACAGAAACTCGAGAAACAACGTGTGACATAAACAACAATTCTCATCTATGTGATACCACACCAAGTGTACCATGAGCCACTAATGCTCCACTAATCAATAACAACACCAAACAAGGTATAACAACCAACAATTTATTTGCAACAAGGCTGGCAGACCACTCAAAACCTCAATTTAGTGTGGTCAGAATTGGGTTCAAAGGCCCAAATTCCAACGCGGAAGTGAATCGATGGGAAATATTAGTTCAGAAGTGGCCACGACTGACTAAGACAGGCCATCGACCTCACAACACTTCCACGGTGGGTAAAGGAAAAGATCCAACGACCGGTGTAAGAGGGAATAATGACCCGTGAAACAATCCATCTGTTGGTATCAATCCCCAACGCTCATATCTCACTTATTAAGTTCCATGGTAGATTAGTAAAAATCAATGTCATGACCCACTGATCATGAACAGCAAGCAACTCCTAGGCATGATAGAAGCATCGACAATAACTATGACAAACAAGATACACAACCGAGATAATATATTAAGGGATTGAAGACAACAATAGTAAATACAATTATAGCATCATAAATAAAGATAGGGATAGGAATTCAACAAGCTGATGCTTTCCTTGCTGATCAAGGTCCTTGGTACTGAGTGGTGTCACGGAGTCTAGCGATAGTAATTAAAAGAATGCCCTGAAACGACATTCGAGGGAAAAAAATCAATGAAGGCAGTAGAACCAGATGCAAAAATATATAATGCATGTATTGACATTCAGAATGCAAATACAGAACTAATGCATCTGGAATCAATTGATTTCGATTCCTAGAATTAAAGATATGAATTTTTCTATATTGAATAGGGCAATTTTATGATTTTGAACAACTCAGTAAAAACTGATTTTCATGTTAATAGTAATGACACGAAACATATTTTTATCAAATAGTAAGTGTGAAAACATGAATTTACATATATTGCTTTGTGGTTATTTCTCTACAGTTTTTCCAAGTTTCAAGCAATTTAGTTCTAGTGGGACACATGGAGCTTGTGATTGGCTGGACATAGGTGGAAGAAGCTGTTCGTCGCGTGGCTCTGTTCTGAGAACATAACGCACGAATTCGACAATTTTGGGAGATTTACTCAACGAAAACTAGCGCCGTTTCTTGCGTTGGCGAGCTGATAACCTAAGGAACCTACTTGGGAGCGTCACAGACACCTTAGCTCTACAGATACGGAGCAGCATGCATTGCATGGTAGCAGCAAGCACGAGAGGGAGGAAAAAGGAGGAAGGGAATCTAAAACAGTGCTCACCCTGGACCGTTATTGATATTGTCTGGTAGACGAGGACGTTGGAGGCGAGGAGGAGGAGCTCGGTCTCTGTCAATGGTGACGACGACAGCGGCTCGGTAAAATAGGGGACAGAGACGAAGCTGGGCTTGCTCCAAAGGTGCCCTCGGAGTCCAGGAGGTAGAAAAAGTTCACCAGAAGGGGTTTGGCGGCCGGAGGCGACGTCTGCGTCGAGGCTTGGCGATGCTGCTCTGTCGGCGTCGGGACGACGGTGATGTCTGGCCGATACACTGCACCGTACCGGTCGAAGAGGGAATCAGAGAGTAGCTATAAACGAGTGGAAGCTATGGGGCATCATGGATTTTCTCTAGACTCACCAGAAGTCCATAACGACGAGGGCGTCACGGAGGAGCCGGACGGAGCTGCATGTCGGCGCCCAGAGCAGCAACACGTTCCTGGTCGCAGAAGCGTAGGCGTGAAGCGATTTTGACGGCGGTGGAAATGGAGAATTGAGGCGGATCTGGTGGCGAAGTCATAGGAGAAATGGTGTGAGGGAGGTGAAAGGAGAAGAGAGGGTACACCGGTACAGAGAGATATCTATTGTCAGAAACAGAGCTGCGCGTGGCGCTCCTCTCGTGGAGAAGACGATGCACACGAGAGAGAAAGGCTACTGGGCCAGTTCGGCCCAGTTCTGTCAGATTTCGTTGTCTCTGTTTTTTTTTTCTCTCTTTTCTTTTCCTTTTACAGAAACAAATTTTCCCAGGAAAGGTAAAACAAATAATGGAGGGCTTAAACCTCTAAAACCAGATATGGTAAATGCCACATGTGTTCAACATGCTATATAGAACTTCTGTGAAAGTTTCCAGATTGTTATAAAATGTTTTGACATAGAATTACGATTTAAAGCTCGATTGGCTCACATTATGGGTTTGAACTATGAGTAGGTAAAATAAAATTTAAAAACTCATGCCAAAAATAATGGAGGTATTACATAACATATTATCAAGAACTATTATTTTTATAATGAGATTTAATTATTTTTGACGGTTTAGAATTAGTAAAACTATTAACTATACCTATTGTTAAACTCCATCTCAAAAGGTTTATATCATTGGACTTCCAACTGGCAACTGTATAGTGCTACACAAAAACTTTCCAATATGTATGATACAACAAGCCATCAAGCGGTTCAATAATCTCGCTCTCTTCCAGCCGAATGGAAAATCATATTGTGGGAATCCAATGAAATAGTATAAATTAAACTCCCCCCATCATATGCATGGGATCCGTCTTCTCCTTGCTGTTTCTCTCTCCTTTATCTTGAGTTTAACCTAGTGCACTTCCAATCACCTGGCCTAGTATGATCCATCAACAAGCCATCAATTTTTTTGGTTTATTCTATAGATACAAGGTAGAGAAGGCGCCTCCTCGTCCCCGATGCCACTCAACATAACTTAGTGGTTGTGAACCTCAGCGGTAATGGTAGCGGAATTTGTGCTATCACAAGAGCTAATTATGTGCACCCATCTATCGGCAAGAGATGATTTCTTGATGTTTACTACGATTTGATGTGTCAACTAGAAGAACATTTTATAAAATATTTTGGCAGATCCCTTCCAATTATATCTATGTGGTGTTTGTATGTAAGATTAACACTTTTCTTAGTTTGTTACTTTCGCTGAATAATTCAGAGATGCTCAAAAGTATTATTGATGTCAAGCTTCCATTGTATGTTGCTAAACTTGGTGCCTATTCGTTGTCGTGTATTGGTTAAAAATAAAGTAAATGTGCAATTTGTTTTGATGGCCTACAAAGATTTTGTAATACAGAATGGTAAGTATGGTTGTCTAGCAAATGCTACAGCTAGGTTATGTTCCTGGATCCTCTCAATTAATGTAGAGATGCTTCGGAAGGTGGAAGATTAAGATTTGGTGATTTGTATCGTCACTTTCCATGTGCATTCTCTGTGGGATTCACTCAGTTGCTTGCAACTATGATTGATAAGTCGGTAAGTTATAAGTATCAGCAAAACTTAAAAAAAAAAATATTAGTGCGACGTAGTCAAGCTTGAAAAAAATCTTTCTAAATGGAGCATCATGCTTTTTCCCGGTGGAACATACAGTGTTGTAGTGCTTATAGCAAACTTAAATATATCTTTGTAGATTTTGTGATCATTGGTACAGTGGCGGAGAGCTATGTAGAGTTCAGGGGGGGCACCACCTCCCCCCCCCCCCCCCCCCCCCCCCCCCCCCCCCCCCTCCCCCAGCTTCTCAGCCCAAGCATCGCCATTGCATTGCTATATTAGATAGTTCACATAGTTTTTTTAAAATCAGTAAATCCATACAAAATCTTAATTAATTATGATGGATACAATTCGAATTAATTTTAGAATAGATATGGATCTTATTGCCACCAATTATTCAATTCCTCCTAAAAAGAGTAGTTGATACAAATTCATTGCTTTAGCGTGTTGTATCCAAAATCTTATTGCTTTTACTGCATTTAATAAATTGATACTCAATTATATACGGTAGATACGCTTCCAAACCTTTACTGCATTCACACCGATCTAGGAGTATATAAATATCCGGGTCGCACTTGTCTTCGGCATCACCCTCACCAAGCAGAGCCTGAACCTGGTCAATCTCTAACTCGCAAGCACCCCTCCCCCTACATCTACCCCACAATCCCATTAGCTATGAGGAAAAACATCATAATCGCTTCAGTTCTTGTTTTTGTCATTTGCTTTGGTATCCCCGCCATAGCGAGAAGCATACCTGATGAAATATCTGGTGGATATGAACCAATCCCGAACATCAGTGACCCATATGTCCAAGAGATTGGCCGGTGGGCTGTGGCGGAGCATGACAAGACGGCCAACGACAACCTCAAGTTCAAGCCAAGTGAAGGTGCTGAGCGGCATGCAACAAACTGTTGAAGGTGAGAACTATCAAGTCATCATCGACGCTGTGAAGCTTGATGGGCAACACGGCAAGTACAACGCGGAGGTGTTTGATCAGGTCTGGACTAAGACACGCAAGCTTACCTCTTTTGGTCCAACCAATGAGTAATAATTGGACACGCAGGCTTTCGAATTAATTGTTTTCTGGATGTTTATCTCTCCTCGATCTGACGGGAAATGACGGGACGAATGAGTTTAACCTTGCTAGATTTATGCCTCAGTAACTAAAATACTATATACCACTCTTCTTCAGAAGGTCAATTAAATTGGAACCTTTGGGAGTACTATATATCCTGCTCCCCACACCACATAGCTCTCGAGAACCGACAAGTCTTTTTTTTTTTTTAAGGGTAAATGGCAATAGCTTTACCTTTTTTTTTTTGAAAACCTTATGATATCTCTATTAATGATCAAACAAAGTTACATCATCAGCCAGCAGATCGACAATAAAATCTGGCGGTTCCTCCAGCCAAGTAATTAGCTGTGAGCCCTCCGCCTTATGAGCTAAAACATGTGCCACTCTATTACTTTCCCTATACGAATGCTCAAAAATGACATGAGCGAAGCCTCTAGCTAAGAAAGCACATTCTTCATATATGGCCGCCGCAGCACCAGCTGAGTTGCCGCCGTCCTTCATAGTATTGATCACTTCCAGACAGTCACTATTCACGATGAGCTTGGAGCACCCAATCTGTGCTGCAAGCAAGAGCCCATCCTTCAACGCCCTTGCTTCCGCAGATGGAACGTCAGATACCGAAGGCATACCACAGCTGCTACATGCGATAAAACCTCCTGTCTCGTCTCGGATGATTGCACCCGTCGCTCCCGTGAACTTTTCAGATAGAAAGGATGCATCAACATTCAGTTTACAGTACCCCTCCTTGGGTTTCACCCATCCATCCCTTCGAACATGACTGTGTTTGGCATGTGCTCTCATATAATTCATCGTAACTGCCAATATAGCCTGACAAGAACGCGTCGTGTTGGCAACAGATTCACCATGTGTGTGCCGTCTTCTTTGCCACCACAAGTACCAGCAAGTAGTAACCAGGAGCTCTTTCATACCTACATCATGCAAACCTGGCGCTTCACGGTCTGGTAGCATTAGAAGGGCCTCAAAAACAGCGGAGCCTGATCGATCAATGAGAGACATCCCCTGTATAATATCCAGCAAACCCAGCTTATCCCATATATCCAAAACTCTAGGGCATTGGAAAAAACCATGTAGAGTATCCTCGCAATATATTTCACACATTGGGCATAAGCTGCTGGTAATATATGTCTGTTCGCCAACTCACAATTGCACGGAATCGTACCATGTAATAGGCGCCAGGAGAAAATCTTCACTTTTGGTGAAACCTTGAGAGACCAAACTTTGGACCAGACCGGGTTTATATCTGCTGTACCTTGGTCATTAGTGCGAATAAGTTTCCTTCCATGTTGATGATCCCACTCAGTGAAGTACGCCGAGCGCACAGTAAAAATTCCCAGCTTGTTATAGTTCCATGAGATAAAGTCCTCCATCATGCCAATGGCCAGAGGGATTCTCATAATTCTTGTGACATCAACGGGAAGGAATATAGACCTCAGTCGCTCTTCCTTCCATTGGCGAGAAATAGGATCAATTAATTCGGAGACTCTTGTGTATGTCGAGCTGCCCCGGCTCGAGATCACTTTACGCGACGGACTGGACGGAATCCATGGATCGTCCCATATATTAATATTCTCACCGCTACCAACCCTCCAAATATATCCTTTCTTGAAGGTTTGAATCCCTGCCCAGATACTCTGCCAAGTATAGGAAGATCCCTTCTTCAGTTCAGCGTTCAGTAAATCACCACATGGAAAATACTTGGCTTTTAGCACTTGAGCACACAGTGAGTCCGGTTCACATAACAATCTCCAGACCTGTTTGGATAACATTGCCAAGTTGAAGCAATGGAGATCTCTAAAACCCATACCTCCTCTCTTCTTCGGGACGCACATTTTCCACCACGCAAACCAGTGCATGTGCCTCTTATCGTCTTCATCTCCCCACCAGTACCGGGACATAGCAGATGTGATCCCATTCAGTACTTGTTTGGGTAGCTTGAAAACCGACATGGCATATGTTGGAATAGCCTGCGCAATAGCCTTCAAAAGAATTTCCTTCCCACCATAAGATAGCATTTTTTCTTTAAATCCACTCAATTTACTACAGATTCTGTCAATGAGGTGCATAAAACTGTCCGATCTGTCCACACCAACAATTGGTGGCAGCCCAAGATACTTATCTGTGATGGCCTCGGTAAGGATATCAAGTTCTCGACAAATCGCCTCCCTTGTTTCCACCGGAGTGCAAGGGCTGAAGAAAATGCTGGATTTTTCAACACTCACCAGCTGACCAGAATTAGAACAATAGTCATGCAACACTTTATGCAAGGACTTCGCATTGGAAATATCAGCTCTTAACAAGATTAGGGAATCGTCAGCGAACAACAAGTGAGAGACCACCGGAGCATCACGACATACCTTGACCCCACTGATATTTCCATTCTCCTCTTCATACCTTTTATATTGACTAGTATACGTGCACGTGCAACGCACGTCTCATCTATTGACAATATATACTAAATGTTTTCCTTCCTATATTTTGAAGTTATATGATTCTAATATTGTCTATACACCGTTTTGAAAATTCCTTTTTTATTTGTTTAAACAAGTAACAACAAAATTATTTTAATCCACTGCCAAGGTGAACCTCACACAAGGAGATGGTTTTACATGGTGTATAAATTTTTTGTTGCATTAAAAACAATCAACAACAAATAACAGAAGCACGGAAATGATATGGTAGTAGAAACAATAGTAATGTCTGTACACACAAAAAAAGTGTACAAATAAAAAAAAATCATATGTTTTGATGCAATCATGAGATCAACCTGAAAAGCGTCAATATCGCCTTATATTAATATTGTAAAAATAAAGTAGATGGAGCACACATGGCCAAATCAAACTGTACGTACCTTCATTAATGACTGACCACTCTTTCAACATGGCGAACATTTTAACATCCAATATCAAACTGGTTCACTCTGGACAATAAAATTGGGATTATTGATCCACATACAAAAATAAATTCCAATATATGCGAGCAAGCATGCGAGTCTGCGACCCTTACCTTGGTCATAAGTCATAAACACTTGCAAGAAAATCTAGAGCTTTGATGTTGTTAAGTGTGTGTATATTAGGCTTATAGTTGGGCTCCAGCCCATGTAACATATTTTTCAGTCTCATTCTTCTCCGAACAATAACATGGTATCAGAGCTGGTCGCCCCGTCGCTGTCGCCGTCGCCGTCGCCGTCTTCGCCGGCGTGCTGACTCCGGCGAGCGCACCGGCCGTCTTCGTCGCCGTCGCCGTCGCCGTCATCTCCCTCGTCGTCTCCGCGGCTTTGCCGCCATCTCCTCGTCGTCTCATCGTCGTCTTCGACGCGGTCGTCTCCATGCCATCACATCGCCGCGCATCGTCGTCCCCCGGTCCAGCTCCGCGCCTCTCCGTGCATCTCCGCGCATCTCCGTCGTCGCCCGACCTTCGTCGCTGCTTCGCCGTCGCTCGGCCTTCGCCGCCGTTTCGTCGCCTCGATCCGGAATTTGTGAGTGTTGACTTATCCGGAATTTGTCCCGGAATTTTCCGGATTTCTCTCCGGATCAAGAAATCAGCTACTGGACTTACCCAGCTTCGCCCGGAGTTCACCCGGTTCTGACCCGGAAATCTTTCCGGTCTTTCCCGGTTCTAGATCCGGATTTTTCCGGGCCTGAATCCGGATTTTTCCGGTACCAGATCCAGATTTTTCCGGGACTGAATCCGGATTATACTGCTGCCATGGCTAGGAATGAAGGCTCCATGGCTATTGACATCAAGCTGGATGGCTCAAACTACCGGGAATGGGCTTTCTCAGCTAGGACTGTTGTGAGAGCTGCTGGTCTTGCCTCTCACTTGACCGATGATCCATCTACTCGAGATGATGAAGCAGCAAAGAAATCTTGGCAAAAGGCTGACGATCGTGTGATGGGAGCTTTGGTTCTGGGTGTTGACCCTTCTCTCCGCATGAGTCTTGAGCATCACACATCAGCAAAGGAAATCTGGACATACTTTGAGCAGCGGTATCTTCAGCCTAGTGGTGCTCTTCATTTCTCCTTGCTACAAAATTTAAACAGTACTCAGCAAAATGACATGTCCATGGATGAGTACTATGCTGCCTTCACTCGCATTAGCGGCCAACTTAGCTCCATGGTTCCAAAGAGCAGCCCTGGTTGCACATCTTGTGTGGCTAAGGAAGAATTTGAACAACGAACACTCATGTACCAGTTTGTGATGAAGCTGAGGCAGGAGTATGAGAACATCCGCACTCAACTCCTTGGTCGTACTACTTCTCCCACTTTGACTGAGGCACTTGCTAGTCTGATTGCTGAGGAGACTCGTCTTCGTTCTTTGGCTACGACTTATACATCGTCTCTACCCAACAGTGTCTTGGGTTTTCCTCACCGGACAGGTCCTCCCAAGGCTACATGGCGACCTCCGTCGCGTGACATATGCCCTCATTGCAAGAAGATAGGACACAATACGGCTGGTTGTTTCCAGCTTCACCCAGAGTTGCTAGCTCAGTTTAATGCTAGACGTGCAGCCCTTCAGGATCAGCAGCGTCCTGCACCTAACCGTACTCAGCCTCAGTTTGTGAGGCCTTCTACTGCTGCGTCACTGAAACATCAGCTAGGAGTGCTTCTGTGTCTGCTCTTTCTCAGTCTGCTGTGGCTCCAACTCAGCCTTGGGTTTTGGACTCTGGTGCCTCTTTTCATGTGACATCCGACCACTCTCAGCTTGTGTCTTGCCAGCCAGTGAAGGATGGTGCATCTGTTCAGACTGCTGATGGTACATCTTGTTCTGTTACCCATCAGGGTTCTCTTTGCACATCAAAGTTTACTGTCCCGGACATCTCTTTTGTTCCTCAGTTGTCCATGAACCTTATGTCAGTTGGTCAGATTACTGATATGAACTATTTTGTTGGTTTTGATGCCTCCTCTTGTTATGTGCAGGATCGTCAGAGCAAGAGGATCATTGGAACTGGCCATCGCCGTAGAGGATCCACATCCCTCTACATCCTTAACAACTTGCACCTTCCTTCGGCTTCCACTGCATCTTGTTTCGCTCTGCAGCATCTACATCAAGTTCTACTTCGTCTCTTTCGTTTGCCCAGTGGCATCATCGTTTAGGTCACTTGTGTGGTTCTCGTTTATCTACTCTTGTTCAGCAAGGTGTTTTGGGTCGGGTCCCTGTAGATTCTGGTTTTCATTGTAAGGGATGTAAGCTAGGCAAGCAGATTCAACTACCATACCCCTCTAGCACTACTCATTCTAGCCATCTTTTGATTTGGTGCACTCTGATGTATGGGGCCCCTCTCCTTTTGTTTCAAAAGGTGGTCACAAATATTATGTCATATTTATTGATGATCACTCTCGATATACTTGGGTGTATTTCATGAAGCATCGGTCTGAATTGATTTCTATATATAAGGCTTTTGTGTGCATGTTGCATACTCAATTCTCCAGTGCGATTCGTGTTTTTCGTTCTGACTCTGGGGGGAATATCTGTCTACGTCTTTTCGTGAGTTTCTCTCTTCTGAGGGTACTCTCCCTCAACTTTCATGTCCTGGTGCTCATGCCCAGAATGGTGTTGCTGAACGCAAGCACCGACACATTGTTGAGACAGCTCGCACTCTTCTAATCTCATCTTTTGTGCCTACTCAGTTTTGGGGTGAAGCTATCTCGACTGCTGTCTACCTTATCAATCTCCAGCCTTCTTCTCGTCTTCAAGGCAAGTCTCCTGGTGAGAGTTTGTTTGGTTCTCCTCCCACGTATGACCATCTTCGTGTTTTTGGTTGTATTTGCTATGTTCTTTTAGCACCTCGTGAGCGTACCAAGTTGACTGCACAGTCTGTTCAGTGTGTTTTCCTTGGCTATAGTCTCGAGCATAAGGGCTACCGTTGCTATGATTCGTCTGCTCGTCGCATTCGCTTTTCTCGTGATGTCACTTTTGTTGAGGATAAACCCTTTTTGTTTTCCCCTTCGACTCAATCTTCATCATCAACTACTTTCGAATCTACCTCCTTTCTTTCACTTCCACCTATATTTTCAGATGATTCTACACCTGATCAGCCTTCGGGTACATCTCCAGCATATGATTCACCAGCTCCTCCTCTAACTAGTTTTCATTTTCATTATAGTCGTCGTCCTAGAGTTTCACCAGATATTCACTCATCCATTCCTTTGTCTTCTCCTCCGGCCAGTACTACTGATCCTTGCACTGATGACTCCTCTCAGACAACAAGGTATGCTCTTCGTGATCGCACCTCTCTTGAGATTCCTAGCAGATATCGCAATGATTTCTGTGCAGGGGCAGCTTATGAGCCTACTACTTATCAGGAGGCAGTGGTGTTACCTGAGTGGCAATTGGCTATGTCTGAGGAGCTTGCTGCTCTAGAGGGTACTGGTACATGGGATTTGGTTCCTCTACCTTCTCGGTCCATCCCTATCACTTGCAAATGGGTGTACAAGGTCAAAACCAAGTCAGATGGATCTGTGGAACGCTACAAGGCTCGTCTTGTTGCAAGAGGTTTTCAGCAGGCTCATGGGAGAGATTATGATGAGACTTTTGCTCCAGTTGCTCACATGACTTCAGTTCGCACTTTGATTGCTGTGGCTGCCACTCGTTCATGGAAAATTTCCCAAATGGATGTGAAGAATGCTTTCCTTCATGGTGATCTGCATGAGGAAGTATATATGCAACCACCTCCAGGTATTGAGGCTCCATCTGGTCATGTTTGTCGTCTTCGAAAGGCTCTATATGGGCTGAAACAAGCTCCTCGTGCCTGGTTTGAGAGGTTCACTTCTGTGGTTCGAGCTGCTGGCTTTTCTCCTAGTGAGCATGACCCAGCTCTCTTCATTCATACATCAGAGCGTGGGCGTACTTTGCTTCTACTGTATGTAGATGATATGCTGATCACGGGAGATGATGTTCGATATATTTCCTTTGTCAAGAAAAAGTTGAGTGAGCAATTCAAGATGTCAGACTTGGGGTCCCTCAGTTACTTTCTCGGAATTGAGGTCCAACACAGATGATGGTTACTATATCTCTCAACAAAGGTACACTCGGGATTTGATTTCGCGCTCTGGCCTCACTGACACATGCATTGCTACTACACCCATGGAACTTCATTTGCAATTGCGTCATACCGATGGAACTCCCCTTGAGGATTCCTCTCGTTATCGTCATATTGTTGGCAGTCTAGTGTACCTAACAGTAACAAGACCTGATATTGCACATGCAGTTCATATTCTCAGCCAATTTGTGGGTGCTCCCACTTCGGTACACTATGGCCATCTTTTTCGACTGCTTCGATATTTAAGGGGTACTACATCTCGCCGCTTGTTCTATGCTAACTCAAGTCAGCTCCAACTTCATGCTTACTCTGATTCCACTTGGGCGAGTGATCCCGTCGATCGACGTTCAGTTACTGGTTATTGCATATTTCTTGGAACATCTCTCATTGCATGGAAATCAAAGAAGCAAACTGCTGTGTCTCGCTCTAGCGCTGAGGCTGAGCTTAGGGCTCTTGCTACTACTACATCAGAGATTGTGTGGCTCCGCTGGTTATTGGCTGATCTTGGGGTTTCATGTCATACACCTACACCTCTTCTCTGTGACAGCACTGCTGCTATTCAAATTGCTAATGATCCTGTCAGACATGAGCTGACTAAACACATTGGTGTGGATGCATCTTTCACTCGATCTCATTGTCAGCAATCTACTATTAAGCTCCAGTATATTCCATCAGAGCTTCAAGTTGCAGATTTCTTCACGAAGGCTCAAACTCGATATCAACATAGTTTTCATATTCTCAAACTTAGTGTATCCGATACTCCTGATCCACCTTAAGTTTGAGGGGGGGTGTTAAGTGTGTGTATATTAGGCCTATAGTTGGGCTCCAGCCCATGTAACATATTTTTCAGTCTCATTCTTCTCCGAACAATAACAGATGTAACTACTCCGGAAAAAAAAAGGCTTCTCTTGCACCAATGGGCGAGGCTTGATAGGATAGTGGTCGTCATTCAGATTCTAGAGAAATTGAGGTTTGCGCCCATTAGGTATTGGAACAACCTAGCGTGTATCAGAAACAACATTGCATACGAGAGTTTCTTACTCCTATCAGCTCATTGTAGGTCGCCGTCCAGCATCGGAGCTTCGTTCTTCTACGGCTCGCCACCGAGCATTGGTGAGCCTAACATTCGGCTCCCCGATCAATTTATATTCTGTGGTACGTCCTACCAGCCCCAGTTTGGAATCCCATCAGTCTCCGATCAGTCTACAGTCCTTGGAGCAAAAGAGAGTTTCTTACTCCAAGTAACATGAAAGTGTTTGCCAAACCCTGAACACCAATATGCCCATTGTTCTGTGTCGCGTATTAGACCTCTTCGTGGTTTCAACTGGATACTAATTCATATCAATTACATTCTTTAGATTGCACTAACAGTTTAAGTAACATCAGAACATTCATTGGAAGGTCACATATGAGAAGTTACGGGAGGATCTGAGCAAACCTCGCCTAGCTTGATTGTGCCAGATTCTACATGTCATCCTGCTGATGGCAGCATGAAAACAAAAAGTAAATACATTATTAAAGAAAAATTGGTTTCAAATTAGACTCATACATGTGATTCCTATAACAGAAGAATAACCATTCAGGTTAGCATAATTAACTTTAAATTAGACTCGTACATTAGCAAACAACTTTAGAGAGGAAGGAGTCAGGCATTACATAAAATTGCAGAGGTGAAAAAAGAAGGTAAGTGACCTTAGAATATATGGATACAAACCTTGTTCCGGCAATATATAACCTTGCTGAATTATCCATCTCCTGAAACCAGAGTACGCCATGCAACTTCTCCGTTTATGAGCCCATTCAGTGCCTTGATATTAGGAATCAATCAATATATCTAAGTGCTATCCGAGGCGAGAAGAAAAATGGGGCTACAAACTGCAAATATTTTTTCAATCGACTGAGGGATATCCATCTCAAGTTCTCAACACATAACTTTCAGTTCCTTTATATGGAGACATGAGACGGATGCAATTCTTCATAACTAAGTTGTCTGCTTGGCAGTGTACACATTTAAAGAAATTTAAATAGGAATTTCTTTTTCATCTGAATGGCTGGATCTTCCCATAATTATCTTACATCTTGTAAAAGTTCTTTGCTAAGCAATGGGTAATCCAACCTACCTTAAGGGATTAAACAGTCAAGCCCTCAAGGTGCTCAAATCTCAGCAACCAATCTTCTCCAAAAAAATCAAGTATAATAACAAGAGTATATGATAAATGATTTGTGGAACCAAAGGAGCAATACATAAAAAAGCACAAGCTAGAGTTCAGTACATATCTTCGCAATGGAAAATTACAGTGCTAAAGCAGAAAAAAACAAAATAATGCAGCAGAGCTTAAAGCAGGTGCAAGGTCTGAATAGGTTCAATTAAGATTTTCGACACACTGTGCACAAACAAAAAAAGGATATGTACAGAGTGCATATTACAATGTAAGCTATGATGTAGGATGGGGAAAAATAAGGAGCACACGGATTGATCAACTTTGACAATAACAAACTTTCGGCTCCCAATGGTATGCTCAGCTCTCAATTCATCAGAGCATTAAGCCTCTGGTGCTTTGTAATCTCATCAATACATGATTAAATAGCTAGAAGAAGAGGGTTTGACCATGGCTGTTATGGACTGCACAAATAAAACCGTGGCAGCGGCTGCAGAAAGGAGCGGACCTTTGGGGATGGACCATGGTGAGACGGTCCAGGTTGCGGGGAGAACGCTGCCCGTGGCAGTGAGGAGCACCAGCGGCGCACGAGCTCCTCCGCCCGCATAACCACCTCCTCCTCCTAGGCTCCTACGACGACGAATCTTCGGTCGTCGCCGCCGCCAATCACCAGCAGCGCCTTGAAGCAGTCCGAGAAAAAGAACGCCGGTCCCGCGCCATCCTCGACGCCCCTCTTCTTCTGCATCTTATTTAGCTTCCTCGCGCACTTGAGGGGCATCGAGCAGGGGGACGCGTCGGCAAGACGGGGCGTCTCGGCGTCGATGAATAGATGGCGGCGCGCCGAGATGCAAAGAACAGGCTGCGGCACCACCGGCGGGGCCGTTCCGATGGACTCTAGCTCCACCCTCCGCGCTGCCATGGAGCTCCGCCTCGCCCAGCTTCTTCTCTCTCTAGCTCGGCCCTCCGCGCCGCTATGGAGCTCCGCCCCGCCCAGCTTCTTCTCTCGCTAGCTCCACTCTCCGCGCCGCCATGGAGCTCCTCCCCGCCCAGTTTCTTCCCCGCCTCGGTGCCGCCGCCATGGAGCTCCGCCCCGCCCAGCTTCTGCCCCGCCTCAGTGCCGTCGTGTCAGCTTCTTCTCGATGCTGCTCGTTGAGGAGAGTTTATTCGGTCAGGTGCAACTCAGGCAAGAAACAAAAATAACGTTTCGTCTAGGATGTGTTGAGTTGCTCAACACGGACCGAACAATCTGATTCGTTGGTCAGATATCGTACGGCACAAATTTAATGTATGCGATCAAGTTTGATCTTTTAATAATAGTATAGATATATAATATAGGAGGAGCAAACATGGTACGGCCTAGGCTAAAAATAAAAAAGGCCATTCAGGCCAAAAACAGGAACTCAAGAGATCACATCAGCTAGGTTCTTGGCTCCTGCCAAAATCTAGTTCCTGCTTTCATCTTTGATTTTCTGGAACAGTGTCTATGGCGCGGCAAATCTGTTGTTGAACACCCCGAGCATTACGCTCCTTCCAGATTTCCCATGTGATGAGCGTGATGGCCGACTTGAGGCCACACTAGTACAGAACGACACAACAGATACCCCTCTATGGAAACGGCAGGTGTTAGGCGACAGAGAATCGCGATTTTAGCGTTGCGGACGAGGCCTGGCAGAGGCTGGTCCGTCAACATTGGTTACGGAGAATTTTATATCTCCGTTACCAAAAGTATTGGCAACGGTCATAAATTTGTCTCCGTTTCCAATATGTATCTCTATGGCTACGGTTGTTTATGTATATCCGTTTGCGATGTGGTTGGGAAATTGCAGTTGCAATCTGGAAGCGCGCCTGTTCAATGCGGCTTAATTCACGAGGGATTGGAACCGCCTGATCGACGCTAATAAAATGTGACTGGAACCGCGCGAAGCCAGGCAGGTCCCGCATTCTCCCTTTCGTTCTCTCCCACATTACCTACCACACTAGCACAACCGCCATGGCGGAACCCTGGTGGCAGAACGAGGAAGTCCCGAGCGACGACGCGAGCGCGGAAGACCGCGGTGAAGTTCCATGGTGGGATCAAGACGGGCCGCCGGACTCGGACCCCGACGACTCGGACCCGCCATCTTCACGCTCTGTAGAAGACGACTCTGACGACTCGGACCCGCCGTCTTCACGCGAAGGAGAAGACGACTCCGAAGAGGACGAGTCGCCGGAGGAAGAGGAGCCGGAGGACCCGCCGGAGCCGTATTATTCTAGCCAGGAAGAATACGACGCCGTCGTCGACGACGACGACGACGAGGAGGAGGCGTCGGAGGAGGCGCCAGAGGAGGAGGCATCGGAGGAGGCGCTTGAGGAAAAGGCAACCGGCAAGAAGCGACGCCGCGCCGCGGATGACAATGGCGCGGAGGCAGGGCGTAAGCAGAACAAGTAGAGTAGATAGTTAGTTCAATTACTCTATCGATCCTTTGTAAGTAGGCCCAGTGTGTCAGTGAAGAAATTAGAAGAAACGGTTGTTTATCACCTCCGTTTGCGATGTTATTATATGCTATAAATGTGCCACTGCGGCAACCCTAACGCTCTCGCTCTCACTCTCACTCCATAGTCATAGTGTGGCGGCGGCTCTAGACCTAACCCTTATCTCGTAGATCTGAGCGGCGCGTCCGGCCGGCATCGCCACCGTGCATCTTCCCCCAGCGGCGCGTCGGCGCATCTTCCCCAAGCGGCGCGTCGTGAGCCGCCGCGCATCCCCCCCAGCGGCGCGTCGTGAGCCGCCGCGCATCCCCCCCAGCGGCTCGTCGGCGAGCTGCCGCGCATCTTCCCCGAGTATGTCGCCGACGCGGATCTACTGGTCTATTGCCGTGCATCTTCCCCGGGTATGTAGCCGACTAGATCTTACATTTTGTTTAAAGTAGCACAGAAAACTTGTCTAGTATTTGAAGTCTAGTATTGTGTTCTGTCTAGTGCCGATGATAAATACACCCCTTGACACTAGATCTTACATTTTATTTAAAGTAGCATCTACCGATCTAGTATTGTAGTACTGTCTAGTATTGTAGTATTGTGTTCTGTCTAGTATTGTAGTACTGCCGATGATGAATACACCCCTCAACACTAGATCTTACATTTTTTTAAAGTAGCATATAAAACTTGTGTAGTATTTGAAGTCTAGTATTGTGTTGTGTTTGTTTTTAGTACTGCCGATGATGAATACATTACCTTCAACTTGTCTAGTATTTGAAGTCTAGTATTGTGTTGTGTTTGTTTTTAGTATTTGAAGTCTAATAGATTAATTTCAACCCTTTATCAATGTGCTAATCCTCGTTATGGTTTTGTGTAGCTAGTGTATGAAGTAATAGTATATTTCGGCGACAATCCATAAAAATGGTGAGGCAATTGAAGGTAACATCACCTTCAAGTTCTGCCTCCAAATCGTTTCGATCGGACAGCAAGCACACGGATATAGGCGCTTAAGGTGTAAACTGTTTTCATCTTAAATTGTATTTATGTCATGTAGCATCATATTTGGCTCTATTCTAACTAGACATCCATGTATTTTATATGCAGAAGCGCCATGCAGATCCAAACAAGCTTTAAAAGAGCTAAATACAAAGTGGGATCATATCCGTGAACCGTCGCTGTTGTGACGTTTCGCTGCACTGTTCAAAACATTTTTTTTTAATTAAGAGTGTCTTGGACAGTGTGGCTGAAATGTCACAGCGGTGACGTTATTATATTTCGGCGACACCGTCCAAGATGGAGCAAGCCTCGCTACGAAGAATTTGGCAAGATTAATTTGCTAAGGAGGCTTGCGAGCTCGGTGTGGATTCTTGTCTTTAGTTTCTCCATCTATTTTGTGTATGTGTGTAGCAATTTGGCTGCAGATGTGATTTGGAGAAGCATGAAACCGGTACTCGAGTCTTTTGCTAGGTCGAATTCCGTTTTCGGCGCTTCGGAACTGAGGAAGAAGGTGGAGCTGGAGAAGAGTGGATTGTCATAAAAGTTAAGTTTAGGGAGGCATGAGAATGATAGGATTAGCGAGGCATGTGTAACTCATCTTTTGATGCTATGTAATGATGGCAATTCTTATATACGTTATGAATAGATTTGGTAGCAACTTTGTGCTTCTGCTGTGAGATTTTGAATGTAATTTGGCAACCGAATTGCTCCTGTAGGATTCTGAAAGAACCTCAATGCAAACAAGTAAAATAGAATCTCCGTTACTGATGCACCGATACATCGGAAACGGAGATGGGTCCGCAACCGTAGCCAACTTATGCCTCATCAGTGACGGTTTTTTGCCTCCGTTACCGATGAAGGCCTTCACATCAGTGACAGGGTCGTGGACACGGACCCTTTCTCCGTTGCCGAAGGGGTTTTTGGCCCATTTCCGATGTGTCGTTCTGTACTAGTGCCATTGGGGTGGGCGGAGGATGCCGAAGCCAAGGCATGCCAGTATTGAAGTACTGTGGGCGTATCCGAACCCTAACTTTGCAGAAGGTGGGGACAAGATAGCCACGACGCTGTAGCCTGCTAAATGCGCTTGAATATTATTCGGAGACGTTTCCTGTGCTAGCTCAGCGTACTAACTCAGCTAACTGCAGCTACGGCCGGAAACGTGGATCCATCCAGTACTCGAGGCACAATGGATCGATCGGTCCATTACTCCAGCGCCGGACGATCGGTCCAGCGCTCCAGCGCGCGGGGATGCACACGAGCATGGGGATATGCACTTTGGCGCATACGATCCATGGCTGGCTGCCAGCCGGATGTCTAATTTTAGATCACATCAAGGACGACGGACTATGAAGACTGCCAAGGCTTTTTTCTCGAAATTGGGATGAAGACTGCTAAGGCTTATTAAAAGACAACTGTAACAGCCCGAAGTTTGTGAACCCAAAAACCTGTGTAATTTTTTTCCACTTTTGTGTTAATTGCATCATGGCATCCATGCATGATCTTGTCTCTCTCGAGTTAACACCACAGTTGTATCGAAATGATGTTGAGTTGCTAAAAAAAATGCCAAATTGCTCTAACAAACTTCAACACAATGAAGGCACTCAAAGTTGCAAAACAAAATTTCTTGACATCTTATATTTGTCAAGGAAGTTCCAAGAGCTCAAAACATACTTTGCAATTGCCCTAAAATATTAAAGGAGCAACATTTGAAATTTAGCAAAATGCCCTAAACGAACCCTATGAACAAATGTTGTCCAAACTATTTTATTTTGCAACGCCAATTTTTGTGGTGCCTTTACATGCTGTTGGGAGGCTACCCAAATTTTCTCAATTTTTTCTAAATTGCTTAAGTGCCCTAATAAAATCATTTGAGTTGTTGCTAGAATTTAAAAAGAAACAGAAGGGCCAATCGGTGATGGAAACAGAATTGCCAGGGGGCTATTTGCAAAATCGCCATCGTCCTCACTGTAGCGACCGAGAAGCGCCGCCGGCGCCGCACCAGCTCGTCGCAGCGCCCTCCTCTGCTCGCCCCCGACCACGCGAGGTGGATGAGACCCCCCGTGGCAGCCCTCCGCTCTCTTCCCCCCGATTTCTCCCCGTTTTCCTCTCTCTCCTTTCCCCTGCCATGGTCGTGACCTAGTTGGTCGTCGCCGTCGCATCGCCATGGATTGGAGCTTCGCCGTCCAAATAGAAGAGCACCACTAGCTCCGCCGCGTCGCCTGCACCCCCTCTGCCAGAGGAATCAAAGCGGGAGGCCCCGAACCGCCGCCGCTCGAGTTCGTCTCCGTCACCGCCGCGGCTCCGCCGCCCGATTCCGGCGCCGTCGAGCCACCTCCGCCATCCCCGACCTCCCCAACGTGCTCGTGGTGAGCCTCCCGTGGAGAAGCACCCTTTCCCCCGCCTCTCTCGCCGTGGTCACGCTGTGTTGCTCGCCGAGGTTGCGTCGCCGTAGCTCCTCTCGTCGTGCTGAAGTATCCGGTGAAAAACCCGGATTTTTCCGGTTTCTATACCGGAATAGGACAAACGCTACTGGACCGATACGTTTTAGTCCGGTGTTCACCCGGAAGTGAACCGAAAACATTTCCGGATTATTTTCTCCCGGTGAAAACCCCAGAAAATTCCGGGCTGACATCCGGATTTCAGTACTGTTTTGAAATTGCTATTTTCTTTTCACCCTCTCTCTCTAAATGATATAAATAATTAAATGGTTGTTAAATACATCATCAAAAGGTCATATCAAAAGGAAATTTATAAAATAATAACTTTTTATCTGTGTATCAGAAAAATGCGTGTAATATACCAAAATGTCCAGAAAATTGTGAATAAATCTTTAAAATAAATATCATGCATATTTGATCACAATTGAAATACTGTGCTTCTAGTAATATTAAAAATCATTAAATTAAATATGGGGGTTCTCCATCCGGTTGAAGTATTTATCTCTCGCACCCCATTTAAATTGCTAGATAGCTCAAACAAGTTCAGTACCTTAAAATGTCATGTCATCATGTGTGTGCATTGCACCTATTGTTATCTGTGGTGTTGATTGTTCCTCTCCGGTATTGTTTGTGCATCGGTAGATCAAGGAGTGGAGTGACACCGCAGTCTCGTGATGATCCCTATTACCAGCCGTATCAACAAGGCAAGCATAATCCCCCCTCTGAGCATATCTTATCCTATGTTTCCGCAAATATTTTCTCCACTATAATATTGCATGCGGTTCCAAATGTCAATTTTATTGGATTAGAGTATCCTATAGTTGCATTAAGTTTCCGATGCCATTATCTGTTTCCCTCCTAATATCCTTAGGTTTGTACTGTTGACCGAAGATACTTAACTATGCTATGTCGATGCTTAGATACATGTTTTCGTCCGATGGATGTATCCTGTTGGGAACAGGTACTTAAATGTCCGGATGATGGTGGAGAAACTGTGGTGACAGGTGATAAAATGGTAAAAGGTGGGGATGAGAGGCCACTGTGGTTGGGTGCTTTGTCTCGTTCTCGCCGCCTAGGTGCGAGTTCTTTACCTCTTGAACCAAGACTGAGTGTGCAACCATGCGTGAGGCCTATGCAATTGTAGGAACCCTTATTCGACTAAATAACTTGTGAGGGGCTAGCCAGGGTCCTCTAGTTCGAACTTCCATTTGCGCGTGCGTCATGATGGTGGTTATGAATGGGATGAGGATTGTGATGTTAGGAAAATAAGTGGCCGTGGGGCAGGGTGTTGGAGGCACTGAACCTGTCCTATCGCCACTGATGATCCTGGAGAGTCTCGAGCAAGGGAGAAGTCGTCACCGCTCCTACCCGGCCGGATTTCCATGGAAGAGAGCTAATTGTACAGGCAATGGGCCGGACGGTACGCGTGACAAACATTGTACACCCCTGCAGGGTTAAATATTTTCGAAAAGCCGTGTCCACGGTTACGGACACTTGGGAAAGGACGATAAGATCATAGAATAACTTGAACGGAATGATTAAAAACTGGGTACTAAAGGTACCACTCAAGAATGCAAGGTTGACTTCCTCGAGGGTGATTCGGGGAGGTGCCTTGTAGAACAGGTACAGTGGTTGATGATGAGAAAGGTGATCAAAGAAAAGAGTTACTTCTTACCCTTTTAAAATACCTGAATAGTCGATGCCATTGAGTTATGTTTTCATAAATAAAATCAGCTTTATGCAAAACAGCCATAAAACTTTGAAAGCCTCATCGAGCTAAAGCTCTATATATAATCTTGCGAGTTCGTCGAACTCAACGTCGTTTGTTTTGTTTCAGAGGAGGACTTCACCGACCTCGAAGGTGGGTTCTTTGTGGACGTCGACGAGTAGTCTGGGGTTCCCAGGTGGCAGCTTGGGACATCCCGGAACAGCTGGCGCTGGATGTTTATTGTAGGCCTCTTAGGCCATAATTTGGATCTTGTTGTTTAGAACAACTAATTCGCTTCCGCATGTTGTAATGTTGGGTCTGTGACCTCTGGTTGTATTTGCTATCTTTCTCTATTATAAGAGTTGAACTATAATGATTTGTGTCGTAGAGTCTGTGATGTGCCAGTTGTTCCACAAGTCTTGATCTCTCTATTATGCATTGATAGTTGTGCCTGTGTTAAGGCATCAATCGGGGTGTTGCGTTGCCGATGATCCATTCCGAGCAACGCCTGCCAAAGGTTTTGGCCGGGGATTGGTAAACCCGTAACCTCCGGTTGTATCGCTTAACCGGTGACACACAGCATCACTGTATAGCAGTCGGGTCGGGGCGCCACAAGTTGGTATCAGAGCAGTACTGCCTGTAGGAAACCCTTCTACTGGTCGACGTTGAGTCTAGTGTTTGTGAAAATATTTTTAACCTAAAAATGAGTTGTGAAAACCATCTTAGGATTCTTTTTACTCCTTATCTGGTTACCCTCTAATCTCGGAGCAATCTTACCTCGATTTGAGTTAAAGGTTTTACTTCTCGTCTGTTACTTCAAAATGATTAGAAACGGGGTGGGTTCGACCTTTAGTGTTATGTGTCCAGTTGCTCCCGCTGCGTTGCAAACTAAAATCTGTTACCAACGAAGGAACAAGTGATTAGCCTCAATTTTGTGGGTTTTAACCCAAGGACTTGAACATAAGGTCCCGGATTGTGCCAACTAGAGTGTGTTGAATCATATGGTTCCTTAACCATTGCATCTCTCGCTAGTAGCACATGATGCTGATCTTTGACCCAAGTTCTATCTTGTTGATTCCTTGTAATTGTTACACAATGTATTATCGTCCCTAGTCTGTGTACTTGAGTAGACGCTAATGCTATTGTTCGACCATTCGGAGAAAGATACTAACTGTGTCATTGTCAAATCTCCAGAATGGCTCGAGGAGGCCGCGGAGGTCGCGGTAACCACAACAATGATGAGGATGATCTGCCGCCACCACCCTCGATGGCTCAGGTCTTGATGGCCATTGAGGAGAACCGTGGGCGCAATGAGCGTTGCTTGAGCAGTTGGTGCAGCAGAATGCACAGAGGAATGGCTGCAACACTCTCACTGAGTTCCTGCGCTCGCAGCCACCCACCTTTGCTGATGCTAAGGAGCCACTGGAAGCTGATGATTGGCTTCGTGCTTGGAGCGCAAGTTCTCCGCGCTGCATGTCCCAGTGGCTGAACAAGTCAACTTTGCCACCTACCTCTTGGTTGGTGCGCTGGCTGTTGGTGGGAAAGCCATGTGGCTTGTTTCCAGCCAACCATGTCTTCACTTGGGCTGATTTCCGCACTGCCTTCCGTGGGCTTACATTCCCAGCCGATCATGGATTTGAAGAGGAGGGAGTTCCTGGACTTGCAACAGGGACGTATGGACCTCCGCACTTATGGTTGTGAATTCAACCATCTCTCTCGTTACGCCCCAAGGGACGTGACCAATGATGCTGACAAGCAAGAGCTGTTCCGCAAGGGTCTTTCGCCGCAGCTCGCTATGAGTTGTTGCCCTTCAGGTTCCAGACCTACCAGGAGCTGTTCAACCAGGCTCTTACTCTTGAGCAAGGAAGAAAGGAACTTGAGGCTTCCAAGAGGCCCGCACACGGGGACCACCAGAGTTCCTCGGGTTCTGAGAGCAAGAAGCGCAGGGTGTTTGTTCCCTACAGCGCTGTGCCGCGTGCTCCATTCATGCCGAGGCCGCGGGATACAGGCCACCACCTCCGCGTCCCACTACTTCGACACTTGGGGTAGGCGGAGTGGGTATCGTCCTATGCTACCTGCTCCACCTGGACTCACTTGCTACACCTGTGGCCAGGCTGGCCACTACTCCAGGGAGTGCCCCCAGAAGGCACCTCTCACGGAACTCCTGCAGCTCTGCTGGACCTATTGTGCGTGGTCGCCTGAACCACGTCTCTGCTGAAGAAGCTGAAGAGGACCCCGGCGTTCTCATGGGTGAGTTACGAATCAACAGCAATTCGCTACAGTTTTGTTTGACTCTGGAGCATCGCATTCATTCATATCCATAGCTTTTGCAAAAGACCACAAAATACCGTTTGAGAAAATGAGCCATCCCTTGGTGATTGCCACTCCTGGCTCCAAATGGCAAACCGATGGGTTACTCCTGAGGTCCAGATTACTATCGGTTACTACTCTTTTCCTTTCGCTTTGGTAGCTCTGAGGTCAAGTGGCATTGATGTCATACTGGGCATGAACTGGCTAGCCAAATACCGGGCTAATCTCGACTGTGCTGCCAAGACCGTCACCGTGACCAATTCTTCCGGCGACAGTGTTAAGTATTGGTCTGCACTATCAAGACCTCCATTTCAATCATACCCAACTCACCCGAGATCCTCCTTTGCTTTATGGAAGGCGAATCCCCTCCTGAAATCCAGGACATACACGTGGTGTGTGACTTCCCGGATGTGTTCCCGGAAGAATTGCCTGGCATGCCTCCTGACCGAAGTGTGGAGTTTGTCATAGATCTACTTCCCGGTACCGCTCCAATTTCCAAGAAGCCCTACCGTATGCCGGTGGAAGAGTTGGCTCTGTTGAAAGAGCAAATTGATCAGCTGTTAGCAAAGGATTTCATCCAGCCTAGCAGTTCACCTTGGGGTTGTCCGGTACTCTTTGTCAAGAAGAGGGATTCTACCGTGCCTCGTCTAGTCTCTGACTATCGACCGTTGAATGCGGTGACAATCAAGAACAAGTATCCTATTCCTCGCATCAATGATCTGTTGGATCAGTTAGCTGGTGCAACGGTATTCTCCAAGATGGATCTGAGGTCAGGCTACCATCAGATCAAGATCAGAAAGGAGGATATTCCAAAGACGGCATTTGTTACTCGTTATGGCTCATATGAGTATACCGTCATGTCCTTTGGTCTCACCAATGCTCCAGCTACTTTCATGAGGCTCATGAACTCTGTCTTCATGGATTATCTCGACAAGTTTGTCGTCATTTACATCGATGACATCCTCGTTTATTCCAAAACCGATGAAGAGCATGCCGAACATCTTCGTTTGGTTCTGACACGACTTCGAGAACACCGCCTCTATGCCAAGTTCTCCAAGTGTGAGTTTTGGTTGGATAATCTTGTCTTCCTTGGTCATGTGATATCCGCTAATGGTGTGGCTGTCATTCCCGACAAGATTCAGTCCATTTTGGATTGGAAAACTCCAATGTCAGTCAAGGACATCCGTAGCTTTCTCGGATTGGCGGGTTACTACCGCCGATTCATCGAAGGTTTCTCCAAGATAGCCAAGGCCCTGACTGACCTTCTCAAGAAGGATAAAAAGTTCGTATGGACGGCCGAAGCTGAAGAGAGCTTCAAAACACTGAAAGCCAAACTCACTCCGCTCCTGTGCTTGTCCTGCCGGACACAAGCAAGGATTTCGTCGTCTTCTGTGACGCCTCTCTACAAGGCTTGGGCTGTGTGCTAATGCAAGATGGCCATGTGGTGGCATATGCTCTCGCCAACTTAAGCCGCATGAGCTCAATTACCCTACTCATGATCTAGAACTTGCCGCGGTGGTTATGCTTTGAAGCAATGGAGACCATACCTGTTTGGTAACCGTTGCGAGATTTCTCGGATCACAAGAGTCTGAAGTACCTCTTCACCCAGCCGGATTTAAATCTCAGGCAAAGGCGTTGGTTGGAGTTAATCAAGGACTATGATGTGAGTCTGAACTATCAACCCGGCAAAGCAAACGTCGTGGCTGACGCGCTAAGTCGGAAGTCCTATTGCAACAATCTGATGATTGAAAAGGCCCAACCTGCCCTCATGAAGAGTTCTCTCGTTTGAACTTAGAAATGGTTCCCTCTGGCTACCTTGCAAATCTGGAGATCAAATCTACTCTTGTAGACCAGATTAAGGAAGCTCAAACCCGTGACAAGGGTATTCGAAAAATCAAGGAGAACATTGCTAGCGGGAAGGCCAAATGCTTTCTATCAATGAATCCGGAGTTGTTTATTTTGGTGACCGCTTGGTAGTGCCAAAGAAACGAAAATTGAGGGAGTTGATCCTCCAAGAAGCTCATGAATCTCCTCTCTATTCATCCCGGTAGTACCAAAATGTACCAAGACCTTCGACCACAATTCTGGTGGACTCGATGAAACGAGAAATTGCCAAGTATGTTGCTGAATGCGACACCTGTCGACGGGTAAAGGCTGAACATCAAAGGCCTCCCGGTACTCTTCGCCCTATTGCAGTCCCGAGTGGAAATGGGATGAAATCGGTATGGACTTCATCACCGGGTTTCCCAGATCTCAAAAGGGCAACAATGCAATCTGGGTAATCATTGATCGTTTTCCAAGGTTGCTCACTTCCTACCAGTCCGTGATGATATACGGGCAAGTCAACTTGCTGACTTATATTTGGCTCGTATTGTTCCATTGCATGGGGTCCCTCTGAGGATCATATCGGACCGTGGAAGTATCTTTGTATCCAAGTTCTGGCAGAGTTTCCAAACTGCTATGGGGTCCCGTCTCAACTTCAGTACCGCCTACCATCCTCAAACTGATGGTCAGACCGAAAGAGTGAACCAAGTGTTGGAAGACATGCTTCGGGCATGTGTAATCTCTTTTGGCAAGGGTTGGGAAAAGTATCTCCCTTTCGCGGAGTTCTCCTACAACAATAGCTATCAAGCTAGTCTGGGCATGGCTCCCTTTGAGGTTCTCTATGGAAGAAAATGCCGTACTCCGCTGAATTGGTCCGAGACCGAGAGAGGGCACTCTTTGGTCCAGATGTGATCAATGAAGCTGAGGAGAAGGTTAGAATCATAAGAGAGAATCTGAAGATTGCTCAGTCTAGGCAGAAGAGCTACTATGATAAGCACCATCAGGAAATTCACTATGAAATTGGTGAAAAAGCTTATCTCCGCGTCTCTCCCCTTCGTGGCGTTCGCCGCTTCGGAATTAAAGGGAAATTGGCCCCTCGCTATGTTGGCCCATTCACCATTCTGGCCAAGCGAGGAGATCTTTCATATCAATTGGAGTTACCGGTCAAATTCCCAAATGTACATGATGTGTTTCATGTCTCCCAACTTCGCCGGTGTTTTAAAGATCCTATCCATGGAGTCAATCATGAAGAGCTAGACCTCCAGGAAGATCTCACTTATCGCGAGCATCCTATCCGTATTCTGGATGAAGCCGAAAGGAAGACCCGTAACAAGACTACCAAGTTCCTCAAAGTTCAATGGTCTCACCATTCCGAGGAAGAAGCTACTTGGGAAAGAGAGTCTAGTCTTCGAGAGGAATATCCCGACTTCTTTCCGCAACCTTAGAATCTCGGGACGAGATTCCTGTAAGGGGGGTAGAATTGTAACAGCCCGAAGTTTGTGAACCTAAAAACCTGTGTAATTTTTTTCCACTTTTGTGTTAATTGCATCATGGCATCCATGCATGATCTTGTCTCACTCGAGTTAACACCACAGTTGTATCGAAATGATGTTGAGTTGCTAAAACAAAATGCCAAATTGCTCTAACACACTTCAACACAATGAAGGCACTCAAAGTTGCAAAACAAAATTTCTTGACATCTTATATTTGTCAAGGAAGTTCCAAGAGCTCAAAACAATATTTTGCAATTGCCCTAAAATATTAAAGTAGCAACATTTTGAAATTTAGCAAAATGCCCTAAACGAACCCTATGAACAAATGTTGTCCAAACTATTTTATTTTGCAACGCCAATTTTGTGGTGCCTTTACATGCTGTTGGGAGGCTCCCCAAATTTTCTCAAATTTTTCTAAATTGCTTAAGTGCCCTAATAAAATCATTTGAGTTGTTGCTAGAATTTAAAAAGAAACAGAAGGGCCAATCGGTGATGGAAACAGAATTGCCAGGGGGCTATTTGCAAAATTGCCATCATCCTCGCTGTAGCGACCGAGAAGCGCCGCCTGCGCCGCACCAGCTCGTCGCAGCGCCCTCCTCTGCTCGCCCCGACCACGCGAGGTGGATGAGACCCCCCGTTGCAGCCCTCTGCTCTCTCTCCCCCCCCCCCCGATTTCTCCCCGTTTTCCTCTCTCTCCTTTCCCCTGCCATGGCCGTGACCTAGTTGGTCGTCGCCGTCGCATCGCCATGGATTGGAGCTTCGCCGTCCAAATAGAAGAGCACCACTAGCTCCGCCGCGTCGCCTGCACCCCCTCCGCCAGAGGAATCGAAGCGGGAGGCCCCGAACCGCCGCCGCTCGAGTTTGTCTCCGTCACCGCCGCGGCTCCGCCGCCCAATTCCGGCGCCGTCGAGCAACCTCCGCCGTCCCCGACCTCCCCAACGTGCTCGTGGTGAGCCTCCCGTGCAGAAGCACCCTTTCCCTCGCCTCTCTCGCCATGGTCACGCCATGTTGCTCACCGAGGTTGCGTCGACGTAGCTCCTCTCGCCGTGCTGAAGTATCCGGTGAAAAACCCGGATTTTTCCGGTTTCTATACCGGAATAGGACAAACGCTACTGGACCGATACGTTTTAGTCCGGTCTTCACCCGGATGTGAACCGGAAACATTTCCGGATTATTTTCTCCCGGTGAAAAACCCAGAAAATTCCGGGCTGACATCCGGATTTCAGTACTGTTTTGAAATTGCTATTTTCTTTTCACCCTCTCTCTCTAAATGATATAAATAATTAAATGGTTGTTAAATACATCATCAAAAGGTCATATCAAAAGGAAATTTATAAAAATAATAACTTTTTATCGGTGTATCAGAAAAATGCGTGTAATATACCAAAATGTCCAGAAAATTGTGAATAAACCTTTAAAATAAATATTATGCATATTTGATCACAATTGAAATATTGTGCTTCTAGTAATATTAAAAATCATTAAATTAAATATGGGGGTTCTCCCATCCGGTTGAAGTATTTATCTCTCGCACCCCATTTAAATTGCTAGATAGCTCAAACAAGTTCAGTACCTTAAAATGTCATGTCATCATGTGTGTGCATTGCACCTATTGTTATCTGTGGTGTTGATTGTTCCTCTCCGGTATTGTTTGTGCATCGGTAGATCAAGGAGTGGGAGTGACACCGCAGTCTCGTGACGATCCCTATTACCAGCCGTATCAACAAGGCAAGCGTAATCCCCCTCTAAGCATATCTTATCCTATGTTTCCGCAAATATTTTTTCCACTATAATATTGCATGCGGTTCCAAATGTCAATTTTATTGGATTAGAGTATCCTATAGTTGCATTAAGTTTCTGATGCCATTATCTGTTTCCCTCCTAATATCCTTAGGTTTGTACTGTTGGCCGAAGATACTTAACTATGCTATGTCGATGCTTAGCCATCCTTAGCTACATGTTTTCGTCCGATGGATGTATCCTGTTGGGAACAGGTGCTTAAATGTCCGGATGATGGTGGAGAAACTGTGGTGACAGGTGATAAAATGCTGAAAGGTGGGGATGAGAGGCCACTGTGGTTGTGGTGCTTTGTCTCGTTCTCGCCGCCTAGGTGCGAGTTCTTTACCTCTTGAACCAAGACTGAGCGTGCAACCATGCGTGAGGCCTATGCAATTGCAGGAACCCTTATTCGACTAAATAACTTGTGAGGTGTTAGCCAGGGTCCTCTAGTTCGAACTTCCATTTGCGTGTGCGTCATGATGGTGGTTATGAATGGGATGAGGATTGTGGTGTTAGGAAAATAAGTGGCCGTGGGGCAGGGTGTTGGAGGCACTGAACCTGTCCTATCGCCACTGATGATCCTAGAGAGTCTCGAGCAAGGAAGAAGTCGTCACCACTCCTGTCGGAGAATGACTCCCACGAAACGGGGGCAGTCACACTCGCGAAGAGAGTTCGTGTAAGGGGCTGAACACGACGTCAATCAACCCTCATCCGGCGCGGCGACGCTGCTCGTCGTTCCAGAGGAGGGACATCACGGCAGAGAGAGACACGGCGTGTACCAGGTTCACGGCCCTCTTGTGGAGGTAAAACCGCTACGTCCTGCCTGTCTGTATTGCTGCTTGTAGAGGTTACAGTACAGCGTGCTTGCCGAGGGCACAGTTGTGGCAATGGCGCGTACAAGGGGAGGGAAACTACTGTCTTCTTCTCCCTTGCGCGCAAGTAGCTAGACTAGGAGTAAAATGTGTTCGATCCCTGTTAGGGTGGTGCACCAGCTCCTTTTATAGGCGCCCCGGGCCTCCTCCCTGTCCTTGTGCAGCAGAGGGGCTACCACATGGCGACAACGGTCGGGAGCTCGGTGTACCGCTGCTTGGGCGTCCATGAGCGCGGTCCATGGGCACAAAAGCTGAGGCCGCAGCAGAGAGGCCGCCGTCCATCCACGGTGACGTCGCGTTCGGCGCGTAGCGCCGGCCTGCTCCCTTATCACCAAAGAGGAAAGCTTGGTGGTCTGCGCCGTTGCCCCTGCTTTGTTGACTCCTTTATCACCAAAGTGGGACTGTAGCTCCGTCGTCACTCTGCGCAGAGGCGCGGTCACTCTGCGGCCACTGCGGAAGCCATGTGCGCTCCGCAGAGCTTGCTTTACAGTGAAGGAACCCTCGCGTGGGCGGGAACGCCCTGTGGAGGATTCTGCGTTGACTTCCCTTCAGGGAAAACTTCCTTGGAGAGGAGGCAGCGGAGTAGAGGCTCCACAGGCCCTAGCTGCCTCCTCAGGCCTCCGCGAGGCGATTCTGCCCCGCGGGCATCCCAGGCTTGCAGGCCTGGTCCTTAGCGAGATTCACTCGCCGAGTGTTGAGGGTTATAGAGGCCTGGCCCAGTACACCCTGGTTCTTACTGGGCTGACAGTAGCCCCCGGGCCCATGACGGGCACGACGCGGTCCAGGGGGCGCAGGCGAAGCGTCATGGGCCCAAAGTGTCCGGCCGGCCCGAGACACGTGGCGAGCGGTTGGTGCGTCTCGGCTTCTCCGGAGGAGGTGGGCGTCGTGGTGGGACCCACGACGCCTCGGAAACCGCTCTGAGGTGATATAAAGGCTGCCGCGGCTGTGCCGGCAGCAGTTCCGCCGCATTTACGCCTTTTCCTTCTCGCATACACCTCCGGTGCTCCACTACTCCGGCGATTTCCGTTCTTCTCCGAGCTCTTCCGCCGCCCTTCCTTCGCGAGCCATGGGCCCCAAGAAAGGCAAGGCGGCGATGGTGGAGGCCTCCGCTGAAGCGCAGCGGGAGGAGGAGCTTGCGCCGGCTCTCATCGGCACTCGCGTCTCCACAGCGGAGGCGCTGGATAGGCTGAAGGTCCTCGTCGCCGGGAGGAATAACGAGCATGGCGCCAGCGGCGTCAAGGCGGCGCGCTTCGGCAAGCTGGCGGCGGGGTGGTACCCCATTTTCGTCCACACGCTGTTCGCTGGCTTGGTGCCGCCGTTCTCTCCCTTCCTTGCGGAGGTGCTGGCTTTCTATCAGATCCAGCTCCTGCACCTCCACCCGAACTCCATCCTGATTCTCGCCATCTTCGCCTATCTCTGCGAGGCGTATCTGGGAGTGATGCCCTCCGTGGCCTTCTTCCGGAGCTTCTACGCGCTCCGCAACACGGCGCCGGCGAGCGGTCTGGGTGCGTGTCTTTCCGCATCGCAGACGGGATGGGCGCCGTCTACATCCCCATGTCGTGGGATGGCGACAAGGCCGTTACGAGGGTGACGAAGAAGGTGGAGGACTTCCGCCAGAAGTGGGTCCTCGTCGACGCCAAGGAGCGGAATGCCTTCTTCGATGAGCCTGAGGCGCCGCCGCTGAAGAACTCAAATTGGTCCAGCGAGAAGCTCCAGCACCAGAAGATTGCCCACTTGGTCTCGCGCATGAAGCTCGTCCGCGAGGCTGGCCTCACGGGGCAGATGGTCGCTGAGGACTTCGTGAGGCGGCGCATCGCTCCCCTCCAGGCGCACACGAAGCCGGTGTGGATGTACTCCGGCCCGGCAGATCCAATGCGCTTGCACCTCAGCGCCCACGCGCCAGACGATGTCGCCTCCATCTTAGGCACGCTCTTCATCGCCCCGGAGATCCCTGTTCCGGGCACTGAGCACCTGAGGCCCCTCCACCAGCTCACTCCAAAGAAGCGCCTCGCAGTTCTGGAGATGATGCCGACGTTCACGCCAGAGGGCTTGGAGGGAGAAGAGGCGAAGGGGGCTGCGGCGCCTGTGGTGGAGGAAGACTTGTTTGGCGAGTCCTCTGCTGCTTCAGACGCCGAAGCTGACGCCGCGCCGGAGGAGTCAACCCCTCGTTAGGGGAGGCGAGCTCTTCAAAGCAGGCGGCCCCTGAGGAGGAGATCCTGGAGGTATCGTCCGATGTGGACGAGGATTTTGTGGTGGCCCCGTCACGACGGGCCACAGAAGAAGAAGACGAAGACGGGGACGATAGCGGCCCGGAGGCCGCGGCAAAGCGGTGCGAGCCCCGCACCAAGGCCATCCACGACCGGGCCGCCAGAAGCCTGGAGAGCACTCCTCTCAAGAGGAAAGCTGGGGCGGCCCCTGAGGAGCCCAGCGCTGGAGCCTCAACAGGCCTGCGGCGCTCCGCCAACAAGGTGTGGGTGGACACCCGCGCCAAGTCATCTGGGTGAGTACTGCTTCTTCTTGACTCGTTCTTGCTTATCGAGAGTTCTTGCCTTTCTCGAGGATCTCACTGTCTTGATTATCAGGGGTCTGGTTCATGCGAAGCGTCGCCGACTCCGCAAGGCTGCGGACGTGCGGCGCGACGCTACGACCGTTGTTGAGGGGCCTACAGCGCCCCTTGGAGAGGAGACTGAGGAGCCCGTGGTGACAGTCACCACGGGCCCGGCTGTTGACGAGGCCATGAGGCCTGTAGGGGAGACGCCCCTTGAAGAAGCAACTGCCTCGCCACCTCCTGCCGAGAGTCAGTTTGAGGAGGCGGCGAAGACTCCGTCGCCGCCGCGCCCTGATGCTCCTCTGGAGCCCCCAGAGACACCCGCCGTGGAAACGGCGGGGACCAGCACACAGACGCCGGGAGGCGTCGACGTCGAGATGGAGGAGGGAACTCCTCCGCCGCCCCCTCCAAATTCCGAGCCTGAGGGGAGGCCACTTCTTCTGAGGCCGCAGCAGGCGAGGCTGCGGTTGAGCCTCTGGTGGCTAGGCCTCCCTCGCCAGCCCCCGGGCCCACGAGGAGGTCGTCGTGGAGAACAACGACGCACAAGACGGTGGGGGCCCGCTCCTGTGGCCCCGTGCTGACCCTGGTCCAAGCACTGTGCTTTCTGCACCAGAGGCTGGCGCTGGGGCGGAGGACGTTGCGCCACGTGAGGGCTCTTGGGCCTTGGTCTTGAGCGACCGGAGCCGGAGCGGCGCGAGCCGCCAAGCTGCCCTCCGTTTGGTGAGGGGCACCCTAGACGGGCTAGAGACCCAACTTGCCCTTGAGGAGGCGGAGCTTGGCAGGAGGTATGACGCCCTTGCTGCTGACTGGGCCCGCTTCTTCGAAGTCAGGCGGCGGAGTGGCCCTGACGACCAAGCTCTTCAGGCGCAGCGCGACGAGGCGACGCGGCAGGCCCAGGAGATCCGCGAGAACGCGGAGCGCGAGGCGCAAGAGGCCTTGGCGCCGGTCCAGGCGGAGCGCAAGGCGGCTGCAGAGGATCGGGAGGCGGCTGTGGCGGAGCGCCAGGCTGCAGCCTCCGACCGAGCGGCTATCGAGACCTCCCTCGCCGACCAGCGCAAGGAGCTGGCCAGCCGCGAGGAGAAGATAATTTCTGAAGCTGAGGTGGTGAGGAAGTCTCTGGAGCAGCATCGTCTGTCGCTGGAGGCTCGCGAGCAGGCCATGACGACACGCGAAGCTGAGGTGCTCAAGCGTGAGGAGAAACTGGAGCAGGCGGAAACTGACATGAACAGAGAGCGTGAGGCCTTGGAGTCCCGCGAGAGCAGCTTGGCTGAGGCCATGGGCAAGCACGACAAGGAGGTGGAGCGGCACCGGGAGCTTGTGGAGAAAGCCAACCAAAAGCTTGCCGAGAAGAAAAAGGAGGCAGAGGCGGAGGCCCTCACCAAGCAAAAAGAGTACCGCACTGCTGTCACACAGGCCGTCTCCCGGGAGTATGCTGGGAAGTTCAAGAAGCAGGAGGACGGCTTCCAGAAAAAGCGCAGAGAGCTCGGAAGCGCATTCGCCAGCTGGAGGAGTGGAACGCCAACTTGAAATCCTCGCTGAAGCGCGCCAAGGACGCTAATCTCCGCACGGAGCAGGCCCTCGAGCGCTCGGAGCAGGACCTCACAGCCCTGATGGCAGACATGCAGGAGCTGAATGCGCAGGTGGCCCCTGTTGTGGAGAGGGTCGAGGAGGCTGAGCAGAGCGCGGTGGCGGCACGGGTCTTGACGCAGCAGCGGGAGCGTATGTTCCGATCTTTGGTGACGCGCGGGAACGCTCTTGCTGCGAAGCTGGGGGTGGATGCTCCTGCCGTCCCCGTCCACGGGAACGCCGACGTTGCCACGTATCTGACCTACTTCGACCAGCTCTTCTCCGTCCTTGAGGGCCCTGTGGCGGAACTCGACGATGTTGTCGACGAGGAGTGCCGCAAGCTCCTGCTGGTGGCGGTCGAGCGCGTCTTCGTCAACCTCAAGCGCCTATATCCATGCTTCGACTTCGAGTCCGTGACCGAGCCCATGGGGGATGCTCAGACCGAGACGCGCCTCTTCAACTCGCTGCGGGAGGAGATCAACGACTATGTCAACCGCTTCAAGAGGGTCGCTGAAGAGCCGGCCTCTGGCGAGGAGGAAGACGTCGAGGAGGAAGGCGCGGGGAAGATGACGCTGAGGAGGATGAGGCCGCCAAGACTTCTGCTTAAGCTGCTCCTGCCACAAGTCGCGCCTGAGGCGCAAGTTATCTTTGTTTAAAGACTTTGTTTCATTTGTGATGGTCTGTAAAACACTTTATTGTGCTGCAATGTGCGTGTGCCCCTCGACGGGCATTTTATCCCTATTCCATGCCTTTTTCGCTTTACGTCGTCAGGACCCGTCTCTTAGCGCTATGACTCCGCCACTACGGTATGCCAGAGCAATGACTCAGCAAGGCCGGGGGGTGTTTAAGGCTTAGAGAGGTAAGAGCTCTCGAGTCGCGATGCTCGAGGGCTCCCCTTTGACGCTCAAGCAGTCCATGAAATGCGAGGAGAAAATACCCGCCCGAGGGACGGAAGTTGCTCGTGAGAGGAAAAACACAACGCCTGAGGTGTAAGCGCAGGACTTAGCTTAGCGAGGTTCTGCCCTCGTGGAGGGCGTTGATTTCCCTGAAGATGTGCTTCCCTCTTTGGGTCTGGAGCGTGACTCCACGAGCCTTGGGGGGACTCTTGTTCCCTGTGTAGGTTAGAGGTGGAACCAAAGCAGAACATGGTAGAGAAACTCATGCGCGCTTATAGGTTTCCTCATGGGTGCCTCGCGAGGAGAGTAAGTACCAAAGGTCCTTAGGTGAGGTGGCAGGTTTGGGAGCAAGCCCCTGGGCCAGAGCTCTTTGGTGAGGTAACAGGCGTGAGAGCGTGCTCACGTGTTAGAGCTCGGATCCTTTTGGGTTTTGCGGTGCTGCTGGGATGCTCCCGAGGCACAGTCACCGTACTCAGCCCCCGCTCGCGAGGTGCGCAAGGGGAAAGATATGAGCGCGAATGAAAACACAGAGTAACGAGAACTAAAACTCACCCCCAAAATATTACATAGCGGCGCCGCAGCGCAATGTTTCACTAGGAAACGAATTGGTTCGTTACACTTGGGCTTGCCAAGATAAAGTTTCCATGTCGAGGCATGGGGACCACATTCAGTGGCTGAGACTCTTCACGGCCTGCGGCGGCACGTTACAGGAAGAGCTCAGAGGGACTGGCCCTCAGAGAGAGAAGCTTTTGTGAAGCTTGGAGGTGAAGCTGTGCGCTTTCCTCTAGAGACAAAAAATGCCTGGTGTGATAGAGATCACGGGTAGAACTTGCGTAGATGCGCGATGTTCCAAGGGTTCTTGACCGGGATGCCGTCCTCCGTCTCGAGGCGCACCGCACCAGGTCTGGCGACATGCGCGACCCTGTAGGGGCCTTCCCACATGGGCGAGAGCTTGTGGAGACCTTCCCTGGAGAGGATCCTCCTGAGGACAAGGTCGCCTGTCTCGAGAGTGCGCGGACGTATGTGGCGGCTGTGGTAGCGTCGCAGGTCTTGTGGTATTTTGCCGCTCTGAGGGCGGCTTGGCGGCGCAACCCGTCGAGGAACAGCAGGTCGTCGTTGTGGAGGTCTTCTTGATTGTCCTCATTGAAGGCAAGGACCCTTGCGGACCCGTGCTTGATCTCTGTGGGGAGGACTGCTTCGGCTCCATACACCAGGGCGAATGGCGTCTCACCAGTGGGTTTTGTAGGGTTCGTGCGGATGGACCAGAGCACGGAGGGGAGCTCATCGATCCAGCCCTTGCCGTAGCCCTTGAGGCGGTTGAAACTTCTCGTCTTGAGGCCCTTGAGGACCTCAGCATTTGCTCGCTCGGCTTGACCATTGCTCTGTGGGTGAGCTACCGAGGCGAAACAGAGCTTGGTGCCGAGGCTCTCGCAGTAAGCCCTGAAGATGCCGCTGGTGAACTGTGAGCCATTGTCGGTGATGATGCGGTTTGGCACACCAAAGCGGCAGACCAGGCCTCTGATGAACTTCACGGCTGCCCTGGCAGGGATGGTGCGCACCGCTTCAACCTCTGCCCATTTGGTGAACTTGTCAACAGCCACGAAGAGGAAACGGTAGCCCCCTTGCGATCTCGGGAAGGGTCCCAAGATGTCCAGCCCCCAGACCGCGAACGGCCAGGAGAGCGGGATGGTCTGGAGTCCCAGTGCAGGCTGATGGACTTGCTTGGCGTGGAACTGGCATGCATCGCAAGACTGAACGATGGTGACGGCATCTTGAAGCACTTGAGGCCAGTAGAAACCGCTCCTGAAGACCTTGCCGGCGAGGGTGCGCGCGCAGGAATGGTGGCCGCACTCTCCACTGTGTATGTCCCTGAGGAGCATGCGTCCTTCCTCAGGAGGCACACACTTGAGGGCAATGCCATTTGGGCGCTTGCGGTATAGGTCTCCCTCAGGATGTAATAGGATTTCGCTTGTCGAGCGACTCGTTCTGCCTCTGCGTCTTCCTCGGGAAGGACTCCTTTTAGCAAGTAGTCTTGAGCTCGTCAACCCAGCCTGTTTCTTGGTGCACCATGGTTAGCATCAGCGCTCCCCTGAGGTGGGCCACAGTTGGGTGCGCCACCTGGGAGGTGGTGGGAGTACTTCGTCTGTGCTTGTAGCTGGTGCTTGCAGCGGCTGCTTTATGGATGCCTTGGAGAGCCTCTCTTCAAAGACACCTGCGGGCTGGGCCTCCCTTCGTGATGCGCGCTTGGCGATGTCATCTGCTTCCTGGTTCTCCTTGCGCGGGATGTGCATGAGCTCCATGCCCCTGAAGTGCTTCTCGAGCTTGCGGACCTCTTCAAGGTAGGCAGCCATATGGCTGTCTTTAGGGGTGTAGCTCTTGTTGGAGAAGTTGACCAGGAGCTGGGAGTCGCCTTTGATGAGTAGGTGCTTGACACCGAGGGCAATGGCAGCTCTGAGCCCGGCGAGGAGGCCTTCATATTCAGCGATGTTGTTGGAGATCTTGTCCATCGTGAAGCACAACTGGACGGCATAGTGGAGCTTGTCGCCTTTAGGCGAGGTCAGGACAACGCCAGCGCCTCCGTTGCGGCAGGAGAAAGCTCCATCGAAGTGCATGGTCCAGTGGCTTGGCGTCGTATCTCCAGGCGGTATAGTTTCTGCTTCAGGAGGCTCTTCAGGAGTTGGGTCTGTCCATTCGGCGACAAAGTCTGCCAGTGCTCTTCCTTTGATGACCCTTGTGGTGTCAAAACGCAAGTTGAAAGGCTGCAGCTCGATGTTCCACCCTGCTACGCGATCAGTGGCGTTGGGGTTGCGCAGGATTTGCTCCAGAGGGAATGATGTGACCACCGTGACAGGGTGGCCCTGGAAGTAGTGGCGCAGCTTTCTGGAGGCGATGAGCAGGGCGAGAAGGAGCTTCTGCTGCGTAGGGTACCGCTCGCGAGCATCTCTTAGCACAGTACTGACATAGTAACTGGATGCTCGACAAGGGTTGTGGAGGGTGACGCAGCGTTGCTCCCTCGAGGGACTCCTCAGGCCCTTTGGCGAGGTTTCCTTGTGGAGGAGTCTCAGCAGGGGTGCCTGAAGTAGGCTCGACAGCTGGCTGTGGGTCTGGCTCTGGGCCTGGAGGGACTTTTTCCTTGTCGGGAGGCTCTGGACTTGGAGTGGCTGCACTTTTCTTGGGGAGGACTGGCTCTTCTCTTTCGACCACCAGGACGGCGCTTGCGGTTTGTGGAGTGGCTGCAAGGTACAGCTTTAGATGCTCGCCCGTCCTGGGGGCTACCATAACTGGTGCGCTAGCCAAGTACTTCTTCAAGTCCTCAAATGCCTTGTCTGCCTCTGGAGTCCACTTGAAGGTGCCGGACTTCTTCATGATCTTGAAAAATGGCAGGGCCCTCTCGCCAAACTTGGAGATGAAGCGGCCCAAGCTGGCCATGCACCCAGCTAGGCGCTGCATGTCCTTGAGGCGGCGGGGTGGCTGCATTTCTTCTATGGCCTTGATCTTGTCAGGGTTTGCTTCTATGCCGCGATGGGACACGAGGAACCCGAGGAGTTTGCCTGAAGGTACCCCGAAGACGCACTTGGCGGGGTTTAGCTTGATGTTCACCTTGCGCAGGCTGGCGAAGGTCTCCTCGAGGTCCTTCAAGAGAGTGTCTCCCTCGCGAGACTTGACTACGATGTCGTCAACATATGCCTCTGCATTTCTTCCCATCTGAGCCCCCAGGGCGATCCTCATGAGCCTCTGGAAGGTGGCGCCGGCGTTCTTCAACCCGAAGGGCATGCAAGTGTAGCAATACACGCCACAGGGGGTGAGGAACGCTGTTTTCTCCTCGTCCTCTTTAGCCATTTTGATCTGGTGGTAGCCTGAGAAGGCGTCCAGAAAACAGAGGAGATCACAGCCGGCTGTGGAGTCCACGATCTGATCAATCCTTGGCATGGGGTATGGGTCCTTGGGGCAGGCTTTATTTACATCAGTGTAATCGATGCAGAGCCGGCCTCCCCCATTGGGTTTTGGGACAACCACGCCATTAGAGACCCAGGTGGGGTGGGCAACTTCTCGAATAATGTCTGCTGCTTTTAGCTTTTCTACTTCTTTGATGATGAAGGCTTGCTTCTCAGGGGCTTGTTTCCGTGCCTTCTGCTTGACGGGGCGTGCGTTTGGACACACAGCTAAGTGGTGCTCGATCACCTCCCTTGGTACGCCGGACATTTCTGACGGAGTCCATGCGAACATGTCAGAATTTGCCCGAAGGAAGGCGACGAGCGCGCTTTCCTATTTGGGAGGTAAGCCAGCGCCTATGGTGACGCTAGCCCCCGAGCCCTCAGCCCCCGAATCGCTGGTGCTCAGCGACACCTTCTTTGTAGCAGCCTGCTCCTGAGAGAACAGCTGCTTCTTCTTCTTGGGCCTCGCGAGGGGCTCCAGGTCTTCGTCAGCAGGGAACGCCATGGCAGCAGCTTTGTAGGCGAGCTCGACAGCGCGTGTAGCGTCCTGTACGTGACCATGGATGGTGATGGTGCCGCCGCTGCCAGGGATCTTGACCATGTTGTAGGCGTGATGCGTGACGGCCATGAACTTCGCGAGGGCGGGGTAGCCGAGGATGGCGTTGTAGGGCAGGCCAATGTGCGCAACGTCGAAGTCGATGAGCTCGGTGCGATAGTTTTGCTGCGTGCCAAAGGTGACTGCAAGCCTCACTTGCCCCAGAGGCGAGATTGAGCCGCTGGTGACCCCTGTGAAGGGCCTGGAGGGCATAAGCCACTCGTAGGGCACTTGAAGCGTCTCAAAGGTCTCGACAGAGATGACGTTCAGGCCTGCACCCCCATCAATGAGCGTTTTGCCGACGGCGATATTGTTGATGGTGGGGGTGCACACCAGCGGGAGGGTGCCTACAGTCTTGGTGGACTTGGGGTGGTCCTTGGCGTCGAAGCGATGGTGTACTGAGACCACTTGAGGGGACGCGATGTCTCCACCCCGGGCAGCGCTGCGTTGAGCTCGCGGGCGAACTGCTTGAACTGATTGTTGGACTTGGGCGCCTGAGCCCCGCCGAGGATGCACGCCATGGCGCCTCTAGGGGCCTGGTAGCCCCCAGGCTCCTCGTCAGGGAGATTGTTGTTCTTCTCAGCGGCGTTGGCCTGAGTCCCTTGAGGCTTCTGGTAGCCACCTTTGCGTCCGCCCTTGCGGTAGTTACGGCCTCTGCCGCGACCACCGCTGCCTTCTTCCTGCTCGCGCTTCTTGCTCAGTTGCTTGAGGTCGTAACAGTTCTCTGTCGCGTGGCCGCGCCTGTTGTGGTAGATGCAGAAGGGACGGTTGTCGATCTTCTTCTCGCCATCCTCTGCAGAGTCCTCTCGAGCGTGCTTAGCGCCGGGCTCAGCAGCCAGCACAGCAGTAGGCTTGCGCTTGGTCTCGTCACGCTTCTTGTGGGCCTTGGATCCCTCTGGGGGGTCATCTGCAGAGGCCACCTTGGTGAAGAGGAGACCCTCTTCAGCCTTGGCACACTTGTCTGCGATGTCGAAGAGCTTCACGACAGAGGAGAGGGTATCATGAATGCCGAGCTTCTCAAGCATCCTGCGGTTGGTGACGCCCTCTCTGAAGGCAGCAATGACGTGCGAGTCAGGGATGTTGGGGATTTTGTTGCGGACTTGGCTGAAGCGCTGGATGTACTTGCGGAGAGTCTCGCCAGACTTCTGGCGTACGGCGCGCAGGTCGTTGTAGGTGAGGGCGCGCTCGTACGTGCCCTTGAAGTTCGCAACGAACTGCTTGCAGAGGTCCTCCCAGGAGTCGATGGAGTCCTCAGGGAGGTTCAGGAGCCACGACAGGGCAGAGTCCCTGAGGGCGTGCGAGAACCAGTTCGCCATGACCTTGTCGTCTCCTCCCGCAGCCTGGATGGAGGTGGTGTAGAGCTGCAGGAACTCGATGGGGTTGTTCGTGCCATCGTAGCCCTTGGGGAGGTCTGGCCTGAACTTCTGCGGCCAGACGACGCGGCGCAGGTTGCGGGTGAAGGCCGTGCAGCCAGTGGCGTACGTGGCCACACCGCCCTGGAGAGCTCTGCGGTTTTGGCGCCCGGCCTGGCCAATTTCCTCGACGATGCGCTTCTGGAGGTCCCGCTGGCGCTCCATCTCCACCCGCGCGTCCGGCGGCGTCCGCTGCACGATTTGACAATCATGCGGCGAGGACGCGTGAGAGGCGGCTTTGTTTGCCGCAGCCGGAGGTGGTCCTGGCGGAGGCGGAGGCGGAGGCGCTCCATGCGCGGCGGTGCCTGCGCGCCCGGAGTTGTGGTGCACCAGGGAGCGCGAAGGTGCTGGAACCGCGCGCGGCGCAGCCGCGATGTCGACGAGGTGCTGGAGACGGCCAAGCCAGTTGTCGTGCGCCTCGGCGGTGGGGCGGTAGCGGAAGAGCTCTGCTGCCATGAGCAGCGCAGTGTTTGGGCTGGGCGCCGGGCGTCCAAGCGTGGACGCGCTTTGGCGCCGAGATGGATGCGAGGACTCAGCGTCCTCGCTGTGCTCGTGGTCGACGTCTTCGTCGTAGCGGTCGTCCTCATCCTCGGGGTGCTCCACGCGTGGCTCCGCAGTAGTGCGCCCCGAAGCGCGGTTGGTGCGCGGACGGCCGCGTGGCCTGGCGGCGTGGACGACGGGCTCGGTCTCAGCTCGGCCTGACGCGCGTCGGTTGGCGCGAGCAGCGCGAGTGTCCGCCATGGCGTTGAGGTCGATGGAGGTTGAATGCGCGCCTCAGCCCCCTACCTGGCGCGCCAATTGTCGGAGAATGACTCCCACGAAACAGGGGCAGTCACACTCGCGAAGAGAGTTCGTGTAAGGGGCTGAACACGACGTCAATCAACCCTCATCCGGCGCGGCGACGCTGCTCGTCGTTCCTGAGGAGGGACATCACGGCAGAGAGAGACACGGCGCGTACCCAGGTTCACGGCCCTCTTGTGGAGGTAAAACCGCTACGTCCTGCCTGTCTGTATTGCTGCTTGTAGAGGTTACAGTACAGCGTGCTTGCCGAGGGCACAGTTGTGGCAATGGCGCGTACAAGGGGAGGGAAACTACTGTCTTCTTCTCCCTTGCGCGCAAGTAGCTAGACTAGGAGTAAAATGTGTTCGATCCCTTAGGGTGGTGCACCAGCTCCTTTTATAGGCGCCCCGGGCCTCCTCCCTGTCCTTGTGCAGCAGAGGGGCTACCACATGGCGACAACGGTCGGGAGCTCGGTGCACCGCTGCTTGGGCGTCCATGAGCGCGGTCCATGGGCACAAAAGCTGAGGCCGCAGCAGAGAGGCCGCCGTCCATCCACGGTGACGTCGCGTTCGGCGCGTAGCGCCGGCCTGCTCCCTTATCACCAAAGAGGAAAGCTTGGTGGTCTGCGCCGTTGCCCCTGCTTTGTTGACTCCTTTATCACCAAAGTGGGACTGCAGCTCCGTCGTCACTCTGCGCAGAGGCGCGGTCACTCTGCGGCCACTGCGGAAGCCATGTGCGCTCCGCAGAGCTTGCTTTACAGTGAAGGAACCCTCGCGTGGGCGGGAACGCCCTGTGGAGGATTCTGCGTTGACTTCCCTTCAGGGAAAACTTCCTTGGAGAGGAGGCAGCGGAGTAGAGGCTCCACAGGCCTTAGCTGCCTCCTCAGGCCTCCGCGAGGCGATTCTGCCCCGCGGGCATCCCAGGCTTGCAGGCCTGGTCCTTAGCGAGATTCACTCGCCGAGTGTTGAGGGTTATAGAGGCCTGGCCCAGTACACCCTGGTTCTTACTGGGCTGACAACTCCCACCCAGCCGGCTTTCCATGGAAGAGAGCTAATTGTACAGGCAATGGGTCGGACGGTACGCGTGGCAAACATTGTACACCCCTGCAGGGTAAAATCTTTTCGAAAAGCCGTGTCCACGGTTACGGACCACTTGGGAAAGGACGATAAGATCATAGAATAACTTGAACGGAATGATTAAAAACTGGGTACTAAAGGTACACTCAAGAATGCAAGGTTGACTTCCTCGAGGATGATTCGGGGAGGTGCCTCCGTAGAACAGGTACAGTGGTTGATGATGGTTGATGATGAGAAAGGTGATCAAAGAAAAGAGTTACTTCTTATCCCCTTTTTAAAATACTCTGAATATTCGATGCCTTTAAGTTATGTTTTCATAAATAAAATCAACTTTATGCAAAACAGCCATACAACTTTGAAAGCCTCATCGAGCTAAAGCTCTATTTATAATCTTGCGAGTTCGTCGAACTCAACGTCGTTTGTTTTGTTTCAGAGGAGGACTTCACCAACCTCGAAGGTGGGTTCTTTGTGGACGTCGACGAGTAGTCTGGGGTTCCCAGGTGGCAGCTTGGGACATGCCAGAACAGCTGGCGCTGGATGTTTATTTGTAGGCCTCTTAGGCCATAATTTGGATCTTGTTGTTTAGAACAACTTAATTCGCTTCCGCATGTTGTAATGTTGGGTCTGTGACCTCTGGTTGTACTTTGCTATCTTTCTCTATTATAAGAGTTGAACTATAATGATTTGTGTCGTAGAGTCTGTGATGTGCCAGTTGTTCCACAAGTCTTGATCTCTCTATTATGCTTTGATAGTTGTGCCTGTGTTAAGGCATCAATCGGGGTGTTGCGTTGCCGATGATCCATTCCGAGCAACGCCTGCCAAAGGTTTTGGCCGGGGATTGGTAAACCTGTAACCTCCGGTTGTATCGCTTAACCGGTGACACACAGCATCACGGTATAGCAGTCGGGTCGGGGCGCCACAACAACAGGGAGGGGCGATCCGCCGCTGTCGAGGACAGACGACCTCCTCCGGCGGGTACCGGGGAAGGGAGGAAGGGAAGGGGTGGCCGGCGGCTAGGTAGTAGGGTTCCCCTCGAGCGAGGGCAAGGATGGCTCTCTTTTTTCGAAGGAGGAGCAACTATATTATCTATAATTATATGGACCAAGGACCCACCCTTTGATCATGATACCGAGATCGTGCGTCATGATACCGTGGTGTCGCCCTTCCATACCATTCAATGTGGTAGCAGCTTATCCGTCGGGTTCACCCCTGGGTCGCCAAGTCCAATCCACAACATCACTTTAAGCGCCATTGGGTCAACCAATCATTGGGAAAATACTTGTTTAGCCTGTTGTGTCGAATCTTAAATCTTTACAATATATGCCTCACAACATGTCACCATGTGCACCTACTGAATTAGTGTTCGGCAACACGATAGTGGTTACACAAGGCCGACTGCACCAAAAAAATAGCATAGAATAAGATCCAACACTAGTACAGAACGACACATCAGATACCCCTCTATGGAAACGGCAGGTGTTAGGCGACAGAGAATCGCGCTTTCTGCGCGGCCGATGCGTACAAACCTGACCAGGCCCGCCTACATTGGCAACGGACCCTTTCCAATCTCCGTCACCTATTTATTGGCAACGGTTAATAAAATTGTCTGTTTCCAATATTTGCCTCTATGGTAACGGATAGAATTTTCCAACCGTTGAAAATGTTGATATGTGGAGGCTAGCGAATGGGCAGATGGGGAGGTGGGCGGAGCAGACCCGCGAGTATAAATGGCGAGAGGTACCAGCAGCGGTCTCTTTGAAGCCCCAGTCCATCGCCTATAGTTATTCAAACTTCGCCAGATCCCCTCCGTCCAAATCCATGGCGAGAGGTACCAGCAGCGGTCGCGGCCGTGGAGGAGGGCGAGGCCGTGGTAGGGGGCGCAGCGGCAATGCCATGCCGTCAGTGTCGCCCTCACGTCCTCTGAAGACATGTCCCCGGCGAGAGGTACCATCAGCGGTCGCGGCCGTGGACGTGGGCGCGGCGTGGACGAGGGCGCGGCCATGGTAGGGGGCGCAGCCGCAATGCCACGCCGTTGGTGTTGCCCTAACGTCCTCTGAAGACATGTCCCCGGAGCTGCGCGGCTTCGAGTTCTTGGTTATCCTGTACAAGGGCATCGAGAGCCGCCTGAGTCTCCCGAGGGCGTTCGCAGAGAAGCTCCAAGGCATGGTGGCAGCTACCATGCATCTGAAGATGGAGGACTGCGAGAACGGCAGCTGGGCGGTGATGACGGTCGTGAGTGCCGGGGGGAATTTGTACCTCGGCCAGGGATGGAAGTCATTCGACCAAGCGTACAAGCTTGAGCAGGGGCACTTTTTGTGCTTTGAGTTCGACGGCGACAACGGGTTCTTCATCAAGATCTTCGACGGTACCTTATGCCGGAGGGACGCACTCGTGTACAGCGACGACGAGCCGAGTCTTCATCAGCAGCTGCTAGTAGTAGCATTAGCTAGTAGTAGCATATATGTAATCGTTTACTTCATTATCAAGTCCGTATGTAGTAGCACTAGCTGCTAAGTGGTCTCTGCGTTCATATGTAATTTAGAGTACCTGTTAGTAAGTTTACTCTCTCGCTGGTGTAAAATCAATGGAAACGGTTATATAAAATGTCTGTTGCCAATGTGGCGCTTATATATACTGTCGGCTCTGTCTCATTATCACTCTCTCACTTGTCTCTCTTCCAACCCTAGCCGCCGCACACTGTGGCTTTCAACTCTCCTCACTTTCTCTAATGGCTTCCTCTGTCGGCGCTTCTAGATCCGGCCATCGCGGCCGCGGCTCTAGCCGCCGGCAGCACCGTTCTAGCGGCAGCCCTTCGTGAGGGGAAGGTCGATCTGGAGGCGGCCATGCGTCTGCTAATGATGCGGCAGCGCCACCATCTGACGCCCTCCTCCTCCGGTGATGCCCGGCTTCTTCTGAGCCAGGCCGATGTGGAGGAGGTCATTCATGAGGTGGTGGTGCAGCACCTCCGGCGGATCTACCAGCAGAAACCCATCTAGAGGAGGAAGTGGCCGATCTGGAGGTGATGGAGGATCTGTAGGTGGTGTCTGATCTGGAGAAGAAGGAGGAGGTGGATGTCGACGAAGGAGAAGGAGGAGGAGGTGATTGCGTCGCAGCGCGCTGGTAGCATCTCAGCGCATCTGGTAAAGGCCTGCACCTCCTCTCCGCGGGGTGAAAGGTTAAATCTTTCTGTGACCGGTTGTGATGCCGATGAACTAGGTTCTACGTATGAGCATTTCATCACATAAACAAATTTCTAGTGCAAATTCACACATACATGTTCTGATAATTACAAACACTTATTGTTAAACCACCAACTGTACAAACTAGTTAAACACCCACATCCAAAGCCTATTGCAATTCACCTAGGGCATTCTTGCACCTAGGGCAGAGCATTTCCTGCCATGTTGGACGTAGCCTGTCCTTCAAGGTTAGGATCTTGCGATACAACTCGTAGGTCACGTACCCATCTATTGCTGCGTAGTCGAGGTTAACTTTGTGCAGTGGCATCCACTCCCAAAAATCATGCTGGTTGGATGGGAACTCCGTCTTCATGTTGGCGTATGATTTGTCGATGAGGTCTGCCGCTAGATCACCCATTCCGTCCCTCTCGTCTCCACCCTTGATTTTGTATACGAGTTGGATGTCCACGTAGTACTCCGGTGGAATGTGGAAGCCGACAGAAGAAAGCACCTTGCTGTCGTTGGTGATGTCCACGCTTGCGAAGGTGATATTCTTGCGTTCAAACTCTGGACAATTCTTCTTGGACTTGCACCAGTGGAACACGAGGACATGCTGGCGCATGGCGAGTTGCAGGACAGACATGTGCCGACGATTACGGGTGTACTCGATGTCAAGGCCGATGAACTGATGCTTCTCCTCTGCTACCCATTCCTCGTACTTGTCGAGGATCCGCTCCACGGTATGCTCCTCGTTCATGTACACCACCTCCAGAACGGTGCCGTGGGTACGTACGGTAGTTGTCTCTGTTATTCTGTTGCGGTCGTCCATGGCGGGTGGGGGATTGGGGTGGAACGAGGAAGAAGAGAAGGAAGGAATGTGAACTGTCTGCCACCAAACAGAGCAGTTCCTGGATATTTGCCGTCGATCTTAGCAGTTTCTCGAAAATGGCAACCAAACAAAGCAGTTGCTAGAAAATAGCCACTGATTTTTTTAATATCCAGATGTATTTTGTACATTTCGCTAATAGTTTTTTTCTTTCACGCAGGAGTTTATTTCGGCAACACTGCATAAAAGTACCAATGTATCATTCCGAGAACCAGAAACCTTAAGACAAGGAAATTTCGTGGATACTGGTCTTGGAGTGGGTATATCGACGACCGAGAGCTCATAGAAGGTGAGCTCCAAGTCAAAGATGGAACGCTGACTTAATTAAGCCAGCATTCCATCTTGTTAGGTTAGTTGCTTATAGGTTTAGAGTTCATGATTGTAGTCAAAGTGTAATAGGTGATATTACATTATGGCAATGTGTGATAGATATGATTGTAGTCAAATTGTAAAAAACGGTGATATTATTGTATACCAATGTAATGATGGCATTTGTTCTATGTTATGAATTGAATAATGTTTTAGTGCATTGTGCAATCAGCCTTTCATGTATTATGGCATATAACCGAAATATGAGAAATGCTCAGTGCAAACGGGTGGATGGCAAACTCCGTATCTGATGAAGGAAAATTAAGGAAACGGAGGTCTGCGCACAACCGTTGCCAAATGGAGACCTCATCGGAAATGGTTTTTGGCCTCCGTTACCGATGAAGGCCTTCACATCAGTGATAGAGGCGGGGACACGGACCCTTTCTCCGTTGCCGAAGGGGTTTTTGGCCCGTTTCCGATGTGTCGTTCTGTACTAGTGCAATGTGTGCATTTACCAACAAACATGGCGAGGGTAGAAGTGAATGAGGTGCTCGAGCCCTTCGTCTGTCTATAGATGGATAACCCACCAAGCCGGATTGCGTCACGCTAGGTCTATCCATTGAGTTGTCAATTTTGAGGTGTTAGACCGCAATGTCCAATCAATTAACCCCATTGTCGGCCAGCGTCGTCACTCCACCAAGACTATCGCCTCTGGGTATTTATACACCTCTAACTTTTGAGAATGACGATGATACTGCGGCGGGCGATGACATGGCCGTAGAAAAAGAGCAACTTTACAAATTCCGCTTTACCAGACGCATATTGCCCTCACTAAAGTCTTGGCTTGGTCTCTACGACCTCTCTCCGATGAATTGGCATGGCTTCCTTACCGTCAAGGATTGGTGGCTTGAGGTGATGGCAAAACGAAGCCCCAATCGAAAGGCCTTGGCCTCACTTGCCATGCTTGTTCCTTGGGAAATATGAAAAGAAAGAAACACGAGGGTTTTCCGAAACCAATCTATAACCGCGAGTATGCTTGTCTCGAAGATCAAAGATGAGGTGGCAATGTGGTGCTTTGCCGGGCAAAAGCCCTTGGTTGTATTTTACTACGTGAGTAATTCTTTGACACTGCTAGGCTTGTAAGAACTTTAAAATCTTCTTCTTAATCAATGAAAATGAAAAATCTTTTGCCTTGCTTACAAATTATTTTAAAAAAAGAGCAAACCATTGGAGAAGAAACGCTTCCTCCCTATCGCGAGCATGCCGCAAAGACCTGCTATGGGCACATCGGTCGAAAGCAATCCCCAAAGGGGTGCACATCTCCAGAATATGGGCATGCATGGACAGCCAAGAGTACAAAACTTTGAAATCCTAAATTAAGGATTACTGCCCCTAAAAGGAGAGCAAGAAAGAGGTAAATAGTGCGGACATCATATTCATGGTGAGTACACGGGCTCCTTTCCCTTGAAATGAATCCATGAAAAAAATAGCAAGCTCAAAAAAAAATAGCAAGCTCCGTTCCACATGAACGAGGACAGTGTTAGCTTAGAGGCTGGTAGGGAGATTATGACAGAGTGCGTTCTGACTTTCAATGCAAAATCATAAGGATAAGTCGTGCAGCTGATGGTCTACCGTCCATCGTAAGTCCTTCTCAATCTTAAGTTATACTCGCTCTGTTTCAAATTAGATGACTTCCATTTGTCCAAATGTGGATGTATCTAGACATGTTATATGTGTAGATACACTCACATATGGAGAAATGAAAGTCATCTAATTTGGAACGGAGGGAGTACCTTTTTTTTCTCAGTTGAGTCATATATTTACTAGAAGCACACCTAGATGATATTAGTTAATATAGAAATCGAAGCAACTTTTATTTGGAGTTACTAGTACATGCATGTACTAGCTGATACATCCATGTGCTGATTTAAGAAGTTCACATGCATGCCAGGTCTAAAAATACGGGTAACATGCACTTGGTTATTTATTTATTTTGCCTTGTGACAGTTCAGCAAAATGTTGCTATCGACTTAGTGTGCCATATGCCTTAAATTTTCTATATTTTGATAGATTAACATGTTTGGAACATTAGTTGACTTATTTGGTGATGTCACATAAAAATGCTTGAATATTTCACTATGCAGTCACAATATAAGAAGCAATAGTCCTATGAATAAATATTACACATGGTTAATATTGATTTGTTCACATGCTTACAAACCAACCACTGGATTTCAATAGTTCTCGCGTCGAAAGAGTGAAAGGATTATTAGTAGGTTTCCCTGAAAAGCCAAACAAAGTTAGAGAATGAACTTGTGGAATGATGTGGGGGGGGGGGGGGGGGGGGGGGGGGGTTCTACTTCTCATCGAGTTTTCATGCATGGGAGAAAATAGGCCAATGAAAAGGAAGATAATAGGGCTTAGAAACTTTATACAACTGACAATATCTGTTGCGTACAAACAACCGAGGAGTAGTACACCGGCTGACTAGTAGCTTTGTTTGCATATGGACACTTTGTAGGATTGCAGGATGCCTTCTTTAGAGCTTAAGACATAGTCCCTCCGTTTTTTTAATAGAAGATGTTTTAGTTTTTGTCTACATTCACATGCACACAAATGTACGTAGACACATTTTAGTCTAATGTTCACTCATTTTAGTATGCATATAGACAACACGTGTAACACCTAAAACATCTTATATTAAAAAAATGGAGGGAGTAGAAAACTATGGTTTTCAGATGTAGATGAATCAGTTTGACTATAAGCAAGAGTTTGCACGCATCCAGAATATCTTTGTGAAAGTTATCAACATAGAGGTCGTCATCGATACCAAACTTTTCTACTCCGGTGACGAAACACCGGAGGATCACACATAGCGATATTGCCTTTCAAGCAAGGTAGGCATCCCTTACAACACACTTAATGTATTGTTAATAAATGAGAACACGCAATTCCTCGTGCTCCTTTACTATGTTATAATTAATTTAACCATGAATCCAGTATAATCTGTCCATGCTTGCCTTTTTGAAAGCATAAAACGACATATCATTATGCTTTAAGGTCCAAGTTCTGTAGTCAGTGCTTGAAATTTCGTTTTGCCTTTCCTTCATAGTTCAAAATTTTGCATTGTATGTTTCATAGAATTTGTACACATTGTTGTTGTGAGAAAAACTAATGTTCTTCCAAACTATGCATTGGCAATCCATCTGTGCACAATTTGCCTGAAGTCATACTTTTTATTTCAAACTTTTGGTATTCCAGCTCAATATTTATCAAAAAAAATATTCTCCATCCATTTGTGCACAATGATCTGACGTAATACATTTTCCAGGGGTCACATCAACGATGATCACATCAAAAAAAAAATCGTCACGATTTAAATGGTGAGCGTATATTAGGTGGTGGTTATAGGTCTAGCTGCTGCAATTTGTTGATCACTTGGCGGTGTCTTTTTTCTTTTTTTTTTACTTTTTGTTTTTTGGTGGGTGTGCATCCTTCATGTGAATAGTTCTTGACATTTATGTTGGTGTAGAGTCGGGATGTAATTGGTATCTTCTTGATACTAATATATTACCTTTATCGAAAAAATCTATGTGTAACATGTCGCTTCTTCCATAGTACTCTTTTGTAATGATGTCGTTATAAACTTGGGGATGTGGCTCTGTGTTTTATCTTATGGCGCAGATACCCTGTTTACACAATGCTGGTAGGCTACATCGTCTAACTAACACCGTAACGGACTTCAAGGCTTCAATATCTTCTCCTAGTAAATGAAAATGGCTTGTTCACCGCAAAAGAAAAATTTTAATTCATGACATGATTTCGAAGACGACATATCCATGGAGGGGCGATGATGTGGTCCACAATGTGGGGCTTGCCCAATGACATCAAATAAACATATACCAAGTTAAAATTTAAGTGCTGATGTGCTAAAATATCACATACGAAAAGCTTAGCTAAGCTGCTGCCCATATGTAAGTCTGCAGGAGTTCATGTTTCCGGGGCTCCAGGCCATGTAGTTAGCCTGAGATTACAACACCAAAGACGCACAGACGAACAACAGCACCTGCGCAGCATGATCACAAATGCAAGAAAGTAGGTAGTTTTTATCCTGCTCATCGCACAGCTCCATCTCGGTAGATCCTGTAAGCTTCTGAACCTGGCAGCACAGAAACAAGCATTAGTTCCCTGGCACACACACACACACATCGGTAGACGAAGTAAACGAGACTATTGCAAGCAAAAAATAGAGGAAGAGAACCAAGGATCGACCTCCTCCAGTGCCTTGTCAAACTTCTGTCCCGCCTCGACTAGTGCTGCCATCTGTTCAAAATTCTGAGAACAAGATAGTAGATGCGCAATTGCTTAGCTAAATCAATCAACCGACCATCAGAATAGATTAAGCACAGACAATTAATGTACATGAAGCCAACAATACCTTTTGCACCTCGAGGATCTTCTTGTCGAAATCAGTGGCCGTTGCATGCCGTTCCTGGATTTCGTCCACCACTGCGACCATCTGTGAAGAAACCAAGAGCAAGTTTATTAAATTAACATGGATTCAGGGTACTTAATTAGTGAAAGGAAACGCGTGTGATAACTGACCTGCTTTGCACTTATTCGCTGCACTGCATTCTCGAACATCTGCACCACGCTGCCGGTGTCAATCACTCGAATCACCTGGGAATGGATTGTGAGTGCGACAGCACTGGGATGCAAAACTAACAATGTATTATTGTTTGTATCTAGTGTAGAACTAGCACACTCACCTCATCAGAAAGCTTTATTCCGGTGACTGTTCCACGTACAAGGATCAGGGTTGTCACAAAAACAGGGTACACAAGGAAGATCATATACTGATGTTATGGACCAGATAGATAGTCATAAAGAAAGAAAGTTGAACAAGTTCAGTTGCTGACCTGTGAAAATCCTCCTCTCAATGACATTGAGGTACTCTTGCCGGATAGTTTCTGCCAGATTCTGTAACAAGAGTGCATTACTACCCTGAAAGATCTTTAATTTGTTTTGGCACGGAAGATGGATATCGAGTTAGGTAAGCATGCCTTGAAATCACTCTTTCTTTGTTTGATCCTTGGTTTCAGTGCTCTGGAATCACCAAAGCTAGTCAGAATTCACTCATTTTCACTATAAAGAAACAAATGGATGTTTTGTTGCTGCATCAAATAAATTTGGACTAGCTGGTAGTGTTTCTCCAGCCAACATATCTGGAATCACCAAAAGTTAGTCAGAAATCAGTCATTTTCGCTATAAACAAACAAATGGATGTTTTGTTGATGCATCAAATTAAATAAATTTGGACTAGCTGGTAGTGTTTATCCAGCCCAAAATATCTGGAATCACCAAAAACTAGTCACAATTCACTCATTTTCGCTATAAACAAGAAAATGGATGTTTTGTTGCTGCGTCAAATAAATTTGGACTGGTAGTGTTTCTCAAGCCCAACATATCCGGATGTGTTTAATAGCTCGTGGTTGTTATCTGCTACACTTTTTTTTGCGGGGGCAAAAGGAGTTTCATTGAACATCAGGAAGAGTACATTCAGCCTTTATCGCATCAGCGATGTCTGGCGGATAATCACGCAACCACAGTTCAGTTCTACCCTGCACTCTACCCAAAGCAGCAAGGCCGTGGCTTGCGAAATTCACATCTATTATCTGCTACACTAAAAGTATTAACTTTACAGCTCTACATGATTTATCTACTCAAGAAGTCCCTTTTGATACCCTTTTACTTTATTGTCAAAACTCTCTCTTATTTCATGCAAAAAAATAATATCTACTCAAGAGAGGGAATTAAGGGATTGAACGATGCAGAGACTGAGAGATCAGAAACCCTTCCTTGAAAAAAGGAACACTTGAGAGATAGATGAAGATCTTACATGGTGAGCGTGATCCTTGATATGTCGATGGGCTGTGCCCTTCTCACAGCCTGAGTTCTTTCTGTTTTCAATATTCTGCAAACAGACAAAGGAAGAGTGAGGCGAGTTCATATTTTGCAGATTTGGACATCTTAATCTCGTATCAGTACCTTTCTTATCATTTTCCTTAATCTCTCTTTCAAGATATGTGCCATCTTCCCCACTTCATAAATATCTTTCTCCATGCGCCCCTTGATTTCTAAAAGGTGTGTAATACGATTGCTCTGGCCGGTTAGAAATGCAACACTATTTTGTGAAATAAAAAAAGGAAAGCCTAATAATGCAGTTCAACTGGTGGAGTTTGAACCTTTCATTTCAGAAGATCCAGTGGCTGAATTGAACTCCTCATTGGCTTCCTGCAGGTTCAGGGGACAAAAAGAATCAATTTCAAGTGGTACAAGGTAAAAGCTATTGATTTGGGTGCCAAAATTCAGGAAACACAAACTTGCTTAACCAAACGATGGGAATATATATGTTTTACCTTGATTTTTTGAGCCAATTTCGCCGTGTTATCCAGGAACATCCCAAACTCGACAACCTCCTCGAAGTAAGTAGGGTTGGCGTTCGGACGCCCCATCTCGATGTCCATCGAAGAACTCTTGCTCGTCGCAGAAGCCGCCTGCAGTTCAATTGATAGCCATATCAGCAAGCTTGGACTGAAGTTTTTATGATCGAATGAAACAGAAACGTAGGCAACAAACAAAAGGGAGTGCATGCTGAGTCTTGGCAGAAAGAAACTTGGAGAGAGCATACCGCCGGTAAATCCTGCTGGTAGGTAGCTGTCGACCGAGGGAGATGACAGATGAAAAGAAAAGGAGGAGACCGAAGAGTTCTGCCGCGGTCTCTTGGCTTCGATTGATGCCGTTATATATAGCAGTGGCTGCACACAACCAAGTGAAACGCGCGCACACTCTCTCTCTCTCTGTCTCTCTCTCTCTCTCTCTCTCTCTCTCACTCTCACACACACACGGACAGAGACAAGCCGGATGGTAAGGCATTTATTCAATGAAGAAGCCGGTGTCGATCGTGTGAAAAGAAAAAAACTGGATCAGTATCAAGGCATCATAACGCGTATGAATGAATACGTGTCGCTAGTCATATCCAAAAGCACTAGCACCGCGTATGGCCCTAGTGACAAGCAGACATGGACAAGTGTGAGAGTGAATCGCGCCAGCAGCCAACAAACCATGGAACCTCACCGGAAAGCCCCGTGAAATCGAAGAGCACATGAAATCAAAGCTGAAAATAGGGCAGCACTGTCGCTCTCTCTACAAAGCAAGCAGACTCCGAAATGGCAACTCAATTATGCGAGCAACTGCCTGGGCAGTAGCGGGCGAATAGCTCCCGTGCGACGTTTTACTTCGTCAATTGATGGGCAGCGACGTCGTTCGCTGGAATAGCTCTGCTGCGACATCGCTGTTTTCGCAAATTGCTCTGCTACGACTTAGCCCTTAAGGGCAGTCTGTTAGTTAGGATTAGGATTATGGGAGCCGGCGGGTGGGACCCACAACTTATCCACGTCAGATTGGTGGGACCTAGACAACAACGACGACCGTTATATCCTCCTCCCCTGCGCGCGCATTCTCCCTTGCTTGCCTGTCTTCTTCTTCTCCGACGACGAAGCGTCGCAACGCCACGAGTTTGTCTGAACTGAACTGGATTCATTTGCGCAATTTCTGAAGTGAAGCCGTAAGCAGAACTAGATTTCAACTGAAATTTAACTTAACATATACTCAAATTCGAAAGATTACATAGCTTAGTTCGTGGCGATCATCGGATCAAAAGCCACACACGCGGGCAGAAGCTCGATTACATAGTTAGCCTAGCTAATTGGGCGTCGACGCTGCTCTACCCCTAAACGCAGATCCAAAATTGGGCTTCGGAGCCCCGGGGGTGCGGCGGCGACGAGGCGGCGACGCCGCTCAGTCGGACAAGTCGGAGAAGTCGAGCTCCTCCTCGTCGGAGCTGATGTCGATGATGGGGTGGAGGGAAGCCTCGATACCTCTCTCGAGGCGGAGTTTGTTGAGCTCCTCGATCTCCTGATGGCGCACCTCGACCTCCTGCTGCTGCTGCTGGCTGCGCTGGATCACCTCCTCGGTGATCCAGTCCAGGTCCTCGTCGGCGGCGAAGTCCCCGGGCAGCAGGCCGCGGCGCGGTGGGCGGTCCTGCTGCTCCTGCTCCTCCTCCCTCTTCGGCGGTGGCAGCTGTGGCGCCCGTGCCGCCATGCGGGAGCTCCCCCGCCGGAGGAGCTCCCGTGCTCGTAGCGGTGGCCGCGCGCCGCCACGCTGCGGTCATACTCCTCCACCTCACGACGGGCGAACGCTGGCGGCGGCGTTAGGCCCCTGTGGAGCCACTTGTACGCGCCGCGCTTCCGACCGACGTCGGAATGAACCCGCCTCGCGCGTTCGGGGTCAGCCGGCCGCTTCCGCGCCTTCCGGTCCTCGTCGGAGCGATTTCCGGAGCCGGAATGGCCACCGCGGGAGCTGGAACCCCCACGCCTCATCATCTTCGTGGGCTGGAGCTGGATCTGTATGTGGCGGCAGCGGTTTCCCGTGGATTTGGTCGCCGGCGGCGAGGGAGTGTGGGGGGCGGCGCAGATCTGAATAGCTAGGGTACGACACATCTGAGTGGATAAGAAGGGGAACGGGAGGCGGTCGGGAAAAAAAAACGGTGGGCCGTGGCATGGGAAAGTGAACGGGAGGGCCGTGGCCCGTTATTTGGTTGGGCCATGCCGTCCGGCCGTGGCGAGGCGGTGAGAATAGAAAAAAAAAACACTAAAAAAAACTTGTGCACTAACCAGCGGGCCAAATCCTGCTGCTGGGCCCAAATTTAGTTTTTTTTTCCTACGAATGGCGCGGAACTGGGAGTGGCCAATCAGAGCGCAGAACTGGGAGTGGCGCGGATCGGGGGGTTTCCTTCTGATCCAACCGTTCACTAACCAGCGATCAACGGCTCTGAAGCAGGGGGGTTTCGGACGGGGTTTCGGACGGGGTTTAGGTTTCCGGGGTTTAGGGTTTTCAGTGAGCTAGGGTTGAGCATAAATAATTTAGAAAAAATCAAATAAATATGAAACTTTCGCTCACTGTTTACTTATGCAACTACGTTGCTAAAAAAAATTAAAACTTGTTATATCCACAGTTAAATGAAAAACATTCACACAATTCAAGCTATCGATGGAATGAGCTAGGGTTGAGCACAACTAATTCAAAAAAAATCAAAACAACATACAACCAGCGCACATGGTCTACTTATGCAACTAAGTTGCTATTAAAAATATAAAACTTGTTATATCCACATTTCAATTCCAACATTCACACGTTCACGATATCGATGGAATGAGCTAGGGTTGAGCATAAGTAATTCAAAAAAAATCAAATAAATATAAAACCAGCGCACATGGTCTACTTACATGACATAGTTATCAAAAAAATATAAACTTTGATTTTTTGTCGTCAACGATTTTGTGCAAAGTTTGACCAAACATTCAAATCAGCACAAATAATTCAAAAAAAAAATAACATAAAACCAGCGCACATTGTCTACTTACATGACATAGTTATGAAAAAAATATAAACTTGGTATATGAGTATTTTCATGAGAAATCCTTCACACAAATGACTTACCACGAACGAAGTTGCAGAGAGTTCAAGGAAGTGAGAGAGGGTTTGATGTTTTGAAAATTTAAAAAATTGAAAAAATCACCAAAGCTTCCTTTTGGTGTGACTAAGAATGACACAGGCTTAGTTTTTCATTTTGGTATTTTAAACTTGTTTAAATGTTGGTCAAACTTGGGTTTGACCGAATTCAAAATAATCATAAAATATTCAAAAAACATCAAAAAAATGGAAAACCAGTGCACATGTTCTTAGTTTGTCATATACTAACAACTCCAATTGATAAACAAGGTCTAGACACATATTAAACAAGAAATGCTTCAATATGGTGTGAAATCACACATCTCAAACTATGAACTCTATAGTTTGAGTTGTGAGATTTCATACCATACTGAATCATTTCTTGTTTAATATGTATGTAGACCTTGTTTATCAGTTGGAGCTGTTAGTACATGATAAACTAAGACCATGTGCACTGGATTTGCATTTTTTTGATGTTTTTTGAATATTTCAAAAATTGGTCAACTAAAATCAAACCAACTTTTAAACAAGTTTTGAGTTAAAAATTGTTCTAGGACACTATATTAGTGCAATATATGTTAACCCTAGAGTTTGAGATCATTTGGAGAAGGTCGAAAAAATGACAGGATTAGAAATGGTGCTGTTTGGGCTACCTTTGGGCTCATTTGTAGCTCATTTTGGAAAACCGATGTGAAAAATGACAGGATTAGAAATGGGGATGACCAAGTTAGATCAACCTACTACATAATAACATGTACAAATAACATGTACATCAAAGTTGAATTCAAATATTCAAAGTTGAATCAAAATATAAAAAATATTCAAAAATTCAAAAGAATTTGTCCAAGTGCAATATTTTAATGGATGGGACAACTCACTATTATAGAAATTCTATAATAGTGAGATGCCCGACCCACAAAGCTACTGGACTAGGACATATAATGTGCAACACCTAAATTGCGAGCAAGGGGACTCGAACTTAGGTGGGCAAAGGGAGCATCAACCCTTTGCCACTAGGCTATGCCTCTGTTTGCGAAAAATCTACCACCATTTGGAGGTAATAGTTACAAATGTTTACATTTTGGTAACACTAGCAACACTAGCAATATTTAAATTTTGGAAACCCTAAGCATTCTACACTAAAAGGCAAAAGTGGCTCAAATAAAAAATAAAAAAAGCAAAAGTGGCTGAAATGGCTCCTACACTTACTGGGCCTAATTGGATGGAGTTGGCCCATTCATCTAGCCCACAGTGAAACTTTTTCATTTTTCTCGAAAAAAAAAAGATCTGCGCACGGCTGCGTCCTCTACAGCAATATTCCGAAGAAGTAAATCATTCTGGTAAGTCTAAATAAAGAAGTAAGACATTGTTTCTACAGATGACACGATAATTTACATTTTTTACAAGGTTTAACCCAACGGAACGTGCGAATGACAACATCGGGATGTCCAGAGCACGCCCCCAGGGTTTCGACAGAACGCAGTCGACATGCCCAGTTCACAAAATTACTCCCCCACACGCTCCCCTACCAAAATTCACTACACTTTCTATCTACATAATGCAGCTCAAGCTTCCAGCTCCATCTAGCAGCTCTGTAGCTGATTCTTCATCTCGCATAGGATCAAAGCTACTTCGATGTCCAGGCTCGATGAACTAGCTGAACTCCTGCTCGATGTGGTACCCCTGCTCGATGAACTCCTGCTCAATGTGGTCCAGCCCGTACTGCTCTGGTCGCCCGCATCAAGTTTTCGCATCGATGCATACCTCTGTCTCGTCATCGGCGGCGATTGACCGCCGAGCGAAAAACCCTTACCGTCGATGCCGTAGCGCTTCCACGCCCGCTTCAAGACCTGATTCACCGAAATCCGGTAGGGCCGCCGGTCGCCTCCGCTGCACGAGTCCCTCGCCGCTGCACGAGTCACAAATAGGGCCGCCGGTCGCCTCCGCGACCGGCGACCCGCACCACCCCAACCTCCATCCACCCTCGACGCCCTTACCTTGCATTGCGACCGCAAGCCCTGCGTCGCCGCCCGCCGCTTCTTTTCTTGCGCCGCCGCTCGAATCGATTGCCGCTTCTCTTCTCGCGCCACCGCTCGAATCGGCCGCTCCATCTAGCCCGGAGAAGCCGAGACGGCAGGACAGGAGTGAGCTCAGAGGGACGCCGGCGCGTGGCAGAGTTTTTTCCCCCACGATGAACAGATGCAGCTGTCGCATCGGAGCTATTATCACGGCTTCAGAGCACGCACGTGTGAGGTCCCACTTGTCATAAACTTATACATTGAACGGTCAAACGGGGTTTACCGCGTGGGATAATAAATTAATGGCCATATCCTGTCTGAGCTATTCCCACGCAAACAAACGTCGCACCATGGCTATTTCAGCCAACATCGTCGCATGCCGGACAATTGCCCTCAACGACGTCGCACAGGAGCTATTTGCCCGGCAGTAGCCTAGTAGGTGCACATGCACGGCCTCTCCACTCCAAGGTTCAGTGGAGCGCCATGTGACAGGATCGGTCACACTGCACTCTCCGCCGAATGTGACGGTACAGCCAAAAGATCTAAGATAGTTTTAGAAAACTTATGAATAGACAAGAAAACCCCATAGCTAAATTGCTAAAGTGATTGATTTTACTTATTTCTGACTGCAATAAAGTAAATGACGTCCCAGTCCTTGAAACTGTCATTGAAGAGCAATTAGCCCGTCATCTCTCAAGTCAAATACTCAACACCTTGTACGGTCCAATATATGTGCAGCCAAGTGCGCGTATTTCGCCTACCTGGCGGCACTGATGACGTAGAATAAGGACCAGACGAGACGCATATTGAGAATTTTGCCCCCTAATATCCCTTATTTATCAGTTTCATCCATGTCTCTTGGGTCGCTCGAACACCGCTAACGGTCGTGTGGCCTCACCTTGTCAAGATTGAGTGTGCCGATGGTACAGTGAGGAGTTCGCCGCCAGGCCGTCTGCTCGAATGATTAGTTTGCATCCTACGGCCAAGCTGGGAGTTTGTCACTAAGCTATTGCCTCATTTCTCTCCATGGCGCACCAGTGGCGTTGTCCTGCACCTTGCCGAAATCTCTACTACATTCATTGATCATAGCTTCTCAAATAGGCTTTCAACGTGTAATAGAAGTTTCTAACCTAACCAGCTGGGCATAATGACCTCAAGGCTAACACTCAACGACGACCAAACAGTTGGGCATGGATATTAGCTTAATTTTCCTAATGATCTCGTAGTGTGTACTGTGGCAAAGAGATTACACTTAGAATGTTAGGTATGAGCCTATCATTCCATGATAATACTACTCTGGATGTGAGTGTGAGTCCAGCGAGAGAGTCCTAAAAATGTTGAATTGATCATTACTGTTTTTTTTTTTTTTGAATTTAATTGATCATTACTGTTTGTATGCAATGACGAGCTGAGTTACCCAAACTGTGGCTCACTTCTCTCTTTCCTATCAGGTTCTTCATTTTCTCTGGGCTAGGATCAAATAGTTTTTTTGCTGATCTCACATGATCCTGATTCAAACCACATGTTTAATGATGTGAACTTCCTATTGGAATTCAGACCCGTAAACAAAATTTACATGCCCGTGAAGTTGCCAGAAAAAACAGTACTCCCTCTGATCCAGAATATGTCGTGGAAAGTGACCTATGTTAGTTCAGATTTGTACAGGGCTGGCGACAAAAATTCGGATCGGAGGGAGTATTTGAGATGGAAACTGACGTATGCACGTTAAAAAACTACGGAGAAAATGAACTTTTTCGCAATGAACTGTTTTGTGGGGCATACATGACTTATGCCAAAGATCGAGGAAGAAAGAACGGTGTGAAGTGTTGACCTATGTTAGTTCAGATTTGTACAGGGCTGGCGACAAAAATTCGGATCGGAGGGAGTATTTGAGATGGAAACTGACGTATGCACGTTAAAAAACTAGGGAGAAAATGAACTCTTTCGCAATGAACTGTTTTGTGGGGCATACATGACTTATGCCAGAGATCGAGGAAGAAAGAACGGTGTGAAGTGTTGATTGCATCACGTGTCCAATGTACATTAAGCGCCGGCCCAGTCACACATTATCTACCGCTCATGTGCAATAATGGTGGAGCATGAAAATGATTTGCCCCTTATATACCACTCGGGGTTCATCCCTTCCACTTCAGTTCAAAAAGGTGACATCTCAATCACACATTCCATGGAGAAAACGGGAGAAGAACTGTGGAAACATGAGGGAACATGAGGCATCGGGAGCAATTACGACACTTTGCCGCGCACTCGTACAGGGCAAAACCTTATTGCCTCGTTTCAATGAGAGTGATACTGTGCCGCAAAGGATACAACCACTAGCTATAACCCTGTTTTCCTTGTCCAAGGACAGAGCAAGCAACCATAGAGAAGAGGGGTAGAGTCGTACATCCGAGCCAAAAGCAGGCTGAGACTAGAAGAAGGAGCCATCGATCTGCCTCTACGTACACGGTACCAAACTTGCGCTTGGAACTGGAGGCTAGAGGCGACCAATCGGTTGGTCGTAGCTCTACTGGCTGACTTTAGTCTCTTTCTTGGGCTATAATGGGTTTAGCAGGGTCATGTCGCAAAATTAGTCATATCAGCATTTTTAAAAACGAAGTAATTTACAGAAGATACGCATATATGAAACCAAATTCACCTCTTGCTTTCAGTAATTTCTACAGGCTAAATCCATAGACACGTCTTGTAAGCTTCGTGTTGCTTCCGATGATATCGCATTCCCCATGTGTTATTTTCTGTAGGGGACACCTAATTAACCTCTCTTCTTCTATACTCCCGGTATATCTTAATCACAGTTACAATGATGATGGTGTGAATACCATTTCTGCAGGTAGATGGAAACGGAACTGTTGCTCCAAAGACACATCCAGATCTCCCAACACCGTTAATCTTATAATCATCGACATTATTTTTTCATTTAAATTGACATCAGTTGGGTTGGAGTTTTCTTGCTTGCGTTATTATCCATTCCAACTACAGGATTCATGAGTCTGTGGGCTAGGTACATGAACAAGATTTATTTCATAGGATCGTACCGCTGCATCCTCTACCAAAGGACGTAAGCACTCAAGGCCTAGAGAGGTGTGGGTGGCCCAGAGATGTTGTCTTGAAGAAATAGGTTTTCGTCCTGCTATATATATATAGCAACCACCGGATACAACCAAGAGTACACTGCTAGAGCAAAACAGCACAGACCAGCCCAAAAGGAAAGAAAGAGAGAAAATAAAGAAAACAACGCCAACATCGGCGGATCAACGAAAACGAAAGTGACTCGCAACTGCTGCGTCCTCTCCAGCGTATTCCCACCACGATCCTCGCGCTCTAAATCGCCGCATACCAAACAACACCTCCAAGAAGGAAAGCGACGACGACGACGCTGCTGCCCGGACTAGTCCTAAGTTTTCCCCCGGTACGCTCCAAGGAGTAGGGAAGAGGTACACCCGACGCCCTTCAAGAAGGAAGGGCGACACTCTCAAGCGTCACCGCGTCGGTGCCAAAACGACAGGGATTTCTCCCGACCTCCAAAAAACCACATCCCAAGAATTTGTAGCGCTTCACCAAACTTGCCACCCACTAGCATACGCCACCACGGTCATGTAGTCACCATCGTCATCTCACCATGGCAAAAGTTGCAGGGCCGGCCGATCCGAGACGGAGATGTTGTCTTGATAAACTCCACAATTCCCGTTATATTTTCTGAATTTGGAGTTTTAGCCACATGATGTCAATTCCATAGGATCGTACCGCTGCATCCATCATCACTCTTACAAAAATATGCAACATACTTCGTCATCTCATTGATATATTGTTTACTACTCTAACTGAACTTAAGCTCCGCAAGATACCGCACAATGTCGAGCACTTCATTCTTCAGATCCCTTAGCAGCGACATATCCAAGCTAGATGAAGGGAGGAAAAAATGTGCGGCCTGACAATAAGTTTCTAAAATGTTGAATCGATCCTTACTGGTTGTATACAATGACGAGCTGAGTTATCCAAACCATGGCTCATTTCTCTCTTTCCTATCAGGTTCTTCATTTTCTCTAGACCAGGGTCAAATATTTTTTGCTTATCTCATATGATCCTGATTCAAAGCACACGTTTAATGACGTGGAACTTCCAATTGGAATTCAGACCCGTAAACAAAATTTACAGGCCCATGAAGTTGTTCAGAAATAACAGTAATTGAGATGGGAACTGATGTATGCATGTTCAAAATCTTGGGAGAAAATGAACTCTTTCGCAATGAACGGCTTTATGAGTCATCCATGACTTATACCAGAGAGGAAGAACGAACGGAGTGAGTATGTGGTTATGGCATCACGTGTCAAGTGTACATGAAGCGCCGGCCCAGCCAAACATTATTTATGAGCTCTCTCTTGGATTCTTGTAATACGCCCAGTTTACCTTTCATTTTCGTTTTGAGCTTTGTTGGTTGTCTGCATCATAATTGTGCGCATCTTGTTATCTAGAGGCCGGGTGTAAACCTTTTTGTATCCCTACAATGTTTTGAGTAATAAAATGCGCTTTGTTGAAAGAATATCTTAATCACAATTACAACGATGATGGTGGAGATATGAGTGTGACTCCGCTCTATAGAGTCAGTATGTAGGAGTTCCTATATGTTAGCCAGGCAGTCCATGGCATCTTCTTGCTTGGGATGCTTCAGGACAAACTCTAAACCTGGATCTCCGGATCTGACAATGGTGCTACCATTGCGGCTCTAACTCCTAGGGACATCATTTTGGAGCAGATGTTGGCTAGAGGGATTTAGAGGTGGAGCGATGTGGATTCTTTCGCGTCGAAGATGACGGGTCCAGTGGCATGACGCCGACGTGTGATGATGGATGCACATAGGGCGGCGTTGGCGTTGTGACGGCGTAGATGGCCGTCCTGGCGAGGGTCTTCGCTTCGTTATGCACGCCGGAAATGGGTTGGCGTAATGGTGGGGTTACTTCTGGAGCATGCGCATCAGGCGCTATCTCTGGAGTGGGCCGATGAACCAGCAATGGTTTAGTCGGGGCATAAGGCCCCGTTGACTCCTTTATTGTGTGTACTAGTTGTGATGATTTGTCAATGTTTGACGAATCGGCTTGTATGATTGTATTTTGTAAAGATCTTTGCCAGGCTATATGTTGAATAAATTAAAATAAAGGTTGTGTGCATCTATTCAATGCAGAGACTATGGCTTTTAAATGAGGAGGGGGTGTGGCAGGAGTTTTTACATAACAAATACCTACATAGTAAAACATTAGCTCAAGTGGAAGCTCGACCTACGGATTCTCCTTTTTGGAAAGGCCTAATGAGAGTCAAAGAGGATTTCTTCATTAGGGGTCTTATAAAATTGGAAATGGGGAAACAACAAGATTCTGGGAAGATACTTGGTTGGGCGATTCCCTATTGATGAACCAATATCCATTACTATATAACATTGTGCAGCAACAACATGTGTCGGTTCATGATGTGTTACACAATGCACCGCCGCTAAATCTCGGATTTTGGAGGGCCCTAGTAGGGAATAAATGGGACATGTGGTCTCATCTATGCCACAGATTAATGGAGGTAACGTTGACAGATGTTCCAGATGTGTTTAAGTGGAATTTGACCCAAAACGGTCAATTTACAGTAAAATCTATGTATGAGGATTTAATGAATGGACATACTAGATATCTACAAAAGTATCTTTGGAAATTAAAAATTCCACAGAAAAGAAAGATTTTTATGTGGTTCCTTCATAAAAAAGTCTTGCTAACAAAAGATAATTTGGCTAAGCGGAATTGGAAAGGTAATTCACATTGTTCCTTTTGTGGGAATGATGAGACTATAGAACATCTTTTTATTTCCTGCCCTTTTGCAAAACTCATTTGGCGGGTGGTTTTCTGTACTTATAATATCTCACCTCCTACCAATACAAATATGTTTGGGAATTGGTTGAGGGGAGTGAATCACAAGACCAAAAATAGGATTCGTATAGGCGTGTCAGCTATTTGTTGGTCCATATGGAATTGTCGGAATGATATTGTTTTTAACAGGAAAGATAAATTTCACGTTTTACAGGTTATCCATACGGCGGTGCACTGGATCCAGTTATGAGCTTTCCTGCTGCCTTCGGACCAGCGGGAACTTATGGTGGCTGGATGTACGAGACTCCTGCGGGTGGCACAAAATTTTTTTCTCCCGGCATTCGTGGCAGCGTATTAGTCGACTTTCGTAGTTTACTCATTTAAGCCACTTTCGGCTGAGGTGTCTTTTTCAACCTTTGTGATTTTTGAAGATGTAAACTTTAAGATACGTTACACTTTGTAATAATGCGGATGTGTGCATCACTCGATGCAGAGGCTGGGATTAATAAAAATTCCCTTTTCTAAAAAAAAAATCCCATTTTCAAAAAAAAATATGATGAAAGTCTGGTGCTCCAAGCGCGCGTCTTTTACCTTCTCTCCTCGAAGGGAAGTGGGAAGAGGAGACTGCGCCGCCGACTCCGCATTCGTTGCTCCAACGCTCCAGGGGGTATAAGCACATGGCATTCCTCAAGGGGGAGGATAATGAGGTGTATGGATTAGAGGGGAGGGATGGATCTGGGAACTTCCAAAAGAGAACACTTGGCGATTTGGCAAACGATGGCCGGGAGGTCATGTGTGCCGCAGTGTGATTAGACAACTTTGAGGAAACACCACAGCTCATTATTACCAAATCTCAAGTAGCAGCACATCTATTTGTAACCCATGGAAATTCATCTCACTGGAAATGAATTCACCACCCACCTTAGTATATACGAATAATGATCTGCCCCTTATTTATCACTTGGATTTCATCCGTTCGACTTCGGTTCAAAATTTATAGATCGCTAGCTTATATATCTCAAATAGGTGACATCCACACACATACCATGCATGCAGAAGACGAGAGAAGTGTGAAAACATGAGGGGGAACATGAGGCATTGGGAATAGTTACGCCACTTTTGAGCCGAAGGGTATAGGACAAAACTGTACTGCCTCAGTACGATGAGAGTGATGTTGTACCGAGGAAGACGCTTGGACATGCACTAGCAAGAGCTGTGGTTTAGTTGTCCAAGGACGGAACAAGCAACCGTAGAGAGGAGGGGTAGACTCGGACGTACGAGCCAAAAGCAGGCAAAGGCTAAGTAGATCGAAGATGGAGCCATCGATCTGCCTCTGCGTATGACGTACTTTTTTTTTTGACAATTCCGTATGACGTCCATGCGTTCTAGACTTCTAGTAAGGCTAGGGGCGACCGATCCGTTGGGTGTAGCTCTACTGGCCTATGTATCTTTCTTACGCTAATGGGCTTTAGCAGGCCATGTGAAAAATTAGTCATCGCAACACTTAAAAGAACGAATCAAGGCATGTGCTCTTGTTTTCCGGAATCTCAACAAACTAACTCGAAAATACTTTTTTTTTCGAGAATACGCAATCGCATTTGTAGATACAGGAAACAGGATCTTTGCCTAGTACAAAATGTACCGGGTGAAGGCCAAAAAGTACCATTCAAAAAAAAAAGGCCAAAAAGTACTCGGCAAAGTCTTTGCTGAGTACTGCACTCTGCAAAGGCTACTCGGCATATTTTGTTTTCCGTTGATTGTAGATTGTGACATTCCTCGTATGTTATTGTCGGTTGGGGAAACCTAATTAGCCTCTGTTCTTTATATATACTTCCAGTATGTGGTGTGGTTACCCTTTCTGCACGGTAGAAATAAACTAAAGGGATACGAGGCACTCAGGCACATATTTCCCAGATCAGTTGGGTGGAGTTTTCGAGCATCCCTTATTATCCATTCTAACTACTCCATAATTCGTGAATCTGTGGGCCAGCTACTTGGAAAAAAGATCGTACCGATGCATCACTTACAATTTGGAAGATGGTGGCTCACTGGCTCAGAGAGGTCGTCTTGACAAACTCCACAATTCCTTTTATCTTTTCCCAATTTCAAGTTTTAGCCACAAAATGTCTTCTTTAATCTAAACATTGGAGAATTATCTGCAGGTTTTGCCTTTACAGCTTCAGTAACAATAGGACATCGCCTTAATACAAAATCATGGTGTCGCCTTTGTAGTCTCTGCAACCATGGAACCTCTTCGTAATCACGATTATACAGTTGAGAACGGAGCATAGCTCAGTTGGCAAGGCGCGGGAGTTCGCAGCCAGCCCACCAGTGTTCGAGTCTCGGCTCGAGCGCTTGGTGCTCACGCAGTTTTCTTCTTTAAAAAATGCCAACAGGCTAGTCTAGCCCGGGTTGGTCGCGTTTTTACGATTATACAGTCTAAAAAAATTCCATGATTAAGTTTATAGTATACCTACGGTCACACGTGTAATGAAATTAAAGGCAAGATGAGAAGTTCTCGGGAACCGTGGTCACATGGATATTTCGCAAAGACCATGACCACACTAGTAATCTGTATGCATGTACTTGACTAGTTATTAGGTGCCCAAATGGAAAAGTTGACTGTATTACGACATAACACACAGCCAACTTGTCCATATTTTTTGAATCATGTACTTGCATCTGAAGCAATGGAAGGGATTTTGGGAATCATATACAAATCAAGCATTGAAATGGAGACATGTAGAAGCCTTCTAACCCTCGGGCAATATATATCGCGGTTCAAAATGAATGATTTGGTACTAAAGATCTTAATCTCAACAAACCTTTCCGTGGATGTGCAAGAATCTCCTACTAGCGTCGTATGATTTGATATGCCCTTTACTATTTTGACAGTAAAGGTCGAACTTGCCAGGTTTGGGAGTTAGAGATCAAGTACTAACTACCAACACATCTATTGTAACTCACATGTATTCATCTCATAGGAAATTAATTCACCACCCACCTTAGTATAGGCGAATAATGAAAATGAGTTCATCCGCTAGGTAGCGAGCTCATTTGTCCCACTTCAGTTCCATATATTCGGAGTACTAGCCTACATACATCAAATAGGAGACATACCATATGCATGCCATGGAGAAGACAGAGAGATGAACCAAAAAAATATGGGAACACGAGGCATCGGGAGCGGTGACGTTGTGTGGTGTAGGACATATTGAGTAGCCAGCGCCACCTGCCTTGTTGGCCAGGGACGGAGCTAGAAACATTAGACAACAGGTGCAGACTGCAAACTTGAGCGCTCTAGCCAAAAGCAGGTACATACAGAAACCAAAGATAGATATTGATCTCCCTCTACGTACGACCTGCCTAGGTTGTAGTTGGAGGCTATGAGCCGTCGATGATCTGCCGGCCGTCCCTCAGGTCGTTCCTGTACCAGAATGTGATATCATGTTGTTGGGCTGGTTTCATTTTTAGGCCAATGAACTTTAGCTGGGACGGATGGGTAAAATTATTCATGTCGGTATTTTAAAGAACAAATCAAGGCAGGTGCAGCGGATGTGCGCCCGCCCACCCGCGGTCGAATCGTGCGCCCAACGAGGCAGCGGACTCCGCTGGGGTTTTAGAGCATCTCCACCCGCACCCTCTAAACGACCCCCCAAAGGCCCATTGGGGGTCCGGACGGCCAAAAACGCCACCAGCGGCACCCCCAATGTGTCGCCCCGAGCAAAAACATGTCCGGCACCCCCGAAGTGGCCTCCAAATTTGGAGGCCTCTTCGGGGGTGCCGGACATGGGGGCGGACATGCGCCTGACAGAGGAGGCCCGCCCGTCATAGAGACAGAGCGGCGCGCTCAAATTCCCCTTCGTCTACATTGCCGCCCCCGGCGCCAAAATTCCCAATCTTACCTCCATTTCCAAAACCCTTGTGCCGCCGCCGCGAGCTCCTCGCCTTCCGCCACCATGCCGCCAAAGGGCGTCGGGCTCGCGAAACCCAAGGGGCAACGCAAGCCGCCGGCGTCGTCGCGGCCGAAGAAGAAGCCGATGCAGCGGGAGCCGCAGGAGTATTCGGTGTCGCTGAAAAAGGTGCCGCTGAGCCAGGGCGATCTGCGCTCTGCCGCCTCCCACCTTCGGTAGATGAGGCGACTAAAGGCGAAGGACAAGGCGGCTGGTGAGACCGCCGAGATATTGATCGCCATGAGCCAAAGCAGCTCAAACCCGGGGGGCGTCGGCGTCTTTTGCGGGTCGCCGTCTGCCCCGGGCTTCTTCGACGACACCTCCGGTTACCAGACGCAGCAGTCGCGGCTCCCCCCCCCCCCCCCCGCCCCCCGACGCCATCGATCTGAACGAGGCACCGTTGGTGTTCAGGGAATCGCCGGCGATGCGGCGGACGGCAGCCACAAAAACCGACGCGACTGCTTCCCGCGGCCTCCTCTTCGGCAACGCGGTCGACCAACTCGGCCAGGTGCGTGCTATTTATCTTCCTGATCCACGCCTATTTATTGTGTTCCCGGCCGATTGTTTGTTGGGCGCACTTATTGCGATATTGTTGGTGTGTGTACTTATTGCGAGCGGCGGCCGGATGCAAATTGTTGTATTTGTGTCGTAGGATTTGGGCTCCGAGGTGATGGATGGAATCATTGCCAGTGATGCAACTTACGTCCACGCCAACACAGATCAGTTCGGCCAGGGCGACGAAGAGGACGGCGACCACGACCAGGACCAGGAAGGGGAGGGTGACGAAGAGGACGGCGACGATGATGAAGATGGCGGCAAGAAGGCAGGTTACAGAGGCCGGACTTGGACCGACACGGAGAACGTGTTATTGTGCGAGGCGTGGATGAATGTGAGCATGGATACCACGAAGGGCGCCAACCAAAAGAGGGATGCATATAGGGCACGCATCCATAAGGACTACACCGAAAGAAGGTCGTATCCACCTAATGATGATTTGCCCAATCGCAGTGTCAAATCGGTTGAGAGCCGGTGGGACGTGATCGCGAATCTCAGTAGCAAGTTTCATGGTTGCCATGAGCAAATCATGAATAGAGATGAGAGTGGCAAGAATGACGCCGACAAGGTCAGCTTGTCATCTTAACTTGCGGCTTACTTGTAACCAGACATGTTTGTTGACTTGTTTTTTGTTTAATACAGTTGAAGGATGCCAAGTTCATGTACCTCGACTTGGAGATGGATAAAAAGAAGCCATACAAGTTTATGCATTGCTGGGAGAAGCTTTGCGACTGCCCGAAGTGGAAGCGCCATGTCAAGGATAACGCTAACGCCGAGGGAGATGATAGAAGCCTGCCGCGTGCCAGCGTGGACCGTCCAGAGATGGGAGTCAAGGCGTGCAAGGCGGCGGCCAGGGCTGGCAAGAAGCCGGCAGCGTCGGGCAGCATCCAAGAGTCGTTGAAGATATTCTTTGCCGAGTCGACTGCCGAGAAGAAGAAGATGCAAGAAGCGTCCGACAAGAAGTGGGCGCTCTACTTCAAGATGCAAAAGAACAAGCTCAAGGCCCAGGAGAAGAAGGAGGAGTGTCTGTTCATGGCCACCAACACGAGCGACATGAGCCCCAACCAGAAGGCCTACTTCGTGGCCGAACGTAGGCGCATTCAGGCTGAGAAGACGGCGGCCGAAGCGGCGGCGCTCGATCAGTCCGAAGAGGAAGGCGAGGAAGGCGAGGAGGAGGAAGCCGACGCGTGATCGGCTGATCGGCATGCACCATTGCGCCGGGGGGCGCCCTTTTGGCCGGCATTGGAGACTAGTTCTTCGGCGCGGTCGACCCTTTTTTTTATGGCTGGCGTTGGAGACTTGCTCTCCAGCGCGGGCGAAACTATGTCATGGTCGTGATTTGATACTTCAAATCCGGCGCGGCTGAACAGTATGATTGCCCGACGAGTTTGACACTTTTATTAATGCATGAAACTACTTATTTGCATATCATTACAGCTAGAAATTCCGAAAACTACTCGTCGTCATCGGAGTCGGCATTGGGCGGCGGTGTTCCAGGCTTGTCGTCCGTCGGCGCCGCATCTGGAGGTCCCTGCTCCCACTCCGGTGCCACCGCTGCCTGGGGGCGGCCGGTTCTGCTTGTGCACCAGCCGCACGGGACGCCCACGGGGACCAAGGCTCCCACGGTGAGTACGCAGGGCGTGCCGGTGATGGAGTTGTGGGCTCGGTGTCCTGCTCCTGCTCCTGATCGGCCACGGCGTCCTGCTCTTGATCGGCCATGGCATCCTGCTCCGGTTCGGCCTCGGCGTCCACGGCCTCCTGCTCCTGATCGGCCTCGACGTCCACGGCCTCCTTGTCTTGCTCCTGATCGGCCACCACGGCCTCCTTCTCGCGCTCCTTATCGGACACCATGGGCTCCTTCTCAGGCGACGACATGGCGAGCGAGTTGTGGGCGGTGGTGCATGGAGATATTGTGACGGCGTGGATGGTTATATCGCTGCGAAACCGCGTGAACGCAAGCCCGAAGCGACGCGCCGGTGGTTGCACGTCCACACCAAACCACCGTGTTCCGAAGCGACGCGAAGGTGAACCGGCGGCGGTTCGTGCGCCGCAAGGTGTTCGATCTATTGTTCAAAACTAGGGCCATTTGGGGGGTGGGCCTTTGGGGTGCGCCGCTGTGGGCGGTGTCAAAAACATGGGCGGACACATGTCCGGCACCCCCCCCCCCTCCCCAATTGGGCCTCCATTGGGGTGCCGGACACGAATTTGGAGGCCCCGGTGGAGATGCTCTTATTCCTATTAATTATCATTTCTAACAACGGAAAGCTAAGGGAGGGACTCCCCCCCCCCCCCCCCCTTAGTCAACGTTAAAGAACAAATCAAGGCACCTGATGTTGTTTCAAAGGTTTTGAAGGAACAAGCCGCACAAACAATGTTGCTTCTATTGGTCATTGGTTATTGCATTTCTTTTTTTTTCAACCGGGCTATCCCCATTTTCATTAATTTCTCAACGGAAATACAAAGTCTGTCCACACTTACAACCAGAGTCTAAGAAAGAAAACAACACATACAAGAACTAGACAAAGGCAATGAAAGGATGAAGTTGCTAACCTTTTAGAACCCTTTGATAGATGGGCGCTGTCAATCTTGAAAAATCGTGAAAAAAAAGGAGGATGAACTCAAGCTCGGGGAGGAAACAAAGGAGAAAGCTTAAAATGGATATGGCTCGGGCAGGACGATGATGTGTTGGAAAGACTTTAGTCCCGGTTGGTGTCTCTAACCGAAACTAAAGGTCTATCTTTAGTTCTGATTGGAGACACCGACCGGGACTAAATGGGCTCGCACCGGCCGCAGTCTGCCGTAACCCCTTTAGTCCTGGTTGGTATCTCCAACCGGGACTAAAGATCTCATTTGACCCGGAACTAAGCTGGTTGTGCCTGTGTGGCGTCCCTAACCGTTGGAACCGGGATTAATGCTTACATTAGTCCTCCGGACGGAAGGCCAAGTTTCTACTAGTGAGGATGGCAAGCTGGGACAGCAACAGTAAACCCGCTGAGAGAACTCAATCTCGAGTAAACCTGCGGGGGTTATTGCGTTTCTCATGTGTTATTTTCTGATGGGCCCACCTATCTCACTTCTCCTATGTACTATCTTTTTTTTTTGCGAAAACAACCCCAGATCTATTAGCCAACACAGAGAATACAACTCACCCGAAGAAAACTGAAATTACATCCCGGTCCTCGGGAACCCAACACTGATGGTGCGATTACAATTTTTGCACAGTAGATGGAAACAAAACCGTTGTTAAATAGACATATCCAGAGCTCCCAACCCAGGTAAAACCTCGTACAAACGAAAACCATGTGCATCTTATAATCATCGAGAAAAGAATCAGCATTTTGTGAACGTGGCAGCTAGAACAATCAAGCTTCATTAACTACTTTTGTCATGATCCATCCATGATGTTGATACCAAGGAGGTTCCAGTGATCCATTTTTTAAAGAAGTTGTGCGATAAAGAAGCAATCACCAGTCATATGTGCGATTGGAATCAAAGATAATTCTCCTTCAATGTTTTTGTATTTGTTTTTTACAATATCATTGACTTTCGTGAGACAATTCTTTTGTTAGAGAGAGACGAAAATCCCAGAACAATGAGAAAGAAAATTCTCGTTCAATGTTTTTGTTTTATAATATCCTTGACTTCTGTGAGACAATTCTTTTCTTAGAGAGAGATGAAAATCTCAGCAAATTGAGAAAGGACACAACTGGCTAGTGGTATCCATTTCCTAGACTGATTCAGTTATCCTCACTGGTAGAAAATGGGCCTATGATGCCGGTTCGGTTGGGCCATCAGTCCCGGTTGCCAATCGGGACTAATGCTAGTCCCGGTTGGTCCACGAACCGGGACCAATGGGTGGCCACGTGGCCAGTTTTGGCTGGGCTACGAACCGGGACCAATGAGTGTTTTTTTTTTATATTTAGGGTTTAGGGTCTCCCTCTCGCCGGTGCCCCCTCTCCTTCTCGCCGGTGCCCCCTCTCGCCGGTGCTCCCTCTCCTTCTCGCCGGTGCCCCCTCTCCTCTCGCCGGTGCCCCCTCTCCCTCCCGCCGGTGCCTCCGTCGTCTCCCCCTTCTTCGCATCGCCGACGTGCTCTCCATCGTTTCCGTACGCATTATACGCTCTACTATATATACAGTACATGTTGATGCATATATAATTAATATTCGATCTCTTGCGAGAATACAACTATTTAATTACATGGAGATAGATCAAGCCATCAAGGCATATGTAGTTCATCGTCCGAAGCATAATGTTCTCCCCTTTCATCGATGACCTCCCTAAGCAGAAATCCCGCCAATTCCTCTTGAATTGCTCCTACGCGCAGTTCTGGGTCGATCTTCTCCCGCATTTTGCTGAAAGCAGTTGTTCTCCGCTCAGTGGTCAACTCGCGAATGAACTCGCAAACGTAGAATCCACATAAATTACTCCCCGATGGCTGCTGCGGACTTTTCACCGTTTTATAAGTTAGCTCATCTTTGAATGGACCTTCTACCTTCTGTTTGAAAATTGTCCAACACCTGCTTTGGCAAAGAAAATGAACAAAGGAGTTATTAATTACTTGAAATCAGGGAACGAACGAAAGAGGGCGATATAATGCGATAATGATTGAAATTACTTGTTGAGCATTTCTTTCATGTCGGACCACAACGCTTGGTCCCAACTTAATGAGTCGTGGACTTCAACTGTGGACTTGTCAGGTTGAATGCTTAGCAGAATCCAGTGGAACCTGCGGACGTTTACATAAAGCAGACATGCATAGCTCATCAATTACACTTAACATCGAGAAAGCCAAATAAAAATATGTACAAGACAGAAACACTCACCTGAAGTTGTAAGGAAATAATATTTCCGTACAGAAATGTTGCATGGTTAAAAAGGTGGTCAGGTCATGCTCCACGTCTTTGGGGTGATTGACTAACGTATGTGAATTTACGATATATGGGTCAACGAACCAACCTCAAAAACTTTAGATCTTTTGCATTCCAGCATCTTCATTCTGCATAATAGCGTATAAAAGGATATATATATAGGCAGGATAATATAATACAGGCAATTAACGAGCTGAGCTAGAGACTTAATTACGAAAATAAATCACTTACAGACAATAGCAAGAGAGGATAGATTTGTCGAGGGCGCGCTTTTGGAATAACTGGAACAGTTCAGTCAGTTGAACCTGTATAGTGTAACGTTTGAAGAAATGCTCCACTCTAACGTCCATCGGAAACCACTCTTTCGCGTCCTTCTTTGATGTGTGCACCAGGTACCAGGTATGCAGATTTCGCATATGTGTTGATAGACCTGTCATCTCCTCATTACTGACCATAGGCTCCCCTTGGACATATTTCCGTGCCATCTCTAACATTGGCGCATGTTCATAGCCTAAAAGTTGACCAAGGCTCATACCCAAGGCGGTAGCCTGTTCCTTGGACTGAGATACAGTGACTCCAAGTTCTTTAGCAGCAGCTATGGCTCTGGGGTCCAATAATTCCAGGTCTTTATCCATAGCGACTCTGAAGTCCTTGTCGACATCGGAACACACTATGAGCGGGGGGACCGATTGATTTTTCTGCTGTCCGAGCTGGGCAATTTGTTTCCCGCTTTTTGCACTTCTTCCCTTGTTCTGCTCAGACTGGGCACGTGCTAGCTTAGTAAGTTCACGACCATAGTCAGATGGCAGATTCATCGATATCTGGGATGGCTGCTCAAGGAAGGACTTTCTCCACTTTTTGGATTTTTCATCGTATACCGGCTTCTGCTCGGGCTTTTTTGGTGCAAAAAAAGCCTTATTGTAGGCAGCCACCTCCGCGGCGTTTTCCGCTACAGTTCTGTCATAAGGTCTAATGGGAAGATTCTTATGAGGTACTGTTGGGAGGGGCGACCTTTTACGTTTCGGTGATCGCTTACCCCTCATAGTACGAGCGGTGGGCTGAAATCCTAACACTAACATTTTCCTAACAAATTTTTTTCCTAACACTAACATTTTTCTAACACTAACATTTTCCTATACAAAATAAAAAATCCTAACACTAACATTTCCTATACAAAAAAAATCCTAACACTAACATTTTCCTAACAAATTTTTTTTCCTAACACTAACATTTTCCTATACAAAACAAAAAAAATCCTAACACTAACATTGAATTCCTATACAAAAAAAATCCTAAAATCCTAAAATTCAAACTCACCGATCGAGAAGCGGCCGGTGCGGGCGGCGGTGGGACGGCGCTGGGCGCGGGGACGGCGGCGTGGAGGCACGGGAGGTGTGCGTGGAGAGGAGGGCGGGGTCAGGCCGGCGTCTGGGCGGCGTACGTGCGGGGAGGAGGCCGCGCGTCGGGCCGGGCGCGTGGCTGTGCGGGGAGAGGAGGCCGGCCACGTCGTGGCGTGTACGGGGAGGAGGCCGGCCGCGTCGGGGCGGCGTGCGCGCAGGGAGGCGGCGGGCGGCGCGTGGAGTCGGCGGCGGGGCAGCCTGACGGCGTTGATGCGCGGCGCCCTTCTTGCTCCTGCTCGTCGATGAAAACCGTCTCGCGTGCGTGAGAATGGGGAAGAAGAAGAGGCTGGGGGTTAAGTAGCAGGGGGCCATTGGTCCCGGTTGCTTCAAAGAACCGGGACCAATGCATCTTTGGTCCCGGTTCTTGCCAGCAACCGGGACCAAAGAGTGCGTCATTTAATGCCAGATCGCTGCGCGCGTCCAAGGATCTTTGGTCCCGGTTCTTGGTAGAAACCGGGACCAAAGAGTCCTTTTTCAAACTTATTTCGAACTTTTCAGTTCTGACATTTTGTTCCCGCCTTTTTTTTCTTATTTAGGTGTTTGGATATGAATTTCAAATGGTTTTGAATCTGAAAAGACTTTCAACATGAAAAGTTTTTAAATTTGAATAAATAATCCAAAACCATTTTCTGTTTTCTAAAATAATTATTCTAACTATACAAACTATTAACCATTTTGCCATTTTCAATTAAAAATGCATTAACTTTATTGCATATTTTGAATTGACAAAACTACCAACATCACCAACAATATTCTACATAAACGGACTTGCTGGCTCGAAGGCCGTAGGATTAGGGGGAACGGCGGGAGGAGCCAGCCCCGTGGGCGGCCCGCCCGGCTCTCGCGCGCACGTTTGCGGCGGAGGGCAAGATCCATGGAGGATGAGTCTTTCAGCGCCCAATCCAGATCGGAAGCCTCCTTCGCCTTGAGCTGGTAGGAAGTCTTGGCTCGCTGGACAGGGTAGTCACGGACAGACTGGAAGGAGGCTTCCATGGCCTCCTGTATCTGCAACCCACAACCTTCTTCCCCGTCGTCGCGCCAGTCGAAGTCGTCGTCCTCCTCCTCCTCCGCGGGAGGAGCGGCGGCGCCTGGTGGAGGTGCAGCGGCGCCAGGTGGAGGTGCGCCGGCACCTGGTGGAGCAGGAGGCCGGTAGCTGGGCATTCCTCTCCACGCCGGGCTCATGGGCATACGGCGGGATAGACTCCCACGGTTGCGCCCAAGCGCGCTCTGCCGAGCACGCTCGACCTCGTCCAGAAGGCGCTGCGGCGGGCGTGGCGGATCCATCTCGTGGAGACGATGCGTTCGTGGCTAGGAATGGTGGATTAGGGTTTACCCCGTCGGCGACAATATATAAAGACCTCCAGGGCAGCGCTGGGGGAGGACACGTGCCCAGGGAAGCGCTGGGGGAGGGCACATGTCGTGACCGCAAAGCCCGTCTTTAGTCCCGGTTGGTGTTACCAACCGGGACTAAAGAAGCACACGGATCGTGTGTTTCTTTCAAGCGCTTGTGAGACGTTGGATCAGGGGTGTGTTTCTTTTGAGGGATTGTGAGCTGTTGGATCAGCAGTATCACGACCACTTCGTGAGCCACATGACCCGGTTGGTGTTACCAACCGGGACTAAAGAAGCACACGTACCCTATATATAGCCGCCCTCCTCAGACAGGTTACTCACTCACACAAAACATTCCAGCGTCACTCGGAGAGGCATCTCTGGGCAACCAGCGGCAAGACGTCTCTGATGACCTGCGACGGTCCAAACGGTTGCAGATCATCAGAGATGTGTTGCCGGACGGTTGTAGATCATCAGAGACGTCTTGCCGCTGCTTGGATCGAAGTGGCGCTCAAACTCACGAGCCACCCAGCGTCACTCGGAGAGGCATCTTTGGGCAACCAGTGGCAAGACGTCTCTGATGACCTGCGACCGTTCCAAACGGTTGCAGATCATCAGAGACGTCTTGCCGGACGGTTGTAGATCATCAGAGACGTCTTACCGCTGCTTGGATCGAAGTGGCGCTCAAACTCACGAGCCACCGTCGGGCTGTATGCAGGGGGAACTGTGTTTGGACGGTCGAAGCTGAGGTTTGAGAGGTTCCCACGGGAGGTGTGGGAGCCGACAACCACCTACCACGCGTGTTTCACTGGTTGTCATGCAATTAATACATTACTACACATCACATAAAGGTTTAATACATTACATTGATTTACATCGCTTCAGCCGTAACCATGGAGCATCTTCATTATTTAACGGGATGCTTGGGTCAGTTCTCACTGTGAAGGGCGGAATTTCATCAAACTTATCATAATCTGCTGACATGTCTGTCTTGTCCTCGACTCCCACGATGTTTCTTTTCCCTGAAAGAACTACGTGACGCTTTGGCTCATCGTCTGATGTATTCGTTTGCTTGTTTTTTCTTTTTTTCGGTCTGGAGGACATGTCCTTCACATAGAAAACCTGAGCCACATCATTGGCTAGGACGAATGGTTCGTTCTTGTAACAACCAAGATTCTTGAGATCCACTGTTGTCATCCCGTACAGCTGGTCTACCTTTATCCCTTCTCCATTCATGTTGACCCAACTGCACCGAAACAAAGGGACCTTAAAAGTAGGTCCATAGTCAAGTTCCCATATCTCCTCTATGCGACCATAGTATGTGTCCTTTTGCCCATCGTCGTTTGTTGCATCAAAGCGGACACCACTGTTCTGGTTGGTGCTCTTTTTATCTTGGGCGATCGTGTAAAATGTATTCCCATTTATCTCGTACCCTTGGAAATTCAATACAGTCGAAGATGGTGACGCGGCCAACAAGTAGAGCTGATCTCCGACAGTGGTGTCATTCATGAGCTGTAATCGCAACCAACTGCCGAAGGTCTCCATGTGTTTTTCTTTAATCCAGGAGTCATCCTTCCCCGGGTTCTTGGAGCGTACATAATTCTTGTGTTCCTCGATATACGGAGCCACGAAGGTGGAACTTTGTAGAACTGTGTAGTGTGCTTGAGTTAAAGAATGCCCGTCCCTACATATCAGTGCTTTCTTTCCTAGCGTGCCTTTTCCACTCAGTCTCCCCTCATGCCGCGATTCAGGAACACCAATCGGCTTAAGGTCAGGAATAAAGTCAACACAGAACTCAATGACCTCTTCTGTTCCATAGCCCCTTGAGATGCTTCCTTCTGGCCTAGCACGGTTATGAACATATTTCTTCAAGACTCCCATGAACCTCTCGAAGGGGAACATATTGTGTAGAAATACAGGACCGAGAATGGCAATCTCGTCGACTAGGTGAACCAGGAGATGCGTCATAATATTGAAGAATGATGGGGGGAACACCAACTCGAAGCTGACAAGACATTGGACCACAGCCTTCTGTAAACTTGGTAGAGTTACTGGATCGATGACCTTCTGAGATATTGCATTGAGGAATGCACATAGCTTCACAATGGGTACTCGAACATTTTCCGGTAGAAGCCCCCTCAATGCAACCGGAAGCAACTGCGTCATAATCACGTGGCAATCATGAGACTTCAGGTTCTGGAATTTTTTCTTTGCCATATTTATTATTCCCTTTATATTTGACGAGAAGCCAGCCGGGACCTTGATACTGCTCAGGCATTCAAAAAAGATTTCCTTCTCTGCTTTGGTAAGAGCGTAGCTGCTTAAGTATTGACGCCCTTTATCCGTCTGCTTGTTGTATGGGTCTTTCATACGTTGCTGGTCTGCCCGTGCTTCCGGTGTATCTTTTGTCTTCCCATACACGCCCAGGAAGCCTAGCAGGTTCACGCAAAGATTCTTCGTCACGTGCATCACGTCGATTGAAGACCGGACCTCTAGGACTTTCCAATAGGGTAGCTCCCAGAATATAGAGCACTTCTTCCATATGGGTACGTGGTTGTCAGCGTCATTCGGAACAGATAGACTGCCAGGACCCTTTCCAAAGATTACTTCTAAATCCTTGACCATGTCATATATAACATCACCATCAGGGAGGTTAGGCTTCTTCCGGCGATCTGCCTCACCGTTGAAATGCTTGCCGGGCTTTCTTACGGCATGACTGTTCGGAAGAAATCGACGATGCCCCAGGTACACATTCTTGTTTCCCAAATGTATACTTTCAGTCTTATCTAAACAGTGCGTGCATGCATTGTATCCCTTGTTTGACTGTCCTGAAATGTTACTAAGAGCAGGCCAATCATTGATGGTTACGAACAGCAACGCTCGTAGGTCAAATTCCTGTTGTTTGTGCTCATCCCACACACGTACACCTGGTTCGGACCACAACTGCAAAAGTTCATCAACTAATGGCCTTAGGTACACATCAATGTCGTTGCCGGGTTGCTTCGGGCCTTGGATGAGCACTGGCATCATAATGAACTTCCGCTTCATGCACAACCAAGGAGGAAGGTTGTAGATACATAGAGTCACGGGCCAAGTGCTATGACTGGAGCTCTGCTCCCCAAAAGGATTAAAGCCATCTGTACTTAGACCAAATCTTAAGTTCCTTGCGTCATCTGAAAATGTCGGGAACTCTCTGTCGATTTTTCTCCACTGGGACCCATCGGCGGGGTGTCTCAACTTCCCGTCTTTCTTACGCTCTTCTTTGTGCCATCGCAACAACCTGGCATGCTCTTTGTTTCTGAACAGACGTTTCAACCGTGGTATTATAGGAGCATACCACATCACCTTAGCAGGAACCCTCTTCCGGGGGGGCTCGTCATCGCCCTCAACATCACCAGGGTCATCTTGTCTTATCTTGTACCGCAGTGCATTGCATACCGGGCATTTATCCATGTTCTCGTACTCACCGCGGTACAGGATGCAGTCATTAATGCATGCATGTATCTTCTGCACATCTAATCCTAGAGGGCAGATAGCCTTCTTTGCTTCGTATGTAGTCTCGGGCAATTCGTTATCCTTTGGAAGCTTCGGCTTCATTATTTTCAGTAACTTCTCAAATCCCTTGTCAGAACAACCAGTCTCTGCCTTCCATTTCAGCAGTTCCAGTGTGGTACCGAGCTTTGTGCTGCCATCTTCGCAGTTTGGGTACAGCAACTTTTTGTGATCCTCAAGCATGGCCTCCAACTTTAGCTTCTCCTTTTCTGTATCGCATTCTCGCTTTGCATCAGAAATGACCCCACCAAGACCATCAGCGGGCTCATCTGATGCCCGATGTTCACCTCTTTCTTCTTCAACGTCTTCCATAACAGTATCACCGCATTCCTCAGGGAACATAGGATAGTTGTCATCATCCTCCTCTTCTTCATTGTCTTCCATCGTAACCCCTCTTTCTCCGTGCTTGGTCCAACAATTATAGCTGGGCATGAAACCTTTCCGAATCACGTGGTCTTGAATGGTTCTCGGGTCAGAGTACTCCCTGACGTTCCGACACTTCTCACATGGACAAGGCATAAAATTATTCACTTTGTTTGCCTCAGCCACATCGAGAAATTTATGCAGGCCTGCAATAAACTCGGAACTGCGTCGTTCGCCGTACATCCATCGCATCCGTGCATCCATCTGCATCATATATATAATTAAGTTTATCAAATACCATTACAATAACATCTTGAATAGTGAAATGACCACCGTACATCGACACGTGCAATATTTCTGTATCAATTACAGATGAAAAGGATATAGTTGCTAACCTCGGCCGAGGATATCATCTTGTGCGAACTTAAGTGTGGCTCGGGCATTTCATCGAACACATCTTGTGCGTGGCAAAGAAAAAAAACTAGCACCCACTTCCCACCAATCCAACCAGAAAAAAACAGAGGAGAGAAGAGGGGGGTGGGGGTTATATATAGGCAGGGGAGGTATTGGTCCCGGTTCTTGGTAAGAACCGGGACCAAAGCTCCGCGCCACGCCACGTGGCTGGCTCTGGAGCTTTGGTCCCGGTTCTTGCCAAGAACCGGGACCAATGCCCCCAACCGAACCGGGACCAATGCCCCAGGGGCCCTGGCAAATCGAACCGGGACCAGTGCCAGGCACTGGTCCCGGTTTTTGTCTGAACCGGGGCTAATGGCAAACAGGACTCCGGACGAAAGGTCCTTTTTCTACTAGTGCCTTTACAACAAAAATAGAGTTAAGAGGTCCCTCAAAAAATAAGTGAAGGGGCAGGAGGCACATATTTGTCAGATCGGTTGGGCTTGAGTTTTCTTGCTTGCTTATCTATTCCAACTACAATGAGACAGAGGAGTACACGATTCGTGATTCGGTGGCCCAGCTACTTGAACAATGATCGTGCCACCGCGTGAGTTACCAGTAAGCACACCAGCACTTAAGTCTGTGTTGATGCCGCCACCTGTCTGGGTCTGACTGGAGCAGGGTGGCCTAGAGAGGTTGCTTGATAAAACTCCACAGTTCCTGTTATATTTTCGCAATTTGAAGTTTTAGCCACACGATGTCTCCTGTTTAATCTAAAACATGTGAGAACTATCTTCGTGTTGCCTTTGCGGCAGGGGCGGAGCAAGATAAAAAAATTCCTGCTGCACAACATCAACTAGCAAGATGAAATGGGACATTAGTACGCATATTTGGGCATTGTTTGTGTGTGAAAGAGTGAGCCCTGGTGCACTGCCGTTGAGTTTACCTGGTGCACGTAGCAAAAATTGGACCAATTTGCTACTAATTTATTTTGTGACCCTGGTGCCTGTGCACCATGGAAGGCCTATGTAGCTCCGCCCCTGCTTTGCGGCCTAAGTAACCATAATCATGTCATAGTTTTTGTAGCCTCTCCTTCCATGATTAATAAGTGCATGATATACCAAATGGTCCAGTGTAATTAAAAAGAAAGATGGGAAGTTCTGAGGAACCATGGTCACATGGATATTTCGCAAAGACCATGACCGCACTAGTAATCCTAGTGCCATCCATGCTTGGACCAAATGGAAAAGTTCACTGTAATACGACATAACACACCACCAGCCTGTCCATATTTGATGAATCATGTACTTGTATCTGAAGCAAATGGAAATGATTATGTTTTGCTGCATGAGAAGCTGTAACTCTGAAGAGTTGGTGCTAGTTTGAAAGAAAAGGCCTCAAAAACACTGTATCAAATTGATAGCCAAACTGAAAATTTAATACTATGTGTCATGGTTATTCAAGCAAACGAGAATAGATCACATCCATATTCTGAAAAGTACACTGTATTGCTTTCACACTTGCGGTCATAATCTTCCTCTGCCAAGCTTATTTAACTTCTAGACCAGAATCCCAGGTTCTTCCTGCTGAAGAAACACGCAAAACCATTGGGGATATCTTTTCGATCATCTTCACTGTGGATGTCAACTGTGACCCGGTTCCATTATAGGCAAGTTAGAGAAGGCGGTTGAGGTACTCGTGGTGCACTTCACGTCAGGGTAGAGCAATAGAGCTCGGTGGCCTCAACGCCATAGGACGGCTCGATCTTGAAGTTAGTCTGGTACTCTGGTCACCTCTGATGAAGATGGAGATCTCGAAGTTGGCCTCTACGCCAAGGGACAGCAATATGTTCAGAGGGAACTCCGCCTCTGCACACAAATATCGAGAGTAGTCAGAGTTGCAAATGCAACTACAATCTATCTGGGTGACTGCGTGTACGATGATGGGCGCACCTTTGATCCGTCTGGAGTATGCGCGCAATCATTGAGATGAGCTCGTTGTGGAATACAATGACGTCGCTAGCGCTGGCGGCCTCACGTAGAGGATCTTGTTCAGGTTCTCGAATCATTAATCTCTCTCATCGTGTAGACAGTAGACACAGCTATGTCATCTTCCTTCTCCAGAGATGTTTTATGGTACCTTAGATGATTAAGAGCCCACCTTCGTCCATCCAAAGGTCCACAACATTTCGTACTAGTGCCAAAATAATGACTAGCACAACGGAAAGTGTAGTGTGATCCCGACTCCAGTGATCCCTCTTATTTAAAAATTCGAAAATTATATGTATGTGTTCATTACTCGATGCAGAGGCCGAGATCCACAGCCCATTTTCTAAAATAAAAACAATTATGTGTTTCCAAAAAATCTAGAAAAATTCCAGATGTAGTCTATGGTATATCCCACAAACGTGTAAATTTTTTATCTGAGATACCTTATATTATGGACTACACAAAAATAACAAATCTAGTAAAACATAGAGGTTTGAAAATATACATTCTCAGATCTACACATTTTTCATTATTGTGTAGCTCAGAATACAAAAAAAAATTAAGTTGAAAATTTTCATGTCAGTGGGATATATCATTAACAATACGTAGATTTTTTTTTCAAAAAATTTGAAGCTTATAATTATGATTTTCGAATTTTTTTCAACAGGGGAGTGCACTGGTGTCCGGGAGCAAAAAGTTTCCACCGCTAGCACAAATCATACTAAGATCGGCACTGCACCGCAAACGGGCCAGCCCAAGTCGCGGATAGCACCGGCCCATGATTAAATAACTGTTCGTTGTTGTCACTCTTTTGCATCCTCTATGGAAAAAAACTGACATCTTACTTCGTTGATTTGCGGTACTAGCAGCATTCATTGGGCTTAACGCCGGCCAGTGGCTCACTTGTCGCCACCGCCTGCCGCACCAGTCTCTAAGACCCTTTATTTATTAAAATCCTCGTGGCTTGATACCTCTTAACCACTCAATCAAAGCCACAGTCCACAGATAAGAATCATGGGCGTCGAGATGAGGCCGAAGCCGGGGAGACCTTATTGAAATAGACACCGCCGACGTTATTAGAGCATCGCCCCAACAAATCTTGACAAAAAACTAGATAATGGAGCCCTCCCGTCGAAGAGGGCCAAGATCCACCATGCCTCCATGGCCCGAATGCCACAGAGGCGCGGGAGATCAGTGACGGCGGTGACGAGAGGCTGAGAAACCTAATCGCCTCGTACGCGCCTGGGAGCTCCTGAGTCGTACGTAACGCTTTGTTTCTGTTCTCTTTCTATTGTAACTATTGTTAAATTGCATTTCACAAAGTTTTTGACATTGGATTCCCAACAAGCAATTGTATAATATCCAAGAGTATATATGATGACCACAAAATAATTGGGCACCAAACGAGGCAACATTTCAATGCTCGCCCTCACTTCCCGTAGAAAGAAAAATCAGAATCGTGGCTAACTAGTGGAAATAAAGAAAAACTAAAAGGCTGAAAAGAGAACTATATAATTACTCACAACTTGGTGAGAGCAACGCCGGAATCTATGAAGTTGATAGTTAATCGCAACACGGACCAGATTCATTGCATCAAATTAACTATAAAAAGGACCAAATTAATTGTACAAAATTAACACCTATTGTCATCTCCATTTGGATTATCCCCGTCTTATTCGATGCCACTATTATTATAGTTTACCTAAAAACCATATTACTCAAATCATAATACTTTAGTACTAGAAGGACGGCACATTTCATCCAAATATGCCACTATCTCATGCTAAGGATGGTACATGTCGAGATTCTGCTTCTTGTCAAGATGTAACTAAAAAATTCTACTATAATAATATCTAAACATATTGTTTGCATCTCGATTTTGCAACAATTGATGAACTACTGATATTGTTTGACCAAATATTAAGTACTAACACACCTTTTGGAACTCATGGCCATTCATCTCGTAAGAAACTAAAACCTTCACCCACTATCACATGTGCAAATAATGCTTTGATCATTATATATACCACTCACCACTCTTCCTTCATCTGACTAGGTAGAAAACTCCATTGTGTCACTTCATTTCAACATGATAAGAGCATAGTTCAAATAGTCATATTAGATATTCTTGTCATGGATAAGTTGCGCGAAGAACCCAGCTGAGGGACAGGTGACAAAATGGCGTTGCTTCATTTGGATAGCAGCAATAATCTGCAAGGTCACATATTAGTGCATTATCTATTTGATTGAAACTCGATTATTCCGTTGTTGGACTGGTTCCTGTCTTGGGCTTTAGCAATGGCAGAGGTCCTCAATTATCCGTCTAAGCCGTTTAGGTCATCAGAGTAATCAAAAATTCGCCGTTAGAAAAGTGTAATCGCTAATAAGATTATGTACAACTCGTGTCTGGCAATTTTGAAATTACACTACTTTCTAGCCAGTAATCGCAAATAAGATTATGTACAACTCGTGTCCAGCAATTTTGAAATTTCACTTTCTTTTTTTTTTGAATGGTCACCGGGGGAGGGAGAAGACCCTCCACCTGAATTGTATTCATTTTCTGTTTAATGGGTTCAAGCGAACCAGAATTTTACAGGGAGGAACGAAGAGAAGACAAAACAAAAACAACGCACACCAACACACACACAAAGGGGGCGGGAGAGGGGTACAGGTGCACTTGAGAAGCACTAACAGGCGTGCTCGCATGACGACCACCACCAGGAAGACGGGCAGGGCAGTGCTTTGAGGAGTGTGCCCGACGCCGTCGAAGGGCATCACGGTCCCGAGACATTGCAGATTGCAGCACCACCACTTGCTTGCATGGCGACTACCCCACAAGCTGGCGAACCAGGAGCGAACGGGGACCAACGAGTGAGACTGGCCTAGCACCAGCGCCACGAACCTTGACCCCGACCTCAGCCAAAGGGGCAGCCCAAGCACTCTGGCCTAGCACCAGTGCCACGTGGGGAGGCGACCTCGCCGCCGAAGGAGGCCGGTCAACCGAGACCGCACCAACAACACGAAGCTTGCGACAATGCTGCTACCATCCCCATCGGATATTTGCCAAGCTTGCACAGCAAACAAGCACGCCAAGAGCACCAAATGGCAGCACTGCGAGGCCAAAAGCCTCGCTGCCTGATAAACCCAAGAACAGCAAGCTCAACACGCCAATCAGGCGCAAAGGCGAAGAGCAGGGATCCTTGCAACGCCTTCAAGAAGGGTAGCCACGCCCACAGGCGCGGCCGTCACAGAGCTTTCGCTCGGACCTCACCTGCACATCGGGGTTGCAAGAATGCAACAGCTCCAACACCACGCCTCCAACAAGGTAAGCAACGCCCGGAGGCGCCGCCGTGGTCTGCTCACGCACAGAGCATGAGCACGGGTTTCCCCGGGAGCTGTCATCAAGACGCGCCACCGAGCCCAAACCTGAACCGGAAGCCAGAACGGCAGAGGCCACCGCGGGAAGCTTCCGGGCGCCGTCTCCCATCAGCGCGCACCAGAGGGAGCCGAGTGCGGCCCCACCCAGAGATCACCACCTCGGTCAAGTCCGACCGCATGCACCAGGCCAGGGGACGGGAGACCCGCCGCCAGAGCCCGCCAAGTTTGGTACAGCACGAGGCTGCAACGCACCCGCCGTGCCACGCACGAAGATGAGACGAAGAACCGGGGATGGGGGAGGGGGAGAAGAAGCCAGCGCAGCCGCTGCCGGAGATGTGCAGGGATGAAGGGAGACGGCGCACCACATCGGGGGAGCCCGGACTGGGAACGCCCAGGCCAGCTGGCAGCACCGCCACGGTGCCCAGGAGCTGGCGTGAAGAGGCGCCCCCGCGCCTGCCTGCAATCGGAGCCAGCGCCGCGGCCCGCTGAAGCCCATCTGGGCCCGAACAAGCCCGTAGAGCAGCCGGACTGCAGAGGCGCCTCCGTCGCGAGGAGGACGAGCCACCTCCGCCGTCGTCGATTGGCGCTCGCACCGGGACACCGCGACTCCTCGCCGCCGCGCCCGCCGCCGACCACGCCCCACCGCCACCGGAGAGGGGTCCGCCGCCTTGCACACGGAGGAATCCCTGCCGCCGCCATCACCGGTCACCGCCTGGGGCTTTTGCCCGGCGCGACCTACGGCAGCGGCGAGGAGGGAGGGAATGAGGGAGGGAGAGGGGGAGGGCGGCTAGGGTTTAGGCCCCGGTGTCGCCCGAGAGCGACACGGGAGGCAGAGGAGGAAAAAATCATTTCACTACTTTCAGCCAGCCGCTTACCACGTAGGACACGGTCCCCTAGGCACACCCACTAGTGAGATATAATAAAATCTTATATCAATTATTTTCCACTTCCACATTGCCGCTCGCCGCTCATGAAATTCCCGACGCCGCCAAAAATCGCAGCTCTCCTTTGACGCTGCTTATGTCCATCCTCCCACTCCACTACGCATCTCATCCAATGCTCCCACCACCAATCGTCAAGGAGAGGACGGATGAGGAGCAACAGGAGCGGGAGGTATGGGAGGCCAAGGACAAGGCCCAAAAGAAAACAGAGACAAAAGGCCAGAGTGCCCACGAACACGCTAGGGTGAGCAATGTGGAAACTCTAGCTAGGTTTAGATTGAACGATGGCTTTGTCTTGCGCATCGGTTGCGTGTTATATAGGCAGTCAACATCGGCTAGGGTTTACATCAAGTCGGTTACAAGGAGGAGATATGGAAGGAGATCAATCTGATCTTATTACGATCGGATCGTATCTGTTACATCAACGTGTCTTGCACGCTAACCTATGCTAAGCCTATCTCTAACACCCCTCCTCAATCACAACTCTTCTTAATATTGAGATTGTACTTGAATTCTTCAAACTGCCGTGGAGGTAATGCCTTTGTGAAGCCATCTGCCACCTGATCTTGAGAGGGAACAAATCTGATCTCAAGTTTTTTGTTTGCAACTCTTTCACGTACAAAATGAAAATCTATTTCAATGTGTTTTGTCCTTGCATGAAACACAGGGTTAGCTGAAAGATATGTTCCCCCCATATTATCACACCACAAACATGAAGTTTGCTTCCTTGGAACACCAAGTTCACCGAGTAGGGACTCTACCCAAATTATCTCGGTTGTAGCGTTTGCTAAGCTTTTGTATTCTACCTCTGTGCTTGACCTGGAGACTGTTGACTGTTTTCTTGCACTCCAGGAAATTAGGTTAGGACCAAGATACACAGCAAAACCACCAGCTGATCTTCTACTGTCAACACAGCCAGCCCAATCAGCATCTAAGAAGGCACTCACTAGGGTGGAAGACGATTTTCTGAAGGTCAATCCGAGACTAGTAGTCCCTTTGATATACCTTAATATTCTTTTTACAGCTGTCCAATGATCAGTAGTCTTGTGAGATACCTTATTTACCGAAAAGGCAATATCTGGTCTTGTGAGAGTCAAGTATTGCAATGCACCTACAATGCTTATGTATCTTGTGCCATCATTTGGTCCAAGCACTCTACCTTCAACTGCTGAAGTTTTTCTGAATATGACAAAGGAGTTGATGATATCTTGCAGTCCTTCATGCCAACACGAGTTAAAAAATCCAATGCATATTTTTCTTGGGTTAGTACAATACCATCTCTAAACTTATTTACTTCAATACCCAGAAAATAATGCAAGTCACCTAGATCTTTCAAAGCAAAGGCAGCTCCTAAATCTTGGAGTAGTGCGGAGATGGCCTTATTTGATGAACTAGTGACAATGATATCATCTACATATACTAGCACAAATATAGTGACATCAAGCTTGTTGTAGATAAATAATGATGTGTCGGCTTTAGATGGCTGAAAACCTAATTCTTGAAGTTTTGAACTTAGCTTGGCAAACCATGCTCTTGGTGTTTGCTTGATACCATATAATGATTTGTCCAACTTACACACATGATGTGGTGCATTTGCATCCTCATATCCAGGTGGCTGCTTCATGAACACTTCCTCTTCCAGAACACCATGAAGAAACGCATTCTTCACATCCAATTGCCTTAGGCTCCATCCTCTGGAAACTGAAATGGCTAGCACAAGTCTAATAGTAGTAGATTTTACAACTGGACTAAATGTGTCCTCATAATCTATGCCATATCTTTGTTTAAATCCTTTTGCTACCAATCTAGGCTTATATCTATCAATAGTTCCATTAGCTTTCATTTTTATTCTATAAACCCATTTGCAATCTATAAGATTTATGCCTTTTATATATGGTACTAGATGACAAGTTTTATTTTTTTACTAAGGCATTATACTCATCATTCATAGCATTTTTCCAATTTAAAACTTCTAATGCTATTTGCAAATTTGCAGGTTCATTAGAAACAGCAGATAAGTTATACCTTACTGTTCCATCCTTAAACTGAATTGGCTTACTGTTTCCTGTTGTTGATCTCGTACGATGCACAGGGGGGTGTAGTTTGTTCTGCCACAGAAGATCCTGCTCCAGCACCTGCGTCAGATTGCGCAGTGGAGGATCTCCCCTCCTGTCGGCTGCGCGTCACGCCACCGCGTCGCGCGCGAGGTTGAGCGCGCCTGATTGGGCCACCTGGCCTGGGTGGCTGTGCGGTCCTCTGCCTAGTCGGCTAACCACGCGCGGGCACAGACGCCATTGGCCCGCTCAGCCTGGCGGGTCCACTGGAAGCGTCGAGCGTGGCGACGCCGGGCTGGTCTGCCTCTTGCGACCCTAAAGGGCCAGGCGACGTGTCACCCACGGGTTCGCTGCGGCGCGCATCCGACCGTGGCCTAGGTCCGCTGGCTAAGGAAGGTGCAGCGACGGATCCCGAGGCTGATTCGGCTAGGACCGAACTCGATCCCGAGAGTGATTGCGCCAGAGAATCCCACTCGTGTCTTGCGCCTTTGTCATCTAGCGCTGGGTCTTGTTCATCACTATTTTCACTCGTTTCAGCACCATTTTGCACCAGATTTTCTTCTGTGGGCTGCTGCTCCTGAGACATATGAGAGCAATCAAAAGGAACTTGAACATTAGTTGTTAGATCAATGCTTTGTTGTTCCCCCCTTTGATCTAGCACCGGATTTTGGAGAGACTCGGTAGGAGAAGAATTTCTTTGCGAAGCAGGGCTCCGGCATTGGGATGAAGTTTGGCAAAGGGAAACACAGATTCATCAAAAACTACATCTCGAGAAATGTAAACTCGACCAGAGGAGACATCAAGACACTTGACACCTTTATGCATGTGACTGTAGCCTAAAAAGGCACATTGTTTAGAACGGAAGGCGAGTTTTCGTTTGTTGTAGGGTCTGAGGTTTGGCCAACACGCACAACCAAAGACACGAAGAGATGAAAAATCTGGTTTCTCATTGTGAAGCCGTTCCATGGGATTCTCATGATTAATAACCGGCGAGGGGAGCATGTTTATGAGATATGTAGCGGTCAAGAAGGCTTCATCCCAAAATTTCAATGGCATAGATACATTAGCAAGGAGTGCAAGCCCAACTTCAACAATATGGCGGTGCTTTCTTTCTGCCGACCCATTCTGTTGATGGGCATGTGGGCAAGAAACATGGTGAGCAATGCCCATCTTTTTGAAAAAAGGGTTTAATTTTTCGTATTCGCCACCCCAATCTGTTTGCATGGCTATGATCTTTTTATCGAATTTTCTTTCAACAAGATTTTGGAAATTCTGAAAAACTTGAAAAACTTCAGATTTCTTTTTGAGGAGATAGATTCATGAAAATTTACTAAAGTCATCAATGAAACTTACATAGTATGAATAACGACCAACAGAGGTAGGCGTCTGTCCCCACACATCGGAGAACACAAGCTCTAGAGGTGAAGTCGAGATACTAGTGGATGACTTTTTGCTCTTTGACATGAATCACAAACCGATTCAATACGAAACAAGACAATGATCTACAAGAATGCATATGTCTTTTCCAATACCAACTACTACATGTAGCATTTTCTTTCTTCCAAACAAACACCAATCAATTTATTTAAACATAAACTCTCCAAATGATAATATAATGCAGCAAGAGAGTATTTATAAACAAGTGCTAACAGCTCGAAGAGATGCATGAAAAACAGGAGCTAAAAGCACTGCAGTAGCTAGTTAAGAATACTCAACAAATATAAGTGAAGAACATGAGTATTCACATGAAAAAGCGGAGCGTGTCTCTCTCCCACACAAGGATTGCTAGGATCCGAATTTATTCAAACAAAAACAAAAATAAAAGCACACAGACGCTCCAAGTAAAGCGCATAAGATGTGAAAGAATTAAAATATAGTTTCACTAGAGATGACCTGATAAGTTTGATGAAGGCATCCCCAAGCTTAGACGCTTGATTCTTGAATATGGTTGGGGATGAACCACGGGGGCATCCCCAAGCTTAGGCTTTTCACTCTTCTTGATCACATAATATCACCTTCTCGCTTGATCCTTGAAAACTTCCTTCACACCAAACTCGAAACAGTTCTCATTAGAGGGTTAGTGCATAATCAAAAATTCACATATTCTGTAATGATACAATCATTCCAAAGCTTCTGGACATTAGCTACAGCCAATGCTTTGTGGAGCAAAGAAATCCACACAAACATCGTAAAAGAGCGAATGCAAAACAAAAGGCAGAATCTGTCAAAAACAGAACAGTCTGTAAGACGAATTTTTGAGGCACTTAAGTTCTCAGATGGATCTGGCCCAAAATAATGAAAGTTGCGTACATATCTCAGAAAGATGCGTGATTTTTCGTAGAATTTTTCGAATTTTCTATAGGGAGAAAAGCTCAAATTCGTGACAGCCAAAAATCTGTTACTGCGCAGAAATCCAAATCTTGCATCAACTTTCAATATAGAACTTTACTTGGCACAACAATGCGATAAAATAAAGATACAAAGGAGTTGCTACAGAAGTAACAAGCACCTTGACTCAAAAAAAAGAAAAAAAAATAACAGAAAATAAAAACAATGGGTTGTCTCCCATAAGCGCTTTTCTTTAAAGCCTTTTAGCTAGGCGTGATTTTGATGTGCATCATATGTATAAGAGTTGAATATAAGAGAGCATCAAAAAGCAAATACCAAACACATTTAATCTAACCCACTTCCTATGCAAAGGATCTTGTAGAAAAATAAATCATGAAGCACAAAGTGACTAGCATAGGAAAGCAAAACAAGTGCAACTTCAAAAATTTCAACATAAAGAGAGGAGACTTAATATTATTGTGATATATGAAGCCGTGTCTCCCTCTCTCATAAGGACCAGTAGGTCTTAAAGTACCCAGCAAATAAAAGCAAATCAAGAGAAAGCTCAAAACTTCATCATAAAGAGAGGAAATTTAGTAACATGAAGATTTCTATAACCATACTTTCCTCTCTCAAAATAATTTTCAGCGGCATCATGAATAAACTCAACAATATAGCTATCACATAAAGCATTCTTATCATGATCCACATGCATAAAAGTATCATTACTCTCCACATAAGCATGAACATTTCATTAGTAATAGTGAGAGTAAAAGTATCACATCCATCATTGTAATCATCATAAATTGGAGGCATAGAATAATCATAATGAATTTTATCCTCAATAGTAGATGGACTGAAAATATCATATTCATCATTGTAAACATCATATATAGGAGGCATATCATAATCAACATAAACTATATCCTCAATAGTAGGTGGACTGAAAATATCACAATGATTATAATCATCATATATTGGAGGCAAAGTATCATCAAAGCAAATTTCCTCCTTAAAGCTTGGGGGACTAAAAATATCATATTCATCACAACCAGCTTCCCCAAGCTTAGACTTTTCCATAGCATTAGCAATAATGGTGTTCAAAGAATTTATAGTAATACCATTGCTACCATCATGCAAACAATCCATAGGTTTTTTAATTTTCTCTTCAAAAGCATCATGTCCTAATTCAATATAAAGTTCATAAAGATCTCTAATTTTTTTGTTGTTTTCCATTAAGCCTAACTAGTGAAATAAAAACAAGAAACAAAAAGATATAATTGCAGAATCTAAAGGAAATACTTCGAGCACTCACACTCAACAACACTAGAAAATAGCTTAGTAGCCAGAGGATGTGAATACCTTTTACCTTACCTCCCCGGCAACGGCGCCAAAAATAGCTTGATGTCTATGCACGCTTCTATTCTTGTAGACAGTGTTGGGCCTCCAAGAGCAGAGGTTTGTAGAACAGCAGCAAGTTTCCCTTAAGTGAATCACCCAAGGTTTATCGAACTCAGGGAGGTAGAGGTCAAAGATATCCCTCTCAAGCAACCCTGCAATTAAGATACAAGAAGTCTCTTGTGTCCCCAACACACCCAATACACTTGTCAGATGTATAGGTGCACTAGTTCGGCGAAGAGATAGTGAAATACAAGTGATATGGATGATTATAAGTAGTAATGCAATCTGAAATAAAATGGCAGCAAGCAAACATGTAGCAGAACTTGTTGTAAACGGTGTTTCAATGCTTAGAAACAAGGCCTAGGGATCATACTTTCACTAGTGGACACTCTCAACAATGATCTCATAACTGAATAAGTAAAAGCTACTCTTAAACACTCTCTTGTTGGATAACAAACACCATTCATTGTGTAGGGCTACAAAAGCACACCTCAAGCCGGAGTAAACAAGCGCCACAACGTCATAAAGGAATCACACACGGTGCACACACTGTCACCTTTACACCGTGGAGAGTACCGGAGTTCATATTAAAGTAACCTATAGAGTGCATAATAGATAAAGAGTAACATCTACATATTCAACTAGATTAGCACAACTGAACACAAGTAAATACTACTCGGGATTATTCTCCTTCTTGATGAAGCAAGAGTACTATGCGTAGGGCTGCAAAGCACACCTCAAAGTCTGAGTAAACAAACACCACAATTCCCAAGAATAAGCCATGATAAATGTCTAAATTATTCATAGAGTCACACAAGTACCCACACTGTCACCTTGATACCGTGTTGTCACAATGACTCCAGAAACTAGACAAAATCACTTGAGTAGCATAAACATTATTAATGTATTCAGCGATACTAGCAATACACATGATCACATAAAGATCACACCATGGAGAGAGAGATGAACCACATAGCTACCGGTAGAGCCCTCAGCCTCGGGGGAGAACTACTCCCTCCTCATCATGGGAGTCAGCAGCGGCGATGAAGATGGCGGTGGTGTCGATGGAGATGACTCCGGGGGCAATTCCCCGTCCCGGCGGCGTGCCGGAACAGAGATTCTGTCCCCCGAAACTTGTCGTCGATGGCGGCGGCGCTGCGGAACTCTTGGAAATATGACTTGGTGTTTTAGGGTTTTCCGTCTCGGGGAATAAATAGGCGAAGGGGCGATGTCGGTGGACCCGAGGGGCCCAAACCATAGGCGGCGCGGGGGCCCCGCCGCGCCGTGTGGTTTGGCCACCTCGTGGCTCTTCGTCTCTCCTTCGGACTCCGTGTACGTGTTGGAAAAATAGGGACGTGGCCTTTTGTTTCGTGCAATTCCGAGAATATTCGCAGAAGTACTTTTCTGAAACCAAAAACAGCAGAAAACAGGGAACTGGCACTGTGGCATCTTGTTAATAGGTTAGTCCCAGAAAATGCATAAAAGTGATATGAAGTGTATATAAAACATGTAGCAATGGTATAATATAAGCATGGAACATCAGAAATTATGGATACGTTGGAGACGTATCAAGCATCCCCAAGCTTAGTTCTACTCGTCCTCGAGTAGGTAAAACGATAACAACAAATAATTTCTGAGGAGACATGCTTTCACACAATCTTGATCAATATATTGCAAGGCTCATGTCATGAATGAAGTGACTCAAAGCAATGGTCTATAGTTTGCTAACAATAGATAAAGAGTAAACAATGAATCATATAAGCAAAAACTTTTCATGAATAGTACTTTCAAGACAAGCATCAAAAAGTTTTGCATAAGAGGTAACTCATAAAGCAATAGATTCAAAGTAAAAGGCATTGAAGCAACACAAAGGATGATTAAGTTTCAGCATTGCTTTCAACTTGTAACATGTATATCTCATGGATAGTTGTCAACATAAAGCAATATAACAAGTGCAATAAGTAAACATGTAAGAATCAATGCACACAAAGTTGACACTAGTGTTTGCTTCTAAGATAGAAAGGAGTAGGTAAACTGACTCAACATAAAGTAAAAGATAGGCCCTTCGCAGAGGGAAGCAGGGATTAAATCATGTGCTAGAGCTTTTTAAGTTTTCGAAAGCATATAGAGAGCACAAAATAAGTATTTGAGAGGTGTTTGTTGTTGTCAACGAATGGTAGTGGGCACTCTAACCCCCTTGTCAACCAGACTTTCAAGAGCGGCTCCCATGAAGGACGTTATCTCTACCAGCAAGGTAGATCATCCCTCTTCTCTTTTGTTTACACATGTATTTTAGTTTCTTTATAGATGACACTCCTCCCAACCTTTTGCTTACACAAGCCATGGCTAACCGAATCCTCGGGTGCCTTCCAACATTCACATACCATGGAGGAGTGTCTATTTGCAAATTAAGTTGCTTACTGATAAATCAGGGCAAAACATGTGAAGAGAATTATTAATGAAAGTTGTAATTAATTGGGGCTGGGCACCCCGTTGCCAGCTCTTTTTGCAAATTATTGGATAAGCGGATGTATATGCCACTAGTCCATTGGTGAAAGTCTGTCAGAAGTAAATGACAAGATTGAAAGATAAAACACCACATACTTCCTCATGAGCTATAAAACATTGACACAAATAAGGAGTAATAAAGTTTTGAATAGTTTAAAGGTAGCACATGAAGTATTTACTTGGAATGGCAGGAAATACCACATAGTAGGTAGGTATGGTGGACACAAATGGCATGGGTTTTGGCTCAAGTTTGGATGCACGAGAAGCATTCCCTCTCAGTACAGAGTTTAGGCTAGCAAGGTTGTTTGAAGCAAACACAAGTATAAACCGGTACAGCAAGAATCACATAAAAACATATTGCAAGTATTATAAGACTCTACACTGTCTTCCTTGTTGCTCAAACATTTTACCAGAAAATATCTAGACCTTAGAGAGAACAAATATGCATCCCAAGTCTCAACAAGCTCTACGGTAGTTCTCCACTACTAGGCTTTAACTACATGATGCAAGAGCTTAAACATGATCTACTTGAGAGCTCAAAACAATTGCAAAGTATCAAATCGAAACAAGACAATGATCTACAAGAATGCATATGTCTTTTCCAATACCAACTACTACATGTAGCATTTTCTTTCTTCCAAACAAACACCAATCAATTTATTTAAACATAAACTCTCCAAATGATAATATAATGCAGCAAGAGAGTATTTATAAACAAGTGCTAACAGCTCGAAGAGATGCATGAAAAACAGGAGCTAAAAGCACTGCAGTAGCTAGTTAAGAATACTCAACAAATATAAGTGAAGAACATGAGTATTCACATGAAAAAGCGGAGCGTGTCTCTCTCCCACACAAGGATTGCTAGGATCCGAATTTATTCAAACAAAAACAAAAATAAAAGCACACAGACGCTCCAAGTAAAGCGCATAAGATGTGAAAGAATTAAAATATAGTTTCACTAGAGATGACCTGATAAGTTGTTGATGAAGAAGGGGATGCCTTGGGCATCCCCAAGCTTAGACGCTTGAGTTCTTGAATATGGTTGGGATGAACCACGGGGGCATCCCCAAGCTTAGGCTTTTCACTCTTCTTGATCACATAATATCACCCTTCTCGCTTGATCCTTGAAAACTTCCTTCACACCAAACTCAAACAGTTCTCATTAGAGGGTTAGTGCATAATCAAAAATTCTCATATTCTGTAATGATACAATCATTCCCAAAGCTTCTGGACATTAGCTACAGCCACCAATGCTTTGTGGAGCAAAGAAATCCACACAAACATCGTAAAAGAGCGAATGCAAAACAAAAGGCAGAATCTGTCAAAAACAGAACAGTCTGTAAGACGAATTTTTTCGAGGCACTTAAGTTGCTCAGATGGATCTGGCCAAATAATGAAAGTTGCGTACATATCTGAAGATGCGTGATTTTTTAGAATTTTTCGAATTTTCTACAGGGAGAAAAGCTCAAATTCGTGACAGCTAAAAATCTGTTACTGCGCAGAAATCCAAATCTTGCATCAACTTTCAATATAGAACTTTACTTGGCACAACAATGCATAAAATAAAGATACAAAGGAGTTGCTACAGAAGTAACAACACCTTGACTCAAACAAAAAGAAAAAAAAATAACAGAAAATAAAAACAATGGGTTGTCTCCCATAAGCGCTTTTCTTTAAAGCCTTTTAGCTAGGCATAGTGATTTTTGATGATGCCTCATATGTATAAGAGTTGAATATAAGAGAGCATCAAAAGCAAATAAAACACATTTAAATCTAACCACTTCCTATGCAAAGGAGTCTTGTAAGAAAAATAAATCAATGAAGCACAAAGTGACTAGCATAGGAAAGCAAAACAAGTGCAACTTCAAAAATTTCAACATAAAGAGAGGAGACTTAATATTATTGTGATATATGAAGCCGTGTCTCCCTCTCTCATAAGGACCAGTAGGTCTTAAAGTACCCAGCAAATAAAAGCAAATCAAGAGAAAGCTCAAAACTTCATCATAAAGAGAGAAATTTAGTAACATGAAATTTCTATAACCATACTTTCCTCTCTCAAAATAATTTTCAGCGGCATCATGAATAAACTCAACAATATAGCTATCACATAAAGCATTCTTATCATGATCCACATGCATAAAAGTATCATTACTCTCCACATAAGCATGAACATTATCATTAGTAATAGTGAGAGTAAAAGTATCACATCCATCATTGTAATCATCATAAATTGGAGGCATAGAATAATCAAATGAATTTTATCCTCAATAGTAGATGGACTGAAATATCATATTCATCATTGTAAACATCATATATAGGAGGCATATCATAATCAACATAAACTATATCCTCAATAGTAGGTGGACTGAAAATATCACAATGATTATAATCATCATATATTGGAGGCAAAGTATCATCAAAGCAAATTTCCTCCTTAAAGCTTGGGGGACTAAAAATATCATATTCATCACAACAGCTTCCCCAAGCTTAGACTTTTCCATAGCATTAGCAATAATGGTGTTCAAAGAATTTATAGTAATACCATTGCTACCATCATGCAAACAAGCCTCCATAGGTTTTTTAATTTTCTCTTCAAAAGCATCATGTCCTAATTCAATATAAAGTTCATAAAGATCTCTAATTTTTTTGTTGTTTTCCATTAAGCCTAACTAGTGAAAATAAAAACAAGAAACAAAAAGATATAATTGCAGAATCTAAAGGAAATAACTTCGAGCACTCACACACTCAACAACACTAGAAAATAGCTTAGTAGCCAGAGGATGTGAATACCTTTTACCTTACCTCCCCGGCAACGGCGCCAGAAAATAGCTTGATGTCTACGCTTCTATTCTTGTAGACAGTGTTGGGCCTCCAAGAGCAGAGGTTTGTAGAACAGCAGCAAGTTTCCCTTAAGTGAATCACCCAAGGTTTATCGAACTCAGGGAGGTAGAGGTCAAAGATATCCCTCTCAAGCAACCCTGCAATTAAGATACAAGAAGTCTCTTGTGTCCCCAACACACCCAATACACTTGTCAGATGTATAGGTGCACTAGTTCGGCGAAGAGATAGTGAAATACAAGTGATATGGATGATTATAAGTAGTAATTGCAATCTGAAATAAAATGGCAGCAAGCAAACATGTAGCAGAACTTGTTGTAAACGGTGTTTCAATGCTTAGAAACAAGGCCTAGGGATCATACTTTCACTAGTGGACACTCTCAACAATGATCTCATAACTGAATAAGTAAAAGCTACTCTTAAACACTCTCTTGTTGGATAACAAACACCATTCATTGTGTAGGGCTACAAAAGCACACCTCAAGCCGGAGTAAACAAGCGCCACAACGTCATAAAGGAATCACACACGGTGCACACACTGTCACCTTTACACCGTGGAGAGTACCGGAGTTCATATTAAAGTAACCTATAGAGTGCATAATAGATAAAGAGTAACATCTACATATTCAACTAGATTAGCACAACTGAACACAAGTAAATACTACTCGGGATTATTCTCCTTCTTGATGAAGCAAGAGTACTATGCGTAGGGCTGCAAGAGCACACCTCAAAGTCTGAGTAAACAAACACCACAATTCCCAAGAATAAGCCATGATAAATGTCTAAATTATTCATAGAGTCACACAAGTACCCACACTGTCACCTTGATACCGTGTTGTCACAATGACTCCAGAAACTAGACAAAATCACTTGAGTAGCATAAACATTATTAATGTATTCAGCGATACTAGCAATACACATGATCACATAAAGATCACACCATGGAGAGAGAGATGAACCACATAGCTACCGGTAGAGCCCTCAGCCTCGGGGGAGAACTACTCCCTCCTCATCATGGGAGTCAGCAGCGGCGATGAAGATGGCGGTGGTGTCGATGGAGATGACTCCGGGGGCAATTCCCCGTCCCGGCGGCGTGCCGGAACAGAGATTCTGTCCCCCGAAACTTGTCGTCGATGGCGGCGGCGCTGCGGAACTCTTGGTGGAATATGACTTGGTGTTTTAGGGTTTTCACGTCGGGGAATAAATAGGCGAAGGGGCGATGTCGGCGGACCCCCGAGGGGCCCAAACCACCAGGCGGCGCGGTGGGCCCCCCTGCCGCGCCGGCCTGTGGTTTGGCCACCTCGTGGCTCTTCGTCTCTCCTTCGGACTCCGTGTACGTGTTGGAAAAATAGGGACGTGGCCTTTTGTTTCGTGCAATTCCGAGAATATTTCCAGAAGTAACTTTCTGAAACCAAAAACACAGAAAACAGGGAACTGGCACTGTGGCATCTTGTTAATAGGTTAGTCCCAAAAAATGCATAAAAGTGATATGAAGTGTATATAAAACATGTAGCAAATGGTATAATATAAGCATGGAACAACATAAATTATGGATACTTTTGAGACGTATCATGGCGCCGCTGACCCCGTACCAGTTGGTGTCGACGCCGTAGGCAGCATTGGCGCCCATCTCTTCTTCTTCGGTCTCATCTTCATCATAGCGGTGCCAGCACTGCGTTGCCGGGTGCCCCGGCTTGTGGCAGATCTGGCAGGTAACACGGTCGCGGTCATTGCCGCCTCTGCCGCCTCCTCGACAGCCGCCACCTCTGTTGCGGCCTTGTCCACGACCATAGCCGTAGCCGCCGCCACCATAGCCGTAGCCGCCGCCACGGCCTCCACCGTTGCGCCCGCGGCCATAGCCGCGTCCACCGCGCGCCTGTCCTCCGCGTCCGCCACGTCCACGCGTGGCCGCGTTTGCCGATGATGCATTGCCGCTGTCTGCTCCCACATCTGCTAACATCTCCATGTGATTGTCATAGGAAGTCACCTGGGAGTACAGATCGCTGACCGTGAGCTTGGCGGTGGGGTTGGCTCCGATCGCGGCGAAGAGAGGGTTGTATGGGTCATCTAGACCTGCAAGGACATACTCGATGAGTTCGTCCTCGTCGATCTTGCGGCCCGCAGCTGCGAGCTCGTCAGCAGTCGCCTTCATGGCGGCGAAGTACTGCGCCGTCGTTTTGCCCTCGCGAGCTTGACACGGAGAGTGGCGATCCGAGTGCTTGATTGGGCGGCGAATATCCCTGTGATCGCCTTCCAGGCAACGGCCGCCGTCTTCAGTCCGATGCAGGAGATCATGATCTCCTTAGACACCGAGTTCAGTAGGTAGGTAAGGACCTGCTGATCGATTTGCACCCAGGCCTCGTAGGCCGGGTTGCTCACCTCCTCCTTGCTCTTGTCACTCTTCTCGATGGTGAGCGTTTTTGCTGGCGCGACGCAGGTCCCGTCCAGGAACCCCATGAGACGCGCGCCACGGATGGCTGGGAGTACCGCTGTCTCCCATAGCAGGTAGTTCTCCCGGGTGAGCTTTTCCGCCATGCCTTGGCTTGGGAGCGGGTTGCTCGTGGCGGCGGAAGAGGATGGGCTAGACATGGATGTGATGGATAGAGGTAGCTCTGATACCATGTGGAAACTCTAGCTAGGTTTAGATTGAACGATGGCTTTGTCTCGCGCATCGGTTGCGTGTTATATAGGCAGCCAACATCGGCTAGGGTTTACATCTAGTCGGTTACAAGGAGGAGATATGGAAGGAGATCAATCTGATCTTATTACGATCGGATCGTATCTGTTACATCAACGTGTCTTGCACGCTAAGCTATGCTAAGCCTATCTCTAACAAGCACATGGACCTGGGGCGGAGCTCACCGGTTGTGGCAGGGAGTCACCGGACGATTTCATCCAAAGAGCACCACCGCCGGCCTTTCTGGGAGTTGCTCGTCTTCTATCCTGACCTACTTTCAATAACAAAAATACAACCTCTGTTTCATGGACACGTTTCTATTCCTCTCAGAACAGCGAGACCGAGCCCATATAAACCCCAACGGCATCTTCTCCCCAACTGGTGACATCCATGCCCCAAAATATCGCGAAGACCTTGACCCCAACATTGTTGTCTCACCGATTTTCCTCATTCATGCCCGAAAGAGGCTATAATGCTATATCCATGTATCAAAGTTGCAAAAGAATAAATGTTTCAATTTAATCCATTGTTGGCCAAAGCTTCACAAAAGTCACAACCCATGAGACTCTATGAATCATCAAGGGGTGGCGGTCACGGGCGGCGATCCAAGCAAAAAGCATGAGAACGTTGATTTAGAAGGGCAAACGTCCTCGACGGCCTCGTAACACCCAACTGGGAATAAGAAAACTTGCAAGAACAGCGACATCATCTTGCTCGATGCAAAAATCGATTGCTGACTTGATGAAGGAGGTCTCATAAACCTCAAATCGCAATGAATTGAAGGAGCAAAACGATGATGAAAGGTGGACGGACTATTTTGGGATGCAAAACGAGAAGCACAATCTTGAAGCGACAAAGATTCAAACCGAGAAGATCAAAGTAGAAGCTGCAAATTTGGCCTAGGCGGTGAAGATCTTGACAACCGACACGAGCAACATGAGCCTGGCAGTGAAGGATTCGTTTATCAAGCTTGTAAGTGCATCTTAGGGAAGAAATATTGATTTCAATACATATATAATGCATAAGAAACTCTTATTCTGACGATAGAACCTTCCTGTACTTATCTCTAATGATGACACGTCAAAACTTCCGGGGGAGGACGAGACCGTGTCAATTGCCATACACTACATAAACATTTATGTTATCCATCTAATCGGCAGTTGCAATGAGGCATAATGGCCTTACAGTTAACCCTCAATGAGGACCTAACAGTTGGGAAATGGATATTAGTTTAAATTTCCTAATAATCTCGTAGTGTGTATTGTATGGAAGAGATTATAGTTACGATATTAGGTACGTGCCTTTCATTCCACGATAATACTACTCAGATGTGAGTGTGTGATTCCTGAAAATGTTAAATCGATCCTTACTGTCGTGTACAATGACGAGCTAACTTTTCCTATCACGCTCTTCATTTCTGTTGACTAGGATCAAAAAAAAATTTGCTGGTCTCATACGATCCTGATTCAAAGCACATGTTTAATGACGTGGAACTTCCAATAGGATTCAGACGGTAAACAAAAATTACATGCCCATGAACTTGCCCAGAAAAAAACAGTAATTGAGATGGAAACTGATGTATATATGCACTTTAAAAACACAAGGGAGAAAACGAACTCTTTCGCAATGGTTTTATGAGGCACCCATGACTTCTGCCAAAGAGGAAGAAAGAACAGGGTGAGTGTTGATTGCATCACATGTAACTTACACCGGTGTAGTGTACATCAACCTCGGGTCCAGCCAGACATTATCTACCGCTCATGTGCAATGGTGGAGGACAAAAATGATTTGCCCCTTATAAACCTCTCGGCGTTCACCTGTTCCACTTCAGTTCAAATAGGTGACATATCACACACACATTCCATGGATAAGACGAGAGAAGAACTTTGAAAACATGAGGGAACATGAGGCATCGGGAGCAGTTGCCTCATTTCGATGAGAGTGATACTATGTCACGTAGGACAGACGCACTAGCTAGAACCGTGTTTTCCCTGTCCAAGGACGGAGCAAGCAACCGTAGAGACGAGGGGTAAACTCCAACTTCTGAGCGAAAAGCGGACAAAGTCTGCGGCTAGAAGATGGAGCCATCGATCTGCCTCTGCCTAGGACATACATGCGTTCTAGACTTCTGGTTGAAGCTAGGGGTAACCGATCTGTTGGTAGTAGCTTTACTGGCTTGTCTATTTGGCCTGCCTATTTCGTAGGCTGATGAGTATTAAAAGGGCCACTTCGAAAATTAGTCATCTCAACATTTTATAGACCGTCTGCTAAAACAAATTATAGAACGAAGCAAAGGCATGTGCTCTTGTATTTAGGGAATCTCTACAAACTAACTCAATAGAGATTTATAATCATCAACATCGTGTTGCTTCCATTAATAGTAGATTATCGCATTCCCATATGTTATTCTCTGTTGGGGACACCTAGTTTTTTTTTTCAAAATGGAGGTTGAAACCTTGACCTTTGTATCCAAATGATGCACACGGCATTTTTATTATTATTATAATAAATCACAAAGCCTTACAAAAAAATACAACCCGAAGCCACCTTCCATACGACAACTGTCGCAAACCTACACGCTTGATGAAGGGCTGGACGTTATGGGATCCGTGTGCTCAGATCTCACACATCAATGCACATCATTGAAAACCGGATGTCTCAGCCAAGCCGCCCAACGGCGAGCCGGAAGTACAAACCAGTTTAGCAGACTCTCAGCGTGCACCACACGTGCACGCTTCAAGCCGCCGGCGGCTTCCGCCAACCCATTTTCAGTAGGAATCAACGCAGTGACCTTGTAAGGACTACCGTTGTGGCACCACCACGACGCCAAACAACACCACCGTCATGCGCACGTCCATCGCCAAGACCCTGCTACGCCACGCTGCCGAGATCCGCCATAGTTGATGCGGCAGATGAAACGATGCCCTCAAGAGGGAGAACGATACCGATAGCGCCACCATCGTCCGATCCGGGAGACCCAGATCTAGGGTTTCCCCCGGAGCATCCTAAGCTAGCAAATGAGATTTGCAACAACAATGCCTTCGACAAGGTAGTGATGCCATGAGGCACCGTCCTAGTCCGCTCCAGACAGTCACGCCTCCCAAACCCATAGCTGACTGGACCGCCATCTTGCCACCGCTTGTGCTCGGTGTGAGATCCCAAGATCCGCCACCACCCACCATGAACCGGCCAACCACCACCGGAAGGAGAGATCGCAGCCACCTTGTCTGGGGCCACTGCCCTGCTGGTGTCCTCGCATCATCTCTTACAAAACTATGCAACATAGTGGCTCATCTCATTTATGTATTTATTTACTAGTCTCTGTGAACTTAAGCTGTGCAAGACACCGCACAATGTAGAGAACTTCATTCTTTTTTTAAACGAAGGCAAAAGCTTTGCCTTTTATATTAATATAGAAGGAGCAAACAACACACGGCCGAGGCCAAAGTAAAAACTAGAAAGCGGTAAAAAGGGGACAACACCGTATCAGCCTATACCATCCACTCTCTCAGAAAGAAAAATCGTCATTTTTCAAACAGTCGTTTGCTCCGCCAGCTTCCTTGCGCCTGCAAGGATCCAGTTCTTTCCCTCGTCTTTGATGCGCTGCCAAAGCATCGTTGGCATAGTAAATTTGTTGTTGAAAATTCGTGCATTACGCTCCTTCCAAATCTCCCAAGTGATGAGGATGATCGCCGTCTTGAACTTCATTCTTTAGATCCCATAGTGGTGTACTAACTAGATGAAGGGAGGAAACAGTGATCGGGCTGGGAATAAGTTTCTAACATAGAAAGACCATAAAGACTTGACGGTAATCAAACTACTACTAAACTTGCACAATGCAAGTAATCTCTGCTGTTTAACCTAGAATAGTGGTGAAGAAACTCTCATTCTGACGGCAAAACCTTCATATACTTATCTCTAATGATGACACCCAAACATCCCGAGGACGAGAACGTGTCAATTGTCAAATACTACTCTACCAGGCCCCGTTTATTGCAGCTACGAGTAAGTATTTGCCAAATGTAGCGTCGGCTACAATGGCGGAGGCACTAGCAATGAGAGAAGGACTATCACTTGCACACAGAATTGGTTGTAATTCAGTCATTGCCGAAGCTGATTCGTTAGAGACGATACAACCCTGCGATGGTAAAGAATCTTGGTGGACAGAATCAGCAGCTATATATGCAGATTGTGTGGATCTGGTCACCCTCATTGGGAACGTATTATTTCAACACTTCCCGAGGGAAGCGAATAAAACTGCACATGAGCTAGCTAAAGTTAGTTTTCTGAATAAATTTCATGTAATTGGGACAATGAGCCCCCTGATTTTATTTTAAACAGCATTATAAACGATGTAATGTATGCTGATAATCAATAAAGCTCCCGGTAGCAGTCCCTCAAAAACAAATGACACCCAAACATCTCGTGGACGAGACCGTGTCAATTCTCATGCACTACTTGAGAATTTGTGTTATCCATCTTGGCGGCGGTTGCAATCAGGGCATAATGCCCTCAAGGCTAACCCTCAACGAGGACTAAACAGTTGGGGCATGGATATTTTTCCAAGCAGGGTTTCAACCCATTTCCATTACTTGAACGGAAATAACAGAGTATTTCAGTTTTTGTTTCAGTAACTAAGAAATGGGGACGGAGGTTGGGACATGGATATTAGCTTAATTTTCCTAATGAATTCGTAGTGTCTATTGCGAGGAAGAGATTATAGCTAGGATGTTCGGTATCAGCCTTACATTCCACGATAATACAACTCTTGATGTGAGTGTGAGTCCAAGGAAAGAGTCCTAAAAATGTTGAATCGATCCTTACTGTTGTGTACAATGACGATCTGAGTTATCCAAACCGTACCTTTTCTCTCTTTCCTATCAGATTCTTCATTTTTTATGGGCTAGGGTCAAATAGCTTTTGTTGATCTCATATGATCCTGGTTCAAAGCACACACGTGGAAAATCCAAATGGAATTCAGCCCCGTAAACAAAATTTACATGCCCATGAAGTTGCCCAGAAAAAACAATCATTGAGATGGAAACTGATGTATGCACGTTCAAAAACTAGGTAGTAGGAAATGAACTCTTTCGCAATGTGCGGTTTAATGAGGCATCCATGACTTCTGCCAGAGAGGAAGAACAAACGGAGTGAGTACGTGTTGATTGCAACACGTGTCAAGTGTACATCAAGCGCCGGCCCAGCCACACATTATCTACCACACTCATGTGCAATGGACAATGGTGCAGGACAAAAATGATTTGCCCCTTATATACCAGTCACACTCAGCGTTTCATCCGTCCCACTTCAGTTCAAAATGTGTAGAGCACTAGCTCATATATATCAAATAGGTGTGATCCCACGCACATAACATGGAGAGGACGAGAGAAGAACTGTGAAAACATGAGGGAACATGAGTCATCGGAGCAGTTACACAACTTTGCAGCCCATTGGTACTGGACAAAACCGTACTGCCTCATATTGAAGAGAATGATATTGTGCCGCGTAAGACACACGCCGTAGCGATGACCGACCTTTATGGAAGGAAAAATGTCGTGCGACGCAAGTCACGTGTCCCCGCGGTGAGGGTTGTCGGAGTCGGTAGAGATGTTCCGCCGGAGTTGAGTACGACGATCGTACGCCCTTATATTAGAGATAGAATCGGATACGTGTACACGTTGTATTGTAACTCCTGTAGCCTGTCGTGCATATATGAAGAGATCGCGTGTGTAGGCTCAAGCCACACAAGGTAACCCTAAATCACGTTTGTTAACTTGGTATCAGAGCCGCACGGCGCCGCCGCTTGCGACGCTCCTTCCGCGAGATCGATCTGAGCGTCTTCCTCGACATGACGTCCTCGGCGCTTCAACTCTCGGATCGCATTGGTCCGCTCATCTCCAATCCTGCAGCCACTGTCGCCGCGACGGCCGTCGTCCCGATTAGCCCTGTCCGCCTAATCCGCAGCAACTTCATGCTTTGGCGTGGGCTGACGCTGCCCAATTTCTCTGGGGCGCAGCTCCATGGTTTCCTTGATGGCTCCATCACAAAGCCAGCGGAGACCACCATTGAGGGCACTGGCGATGCTGCAACCTCCGTCCCCAATCCAGCGTATGCTCGCTGGTGGGTGCAAGATCAGAAGGTCAAGGGTTTCCTGCTTTCCTCCATGGACGATGACATTGCCGTCCAGCTGATTGGCTGCAAGACAGCGTCCGCTGTCTGGTCTGCCGTACACACCATGTTTGGCGCTCAAAGTCGCGCAAACGTGCATCACATCCGTTGCCAGCTCCAGTCCCTGCGGAAGGAAGAGATGACCGCGGCGGAGTACATGCACAAGATGAAGAATCTTGCGGACACCATGGCGGCGGCCGGGTCGCCACTCTCCGACGATGAGCTCGTTGACTACATCATCACCGGCCTCGGACCCTCCTTCAACTCCATTGCTGCCTCGCATACTGTGAACAACACCTCGGTGCCTTACGCCGATTTTTATTCACATGTGCTCTCCTTTGAAGCTCTTCAGTTGTAGCAAGCACAGGCCATGGAGTGGGCGTCTTCGGCGAATGCAGCGTATCGGCCTGGTTCCTTCAGCTCTGATACCAAGTTAACAAACGTGATTTAGGGTTACGTTGTGTGGCTTGAGCCTACACACGCGATCTCTTCATATATGCACGACAGGCTACAGGAGTTACAATACATGGAGAGCGGCGACCCGGCCGCCGCCATGGTGTCCGCAAGATTCTTCATCTTGTGCATGTACTCCGCCGCGGTCATCTCTTCCTTCCGCAGGAACTAGAGCTGGTGACGGATGTGACGCACGTTTGCGCAACTTTGAGCGCCAAACCTGGTGTGACGACTGATATTCCATCCCTTCGCCATGCCATCACTTTTCCGTCTTCTGAACCGGCCACGAGTGATCATGTGCGTAAATACGACTTATCCTACCTGTCCACTAATCCACCTACTCTAGGTGTTGCTCATTCTTTGCAGGAATCTGTCGACATGGTTGCTACACCTGATCCTGCTGCCCTGGTGCACCAGCCCGACGTGCATGTGCATGCATCTGGTGCGTCCCCCGAGGCAGGCTCCCCTGGCGTGAGCGTGACTCCACCTACCTCACCATCGACGGGAGCTGCTGGTCCGTTTTCTCCTTCCGGCCCGCTCTCGGATGCAGCCCAGCAGTCCATGTCGCCTTCTGCCACACTGGTAGAAAATGGATCTATGGTCCCGTTTCGGTTGGGCCATCAGTCCCGGTTTCCCAACCGGGACTGGCCAATCGGGACTAATGCTAGTCCCGGTTGGGCCACGAACCGGGACCAATGGGTGGCCACGTGGCCAGTTCTGCCTGGGCGTGGAGGGAGACTCATTGGTCCCGGTTCTTGTTACGAACCGGGACCAATGAGTGCTTTTTTTTTGGTATTTAGAGTTTAGGGTCTCCCTCTCGCCGGTGCCCCCTCTCCCTCTCGCCGGTGCCTCCGTCGTCTCCCCCTTCTTCGCATCGCCGACGTGCTCTCCATCGTTTCCGTACGCATATTATACGCTCTACTATATACACAGTACATGTTGATGCATATATAATTAATATTCGATCTCTTGCGAGAATACAACTATTTAATTACATGGAGATAGATCAAGCCATCAAGGCATATGTAGTTCATCGTCCGAAGCATAATGTTCTCCCCTTTCATCGATGACCTCCCTAAGCAGAAATCCCGCCAATTCCTCTTGAATTGCTCCTACGCGCAGTTCTGGGTCGATCTTCTCCCGCATTTTGCTGAAAGCAGTTGTTCTCCGCTCAGTGGTCAACTCGCGAATGAACTCGCAAACGTAGAATCCACATAAATTACTCCCCGGTGGCTGCTGCGGACTTTCCACCGTTTTATAAGTTAGCTCATCTTTGAATGGACCTTCTACCTTCTGTTTGAAAATTGTCCAACACCTGCTTTGGCAAAGAAAATGAACAAAGGAGTTATTAATTACTTGACATCAGGGAACGAACGAAAGAGGGCGATATAATGCGATAATGATTGAAATTACTTGTTGAGCATTTCTTTCATGTCGGACCACAACGCTTGGTCCCAACTTAATGAGTCGTGGACTTCAACTATGGACTTGTCAGGTTGAATGCTTAGCAGAATCCAGTGGAACCTGCGGACGTTTACATAAAGCAGACATGCATAGCTCATCAATTACACTTAACATCGAGAAAGCCAAATAAAAATATGTACAAGACAGAAACACTCACCTGAAGTTGTAAGGAAATAGTATTTCCGTACAGAAATGTTGCATGGTTAAAAAGGTGGTCAGGTCATGCTCCACGTCTTTGGGGTGATTGACTAACGTATGTGAATTCACGATATATGGGTCAACGAACCCAACCTCAAAAACTTTAGATCTTTTGCATTCCAGCATCTTCATTCTGCATAATAGCGTACAAAAGGATATATATATAGTCAGGATAATATAATACAGGCAATGAACGAGCTGAGCTAGAGACTTAATTACGAAAATAAATCACTTACAGACAATAGCAAGAGAGGATAGATTTGTCGAGGGCGCGCTTTTGGAATAACTGGAACAGTTCAGTCAGTTGAACCTGTATAATGTAACGTTTGAAGAAATGCTCCACTCTAACGTCCAGCGGAAACCACTCTTTCGCGTCCTTCTTTGATGTGTGCACCAGGTACCAGGTATGCAGATTTCGCATATGTGTTGATAGACCCGTCAGCTCCTCATTACTGACCATAGGCTCCCCTTGGACATATTTCCGTGCCATCTCTAACATTGGCGCATATTCATAGCCTAAAAGTTGACCAAGGCTCATACCCAAGGCGGTAGCCTGTTCCTTGGCCTGAGATACAGTGACACCAAGTTCTTTAGCAGCAGCTATGGCTCTGGGGTCCAATAATTCCAGGTCCTTATCCATAGCGACTCTGAAGTCCTTGTCGACATCGGAACACACTATGAGCGGGGGGACCGATTGATTTTTCTGCTGTCCGAGCTGGGCAATTTGTTTCCCGCTTTTTGCACTTCTTCCCTTGTTCTGCTCAGACTGGGCACGTGCTAGCTTAGTAAGTTCACGACCATAGTCAGATGGCAGATTCATCGATATCTGGGATGGCTGCTCAAGGAAGGACTTTCTCCACTTTTTGGATTTTTCATCGTATACCGGCTTCTGCTCGGGCTTTTTTGGTGCAAAAAAAGCCTTATTGTAGGCAGCCACCTCCGCGGCGTTTTCCGCTACAGTCCTGTCATAAGGTCTAATGGGAAGATTCTTATGAGGTACTGTTGGGAGGGGCGACCTTTTACGTTTCGGTGATCGCTTACCCCTCATAGTACGAGCGGTGGGCGGAAACGGCTGACGCGGCGGCGGAGACGGCTGCGCTGGAGACTGGTGAGGCGGTGAAGAGGACTGTTGCGCTGGAGAATGCTGAGGCGGTGAAGAGGACTGTTGCGCTGGAGACTGGTGAGGAGTCGATGGCCTTGGCTGCCAGTTCGGAAGCACGATGAATTCCTTTGGCCATAGAATGGTCGCTTTCTTGGCTTCTCCAAGTTCAAGCACCTCCCCATCTTCACCTGCAGGGTGTTGCAGCTTCAGCTCCTCATAATCTTTCATCACTTCATCCACCGCGACAACAGCGTAGCCATTTGGAACCGGAGAGAAATGGTAAGTTGGATTAGGTCCAATTGGTACGACATAGCCGACCGCCACCTTCACGGTTAAGTTAAAAACTTTCACATGCATCTCACAAGGTGTGCTCTCCGTGATATCATCCACTGGGTAGCGACGAAGTGGAGCCACTGCATCATCATTACCATCCTGGAGCTCCGTGGAAGCCACGCTGCTTTTCCGATTCGATGGGCCACCGGTACCATCGCATGCAGCTTCTACCATGTGCCGTTGAGATTGGCCGCTAGTACCTTGCTGGCTAAGCACGGCAATTTGTTCCTTCTGCAGCTTTAATTCTTCTTCTATATTACGCAGCCGGTCTGCAGCAGCGCGTGCTTCCATTGCCTCCCTTTCCTTTCTCCTCTGATGGCTTCTATCAGGAAATTTCTTCCTGTGCTCGGGAATCGCAATTGTCTTGGGCTTGGAGCCAGGTACGCCTCGTAACCGTCCGTCGTGTTCCTTATTCCCAAGGGCGCGTGTGAGCTCGTCATCCTCTCTATCGGGAATGAACCGTCCCTCTTCAACATCCTTTACTGCATTTCTAATTTCTTGGATGGGTAGTAGGGGATTATCTTTGTGTCTTCTGTTATATATGCACTTCCCTTCTGCGTCCAACGTGCCCCCATGCCCGTAAAACCAATTTCTTGCCCGTTCGATCCACTTGAGTGGCTCTGGAGTGATCCCATTAGCCAGCAGGTCCGCCTCAAGTTTCTCCCACTTAGGCATGCTACCAGCGTAGCCACCAGGCCCCATAGTATGGTGGTACATCTTTAGAGCAGCATTTGCCGCATTTTTTGCAGACTTTTCCAGAGCTTCCTCTGATTTCTTGTACGCCACAAATTCTTCCCAGTAGTCCTTTATCTTCTCATACCCTTTATCGAAGTCTGGAGTCTTATTTTTCTTGACAAACAGTTTGTTCAATCTTTTCTTCCAGTTCTTGAATAGCTCGGCCATCTTCTTAAGTGCCCAGTCCTTGACTTTTTGCTCCATGATTTTCCGGGCAATCTTTTCTGCCTCATCTGGATCCTCCTCATCTGAATCCACCTCTGGCGCCGGCAGGGTGAAATTAACCATGAGCTTTCTCCAAAGTCTTTCTTTGCCCTCATCGCTGACATATAGCTGTCCTTTCTCCTTTGGCCGATGCCATTCTCGAACGGTGATCGGGATGAAGTCCCTAACAAGAACTCCGCATTGCTTTACCATTTTATTTTTAACACCAGGGGGAGCAGTCGGTGTGCCGTCTTCAGCGACTCTTTCGATCGTGTACCTTTCTTGGTCGCCCAACTTTTTGGCTGGGCCTCGTTTTGTCCTTACAGAAGATTTGCTCGATCCGGAGGGCTAAAAGAAGAAAGAGCGTTAATATATGTATATAGACAGCAGAGGCTTAATTAATACAATCTTCGGCTTCATTAATATATGTATATGCACCTCGCCGGAGTTTGCAACATTTAATGTTCCACCGGAGCCTTCGGCTTCTCCCTCGTCGGCTTCTCCCTCGCTGACTTCTCCCTCACCCCGGCCGTCGGGTTCTACCTCACCGGAGCCGTCTCTTCGGTTGAGAGACTCATCTCCCTCACCGGAGTTGTTCAAAAACTCCGTGGTGACATCGACAATATCTTCCGGCCCGCGGATTATATCCTGGAGGATATTTTCCTGATCTTCGTCTCGTTCCATAGTTTCTGCAAATTAAGAACAATGCACAAAACTTGTTTTAGTCCAAAGCTTAATAACCAAGTTGTAGCTACTGACTAAGTTCCGAAGTATCTAGAAGGCAACACAATTGGATTTGACTCAAAATGATCTACCAAATTCTCTACACATTTGTTTTAGTCCAGAAGCTTAATAACCAAGTTTTAGCTACTGACTAAGTTCTTTTACTCTAAAAATTAAATCCTTTTAGGGTTACACAGTGTTGATTATTTGTGAACTAACCCAATTGGATTCAACTAAATTAGATTAACCAAATGACAATTAAATTCGATGCACTGCAAACAATATGTATGATATGACCAATTAAAGAAATTGAAATGCATCCTAGGTCATGTAGGTCAATTCAAAATTTAGATGTTAATAGAAGTCAAATTTCAAATATAAACACTTATTTAAATTAGCTCCATAACTAAAGGAAATGCATTGAAGTTATTTCCAAATATTCACCAAATTGAAATGTTCCAAAATGTTTGTATTTTGACATAAATAGCTAGCATTTATTTTTCTGTGCATTTTGGTATATTATTCATATTTTTCTGATAAACAGATTAAAAGATATTGATTTTACAAGTTTAAATCATTTTCTGCCATTTATTAATTAAGCTGGGTCCCACCTGTCAGAGATTTAATAATTTCCAAACTCATTTTAGGAAAAGAATAAAAGGCTGACAGCCGGAGCCCACATGTCAAAGACACAGGAGCACCCACGGCGGCTCTGCTCCGGCGAGTCTCGCCGGAGGAGGGCGAGCGGGCACGCGCGACTGGGCGTGTTGCACGCGCACGTGCATGGGGAGTCGTTCGTGGGCGGCACCGTGACCAAATGGTCACCGGAGCACCACCGGCGACGACGGTTTGCGGCGGACGGCGGCGGACATCGACGCGAGGACGAAACAGAGCGCAATAGAGAGGGAGAGAAGGTCCACGAGGACCGCGAGCTCACCAGGAAGCTGTAGAGATGGTCGGCGAGGCGAGGCGAGGTCGAAGACGGCCGGAATCAAGCTCGAACTGCGGTGGCGCAGCGGCCGTGCGGCTAGGGTTTCACCGGGAGAGAGATAGAGAGCACGGGCGTCGAGGGCGCGGCGGCGCGGGCGTCGAGGGTGCCGGCGTCGAGGGAGCATCTACGGCGAGGTCGGGCAGCCTGACGGCGCAATTTCGCTCCGTCGCTTCTCCGGGGACTTAGGCGTTTTCTGCGAATGAATCGGGGAAGGAGAAGGGGAAGCAGTTAAGTAGCAGGGGTCATTGGTCCCGGTTGCTGGCAAGAACCGGGACCAATGCCTCTTTGGTCCCGGTTCTTTCTAGCAACCGGGACCAATGAGAGGGTCAGTTAATGCCAGATCCAGTGGCGCGCCCATGGACTCTTTGGTCCCGGTTCTTTCAGCAACCGGGACCAAAGAGTCCTTTTTCAAAATTATTTCGAACTTTTCAGTTCTGAAATGTTGTTCCCGCCTTTTTTTTTCTTATTTAGGTGTTTGAATATGAATTTCAAATGGTTTTGAATCTGAAAAGACTTTCAACATGAAAAGTGTTTAAATTTGAATAAATAATCCAAAACCATTTTCTGTTTTCTGAAATAATTATTCTAACTATACAAACTATTAACCATTTTGCCATTTTCAATTAAAAATATATTAACTTTATTGCATATTTTGAATTGACAAAACTTTCAACGTGAAAAGTGTTTGAATTTGTATAAATAATCCAAAATCAATTTTACATTATTATTGTCATTTTCAATTTAATATGGATAAATTCATATCTTTAAATCCGTAAGTCGAAATTCGACAAATAATCCGTAAGCAGAAGTAAATGCAGAACAATTTCAGTAAACCTATATTTGTAAGATGAATGTTTGGTGTTGTAAAATGCAGAAGAAAGCAGATAAAAATTATTAATTCATTTATCTTAATGCATTACATAAAAGGTTTAATACATTATTACACATGATACAACGTCTCACAAGCGCTTGAAAGAAACACACCCCTGATCCAACATCACCAACATTATTCTACATAAACGGACTTGCTGGCTCGAAGGCCGTAGGATTAGGGGGAACGGCGGGAGGAGCCAGCCCCGTGGGCGGCCGCCCGGTTCTCGCGCGCACGTTTGCGGCGGAGGGCAAGATCCATGGAGGATGAGTCTTTCAGCGCCCAATCCAGATCGGAAGCCTCCTTCGCCTTGAGCTGGTAGGAAGTCTTGGCTCGCTGGACAGGGTAGTCGCGGACAGACTGGAAGGAGGCTTCCATGGCCTCCTGTATCTGCAACCCACAACCTTCTTCCCCGTCGTCGCTCCAGTCGAAGTCGTCGTCCTCCTCCGCGGGAGGAGCGGCGGCGCCTGGTGGAGGTGCAGCGGCGCCAGGTGGAGGTGCGGCGGCACCTGGTGGAGCAGGAGGCCGGTAGCTGGGCATTCCTCTCCACGCCGGGCTCGTGGGCATACGGCGGGATAGACTCCCGCGGTTGCGCCCAAGCGCGCTCTGCCGAGCACGCTCGACCTCGTCCAGAAGGCGCTGCGGCGGGCGTGGCGGATCCATCTCGTGGAGACGATGCGTTCGTGGCTAGGAATGGTGGATTAGGGTTTACCCCGTCGGCGACAATATATAAAGACCTCCAGGGCAGCGCTGGGGGAGGACACGTGCCCAGGGAAGCGCTGGGGGAGGACACGTGTCGTGACCGCAAAGCCCGTCTTTAGTCCCGGTTGGTGTTACCAACCGGGACTAAAGAAGCACACAGATCGTGTGTTTCTTTCAATCGCTTGTGAGCCGTTGGATCAGGGGTGTGTTTCTTTTGAGGGATTGTGAGCTGTTGGATCAGCAGTATCACGACCACTTCGTGAGCCACATGACCCGGTTGGTGTTACCAACCGGGACTAAAGAAGCACACGGATCGTGTGTTTCTTTCAAGCGCTTGTGAGACGTTGGATCAGGGGTGTGTTTCTTTTGAGGGATTGTGAGCTGTTGGATCAGCAGTATCACGACCACTTCGTGAGCCACATGACCCGGTTGGTGTTACCAACCGGGACTAAAGAAGCACACGTACCCTATATATAGCCGCCCTCCTCAGACAGGTTACTCACTCACACAAAACATTCCAGCGTCACTCGGAGAGGCATCTTTGGGCAACCAGCGGCAAGACGTCTCTGATGACCTGCGACCGTTCCAAACGGTTGCAGATCATCAGAGATGTGTTGCCGGACGGTTGTAGATCATCAGAGACGTCTTGCCGCTGCTTGGATCGAAGTGGCGCTCAAACACAAAACATTCCAGCGTCACTCGGAGAGGCATCTTTGGGCAACCAGTGGCAAGACGTCTCTGATGACCTGCGACCGTTCCAAACGGTTGCAGATCATCAGAGACGTCTTGCCGGACGGTTGTAGATCATCAGAGACGTCTTACCGCTGCTTGGATCGAAGTGGCGCTCAAACTCACGAGCCACCGTCGGGCTGTATGCAGGGGGAACTGTGTTTGGACGGTCGAAGCTGAGGTTTGAGAGGTTCCCACGGGAGGTGTGGGAGCCGACAACCACCTACCACGCGTGTTTCACCGGTCGTCATGCAATTAATTAACAGAAAACAAAAAAGAAAACTCACATGTGATATAACCCATTTCTTCTAGATGGAAACTCCCATTTCGTGTATTATGGTTTTCACCACATAAAGGTTTAATACATTACTACACATCACATAAAGGTTTAATACATTACATTGATTTACATAAAAGCCATGAACCCTTCTTCGCGTATGTCCCTGGCCTATGATCGCTTCAGCCGTAACCATGGAGCATCTTCATTATTTAACGGGATGCTTGGGTCAGTTCTCACTGTGAAGGGCGGAATTTCATCAAACTTATCATAATCTGCTGACATGTCTGTCTTGTCCTCGACTCCCACGATGTTTCTTTTCCCTGAAAGAACTACGTGACGCTTTGGCTCATCGTCTGATGTATTCGTTTGCTTGTTTTTTCTTTTTTTCGGTCTGGAGGACATGTCCTTCACATAGAAAACCTGAGCCACATCATTGGCTAGGACGAATGGTTCGTTCTTGTAACAACCAAGATTCTTGAGATCCACTGTTGTCATCCCGTACAGCTGGTCTACCTTTATCCCTTCTCCATTCATGTTGACCCAACTGCACCGAAACAAAGGGACCTTAAAAGTAGGTCCATAGTCAAGTTCCCATATCTCCTCTATGCGACCATAGTATGTGTCCTTTTGCCCATCGTCGTTTGTTGCATCAAAGCGGACACCACTGTTCTGGTTGGTGCTCTTTTTATCTTGGGCGATCGTGTAAAATGTATTCCCATTTATCTCGTACCCTTGGAAATTCAATACAGTCGAAGATGGTGACGCGGCCAACAAGTAGAGCTGATCTCCGACAGTGGTGTCATTCATGAGCTGTAATCGCAACCAACTGCCGAAGGTCTCCATGTGTTTTTCTTTAATCCAGGAGTCATCCTTCCCCGGGTTCTTGGAGCGTACATAATTCTTGTGTTCCTCGATATACGGAGCCACGAAGGTGGAACTTTGTAGAACTGTGTAGTGTGCTTGAGTTAAAGAATGCCCGTCCCTACATATCAGTGCTTTCTTTCCTAGCGTGCCTTTTCCACTCAGTCTCCCCTCATGCCGCGATTCAGGAACACCAATCGGCTTAAGGTCAGGAATAAAGTCAACACAGAACTCAATGACCTCTTCTGTTCCATAGCCCCTTGAGATGCTTCCTTCTGGCCTAGCACGGTTATGAACATATTTCTTCAAGACTCCCATGAACCTCTCGAAGGGGAACATATTGTGTAGAAATACAGGACCGAGAATGGCAATCTCGTCGACTAGGTGAACCAGGAGATGCGTCATAATATTGAAGAATGATGGGGGGAACACCAACTCGAAGCTGACAAGACATTGGACCACAGCCTTCTGTAAACTTGGTAGAGTTACTGGATCGATGACCTTCTGAGATATTGCATTGAGGAATGCACATAGCTTCACAATGGGTACTCGAACATTTTCCGGTAGAAGCCCCCTCAATGCAACCGGAAGCAACTGCGTCATAATCACGTGGCAATCATGAGACTTCAGGTTCTGGAATTTTTTCTCTGCCATATTTATTATTCCCTTTATATTTGACGAGAAGCCAGCCGGGACCTTGATACTGCTCAGGCATTCAAAAAAGATTTCCTTCTCTGCTTTGGTAAGAGCGTAGCTGCTTAAGTATTGACGCCCTTTATCCGTCTGCTTGTTGTATGGGTCTTTCATACGTTGCTGGTCTGCCCGTGCTTCCGGTGTATCTTTTGTCTTCCCATACACGCCCAGGAAGCCTAGCAGGTTCACGCAAAGATTCTTCGTCACGTGCATCACGTCGATTGAAGACCGGACCTCTAGGACTTTCCAATAGGGTAGCTCCCAGAATATAGAGCACTTCTTCCATATGGGTACGTGGTTGTCAGCGTCATTCGGAACAGATAGACTGCCAGGACCCTTTCCAAAGATTACTTCTAAATCCTTGACCATGTCATATATAACATCACCATCAGGGAGGTTAGGCTTCTTCCGGCGATCTGCCTCACCGTTGAAATGCTTGCCGGGCTTTCTTACGGCATGACTGTTCGGAAGAAATCGACGATGCCCCAGGTACACATTCTTGTTTCCCAAATGTATACTTTCAGTCTTATCTAAACAGTGCGTGCATGCATTGTATCCCTTGTTTGACTGTCCTGAAATGTTACTAAGAGCAGGCCAATCATTGATGGTTACGAACAGCAACGCTCGTAGGTCAAATTCCTGTTGTTTGTGCTCATCCCACACACGTACACCTGGTTCGGACCACAACTGCAAAAGTTCATCAACTAATGGCCTTAGGTACACATCAATGTCGTTGCCGGGTTGCTTCGGGCCTTGGATGAGCACTGGCATCATAATGAACTTCCGCTTCATGCACAACCAAGGAGGAAGGTTGTAGATACATAGAGTCACGGGCCAAGTGCTATGACTGGAGCTCTGCTCCCCAAAAGGATTAAAGCCATCTGTACTTAGACCAAATCTTAAGTTCCTTGCGTCATCTGAAAATGTCGGGAACTCTCTGTCGATTTTTCTCCACTGGGACCCATCGGCGGGGTGTCTCAACTTCCCGTCTTTCTTACGCTCTTCTTTGTGCCATCGCAACAACCTGGCATGCTCTTTGTTTCTGAACAGACGTTTCAACCGTGGTATTATAGGAGCATACCACATCACCTTAGCAGGAACCCTCTTCCGGGGGGCTCGTCATCGCCCTCAACATCACCAGGGTCATCTTGTCTTATCTTGTACCGCAGTGCATTGCATACCGGGCATTTATCCATGTTCTCGTACTCACCGCGGTACAGGATGCAGTCATTAATGCATGCATGTATCTTCTGCACATCTAATCCTAGAGGGCAGATAGCCTTCTTTGCTTCGTATGTAGTCTCGGGCAATTCGTTATCCTTTGGAAGCTTCGGCTTCATTATTTTCAGTAACTTCTCAAATCCCTTGTCAGAACAACCAGTCTCTGCCTTCCATTTCAGCAGTTCCAGTGTGGTACCGAGCTTTGTGCTGCCATCTTCGCAGTTTGGGTACAGCAACTTTTTGTGATCCTCAAGCATGGCCTCCAACTTTAGCTTCTCCTTTTCTGTATCGCATTCTCGCTTTGCATCAGAAATGACCCCACCAAGACCATCAGCGGGCTCATCTGATGCCCGATGTTCACCTCTTTCTTCTTCAACGTCTTCCATAACAGTATCACCGCATTCCTCAGGGAACATAGGATAGTTGTCATCATCCTCCTCTTCTTCATTGTCTTCCATCGTAACCCCTCTTTCTCCGTGCTTGGTCCAACAATTATAGCTGGGCATGAAACCTTTCCGAATCACGTGGTCTTGAATGGTTCTCGGGTCAGAGTACTCCCTGACGTTCCGACACTTCTCACATGGACAAGGCATAAAATTATTCACTTTGTTTGCCTCAGCCACATCGAGAAATTTATGCAGGCCTGCAATAAACTCGGAACTGCGTCGTTCGCCGTACATCCATCGCATCCGTGCATCCATCTGCATCATATATATAATTAAGTTTATCAAATACCATTACAATAACATCTTGAATAGTGAAATGACCACCGTACATCGACACGTGCAATATTTCTGTATCAATTACAGATGAAAAGGATAAAGTTGCTAACCTCGGCCGAGGATATCATTTTGTGTGAACTTAAGTGTGGGTCGGGCATTTCATCGAACACATCTTGTGCGTGGCAAAGGAAAAAAAATAGCACCCACTTCCCACCAATCCAAGAGAAAAAAATTAGAGGAGAGAAGGGGGGTGGGGGTTATTTATAGGCAGGGAGGGGTATTGGTCCCGGTTCTTGGCACGAACCGGGACCAAAGCTCCGCCGCACGCCACGTGTCTGGCTCTGGAGCTTTGGTCCCGGTTCGTGCCAAGAACCGGGACCAATACCCCCAACCGAACCGGGACCAATGGTCCACGGGGCCGTGGCAACTCGAACCGGGACCAGTGCCAGGCACTGGTCCCGGTTTTTACCTGAACCGGGGCTAATGGCTGGGGCGGCCCTGGACCAAAGATGGTTTTTCTACTAGTGCCAGTGGATCGTCACCGGCCGCGACATCTTTGACTGCGGCTGCCTCCGAGTCTCCTGCACCCTCGCCTGCTGATTCGCGTGCAGCGCCTGAACCTGTTGTGCCTCGGCGACGTATACGCCGTGAGAAGAAATTCACCGATGGGACAGTGCGGTAGGACCCGCGACGGCGCGCATTTTTCGCTGCCCCGGTGTCTCATCATGATGCCCTTCGCGAACCTACCTGGCGCGCCGCGATGTCTGATGAATTTTCTGCTCTTCGTCAGACGCAAACCTTGCTGCTGGTTCCTCGTCCGCCTGGCGTCAATATTGTCGGCAGCAAATGGGTTTTCAAGACTAAACATCGTCCCGATAGTTCTGTTGAGAAGCACAAAGCTCGTCTTGTTGCCCATGGTTTCACTCAAAAGCACGGCATTGACTACGGTGACACATTCAGCCCAGTTGTCAAGCCTGCAACTGTCCGTCTGGTTCTCTCGCTTGCTGTGTCACGTGGCTGGACTCTTCGACAGATTGACGTCAGCAATGCTTTCCTTCATGGGTTCTTGTCAGAGGATGTTTACATGCAGCAGCCCCCTGGTTTTGAAGATGCTCAACATCCATCCCATGTTTGTAAGCTGCAGCGTGCTATCTATGGACTGAAACAGTCCCCCCGAGCCTGGTATGCCCGTTTGAGTGGTCTTCTGCTTGATCTTGGTTTCACCTCCTCCAAGGCCGACACGTCTCTCTTTATTTTTCATCGGGATGATGTGCATATCTTCATGCTGGTATATGTGGACGATATTGTCATTGCTGGCTCTACTCCGGCGGCTGTTGAGCGCTTGGTACGCTCCCATGCAGACACGTTTCCCATTAAGGATCTTGGTGTCCTGGAGTACTTTCTTGGCCTGGAAGCGTCTTACAATTCTGGGGGCATGACGTTAACTCAGCGGAAGTATGCTCTTGATCTTCTGCACAAAGTTAACATGGAGAATTGCAAGTCCACTTCTACTCCTTTGGAGCCAAAGGAGCCCCTTGCACGTGATAGTGGTTCACCCTTAGGTACCGAGGATGCTTTCCGGTACCACAGTGTTGTTGGTGGTCTACAATATTTGACACTTACACGCCCCGATATTTCTTTTGCGGTGAACAAAGTCTGTCAGTTTCTCTCTCAGCCTACAGAGGTGCATTGGGAAGCTGTGAAGCGTATACTGAGATATGTCAAGGGAACGATGGATGCTGGCTTGCATATCCGTAAGTCTTCTTCTTTGGGCATCAGCATATTTACTGATGAGATTGGGCTAGATGCGTTGATGATCGTCGGTCCACGGGAGGCTTTGCGATATTTGTTGGTCCAAACCTTATTTCATGGAGTTCGAAGAAACAGCCTACTGTCTCTAGGTTCAGTACAGAGGCAGAGTACAATGCTTTAGCTAATGGAGCTGCTGAAGCTATATGGGTGGAATCTCTCCTCAAAGAACTTGGAGTTTCTCAGCAGCGTGTTCCCATTCTTTGGTGTGACAACTTAGGGGCTACTTACCTAACGGCAAATCCGGTGTTTCATGCTCGTACTAAGCACATTGAGATCGATTTCCACTTTGTAAGAGAGCGAGTCGCCGCTGGTGCCTTGGAGGTGAGGTTTATCTCTTCAGATGATCAACTGGCTGACGTGTTTACGAAACCAGCCACACGACATATGTTAGACCGATTCCGAACCAATCTAAACCTTGTATGTAGTAGTTAGCTTAGATTGAGGGGGTGTATTAGAGATAGAATCGGATACGTGTATACGTGTACACGTTGTATTGTAACTCCTGTAGCCTGTCGTGCATATATGAAGAGATCGCGTGTGTAGGCTCAAGCCACGCAACGTAACCCTAAATCACGTTTGTTAACTCCTTAGTGGCGGCGATCTTCTCTCTTGACAAGGTGGATGGCCATGTACTCCTCAGGCTGCTGGATCTCGAGGGATGGCCGTCGACGTTCGGGTTCTCCGGTGAAATGATCTTGTAGTGCGTATTGTGATGAAGAGATTAGGTATGAGCCTTGCATTCCACGATAGTACTACTCTGAATGTGAGTATGAGTCCAAGGAAGAAGTCCTAAAAACGTTGAATCGATCCTTTCTCATCCTGATCTCGCAAAGGATCAGTAATAGCTGTGTACTCGAGAACTCTTAGTGAAAGAAAAGCACTTTTTCGCTCGGAAGTTAGACCGGCTATGGGGTACAATGACGATCTTAGATTTTCAAACCGTGTCTCCTTTCTTTCTTTCCCATCAAGTTATTCTTTTTTTTTCTGGGCTAGGATCAAATTGTTTTTTACTGATCTCATATGATCCTGATTCAAAGCCTATGTTTAATAGCCTGGAATTCAGACTCGTAAACAAAATATACAAGCCCATGAATTTTCCCAGGAAAAACAGTAATTGAGGTGAAACTGATGTCTGCACGTTAAAAACTAGAGAGAAAATAAACTCATTCGCAATGAACGGTTTTATGAAGCATCCGCGACTTCTGTCAGAGTGGAAGAAAGACCATGGTGAGTGTTGATTGCATCACGTGTCCACTGTACATCAAGCGCCGGCCCAGCCAAACATTACCGCTCATGTGCAATGTGGAGGACGAAAAATGATTGGCCCCTTATATTCCACTCAGCGTTCATCCTTCCACTTCAGATCAATTAAGTGACATCTCATACACACATTCCATGGAGAAGACAAGAGAAGAACCGTGAAAACAATTGGGAACATGAGGCATCGGGAGCACTTACGCAACTTTGCAGCCGACGGGTACAGGACAAAACCGTGTTGCCTCATTTCGATGAGAGTGATACTGTGCCGCAGAGGACACACGCACTAAATAGAACCGTGGTTTCCTTGTCCAGTGGACAGACCAAGCACCAATATGTCTTTGTCACTGTGTGTCCGAGCCAAAAGCAGGCAGAGTTTGAGACTTGAGACTAGAAGATGGAGCCATCGATCTGCCTATGCGTTCTAGACTTATCCTTTTGGAGCTGGAGGCTAGAGGCGACCAACCCATCGGTCGTAGCTCAACTGGCGGGCGTAGTCTCTTTCTTGGTCATCTCAATCTCAACATTTTAAAGAACGAAACAAGGCATATGCTCTCGTTTTCAGGAATCTCTACAAACTAGCTCCATAGACATCTTGTAGTCATCTACATCGTGTTGCTTCCGTTGATGGTATATTATCGCATTCCCCATATGTTATTTTTTGTTGGGGGCACCTAATTAATAACATCTCTTCTGTCTTAATCACAGCTGCAAATATGATGGTGCGATTACCATTTCTGCTGGTAGATGGAAACATAACTGTTGATATAAAGACACATCCAGATCTTCCAACCCTGTTCAGCGACACTATGCCAAAATCCCAGGTTCGGAGGAACTCTGATCACATGGATATTTCACAAAGACCATGACCGCACTCGTAATCCTAGTGCCATCTTTGATTGCACTTCACTACTTATTAGGTGACCAAATGGAGAAGTTGACTGTACTACGACATAACACACCCACCAACATATCTGTTCGATCATCTTCACTGTGGATGTCAACTGTGACCGGGTTCCATTCTAGGAAAGTTAGAGAAGGCGGTTGAGGTCTCATCTACGGTGGTGTACTTCATGTCAGGGTACAGCTCAGTGGCGTCGACGCCGAAGGACGGTCGATCTTGAAGTTAGTCTGGTCACCTCTGACGAAGATGGATAGCGCGAGGGACAGCAAAATGTTGAGGGGGAAGGCCGCCTCTACATACAAATGTTGAGAGTGGTCAGAGATGCAGCTGCAACTACCATGTGTCTGGGTGTACGATAATGGATGTACCTTCGATCCGCTCCAGGAGATCCACCTTCGGGATGCGCGCAATCTGGAAAGCCTTGCCCGCTTTCCTCTCCCACGTTGAGATGAGCTCATTGTGGGATACGATGTTTGCGGGTGGCCTCATATAGAGGATCTTGTTCAGGGTTCTCGGTTCATCAATCGCTCTCACCGTGTAGACAGCTATGTCCTCTTCCACCACAAATACGGCTGTGTACATCAGGTATCAATACAGAATCAATGAAGGATATGACCCTCATGGCCTCATACAACCCTTGGCCAATGACAGTGCAAATTTACCGGAGCAGTAAAAGACTGCCAACTTACCACTCGCATTCCCATCACCTAAGACTGATCTTGTCAGACGGAGGACCAGCCCCAATTGTTGTAACATCACCGATGCTTGGTAGGTAGGTTTCGGCAAATCCGTTGCAAGAAACATAAGTGTGAGGTATACCCTCCGCCTGGATCAGACGGCGGAAGTTGACTTTTCCAGCATACAATGAGGCCGCTGGATCCACGGTGTGAACCCGCTCTACATCAGAGCCGAACTCAGATGGCAGGAACCTCTGTACTGCAATTGTTCAGTGATCTGAAGACATCACCCATCATCAAATAAGAAGGCATGTAGATAACCTGACCTTCACATTGCCGGCCTCCTTGATTGCCATGACAATCCTTGTCTGCTCGGCGAGTTGACGAGGCCCCACAGCCGAGATGATGATGTCTATACTCTTTATGGCTTTAACAAGGCTCTCGTGATTAAAAAAAATATCCCTGAGCAAAAAAAAAAAAGATAACAAGGGAGTAAAGGGAGGAACAACTTTGGAAGTCAGCCTAAATTTTGATCATGTCCTTCAGATGTCACAAAGTACTACCAAGTTAACGATATAGTAGAAAAATCACCTGCGTTGTTAACTCCATTGCACAATGCTTTTATCACTGAATTTCAGTTGGCACTTGAATACTATGCATGAGTATAACATTAAAAAAAACTGGATGTCAAAGCCACCAGCAGTTCAATACTTGTCTCTTCCTATAGAAGGAAAATCAGAATCATTCAAAAAAGTGGGGAAAGAGTAGTCGAATAACAGACAACAGGGGTAGTATACACGTAACTTAATAGAGCAACACCGGAATCGACGAATCTCATGAGTAGCTGCGCCTTGGCTGGATCTGACGGTGTGGCATCCCTGATGAGGACAGACGTTGGGTGGCCATGGCGGACACTCGCAGCAACGATATGCTTGCCAATGTGACCTGTACCACCAATTACAAGGACCCTGCTCATCTCCTCGTCTGGATCCATATTCCAAATTCCAATATCGAATGCTCGACTAGTTTCTGTATGCTGCAGGGTCTTGTTGTGCTTTCAAGTGGTGTGGGCGGAATTATATGCTGTCATGTTCTGTGATAAAGCTGACAAATTCCATCCTACACCAGAATCGATTGACAAGTTTCACCAACCCTCACCTTCCATTTAGTTAGTTCATCTTACTTTGTGAGCACTGATCAGGTCAGGGACATCACAAGTTCACAACTACCAACATAGAAGGACCTTAGTCACATACTCACATGGCAAATATTTTTGTACTTCTAGTTCATCTGTGAAGGTGTTTATCACTGTAGTTCAATCCAGTGATTGCGATATCTTATATGAAAAATAAAGCATGATTATACCTTACATTTGATTAAAGACCACACTGAAAGAAAACATTTTTAAGGAGAGTCTTCACACTGAAAGAAAGCATTTTTGTAAAACACAAAATTAACATTGGGCCACACTGAAAGAAGATAATTTTTAAGGAAGTCCTCAAATGTTAGCTTCAAGGTAAAAAGTCTTATCCATATGAGCAACATGTTAGAATAAAGGAATTTCAGTTACAAAGATTCTACATATTTTGGTAAGTACTGATATGAAATAGTAAGCACTAACAGTAGAGTAAGCATAATACGGAACAGAGGAATCTCAAGGACAATAATAATGTAAATTTCATTGCAACAATAGCATGGCATAAACCAGAATGGTCAAAAGACCACACCCTCAATTGTACAATAAAGCCTAAAGATACAACGGCTAGATAAACCTCACCGTCCCAATCTTCAAAAATCCTTGCACATTTCAAAATAGTGCGGTTCTTTTGAACCTAACCTCCCAAATTACTTCCGCTGCTTCTTCTTTGTATGCTCTACTACTACAGGTTCATGGGTTAGACTATGAATACCTGGAGTTATTGTCATTTGCCATACATTAGTCTCATACTACAGGTTCACAAAATGGCACACTTGATTAGAAACTCAAGTAAAAACACACTAATGCTGCACTCAGCACATCAGTTCAATATTTCTGATAATTCTTTCTTTGCATCACCACTTCTATTAATATACAGAGGACGGTGTGTCTCAAATGTTTGCTTCAAGGTAAGAAGTCTTATCCATATGAGCAAAACATGTTCGAATAAAGGAATTTCATTTACAAATATTATACATATTTTCCTAAGCACTAATATAAATTAGTAAGCACTAACAGTAGAGTAAGCATAATACGAAACAGAGGCATCGCAAGGGACAATAATAATGTAAATTTCATTGCAACAATAGCATGGCATAGTAATCAGATGTCACAAAACAGAACTGTTGGTCTACCAGAGTGGTCAATAGACCACAGCCTCAATTGTACAATAAAGCCTAAGATACAACAGCTAGATCGACCTCACCGTCCCAATCTTCAAAAATCATTGCACACTTCCAAACAGTATGCGGTTCTTTTGAACCTAACCTCCCAGATTACTTCCGCTGCTTCTTCTTCGTATGCTCTACAAGCTCCGCATCATTACCAGTATCGCCATCTCTGCCTCTCTTCTTCTTCCTCTTCTTGTCGCTTCCCAAATCACCATCATCAACTGCCTCTTTCTTCACCTCTTTCTCTTCAGTGTGCTTCCTGTTCTTCCTTCTCTTCTCCTCGCTAGCCAGCCCATTCTCAGCCACGCCAACATGAACCATCTTTTGCTCCGCCTCCTTCACACCAAAATCCTCTTGTTTCAGGTGCTTCTTCTTCTTTCCACTGTCAAGGGATTTCCTGCTCTGCTCCTCGACTGGATCCCCTGTTTCAGCTTCGTCTTTCACACGCTTCTCTTTCTTCTTCCTCCTCTTCTCACTGGCAGGATGACTGGGCGAATCCCCGTAAGGAGAAGCAATGCGTTGCTTCTCCTCCCACGGCTCCTCACCCTCCCTCAACCCCTTCCTCTCGCTGCTCCTCTTCTCACCGGCAGCAGCAATGCGGTACTCGTCCTCATCCTCCACCTTCGGATCCCACCTGCTGTACTCCTCCTCCGCCTCCACCTTCGGCTCCCACCTCTCGTCCTCATCTACCGGCGCGGGCACATGCCTCATCTCGCTCTCGGCGCCGCCGTCACGCCCGCCGTCTTCGTCTTCCTTCGGGGGCCGATGCTTCCTCCTCTCGCTCTCGGCGCCGCCGTCACGCCCGCCGTCTTCGTCTTCCTTCGGGGGCCGATGCTTCCTCCTCTCGCTCTCCCCGCCGCCGTCACGCCCGCCGTCTTCGTCTTCCTTCGGGGGCCGATGCTTCCTCCTCTCGCTCTCCCCGCCGCCATCACGCTGCTGACGCCTGCCGTCTTCCTCTACCTTCGGGGGCCGATGCTTCCTCCTCTTGATCTCGCTCTCGGCGCCGCCCTCCTTACGCTGCTGACGGTCGCGGAGGTTGCCGCGGAAGCGGTGGAGCTCCGCGACGGCCTCGATGGTGGTGCGGAGGTAGGTGGCGGCGTCGGAGGAGAGGAGGGCAGAGGGTGTCACCTTTTCGAAGCGGACGAGGATGCGGCCGGCGATCGAGGACGGCCTGGTGGAGGTGATGGTTCCGGTGACCGCCCTCATCGCCTCGCCGCCGGCCGGTTCGGGGGAGGGGAGCTGGTTTCGTCTGGTAGAGGGTTAGGGTTTTAGGCCGCGGGGTGGGATTTTGGGGGCGAATGCCGCGTGTGGGCCGCCGCAGCCCAATACTGCGATTTGTATGGCAGTGCAGCGGGTTCGGGCTCTACGCCTGAGCTATATCATCTTTTTTTTATGTATGTATTTTAATTTATTTTTTTGTTATGTCAGTAGTGGAGGGGTGGGGCCTCTGGGCGAGGCCAGGTACAGACCCGCACCCCAAGACCGTCCCCACCACTCGTCCACCGCCTTTTGTCGACTCTTCGCCTATAAAATCCCTCCTGACCTAAAAACGACGGCCCTCGAAGGATTTCTCCAGAAAAGTTCCAGGGCTCCGCCGCCACCAAAAATCCTAATTCGGGGAAAGAAGTTTCCGTTCCGGTACTTTGTCGGGACGGGGAATTGCCCCCCGAAGCCATTCTTCACCGTCGTTGTTGCCTCCCATGATGCGTCGGGAGTAGTCCTTTATCGAGTCTGAGGGCTCATGCATGTAGCTATGTGGTTTATCTCTCTCCCATGGTGTGATGTTTCTGTGATCATGAGCATTGTAATCTACTTGAATTTATAGATGTTTCCCCTTCATTATGTTATGGATACACTACTCAGTTGGTTTTATCTAGTATAATTTCCGGAGTCACCTTTGTCCCACGGTGTGAAGTTGACAGTGTGCGTACCGTGTGTGATTCTATGGATAATAGATTAGAGGGATATTTACCATGAGTTATTCTTTGTGTTGGATGGTGCTATGAAATTGTGGTATTTGTTTAGTACTATCTTGGGGTGCTCATAGTGACAGCGCGGGGTGCCTTAGATTGGGTACGACGAACTTTAAGGTGTGTTTTTGTACCCCTACGCGGTAGAATGATATTTCTTATCCAGCAGAAGAATAGTCTCCGAGTAGCATCTAAGTTGCATATTGAAGAGGAAGTTTTATGCATGTGTTCAATCGTGTTACAATTTTTGAGAGTGACCACTAGTGAAAGTATGATTCCTAGGCCTTTTTTCCAAGCATTGAAACACTGTTTACTCTTAGTTTTATTGCATGTTTGCTCGCTGCATTTTTATTACAGATTACAAATACCACTTGTAATCATCCATATCACTTGCATTTTACCATCTCTTCACCGAACTAGTGCACCTATACACCTGACAAGTGCATTGGGTGTGTTGGGGACACACGAGACTTTTTGTATCTTAATTGCAGGGTTGCTTGAGAATGATACCCTTGATCTCTACATCCCTGAGTTCGATAAACCTTGGGTTACTCACTTAAGGGAAATTCGCTGGTATCCTACAAACATGTGCACTTGAAGGCACAACATTGTCTATAAGAATAGAAGCGTTTAGTAGACATCAGGTTCATGCACTAAAACATGTCTAGATACATGTGGACCAAAAAGAGCTAAAATATCTTACATTTTGATACGGAGGGACTATATTTGAAATATTAGTTCCTAAACCTCTCTTAGTTCCCCCCTTCCACACCCATCGGTGCATCTTACATTGTCAAGGTACGGGTATATATAAATAAGTGTACACGTCGTGAGAGTGTATGCAAGTCGACGACCCTCATATCTTTCCGGCAACAGCAGGTGCCATGTCGCCGCCGCCCTTGCTCTCTCCTATGCCCACTTTCATGGATGTGCACCCTTGTGCTCTCCGGCGAGCGTGTGGTGCTCATCGCCGAGTCAGCAACTCTCCGTTTATGTGTCCTTGTGGCGGTGGACTAAGAATTGACGAAATTCAGCATGGCAGCGACCACTGCTGTTGACAACGTCGTCAATGGATGTTGTTTTCTTTCTTGAAGGACTCGTCATGAATCCTTTAACTTCCTGGCCTCATCCTCCTTAACTTCACTTTCGGTGATGTTATTCCTGCTGAGACTTTGCATTGTCTTACTACCTCTTTGTTGATGCTTGTCGCAATCAATCTCAACCTGGCTACTTTTATAAGATGTCAATGTCAATGTGGCTCACTCGGAACCGGCTTGTCAAAGTCTGTGACATGTCACGGGTGTTTCTGGTAATTTCTTCCTCATTACTTGGTTTTGATGTTTTATATTTGGCGCTGACAAAGCTCAGTTTTGGGGGTGGTGGACAGGGCACCACCAGAAGTTGCGCATGGCCTCACTAGTTTTTGGGAATTAAACTCTCTTAAACGTAGTTCCCCTCCTTGGAGGTGTCGTCTTGCCCACCCCCACCCATGTTCGTCAGAACATAGATTGTTTGAATTATTGGGCCAGCCAAATATTCTTTTGACAATGATTTCTAAAGAAAATTCCCATAGATCCATTCATGCATGGCACGGGATGGGACTAAAATGTAGTCCCACATTGTTAGTTTGTAAGACTTAGACCAATATATAATGTTATCTCTTCTAACACTCGTACAATCATAAGAAGAGGACACATAAACCCACACTCCTCCTCTATTGCCCGCCTAGCCACGCCAGGGGTTGCGCGTGCGTTATGTTTCATGAATGAGCCGAGGCGAGGTAGGACCTATGTCACGTGTACGTGTCGCCTCTATAAGAGATCTCCTTAGACAAAAAGAGGATGCAACACAAACACACATGAGACTGCCTCCTGGTTGTAGAGGTTTGCACTGGCTCCCATCCCACCTTAGAAGGCCTCTAGAATCCAACATCTCTGTGATTTTGTACGGGAAAGGGGTGATCCGAAACACTCTCGCTCGACTACTAGCTTCTTTTTCTATAGTTTGAAGGCCATTTTTATCTACTCTTTTATGGATTAAATCATATATAAAGTTTGATAAGGTCATATGCCCGATGTTGATTCGTCGTCTCAGGTTCTCGTAGTTGGTGTGTTGGTGCATGTGGGGATAGTTGGTTAGGACACTTTTGTTATCTTGCTCATACAACATAAGATAAGGCTTCCCCGATGGAATCAAGTGATCACCTTTTGTTTTAGTGCTTTGATTAGTTTTGCTTGTTTCTTGTATCTGCTATAGCCTCTTGTTGTTTCTTTCTTTTTGCACCCGTAATTTGAAGCTAGTAACCTCAATAATTATATGAAGTTTTGTAACACGATGCACCCTTGCACGGTTGGGGATTTATTAATTTAAATTTGGGTTAAAAAGTATAAAGTGCACATATGTTGATAACTAATTAGTTGTCACCCCAAAGAGAAAAGGGGGAATTTGACAAAACGAGCACGACAAACTGTGGAGGATGTAAGAGGAGATGAAGGATGAAAGTAGTCATTAACACACTCTAGAGTTTTCTATTTAGTTATAATTAGTAGTCTCGTACTTTAGAGATCTCGATAAATATGGTAGTTTCATTCACTCAAACAAGTTATAGATAATTTAGGGATCAATGGATAAGTACATATTCCATATAATGCACTAAAGGGCATACATTATTTGTGGTTAAATTGGAACATTTTCTTTGCCTAATTTTTTAGTGAATCCATTGTAATAAAATCAATTATTTCGACATGCTAAATTGAATAAAAATCCTTTTATGAAAACATAATTTCACATTGCTGAGAAAGTGTATTTGTAATATTAAGTGTGAGAGATGCATGCAAATTATGTGAGAGATGCATGCAAATTACATATTTTGATAAACATGAGTGATGACATTTATCCTACTTTTATTTTTGAAAATAAGTATTTCATATTGGATATAACAAAATCAGTAAAAATAATAGTGACCAAAATATTACAAAGTAAAAAGTTTAGCGTAAAATATGAAATGTTTTGTTTTTACATTATCGACACACAAAATCAGTAAAAACTTTAATGACCAAGATATCACCCTCTATGTCAACTTATTATCTCCTCTTTCATGTTTTTGTTGAGTAAAAAATGTCGAGCTCAACCACTCGTGGAGATCGCTTCAATAGAGATCAAGGTCATCGGCATCTACAATTATATTGTACGGGTAGGAGGGTTTCATTGAAAAAGACGGGGCATCGAGGGAAAAAACAATACCATGCATGTTAGTTCATGCTCTTATCAATCGAGAAGGGTTGGATGTAGAGGGCATCATCGATGTTGAAAAGAGTTAGCCCTTTAGGAGTTAGGATTATATACTTTGGATGAATGGGTGTGTAAGGCTGTAACTTAAATATTACAACGGGCTCGAGATATTGTGCACCTTGATCCACCTGTTCGTTTTAAAATGATTTTTAGCCAAAACATAAAAATTAAATTCCGACAACAAAAATGAAAATAAAAATAAAAATGGATTCCAAAAAAGAAACACTTTCAAAGTCAATATAGCAGTGTACCAAATTTTGAATCTAAACCCATGATTTTTCTTAAAGAGTTTTTTACAAATAAATTTCAATCGTGAAGGAAATGTTAAAATTGGAAGTAAGACATTGACACATGATCTATGCAAAATTATTCATTTTGTTTCCATCATAATATGTGTCGAGATTTCACTTGAAGTTATGAGGGTGTCTAATCACCATGAACATATGTAACAACAAAAACATAAAAGTTTTTCGATCATTTGTATCATGATATTAAAGATTGTGATATGATACTTCATCTCTTCGATAATACATGTCTTTTATCATTCTAATGGTAGAGCATAACAAATTTCCAAAGTTTCTATAGTATGGTTTGTTTGCTGAACTTTAGCATAACAGGAAACACAAATTCCGCGCCTGGATCTCTTCAATGTTTCATGTAATTTCCCAAATGTTTCCACAACTTCAGTCCATATGTCTTTGGCCAAAATATTTAAGTAACACATAAACTGAATCGGGTGTCTAAATATCGGGTCACACTATTTGACTCACAGGGAGTAGAATAGTTATTCTACACCCACCCCATATCTTCTCAATTGTAAATAATTTTTCCGTCATGTAAATTTTTCCTTACTTCGTATGTCAATAAGAACGTAATGAAATATCGACATGACACAAAAAAAAATAGTGATGTACAAAAAACATTACTGTAAAATTTTGTGATTGTTTACACTGTTATGAGTCAAATATTTGCATTTTTATGTAGATTTTTTCATTGTGGGAAATGTAATTATTTGTATACCAAAAATAAATTCTGAATAAAACAACTAAAAAATCCCGGGTGCACAATAATGTATTCTGCACCCTGGGTGCTGAATGGTTTTTTTAATTATTGTTCAGATTTCAGTCAATTTAAGCAGAACAATTATATTACTGCGCTTAACAAAAACTGAAACAAATGTTGTATTTTTATGGGATTTATTATTATTGATGCCAGGGTCCCGAAATACTTTGAAACCATACTCAGGATCGCCGTGCTACAACTTTTAAAACCACATTTGGAACAGTTTGCAGCAGGTCGTCCTGTCATGGTACATGGATGATGAACGAGCTCTCTTTTATTTGCACATGTACCGATGAACGGAGCGCGCCGCACGTACCGAGAGATGATCTGCCAACGAGACAAGGACCGGTTACACGCGCCTGTCGGCTGGCGATGGCGCTCATTTCTTTCCAGCGGCAGCAGACTTGTCGCCGCCGCCGGTGTGCTTCTGCTTGTCCTTGCTGGCGGACTTGGCGGAGAGCTTGAGGTGCACGCCGGGGTCCCCGCCGTTGCAGGAGCTTTGCAGCAGCAGCGAGTTGTTGATCACCTGCACGTTGCTGCTGATCAGCGCCGTCATCATCCCCGCCTTGCCGGCCGACTTCTTCCCGTCGCTGCCGCTGCCGCCGTCGAGCCGATGGCCATGACCGTGCCACTCCCCGCCGTCCTTGCTCTTCCCGCCGCCCACCTTCATGGACGCGCCTTTGTTCTCCCCCGCCAGCGTGATCACGCTCGTCGCCCCGCGCTCGTGCCCGGACCCTGATGCGGCGGCGCCGGTGGCCTTCTGCACCATATCGGCCACTCCCGCCTTGATCTCCCTGTGCACCTTCCCGTGCTCGGCCTTGGCCTCCTTGTGCTTGCCGTCCTCGCCGGCATGGTGCTTCTTCTCCTTCTCCTTGTGATCCTTTTCTTTCTCCTTGCTTTTGGTTTCATCTTTCTTCTCCTTGTGATCCTTTTCTTTCATCTCCTTCTCCTCCTTGTGATGGTGCGCCTTGTGTTCTTTGTCTCCGGCCTTGCCGTGGCCGCCGTGCGGCTTGGTCTCAGCAGCAGCAGCAGCAGCTGGCTGTTGCACTTGCGCGATGGATCTCTCCGTGGGCAGGACGACGTCCACGTCCTTCTGCCTTGGAGCAGCTTCAGGCGCAGCGGGCAGAAGCAGAACAACCGGCTTGGCAGCCACCATGGCCGGGAGTGCCGGCGTGGCAGCAAAGCCGGCGTTGGAATTGATGGAAGGAGGCGCCGGCGCTCTGATGGGCGCGAGCGGCGATGTCCTTGACGGAGACGGTCGGGACACCTGGCTCTGTGGAGGAGTAGGAGGAGCGGGGCCTCTCATCGCCGTGGCTGTAGTCGGTTGCTGGCGGTGCTGAGGCGACGGTGACGGTCGTCGTGGCGAGGACGGTGTGACGGACGGCGACGGCGGGGACAGACGCCGGGACTGCTGCGGGCGGACCGGGGGCCGGGACGGGCGGGAGGGTGGCGGCGGCTGCGGGGCACCGCTCCAGTACGGGAACCAGTACCACGGCGGCTGCTGGTTCTGCTCGTCGTCCGCCATGGCCGAGGGCGACGCCGGTGGATTCGCCTCGGGTAAGTTCGCGCGCGCCAAGAAACAAGCTGACACCAGTGATCGATGTATCGATCGATCGCAATGTGTTTGGTTTGCTGATTACTCGGCCTTGCGACGCGCTCCGATTTATAGGGGAGCAATCGCAGTTGCCAGGGGAAAGCAGGGGATGATCATCGGCGGCGGCAGGCAGGCATGGCATCTGATTCTGCGTGCACTCCATCGGGGGTTGCTTTCCAAGCGAGGACGTGCGTAGGCTCGGCGCGCCTTTGCTTTGTTTGCCATGGCGGGTACACTTGGAATATCTGCTCCGGTTTCATTCGTGCCTTTTGGTCGGGGTTTTGTCAGAGTTTGTGCCTCCTGACTCTCAATATTTGTGCTTGCTTTTTGGCTGGTTTTGACAGATTTTACTTTTTTTTTGAGATGGCAGATTTTACTTTTGGTGGAGGAAAAGAGGAAAGATGGGGCCTCCATAGATTATTGGAACATTATGGGCAATCTTTGCAAATTTTAGGGTCAGTTAGTCTTTAGCATGGCCAATGTTAAAACGAATCTGATTAGCGGTTGAAAATATAAATGGTTTTGGAAGTTTGAAGTCAAAGAAAGCTTGACGATGTCAATAAACAAATGCAAAATGTGGGACCAATACTCTTACGAAACAAACAAAACCACAAAGAAATAAATGTACACTGAGATTCCAATTAAAACTCATCTTTAGCTTTTACATTCCTTCTCCCAGCCCCAAGTTTTGTATCAGAGCATAAAGGAGCGAATGATTCAATTGTCCTACGTGATTGTTGTCTTCGACCCTAATGCTCATCTTTCCTAGTCTCGAAATTTTGAAGTTGTCTCATTTCAATGCTACAAGGGCCCATGATCGCTTGAGATGCTCCGATGCCTCACCGCCTATAACTCTTGCTCGTCTTTTTAATCTCTTTTATCATTGACAACCCGAGCAACGGTCATAGGAAACTGGTTCTTCTCGCGACGTTGTAAGTTGGTCCCCAACATTCGCCTTTTTAGTGGCTTTGTCACAACGCCACACGTGTTATGCTAGTGACGTGAAAAAGCAAGATGGTAATTTAATCTCATCTGACGAGACAAATATCAAATTATCCAACTGCCACACTTTTGCCACCAAAATCCATTAATGAGGTGGATTAGGTCTCAAAACACTATTTGAGATATGAAAGAATCAAGATGTCAAATTTACTATCATCAGATGGCACAATACCAAAAACCAGTCACCCAACACTGTCCAGAAGCACCGTGAGTTCATTTTTATCATCTTTTTACTAAGAATTTTTGCACTATAAACCTAGGTTTTGCAGTATTTTAGCGCATGCACTCGCCTATTTTTGTTTGATTTCATCAGGATCCTCAGAATCAAAAGGTTTGAAGAATTCTTGGAAAATCCCTATTTTGGGGAAGAAAATGTGTTGATTGGATATCATTAAAACCTTTCTTACGAAGAGACAAACAATTGAGAAGAAACATGACGCCGCATATGTCGGTGCGTGGTAGGATAAGTCGGTGCATGGTAGGATTGCATGACGCCGCATTCACATGGACAAGTATTTTTGGCATGTGCGATTGGATCTAAGGGATGAAAAGGAACAAAAACCATTCAAAACAGTACCAGAAATATCAACTCCATAGGGCCCGGAGGGAGATCAGCAGAAGGGCATCCACCACGCCATTGATTCGGACAAGGAGGCTACGACATCAATATCCACCAGCACCCATCATTATCTACGCCCTTGTCATCAACTCCCCCATTCATCTTGACGTAACCCCGCCAAAACCTATTGTCGATTCATATTTGTATTGCCTTAATTTCACCTCTTTTCATATGATCACTTCAATGATGTCTTGTGCCCCTATTTCAGAATAGTTTTCCTAGTTCTTGACGATATAGAGGTACCCTAATATTTATAAGAATGGAATGCAATAATATATTTGATCTATGAGGCATGGATGTGATAATGTTCTTCATGATATTGTGTGAATGTCGATGATAATATTTTCCATTGTGGGTATGAAGAATATTGTAGCCCTTGCAAAGCGGAAGTCAGAGGTAAATGGTGACAAAAAATACCTCTCTACTTGGCGGACCATTGGTAATAAAATAACAGAGACTCGTGTACACTATGTTGCATTCCATGTGGAGAGTTTTAATCATTATTGTACTCCGAAGTCAGCATTTGGAAGGGTAATGGTGATTTTACGTGATAATAAACTAAGCCATTAGTACGTATATATTTTTTGCCTCTGCCCTAACATAACACATTTTACGAAGATAAAATATTTATTCTTCATAATTATATTCCATACTGTGGTGAATCGAGAACCCCACAAAATAAACACTCTTGCAGCATTGACCATCACAACACTCTTTGCTTTGAGCCGAATAACCTACGGACTCTACAATAAACCTCTACAAGAGGCAGACGACCATTACTTCAACTATATGTGGGATCGATAGTCTTAAAAATGGCTATAACAATCTTGTGCACCAAGCACCATACATGATGTCAAATAAGCAAAATGGAAATTAACCAACCACCTCATTAATTCATGTCGCCAAAATTGTCCACCCATTATGGCTTAGATCTCAAAGCACTACATATGACTAGAAAGAAGCAAGGTGGTCAGATTATATATCATCTAATGGGCAAATGTTCAAATTAACCTACTGCCAAAAAATTCACCAAAAGTCGTTCACCCAACATTTGTAGGTGTCAAAGCATGATATATGACGTGAAAGGAACAAGATGGTAAGATATTAAGTATCTGATGGGCAAAGTAGCCAACTTACTAAGTTTGACTTCAAGATTTGTTTACCAAATCGGGTTTAGGTCTTAGAAACCATATATGCCATGAAAGAAGCAACATGACAAGATTTCATATCACATGTGTGGCGATAGCCCAAATTAATCAATTGTCTATATTTTCCACCAGAACTCGCCCACATAGCATCCTAGGTATCTAAGCATCGTATATGGCGTGCAAGAGAAAGTTGTTAAGATTTTTGTATATATATTATCTGATTGGGCAATATGCAAAGCCACCAACTACCTCGGCTTTTATTTTGGCATGGCTTGGGTACCAAAGCACCATGCTTGACATACGCGAAGGAAGATGGCAATCTTTATATCATTTGATGGTACATATGCAAATTGATCAACTGTCTTTTTTTACCACCAAAAAATGTTTTCCTGGAGTGGAATGAGACTCAAAGATCTATATATGACGTGAAAGAAGCAAGATGGTATAATATTCAATTAGACAACATTCAAATTAATCAGCTACCTTGATTTTACCTAGCGAAAAGGCATTCACCCAAAGTGGCATAGAGATCAAACAACCATATATGATATGAAATAAGGAAGATGATCATTTTTAGTTATTCAATAGGGAAATATGCAAAGTCACAAAGTTCCTCAGTTCTGCCACTAGAAGTAATTCAACCGGCATGGCTAAGGTCATAATGCACAATATTTGACGTGAAGGAAGCAATAGGGTAAGATTCTATATCACTTTATGGGGACATATGAAAATCAATCCATTTTCCACCAAATGTCATTCTTCAATGCGACGTTGGACTCAAAGCACCATATATTACATGAAAAACGCAAAGGTTGCATATTACCCAATTAGGCAATATGTAAACTAAAAACTGATGTTGGCTTTCGGGTCTTGTAAGAAAACTCCAGCTGTCGCCATATATCTCGCCATAGAAGGGTTTAACCCTTCATCCAAGAAAGCTTTAGGGCATGTAGAAATTGAAGAAACACCTACAAGGAGTTTGGTTTGGCAGCGGAGTTAGACATAGTTGCCCAGTCTTAATGAGAAGGACATTCTTTAGTTCTTACATTGATGTGGACAGCAATAAAAAATGGACCCATGACACCGTCCAGGATTTAGAAATAAGATCATTTGTTGCCTTCCAAATATCCAAAGCATATCAATTAAATTCACTTGAAACTTAAAACTATAGTGGTAAGGAACCAGTGTTAAAATCTATGGTCCAATCTCATCTATGAGTTACTTTAAACTCACTTAGGGGTTATGGTCTAAATCTAGTACTTTTGTGTCTAAATATAGGTAGAGTTGATCATTAGATAAATGTGGGATGCATTGGCAATCATGGGGAACATGCGTGGATATTGCTTAAAAATCTATAATGCCTTCGTGCTCGAGTTCTAAAAGGAAAATATTTTCCTAATGATGCTATCATATCGGCTCGTTATCGCGTCAAGAACTTGAAAGGCAATACTATGTGTTTGTGATGTACTCGAAGAGGGACTGTTCAAGCATACTGGTAATGGGTATATAAGATGGAATGATAAATTTATTCTAATATTACATCACTCAAACCAATAGGAAGAACTAGCGATGTTGAGGATGGTATGGAATTAATTTCATAACTTATTTGATGCAAACATTGGTGATTGAGAGGGGGCAAAAATAAGGGGGTCATTTGTTAGGTCCGGATGGCAATGTTGTGTTAAGTATACCTTGTCCAATGGTTAATTTTGTAGATATTTGGTCCTTGTTTGAGGAAATAATAGTCTGACAAATCATCATACAAGATGCTCGTCAGGAACCCGGTCTCGGGACCAAATGATCTAAACTTCTCAAACTCTAATAATAGGCGTTTGGAAGAAATTGTGGAGACTAGCAATGGTCCCAAAAAATCGTGTATTTTGGTGGTGGTTGTGGTAAAAGAGCTCCTTCCCTGCTACTGTATTTCTGGCAAGGTGGCATGTGATGGATACAACCTCTTAAAGCTTGGTGGATATATAAGAGACATTATTTTATGCTTTTATTGAATGTGAGCATGCCATACTGTTCTGGACAATGTTAGGAACAACGTGGCCTCAAGTTACCCCGGTTGCACCCAAGGAGATAGGCATCTGTCATGGCAGTGGACTAACTAATATTGAATGAAGATGAAGTAGTTTTAGTTACACTGCTTTGATGTATTTGGACAAGCATAAATAGATTAATTTATGCATGGTGAGGGGCAATACCATTCCAGTCGATCACTTTTGCTAGAAGATAAATTTGTACCAAGCATGGAGCTGCCTCCCACCCCCCCCCCCCCCCCCCCCCCCGAGGTTGAATTCCTTTTCTCTTCCATACCTCCTTCAGCAACCTGATTTCATTTTGATAACTTGATCTATTTCAAGGCTAGGAGTTTGCCGAAGAATCCCACATAAAACTCGTATATGCACTTTTGGTGGAACACGGATCATTAGGGGTAGGAATCCAACAAAGATCGTCATATAAGTTCGCACTTTAAATGGGAACAATAGTGACTTGCCTTTTGAAATTCTCATTAAAATAATTAGATATTTTTTTGGAGGATCCCAAGTTTTTGTACTATATATTGTGCCTTGTATCTTTGATAATTGCAGGACAACAATATCAGGATGAGAGACCAGATAATCATAGACACTTTCTCAACTACAATACCAAGGGGAAGACCGAATGCTCGAGTTTCCCCCAACAAATTATAACACACATAACAAAGCATTTGGGGAAACATTTTTAAAATCGTGTAGCAAAAGGCAAAAGTAAGGATAGAGTTGCAAAGCTCTCCAAACAATAGAATTAGGAAAATATTTATTTTTTATGAATATCACTATAAGAACTATCACTCTTTCCCAAATGCACCAAGATGACATAGCAATTGAAGCTTTGTTTATAACATGCAAATCTATGATCTCTTACCCTCCATATTTAAAAGTTTTCCTTATATCTTTCCAAGATCTCATACAGTGGATCTAGAAGAGTGTTGATTCTAAATACCACTCCACCAAAACTTTCTAACTCTAGCAGTAAGCTTGGCAAGTAACTTTTATTAAGAAGAATGTTGGACATGTCATAAACAAAAAATAACTTAATTACAATTAAGCTCACAACATGAGAAATCCCACTTGCTTAATTTATACCCACAAGTATTTCATTTAAACCAATCCGCAACAAAGGCATAAGCAACAGACATATCTATACCTGGAAGAATAAGAGGGTGGCCTAATGAGTAGTACGAGAATCCATGTCCGAAGCATGGAAAATATGTTTAATTGCTGCTTTAGAAAGATATTCATATGCTTGCTGGATAAGATAGCAGTTTTATTCCTTTGGAGTTTGCCCAAAGAGAACATGAATTATTAGTACTTGAGCAATTGTTGTAGCATCATTGTTGAAAGTCGACCCACATAAAATCAAATCATCTGCAAACATGAGAGTGTGGATATGGGGACAAGAAGGATCCATCTGAATGATTGTTAAATTATTAGTCGCCATGACACCATGAAGAGAAATCGACAACTCACTAACGACAAAGGCGAAAATATGCGACGATAAAGGGCAACCTTGTCGGATACCTACCGCGAATACAAAAAAGGTACGACGATAAAGGACACCCTTGTCGGATAACTCAGCTTCCGCAAAGCGACCAAACCGTTGTCCGTTAATGTTAACGGAAAAGGAATCAGTTGTCGTACATTCATTAATATCACTAATGAAATGACCATGCAGCCCTTTACGTGCGAGAACCCTAGACATCAGGTTCCATTCCGTTCCATCAAAAAATTGGTGGGAGTTTTAACATCAAATCCCGATGTCAAGGAGAGAGACGGAATAAAAGGGTAATCCCCTAAGAGCAAACGATGATTAAGTCTATTAGCAAACAAAAACCATGACTACTCCATAAATATAACATAGCAAAGGGAGATACTATTTCGAGGAAAAAACCTCGTCAGAGGGTGGGGAGCTCTCACATTATACTATACAAGAAGAGAATTCATCCGGTTAATAGGAAACCGCACCAAAAAACTATACATCGCCCGGTTAATTTACAAAGAAAAACCGCAAAACCACACACTAGAAATCATCAAAGGCACATACTACTCATCTTTGGACCACCGATTGCTGAGATCTTGCATTCATTCATCTTTGGACCACCTATTGCTGAGATCTTGCATATTGGGTCTAAAGTTTTGAGGAATATCAGAATTTATAGCTTTTTATTTAGAGAATATAAGCGCAATAAAAGTTGCATTCATTCATCTCTGGACCACCGATTGCTGAGATCTTGCATTGCTGGTGATGATTAGAACGGTGAGTAGGCAGGCGCTCAGCCGCCCGTCCAGGTGCGCGGCGCCCGAGGCGTAACGGAGAGAAGACGCCACAGAGGCACACGACGGCAAGCCGACGTTGGATTCCAGCCAGACTGCCGTTCTCTATCCATTGTCGCCATTCGCGTCCGTTTCCCTATATTGTGCGTGGAGTGCTCTTCTTCCTAGGCCACCTAGCTCCACACTCCACTCCACTCCCCAGCCTACTCACAGTCACACCGATACCGTGACCCAGCCCTCTCACCGAACCCTCCGCGCCGCCGCCGCCGGCGTCCGGGACCGGAGAAGACGCCGCTCTCTCCGGCCGGCCGCCACCTAGGATATACCAGCCACCCAGCCCCGCCGCCACCTCTTCCGCTGCCGTTACTTCCTTCCATATCCAGCCCGACCGATCCGCCCACAAAACCCAACCCCTCCTGCCGTTTCCCCCTTCCCATTATTCCTCTCCCCCAAACCCCAGCCCCCGTTTGTTCGCGATGGAGGAGCCCCAAACCCTAGCCGCCGGGGAGCTGGTCTGGGCCAAGACCAAGGGCCGCCACCACTGGTGGCCCGCGCGCCTCCCCGCCGCCTGCCCCGCCGCATCCAAGGACGCCCCCGTCTCCATCTTCGCCGACGACCCCTCCTCCGCCGCCGACGGCGAAACCCGCCGCGCCACCAGCCTCAGGCGCTTCGCGGACCCGGCCGCCGACAAGATGGCGCGGGCCTGCGCGGCCCCGGGGTTCCACGCCGCCCTCGACCTCGCGCACGCCGCCGCCGTCGCGCTCCTCTGCACCGGCCTCACCTGCGCCTGCTCCTCTCCCGCTCCTCCTCCGGCGGGGGCAACGGCGGCCGAGGGTACCGCCGTCGTTGTCTCCGGCGTCGACAACCTGTCCCCGTCCGAGTTCCTCGCCTCCATCCGCCGCGCCGCCCTCGACGCCCCCGCCGTCGGCCTCGTGGACCGCGCCAGGCTCAAGAGCTGGGCCCGCGCGCTCGCGCAGGGCTGGGGCCCGCCGGCCCGGGGCGCTACCCGCGCCGCTCGGTCGAGGAGCTCGTCGACAAGATTGACCTCGACGACCTCAACGAGCCGGCCGGAGACGACGGAGATGCTGCCGATGAGGACCCGGACAAGGTGGCGGAGAAGCCCTCAAGACGCCGCGCCAAGAAGGCGCAAGGGGCGCCCGCGCAAGGACGCCTCCCTCAAGGAGGCCTCTGATGATGCAGGGAGGATGCCGACCAGAGGAGGAGGACGGCGAGGAGAAGGAGGAGAGCCCTGAGACGGCGCTGTCCACGGGGCGGAAGCGGAAGAAGAGCAAGTACCTTTCGTGGCCCTACACCGATCTGAGCTCGTCTGTTCTCCACGAGAAGGTGGTTGTTTCCCCAAAGGAATCGCTGCCCAGTGCTGCTAAGGAGGAGAAGAAGGTGCTGCGGGACAATGTGGATGTGGGGGAGGTCTTGGAGCTTGTGCATAGCTTTGGGGAGGGCTTCTTCCTTGAGAGTGAGTTTCCGAAGGCTGCGGAGCGGTTTCTGGGTTTGCTTAGAAGCTCAACATTCTCCGGTGTAGATGTTGCTAATCTGGTTTCCGATTCGGTGCTGCTCTGAAGCTAGGGAAGAGTGTTTTGGAGAGGAGTAGGAAGAAAGATGAAGGTGGGTCTTCTATCAAGAGGAAGAAGAAGATGGACAAAACATCTCCTACGGCTACGCTTGATTTTCCGGCAGAGAATGTTGATATTCCAGCGGAGAATGTTGTTGCAGCAGAAGACAGTGTGGATGTTGCTGGTTTGGTTTCTGATTCAAGTGCTGCTGTGAAGAAAGGGAAGGGTGGAAGAAAGAGGAGTGCAAAGAAGGACCAAGATGGGAGTGGCGGTTCTTCTGTCAAGAGGAAGAAGGTGGAGAAAACCTCTCCTAAGGCTACACTTCCAGCGGAGAATGTTTCTGCCAGCGCCAGTGTGGAAGGTACTGGTTTGGTTCCCCATTCATGTGCTACTCTTGAGCAGGGAAGAGTGTAACGAAGAGGGGCAGAAAGAAGAAGGATCAGGATGGAAGTGGAGGCTCTCCTGTCAAGAGGAAGAGGATGAAGAAAACCTCTCCAACAGCTATTCTTGACTCTGGCTTAGTAATTACTCCTGCTATTCCGATCAGGCAAATGAGGGCAGAAGATATACTAAGCCAAGTGAAATCAGGAGCTGGTGCAGGCATAGGAGTTGGGATTCTGGATCAGAACAAGTTTGTGTTTAGGAGTCCTATTTCATCTGCAATGCCGGGTGGAATTAAAATGGGTGAGGAGCAGGACCAAGGAGATGGTGGATCTGTTGTGAAGACACCTGTGACTGTTGAAGCAACAATACCTGAAACCAATATGAATGTGGAAAGTGTTGTTGCGGATCTGCCTGCCAAAAGTGTCCAGGCAGAAGAGACAAAGTCTGGAATGGGTATTCAGGTAGATATGAATGTGCAAAGTGGTATTGTAGATGTGCCTATCACAAGCGTCCAGATCGAAGCAATGGAGTTGGAAGCTAATGTTCCTGTACATACAAATGAACAAGGTGTTGTGACAAAGCTGCCTATTCGAAGTGGTTTGCTTCCTAAGGATGGAGGCATTTCTCAGCCCGCAGATGGACATACAGTACTGCAAATGCAGAAGTGCGTGCAGTCCAAGGTGTTGGGGTAGATCTGCCTTTTGTAAGTGGTTTTCTTCCTGATAAGCATGGAGGCATATCTGGTCCGCAGATGGAAATACAGATACTGCAAATGTAGCAGTGCGTGCAGCCCAAGGTGTTGTGGTAGATCTGCCTTACATAACTGGTTTTCTTCCTGATAAGCATGAAGGCATATCTGAGCCTGCAGTTGGAATTACAGATGCTGCAAATGTAGAAGTGCGTACGGTCCAAGAATCTTATGCTTCTCTGGAGGCAATGGTGCCGCAAATGTATAAGAAAGTGGATGAGATCACTACTGGTATAAATGCCAATGCAACGGGCCATGCGTTTAAAGCTGAGGGTCAAAGGGGTGAACAGACTAGCCAGAAGAAGACAGCTGGTGAAGCTATTGCAAATCATGACCCTGCAGTTTATGACAATGGGATATGCTCCGATCCACCTAACTCTACTCCCAAGAGAAGGAACAAGAAAGCTCCACAGTACTTCTCTAATCCAGCAGAAATTCTCTTGGAGTTCACAGATGGTGTCATCCTCCCTTCCAAAGAGGAACTGCTCTTCGCATTTCGCAAGTTTGGCATCCTGATCGAGTCTGTGTCTGACATCTTAGAAGATATCCGTGGTGCGCGCGTCGTGTTCGGGAGAAGCGTCGATGCTGAAGCAGTCTACAGCAAGAAAGAGTCTCCTGGTATCTTTGGCCAGTTTGGGCCTCCTTTCGCTACCCTGAGGAGACTCAACTACCTTCCTCCATTCACGCCGAGCATCCCTCCGCCTCCACCTGCTCTGAAACCTCCGCTTGGCGTTGCTGACATGAGGAAAAACGTGGAGAACATGATCTTGTCCCTGGCTGGTAAGCAGGCGGCGGCAACCTCGTCATCAGCTGGAACGAAGCCTGCCCCGGAGTATCTCCTGGGCCAGATGCAGGAGCTCCTGTCGAAGCTTGACAATATCCAAGCTGGGCCGCCTTCTAGCTCCGCGAGTGGTCCTCCATAAGCCCTACTCTATGATTTCGTCGCTCTGGCTGGCTGGCTTCTCTAGTTAGTGAAAACTTTTTCTTTATGCTGGCTGTGTCTTTTGTTCATTAGAGCTGCTTATTTCCAGTTTATGATACATTAGACCTGTGGACCGGTTCGGCAGCTATGGTCTGGAACAAATGTGAATGGTAGACTTTGTCGTGTCATTGCTTCTGTGCATCGGATCTCCAAATCATTTTAGCATCAAAATTATGTTTTTTTCTGTAGTTTCATTGGGGTTAACATCGCAGCAGTAGGATTTTTACCATCCTGGGCCTGAATTGCGTACATTGGTCTGGGAGAACTGGACGTTGTTGTGACATCCAGTCGAATTCAGCAGCTCATATGAGGAAAGGGATCTCACCGAGTCACTGGTGCTCGTTGTTGGTTAATACCAATGCAATACTTTGGCAGATCAAATAGTTTTCATAATTTTCGAGGTATCTTTCTTTAGAGGGCAGGCAGGTCTGTGATTCTGAGATACTTTTCAAGGTGTCTTATCTGGGAGTGCCTGAACCTGTCTTGTGTGATGGAGATGAGAACATGTAAATTCAGAGGAGCAGCATAAGATTTCCTCGTGCTTTTTTTTTTGGGATCGGTTTGTATATTCATGCAAAGCTGTATGTCTGTTTTGAGGATCCGTCATATTTTTATTCTTTTGGGTGGATTTATATGTTTCCTGCGCTGTCTCTATTGATAGATGTTGGTACAAGTATACATGCACACTAGAGAAAAACTATTGAAACTTATGGTATATTTTTTGAATTCCAATACAATCACGGAAATATGTTTTTCTATACAATTCAAGAACCTAGGTGAAGTAGAACCTTTAGCAGTTCCCATAGCATCTAGAGTCATGGTTAAAAAGTACTAGTACTCTCTCCATTCCGAAATAATTGGAGTTCTATGTTTGTCCTTAGTGAAACGTTTTTTACGTTTGACAAAAATTATAATAAAATGTGTCAATATCTATAACGTAAAATATAATATGAATGCATATTGTATGGATAGTGTATGATGAACCTAATAGAACTAGAATCTTTACTATTCATTAAAGCTGAGTCGGTGGTGATTGTCGTACGTCCTCCCACCCCGCAAGAAAAGGAACATCGCAAAAAAAAAAAAAGAGGGAGACGGGAGACCGCATCATCACGAGAAAACCGTAGAGCGCACGATTTAGCCAAAACTGCTCCCCTCCCGTAGTCCCGCGCAGCGCCGCCACCTCGCACCATTGCTCCACGCCTCCACCCCCTCGCAACCGCCCCCGCCTCCCTCCTCTCTCCTCTTCTACGGCCCCGACGCCGCCCTCCTCCGTTCTCCTCTGCGGCTCTGCCCCGTGATCATGAATACGCTCCACAGCGGCACACCACCTCGCTGCCGTCTCTCACTCACTCTCGCCGACGACTCCACCGCCAGCAACGTCGACAACCAGTCCGGGAACCTCCTCGCAACTATCCAACACCAGCAGGTCGCCCGTGATGCCATCTCACACCAGTAGCTCGTCGCCTCCCCGTGATTGTACCAGTCAATCTGATTTTTCAAGGCAGCGGCAGTTTGGGTTCAGGGACAGGCTGCAGATCGTGTGTTCCTGATCAGAGATTCAGAGGGTTATACAAGAAGAATATCAATGACGAGATCAGTGGCCTCCTAACACTTGGGAGCAAGAAGCTGCCGCTTCACATGAGCCTGGAGGTACATCTTAGAAGTTAGAAATGATTATAATTTTTCTTCAGATTACTTGATAGAGTGTCTAATAATTTTTATTGTGGGTTGTGGCTACAACGTTGTGTATATGTGTTCAGGCTGCAGGAAGAGATGGTTAACAACGTCCAACAGGTGCTAGAACTTCTTCAGCTTGGAGAACGCGAAATTTCTGACCCCTTTTCTTTGTACTTGTTCAAATCATCAAAAACATCCCATTTTCACCAATTCATAGGTACTCTTTTTCCTCTAGCAAATAGACATTTGGGGAAACGAACGTGAAAGCCTGGAGCAGCTGCTCGATCCCATACTATTTTTTGGATGGTATACTTAAGCCACATGTGATTTTAGCGGTTTTCTGACCATTTACATAGAGTGGAAGTGATACCAAAATTTCGAATTCTGTTGCTCTGTTTCAGGTCATTGAAAGCAGTGCTAAGGATCAGCTGAACTCTGGTGATGCAATCCGTGTATCTATCCTTAATATATGTTGTAGGATCATTACCCTGTACGAAAAAACCTGTCAAGAACACGCTGATTGGCGCTGCTATTTTACATGTATAACTTGTCGATTTGGCAGGGTCAAAAAATCCACAAGGCAGGAGCTGAAGGCGTGCGGCTTAAGGGAATGCCATCAATAAGTTGAGTGAGAATGGAAATCAACGGTATGTCTATGGACCATTACACTGAGTTGTTAAATCCGTAATATTCTCTAACTAAACTCTACCAAACTTTGGAATTTTAGCATGAGGTGATAGTAGTCTCATAGTTTTATAAGAACAATACATATAGGTGAAAGAGAATGCTTTGATTTATTATATATGGTAATTATTGAAGTTCCCAGCAACCACAAACAGCTAGCGCTCTTCTTCATTTAGGCTCGGCTAGGATGTAGTGGGCATTTGTCATCGAAGAGTATTGTTGCCTCCAGAATAATTGGAACTTTATTGTCCCATCGTTTCATGACTTCCAGCTGACCTACTTACAAAAATACAGTTATCAAAGGGAAAGAAATATCCGGGTATTCCACTAAGTGTGCATTGTTCTACTACAAATATATATGTTTTTGAATAGCATTTTAAGCAAAACACAATCTTATTATTTTCAGCTACTTTTCTTATACACATGAATTTTACATGCATTGTTTTTACATATGCGGCAAGAAAAACTTTAGGACCGTCGCAACGCACGGGCATTAAGCTAGTTGTGGTAGATGTTGACTTAGGACAAATCTAGAACTTAATTAAATGTAAACATTTTAACATAAGTTGTCTAGCATTTTGTTCTTCGTAACCCTAAAACCTAAACCCTGGAGCCCACCTTCCATCGAATTGTATGCTGACGAATGGTGGATCATCATTATAGATGGGATATTTGGCTATAGGTGTGTTCCTATTTGAAGACATCAACATAAGCTACTCAAGTACATTTTTCTATGCCAGTAGGATTCCATATCTCCCTTCTCAAGAAAGTACTTACCCTAAACCCTAGACCCCGAGTCAACTCTTATTTGATATATACTTGCAGTCTCCTCCAAACAACCAAGAATCTGTGTTTCTTTCCTTTTTGCAAGAAAAAACAACAATTTTTAATGTGATATATGGCGATAAATGTTGTTTCTATCTGAAGAAATCATCATAAATTAACGAACTATGCCATTCGCGGTCCATGCGATAAGATGGTCCCAAGTGGCAGGTGAAATGGTGAATACGCCATTTTTCTAGGTTACTAGCATATTCCATATCTCCCTTCTTAGAAAAATACTTACCCTAAACTCTAAACCTGAAGTCTGACTCTTCTTCTATATATACCGTCTCTCTCCTCCAAACAACTAGTGGTCCTTGTTTCTTTCCTTTTTGCAAGAAAAACAACAATTAATCGTATGCGATGGAACACTAAGTAGGTGAATGTTACACGTTCGAATATGCCCATAGTTGTCACTTAGACACTCCGTCAAATTGGTTTTCTTGACGAACGGTGGGTCATAATAATAGATGGGATACATGGCGATAAGTTTTCTCCTATTTGAAGAGATCATCCTAATTTACCAAACTATGCCATTCACGGCCCATACGATAAGATACTCCAAGTGGCTGGTGAATGCACCATGCTGTCTATGTCACTACCATATTTCGTATCAACCTTCTCAAGAAAATAGTTACTCTAAACCCAGAGTCCACTCTTCTTCTATATATACCGTATCTCTCCTCCAAACAAACAGTAATCCTTGTTTCTTTTTTTCAAGAAAACAAAATCTTATGTGATGGAACACCGAGGGGTCCAAGGTTACACTTTCAGATATGTCCATAATGTTCACTTAAACCTTCAATCGAATTGATATGCTTCACGACCGGTGGGTCATCATAACAGATGGAATATCTGGGAATAGGTGTTTTCCTATTTGAAGAGACAATCATAAGTTACCGAACTATGCCATTCACACTCCATACGATAATCCCTAGTGGCAGGTGCATCGTTGTTTTTTCTACGTCAATAGCATATTCCACATCTCCCTTTTCTATAAAGTACTTACCCTAACTCTAACCCCTAGAGTCAACTCTTTTTCCATCTATACCATCTTTCTTTATTTTTTGCAACTAGTAATCCATGTTTCTTTATTTTTTGCAAGAAAAAAGAACAATTACTCGTATGTGATGGAACACCGGTTGGGCAAGGATTACACATTTGAATATTCCCATAGTGGTCACGTAGACCTTCCATCGAATTGATATCTTCACAAATAGTGGGTCACCATAATAGATCGAATATATAGCGATAAATGTGTTCCCATTTGAAGAGATCATCATAAGAAACTGAATTGTGTCATTCGCGATCCCAAGTGGCATGTGAATACGCCATTTTTCTTCCTTCTCAAGAAAATAGTTGACCTAAAATCTAAACTTAGAGTCCCCTCTTCTTCTATATATATACCGCCTATCGCCTCCAAACAACTAATAATCCTTATTTATTTCTTTTCTGCAAGAAAAATTAATCGTATGTGATGGAACACTATGGATGCTAAGTTTACAGATATGAATATGCCCATAGTGGTCACTTAGACCTTCGATCGAATTGATATGCTTCACCGACCGGTGGGTTATCAGGATAGATGGGATATCTGTCGATAAGTGTGCTCCTATTTGAAGAGATCATCATAAGATGCCGAACTGTGACATTCGCGTTCTATACGATAATATGCTCCCAAGTGGAAGACAAATACACAATTTTTCTATGTCAAGAGCATATTCGTAATCGTATGTGATGCAATAGTGAGTGTGCTAGGGTTACTCATTCGAACATGCCCATAGTGGTCACTTAGACCTTCCACCGAATCCATATGCTTCACGACCCATGGGTCCTCATAATAGATGAGATATTTGGAGATAAGTGTGTTTCTATTTTAAGAAATCATCATAAGTTACTGAACTATGTCATTCATCAGTCCATTCAATAAGATGCTCGCGAGTGGTAGGTGAATACATCATGTTTTCTTCAATAGCATATTCCATATCTCCCGTATTGATAAAATAGTTACTACTCGAGCCACGGAGAACATTAAGTTCTATAAACATGTCCATTGTGGTTACTTAGAATTTCATCAAGCTTAACTATGTTTCTGGTATATGTAAAATATTTTATGTATTTTCATAGAATTTATTTATTAAAAGACGAATCTATGGTAAGATGAGTAAATAACACCGAACTGACCCACATGTTACGACTAATTCGCTACAACCTAGCATATGCATTTATCTTGGTGTTTTGCTTATAAGAAGTGACAAGTGTTCCCCACCTGATGGCCACCCCTCGAATCCTAGGGTTGGAAGCACTCGTTCATCTTTGACATTGTATACCCTCACTAAAATATCTTGTTTTGGGCGCTTTCACTCATGGCATCCTTGACCTCAAACCCTAACCCTAACCTTGACCATGGTTGTCGTTTCTTGCACACGCCAATAAATGTTTTTGGCCGTGTGGTAAAAATATGTGCTTTCTTGCACGACACGACCTGTCGAGGAGATACATGGGCCTGACACGACACGTGGGCCTGACCTAAAGGTCCAAGCAGGACACATCAAGTAAACGGGCCGGCCCGGGAACGTTTAGCACTAATGGGCCAAATTTGGCCCGCGTGCCTATTTTTGCTAAAAGATTGTGAAAATTCTGAAAATTTCAGAATAAATATAGAAAAATGTAAAATGTGATACATGATAAAATAGAGCTTTATTATTAGCTGCCTCATTAAAACCTCCTATCTCCAGTGAGTAAAAAGAGTACAACTTTGCTCTAAAAGTCTAACTTACTAGTTGTCGATTTCTTCCTTCCCAGTCTCTCCTGATGTGAGCTTGGTACTGCCTCTGCAAGTGGCCGGTTCCTCCTCCTCTCTTCACGGACAACAGCTCGAGCACATTTTGCACTTGGCTTTGAGCGTCTCCACACCATGCACTTCGACAACTGTTTCATCAAAGTGTTACCACACCTAGGAGGTTCTTCTAGGCCTAGGGTTTCCAGGAATCTAGTTTTGCTAGGGTTCACCATGTTGTGAAATGAGAGCGGTAGGAACCCTTTTTATACCAGAAAAAAATTGTTTTTAGATTAAAATAGCCTGACGGGCCCTCGCATGCTAACGGGCCGGCCCACACCCTGGCCCAAGTGGCCCAACTCTTTTTTTTTTATATAACCACCCCAACTCGGGTGTCCAAACCCTCGACTCTCTTCCTGCCTCTGCTCGTCGCCGGATCCCGCCGGCCGCCGCTCACCGCCGGCTGATACCGACCTACCACTCTAGGCCCGGAGCCGGGAACCCCAAGGCCGCGTCAGCCCCCACTCCTCAGTCCCCAGGCGAAGGCCCCGCCCCCTTCCTCTTCCCAATCTATCCCACCGCTCGCTCAAGGAGAAGGGCAGATGGCGGCCATGGACGAGGACGTGCGGCTGGACCTCGACAAGCTCCCCATCAAGCGCCTCGAGGCCATCGACGAGTCCGGCAACGAGCACTACCCGCCGTAAGCCGCTCTCTCCCGTCCGTCCCCCTTCCGCCTCCGCCGATCCAAATCGCGTAGTTCTCACGCTGCTCGAGCTGCAGGGACACGAGCAGCGAGGAGCAGCGGCTGGCCGCGATCCGGCGCATCGACTTCTCCTGGGTCATCGAGAGGGACGCCAAGAAGGCCAAGAAGGCCGCGGAGGAGACCGCGCAGCAGACGTGGCCGTGGCAGGGCCTCATGGAGAGCCTGCAGCAGGCGCAGCAGGAGCTCACCGTCGTCCTCGACCTCATCACCACGGTCCGTGCACGCCTGCCTACAGTATACCATCCCCATAAGATGTGATGTTCCTGATTATATTGCGCGCCGTGATGATGCAATGCAGGTCGAAGCAAACGATGCTGTGACAGTCGCTACGGCGAGTAAGCCCAAGTCGACGCCGAACGAAGCCCTGGTCGACATGGCTGTCTCCGCGGCCACCAAGCTCCAGCGACTTCGGGTATGTTGGTCTACCGACTGTATGTAGCCCCTGGACTAGAAAGTTACTAGAGCAATTTCCATCCAATTGGGATTCCTCAGCTTAGTTGTAAGAAATATGGAGTTGAAATAACCTGCAATAGATAATGTTCTGTAATCCCTCAAACCTTTGCTGTATATCTGGCCATGGCCGCTTTTTGAAATTGAAAATTCAGGTGGGGTTTTACCCCCTGTGACCATTCAAAAAAAAGAAGATAATGTTTTGAGTAGCCCATGTTTGAACTTACACCATGGACCTTATTATGCCTCCTTCTGTAATCTTATTTTGTGTTTGTTGGGGCCTTCCAGCATCTGGGACGGTACTTCAAGCAATCGGCCAAAACTATGGAGCAGCAATTCCAGAAGGAGGCTAGGTTCTACGGCTCATTGATCAGGTTCGTCTTGTTGCAGAACCTCTGGTGCTAGTTCACTGATGTCTGTACCATAAACCGCGGTGTTGTTGGATTGGCAGGCTGCAGCAGAACTGGAAAGTTAAGAGGCAGCGTGGGAGTGGTCCAGGAAGCGAAAGCTTCATGTTTGATGTAATCGACACTTCTCAGCTAGACACAGCAGCGATGCCCCGGTTATCGTCAATGTCTTTAATTCCAATCCATCAAGACTCATTGGGTACTTTATCTGTACAAGCCCAGCAAAAGTCATGCCGTTTCTTGAGTCTTCAGTTTCGTGGGGATGGTGACAACGGTGTGGAAAGCTACACTTGCAAAATGAAAGGTGTCTCGAGCACCACTTCTGCTGAGGAAAATGATCCTTCGGAGAATGATGATGTCAATAAGTCTGTCAAACAGGCACATTCCATTCTCCGCAACATCCACCAGTCAATATTTGAGGAGCAGGTTGTCTAAACTCTTATAAATTATTACAAACTTTCCTTTTTACCAACGAGAGATCCATGAAAGTTTATTGTTGTGCCAGATTAGGCCCTATGCTTTCATCGTTATTTACCTATACCGCCTTGTGCTAAGCTTAGTGTATGTCTTTGTAGGTATTTGATATGGTCATCCGTGAGACATTTGTCCAATCTCAAGGCATTAACGTTACTGGAATGCGTGAGGATTTTCTCCAGCTAGCGGTTGGCCAGGAGAGCTTGTTGTGCCTTTCGCTTGTGCATTCTGCAAAGGACAGTGACTCAGAAATGGCAGGCCATGAAGAGCGCACCAATTCAGAGGATGCTGCGAATCTTGTGTTAGCCACCACCAATGGGAAGCAGGAGCCTTTAAAAAGGGATGCCTCCGGGTTTCTTAACCCCAAAAGTCTGGAAATTTACTTGCTACATATGTTTCATGAGAATATTCTTAAGAAAGTCAGGGAGAAATATCGTAATATTGTTCGCTACCCAAGTCCCATTAAGACTGTAGCTGATGATTGTGGCTTGCTAAGTCATTTCTGCATGAAAGTGGCTCATAGGATGTTTTCAAATAAAGTACACCGGGAGCTGGAGAGTGTGGTATAATTACTATTTTTCCTATTTATAAATGCAATGAACTATGTGTGTAGATTATCGTTCTAACTTCCTTTACTGATGCAGGTCAGCAGGGTTCCTTATCTCCATCTATGGTCTCTTCCTACATGGCATTCTCGAACTTCTTCCTGGTCTCTCTGCTTAAGAGTCCCGCAGCCAATTTTGGCTGCTGATCGACCCACGAAGCCTTCAGATAATGACGAACCAAAGTACAAATCCCGGTCACAGTTCAATACGAAGATTATCTTGAAAGATGACCAGATAAGTTTGTTGGGTGAAGGTTCTCGAGCATTGCTGGATCATTGACTAGGAAGACCTCTGATGGGTATTTGATAAACAGTTACAACTGTGACTTGGAAGACCTCCCGACGATGCTTCTTCAGCAGGTAAACTTGTGATGAAACCTTTAAGTTCTTCTTTAACAACCTTACTAGTGTCAGAAGGATTTACGATTGAGAAGATTTAAGCATCATTTGTGCCAGGATAGTGCATGAACCACTTGACTATATTGTAACCAAGATTTAGTAAATGCAGTATCCTATGATTGAGAGCAACGTTCAGTGTTCAGTCTCTGCACTTCGTTACTATATTTTCCTAGGGAAAACCGTCCACTCTATCCATCGTTATTCATTGTACACGAATAGTTTGTCTAACTAGTCGAAATGTTGAGTTCACTATGACTTCAGTGCAGAGAACCTATGATGACACATTTTAGGATAATTGCCGTACTTCCTTAATTTAGAAGTTAATGCCATCACAGTACAAGAAAAATGCAGAGGCTAAAAACATCAACTATATAGTACAAATATGATATCACTTCAGAGTGGAACAAGATGAGTAAGGTGCTATATATTCCAAGTTCCCAACTAATTTTAGTGTGGATGCACTGACTGGAGTTGTCTTCCTCGCCATAGTATTGAGTGTCTGACTGTCTTCACATGCTTGCATCCGCAGGTTGCGAGCCAGGTCATAAACTGGCTTCACGAAGAAGCATTGGTTCTCGGGATGAATGTGACCAGAGATTTCCTGTGCCTTTACTTTGATCTTGACCAAGGAGAGACGCTTGGCCTGGTGGCACACGTTGACCCAGACGACGCATATGGGTGCATTTCGTGGTACCTAACAATCGATCACCCGGTGGAGGATGGGAAGATGCCGACAGACAACCCCGAGTTTGAGAAGCGTAGGTTTCTCGGGTATCTCTCTCTGGAAGTGCTGTATTCTACCCTGATGGACCTGATAAACCTGTGTAACACCGGTGTCCACCGATGAGTTAAATTGTACACTGCTGGAATTATGTAATATTCGTTGAACAAATCCCATGATTGTATTAAACTATTAATCTGCTTTCTATCACATATGAAAGTTGCTGATTAGTACACTGTTGCCTGGTTGTGATGCTCATTTGTTGTGTCTGTTGTGACTACTTATCTTTTAGGGAATGGCTACTGTGATTAGCCGGAGTTGTTCTTGCCACCGTTGCTGGCAAACACGGCAGCAAATGGCATATGCCTACGATTGTCGACATGTCTGGTGGGGAAAGCCACCTAAGAAGGGAGAGACATGAAGAACAAACAACCACAACTATGGCCTCATCTTCCTCTCTACGACGCTGCCAAAAAAACTAGATGTGGCAATAGATCCCTTAGAGCAAGGATAATAGCTATGGCCCGCTGCTGGCTAGAGCTAATGCCATGTCACTTAAAGCCAACATAAATAAGGATCACTATTAAGTTTGCTCTATTAAACATTTAAGCGTTTAATACGTGCAAGACCAACAACGTGACCTTGGACTCGTCCCCTCTCCGCTACAGTAACGTGAGGGCGATTTCTTGAACCCACCTGGTCAAACCACCTCGCCGGCGGCGATTCGCTGGTTCCCCTTCCCTCCGCCGGCCGCTTCGGCGGCGGGAGGGTTGGGGAACCTCGGATCTCGTCGTGTATATAGCGTAGGTTTGAGTAGGTTGCTCACCGGCGGCGTCTTGGAGGCGGAGGTGTCGGCGGTGGGCGTTTTGGGGTCGTCTTCTTCCTCTCCGGTGTCGTCGTTCTTCGGAGCTTCGTCATCAAGCAGGCGACTTCCCGGCGTGCTCGCGGTCCTGGGTGACCGCCGTGCGCGCTCGTTCCCCGGCTGGACTCCGGTGCGGCGGATCCAGATCTTGAAATCGAAGCTTCTGATGTTGAAAGCCGTTGGTGCTGCTGGCTTGGCGATGGATGGAGGCTCTCTGGAGTTCGAGGCTCGTCTACTTCCCGTTCGCAGGGGATCATCTTCGTTCCAAGGTTTGGAAGATGCAGCGGGCGGCGCGTCGTCGACACGTCCGGCTCCTCGTCGGCGTCTCCGTGTTGCAGAAGGAACTGTGTGTAATTTCTATCTTTGTGGGGTGTCTTTTTGTAACTTCTGGTCTTCAATATAATCAGTGGTTTCCCGCAAAAAAAAAGCGTTTAATACGTGCATGTGCATGCTATCTATCTACTGTGCTTGCATGCAAGACCCATTGCCCCATGGGATGGGCAGCACCAGCGCTAGAGCTGGCGTTTTTTGTGCTATAGCTAGGCTCTCTTCTCTCTTGTCTCCTCCACTTAAGATTTTGCTGACGTGGAGTAGCTCATAGCCTTCTTAATATGACCTATTGTACTTACTCTTATGACCGTGACGAGGATAAGCCTCCGATATTCTCCGACAGCAACAAAAAGAACCATGTCAAAGGAGAATTTGCAGGATTCTTAATTGACACCGTCAACACCAAACTGCAGTCATGCGAGGACGGCCAAAACCCGATCCCGTATACTATAGAGCTAGAAACACATGGGGGTCTAGTGAAAATAAAAAATAAATTCAGAAAAAATGGAAGAAACAAAAAAAGCTAAAAAAATAAACATTTGAGACGAGATATCATGTATATGCAAAACCTCAAGTTCTAACCAATAACCATATCGAGAACTGCATGCCTACGGCCTACCGCTATTGAACAGGTTTTGCTAGCATGCACCTATATCATGTGGTTGGCTATTTTAGACTTAGCAGAGTAGCTCTGTTACTGAGCACCAATTATCTGCAGCTCCTTGCGGGCAACATCAGTGCTGAAATTCCAAACCAGATCAATCATTCTTCGGAAGTAAATAAGTTCTACTCTGATGGAAAACAGTCAAGTACTGCGACTCTTTCTCATGGTTTGGACACTGCTCCCGACGCCTCTGACTCCTGCTTTTTTTTGGTACATCTCTTAGAGCAAGTACAATAGTATAGCCGGTTGTTGGCTATAAGATGGTGCCATGTCATCTATAGCCAACCTAATAGCCAACAAGTACAATAGTTGGCTATAAGTATGGACTACTTTATTTATAATTGGCCCACCTTCCACTCTCACAAAGTGTCTAGGAGCATGTGCTGCAGCTGGTTCTTGCATGAGAACCCGTTTCCACTCTCTCCTACTCTCTCTCCTCCATGTAAGCATAAATATAATATTTAAATCCTTGCAGCCTGCTGACTGGATCTTATTGTACTTGCTCTTATGTGTTGTCCCTATCCTCATCACAGTTTTTGTTCATGTGATTGCCAATCACTTTATGTACTCCCTCCGTCCGGAAAATGATGTCTTGGATTTGTCCAAATACGGATGTATGTAGACATATTTTAGTTTGCACATACATCTAAATTTGGACAAATGAAAGACATCTATTTCCGAACGAAGTGAGTATAAGCTAATGGTACTAAGTTACTAACACGTAAGCTGAAGTGTTTCTATACAAATACTGAAAGAGGAGCTTTGCTATATATTGATCCAACGAGCATGCATATAATGATTTGTCTGGACGGAGCATTGAACTTGTTGTTTATAGTCCAGTGAACATGGAGTGTGGTATATGTAAGGGTGAAAACATCATTCACAACCAATGTTTGATGAGTACTCCCTCTCTTTTTTATTACATGGCGTCCTGGATATTTTGGAAGTCAAACTCTTAAAACTTTGACTAACAATATACAAAAAATTATCAATATCTACAATTTCAAATGTATATAATATGAAAATACATTTTATGATGATTCTAATAGTATTAAAATTATAGTACAGATGTTGATATATTTTTCTATATATTTGGCTAAATATTACAAACTTTGACTTTGACTATATCCAAAACGCCATGTAATAAAAAACGGAGGGAGTATTTATTTCTGAGGAGGTGAATACACACGATTGATTGTATCATATATAGGTGCGTAAGTGATAAGAGCATCTCTAGTGGAGCGTGGAAATATGGGCATCTCTCTAATTATATAGACACCGTATAAAAAGTTACTTTTTTTAGACAATACCAGTTTTCAGTGGAGTATCCAAATACAGATTCTCCAGAGATGCTCTAAATAGATTACAGTATAAGGCCACTCCAAATTCATATTCCGCTGACATTGTTTGTTAGGGCATGTACAATGGTAGAAAATGCTGGTCTTCTCTTAACCCTCCACGTCACTTAGAGAAGACAATAAATATTAGTTGTACAATGCATTATCTCTTATTGTCATCTCTAGCAATTAATGAGAACTAATTAAATTTGGAAAGAAATCATGTTAATAAGGGAGAGCATATGGACAATGGACAAAATAGCCTTCTCTTAATTTTAAGAGATCATCCCTTAGCTAAGGGAAGACAACCCTCTCTCTCTCTTCATTCTCTTTCCTCCAACTAAGCAAATATCTGACGTGGCATCTCTAAGGGAAGGCTGACGTCACCGCATTGTACATGCCCTAAGGGCATGATAGATAAGACAATTCTAATAGTACATTGTACATGTATTCTTAATATTTATTATAGTAGACACTAATTTCGTAAGTATACTTAATGTAATTGGATGATAATACTAGATTAGATGACTAATTTATTATACTGCATGTAGTGGATGTTTCTTAGATAATAATTTTCTGTTCAAGGATTACAATTAGTGAGCGACCGATGCATTGTGTATTTCTAGATGGAAAATGATATCGAGATGCCAGCATTTGTGCTTATTTGTTGCATCGACGAATGATCGACGATCAGGGTACATACTCTGATGTGACATGAGAGCTTTCATATAGTCATGTTGTTGATCTTTGTTTGCCTAGTCTTGTAATACACTACTATACTAAAGCTCGTGGGTTTCTCAAGACTACAACAATTCGCTTCCCTCCAGCCTATCTCGAATAGCCACGTTACTCTGGTTGAGTGGTGTGTTTGTAACTCATTGGTCCGAGCTGTGGAACCCTTGTTCTTTTGTCCTTGCTCGTCTGTTTTTTGTCTTATTTGTTTCTTTTGCTAGCCAACAGCCTTAGAGTTCTTTGTTTTCTTTGGTTTTCCCGTTTTGGTTCTTCCAGTGTCACCTCTTCGTGTGGTATCCTGGCTATAGGTTGCTCCTGATTTCCCCAATTTTGGCTTCTCTGCTTTGTTATTTTAATTGTTTTGCCTTTTTCCGTCATCTTGTATCAGAGCTCAAGGTTTTAGGTCACGCTGGGATAAATGGGTAGCACGGTAGTCGAGTGTCGCGACTAACTTTTGACGTGTGTTTGTTGTACTAACATTTATGCGTGTTTCTTGTGCTAACATTTAGTTATATTTGTTAGATTTGTGTGGTTTGATGGCATGACAAAATTATTTTGGTTTTGATTTGTCAAAATTATGCTTGCTAGTTTAAAAAAATGTAAGTATGTTTTGTTGGAATTTCGGGGACGAAATTCTTATAAGGTGGGGAGGATGTGATAACCCGATTTCTCAAGTTATTTTTTTATTTTGGGTAAAATACTTTTTGGCTGCTAATTATTTTATTGTGCTAGTATTTCTAGCTTGTTTTTAAATCTGCATGCATAAAAAAATATATGGATCGGCTAGATTGTTTGTGCATGCTCATTTATTAATTTTTGCTTGTTGTTGGAGCTAACTAGTAGTACTACATACTCCCTCCGTTCGGATTTAATTGACACATATTTTGTTACACATGGATGTATCTAGACATCAAACAAGTATAGATACATCCATATTTGGACAAAACCAAGTCAATTAATTTGGAACGGAGGGAGTAGTTAGTAACAGCGTGGTCTAGAAGGCAAACTCGATGGACAAACTCAATCATTAAGAAGCAGCTACATGGCTGGTTACTAGAGGTGGTGCACGCATGTGCTGGCAGCACAAAGATTAGCTAGGAAGCTCTAGTCCTCCTACGTGCAGCTGTGCACGGTAATTAGCTTACAAATAACTGACACGTGCACTGGAGTATCTGGAAAGGCAACTCTTATCATCAGCGAAGGGTCAAGCCACAGGCGGTGAGGTGAGATATTTATCTGAACATCAAGCGGTCAGGGACAGCAGATATTTTAACAGGCGCCGAGGAATCGAATCCTATAAGAAGCTGGGGTACAGCAAGTGACAATCTACCGCATCTGTGGATCAGATATTTTCCAGGCGGCGGCGGTGACCAACTTTATATGCATATACCCATTACTCTAGCTGCTTCGGAAGCACACCACAAAACCCATCGGTCGATTAGAGCGATGCAGAAGCCAGAGTGAGAGAGAGAGGCTGGACGGGAGGAGCTGCTCGGCGTGCTTGGTGGAGTCAGTTACAACGCCGCCATAGCCGAGTCATACGATGTGGAGGAGAGTTGAGGCGTATACGTACAAGATATGTATTTATACAAGGCATGGTTGTCGGCCCAAGTACTACGGGTGTGGTTGATCCATCAGTATTCGAGGCAAGTGGATGCTTTACTACTCTGTTGATTCCTGCAAGTAGTGCTTTACTAATCCCTTGACTATTGCAAGTAGATTGCTTTACTAGTCTTTCAAATCCTGCTCTATCATCTCTGTTGAGTATCACTTCTGTCCTTGTGATCGTATTACATTTGTTACACATGATATGCTATCCTCTCTGATTATTGTGTTATCTGAGAGATATGGAGATCTCTCATACTTGATTAGATCGGTATGATCTGTTGAGCTCTTGCGGAGGCATGAGCATGATGAGCATCTAGCCATTTCCGTGATTGATCTGTTCCGATATCTTGATCTCTCTTTGTATTGGTGTCACGACGGCAAACGCATTGTACCGGTCGCAGTTCTGGTATGGGACAGTCTGAGCTCTCCGTGAGGGGCGGCCCTTGAATGGAAAGTGTCGATGATGGATCCGTAGGAGCGACCGACATCGAGTAGGTCAAGGTGTCCGGTGTCTGAACGGGTAAAAGGGCTCTGCTCGTTCTGGAGCCTGTGTGGTTCTGGTCGAGGCTGTGGACGTCGGAGTACCTCTCTTAAGAGTGTAAAAGCGTGAATATTCACCCCTGTGAGTCCCGGGTAGGGAACCTTGCTGTCATGTGTGATACTGATACATGGTCATTCACCATTCTTAATTCTTTTTCCTCGGTGAATGATTTATTCCTTTAAATCCAGTTTCCTTGATATTTTCTTTATCGTTTCTGTTGTTATCTCTTGTTTACTTCTGATGTTCTTCCGTTGTCTAGTATGGTATTTACTTGCTGAGTACGATTTGTTTGTACTCACCCTTGCTCCTCTTTATTTTTGGATGATCAGAGTTCGCAGCGGAAGACGACGTCGAATCCAAAGAGTAGGCTGGACCAGTGGGTGGGTTGCGACTAGAGAATCTTTTTATCCTTGTAAATGTAAATAATCTTATAAAATAAATAAAAGAGCTGCTTGAGATCCACTGTGCTGGTTTTATGCCTGCTTTCTAGCCTTGCGCGTGCATAGACTTTCGGGTCTATATGCGTGCGGCGGCTGTCATTCTACAGGGCCATGTCTCGGGGCGTGACATCTTGAGGGCTACGTTTCATTTTCCCTGCCTTATATGGGCCGTGGTAGGTTTAGCTGTCTGTAGCTGGCGTGCTTACGTGCCTGCTGTTTAGTCCACTCGTTGGGTTGGTTGGCTGCTTGGTTTTCTGTTTTCCACGTATTTATTTAATCATTCTTGTCTTCTCTTATTCTAATTATCGGTGGGACCAAACCAAAGAAATATCAGCATCGGCCTTATCCTCTCGTACTCCCTCTCTTTCTCACCTCTTTCTCCCTCTGGTCTTTCTCATGCACACACGGAGACACACAAACTGAACATCTACGGAACATCTCAATCCGCCGGCACCGTGTGTGGGAGAGACAGCCACATAACGGCAACTCAACCCGCCGGTGCCATGCGCGGGAGAGATTTGGGAGGGGGTGCGCCTGGTTGCGATGGAGGGGCAGCCGCCGATGCCACAAGAGAAAGGGAGGAGGAGGTAGTAACATATTTGGTAGCATTGAGATCGGGAGCAACATCGCGTGGAGACCTCAGGAGAGCGGCGGCAGCAGTGAATCGAGTGTTGTTGGAGACACTCCACTAGGACACCACGTCCATCACAAGGCTGTGGAGCTCACCTCTTCGGCTCTTCTATGCAACATAGAAACTGCTGCCGGGCAGAGGAGCTCGAGAGCTCAAAGACGATCAGGTAAAGGTTTTTGGTATGTTGCTACTCCTTATTCTTTCTCCACTTTAACTATGGTTTTTTCCATCTATCCAAGTCATGTCTGTGGCGTTTAGACTGTTATCTAAGGAGATAACATATAGTCAGCTTGGTCCTTTTTTACCAGGGAGGTTAAGAGACAACACAATAATCTCTGGATGGATCAAGGGCAAGAGCATGTATTCCACTCATGTATGTTAGGATGACACTCTTTAATTATTCTCGATGCCCATGCTGCTTGCTTCTGTTTTCTCATTGTTTGTTGTCTCTATTTTTTAAACTAACGACTACTTTTTTGGCCTTTGGTCTTGCCAGGAGGATGTTCATCATATACTAATTTGCTTATTTTTAGTTTTTCCTGGCCCCGTTTTCCATTAAATCTGCCAAATTCCATCAAAGATACTATTCTCTCACCTCGCCACCGACTGGAACTTTGTCAAGGGAAATACCACGATTGGTCGTAATCTTCTATCCGTTACAATTCAAATGAATGTCGCATCACTCTGCTACAACTGAGATTTAGTAACTGCAAGTATCCTAGATTTGATAGCAACGCTCATTGCTCAGTCTCTGCACTTTGTTACTATATTTTCCTAGGGAAAACCATCCACGGTGTCCATCATTCATTCATTCTACATGAATAGTTTGTCTAACTAGTCAAAATGTTGAGTTCGGTATGACTTCAGTGCAGAGAACATATGATGATACATTTTAGGATAATTGACGTGCTTCCTTACTTTAGAAGTTAATGCCATCACACTATAAGAAAAGTGCAGAGGCTAAAAATATCAATGATGTAGTACAAATATGATATCACTTCACAGAGTGGAACAAGATGAGTAAGGTGCCCAAGTTTCCAACTAGTTTTAGAGTGGATGCACTGACTGGAGTTGTCTTCCTCACCATAGTATTGAGTGTCTGACTATCTCCACAAGCATTGCTTTGGGACCCACTTTATCGTAATACTAGTGGAATTTCGCGCGGCGTCACGCCGCGCCTCTGTTGAATGTTTTTATTGGCAGTGTACATTGCTGTTGATTGTGGCAGTGTACGCTGTTGATGGTACTGTATCTCATATCAGGTGGATGATCGTGTATTTTTGTGTGTATATGGGTTTTATGTAGGTAAGTAATTACGTGTATGTGTGGTGGATTGTAAATGTGAAAAACTTTGCCTCTGATGATTTGTTACAGATAAAAGTATTATGGTGGATGAAAGACATAGTAGATGAAGTAGTTGTATGGGAAGGTTTACAGAGAATGACACAAACCTCAGTTGTTTTGTACAATAAGTATTTATATAAGCAGTAATTAGTCGGCCCCCATCATTAATATAAAATTAACCGTAGGGGATTTCCCTACGGTCCTGGTATTAAAAAAAATTAATCAGGTACCTTCCTTTTAGCGGAGAACTAATGAGATAGCAACACGTGTATTCGTGTGTAAATATGGATTAACTGATAAACACCATCAAAAGGGTTTATCTCTTTAAGGAACGGATAATCAAATAAGATGCAAGAAAGACACACTACAACAGAAGATAAATGTATTAGCATTCATATATAATATCTTCAGTAGTTTCGTGAACCAAGGAAAATTAAGTTTAGAACATACTATCCAAAGCATGTGAGTGCCTTCACTTGCATCATCCCTAGTTATCCGGATCAGCAAATTTTTCTGTACTTAAATTGGAGCATATCCTGGCAAAAGCTTCAAAAAGCATGAAATTAGGTAAGTAACCATTGTACTATAACTTGTTAATGTAAAAGTCTCGAAGAAAATTAGAGCATATCATGGCAACATCCAAATTATATTTCGATAAAATCTGAAAAAGAAGCGACACTATGTAACCATAAACTCATCATAAAACAGAAAATGAATAGCAGTACACTTGCTATAGGATGCAAGAAAACAGAGCCATCCATGGATACTCAGTTGATATGAAAGGAGCATGCACATGAATCTGAACAATTAGGATATTTCTCAGTCCTCAATTATCGTATTTAGAAACTGACAAAATTAAAGCATTGGCCGTCATAAGCAGTGCAGTGCACCACAATACAATCAAAATGAAGAGACTGCATATAACGTAGAAGTTCCATTTATAATTGACATTCACATGCACCCAACAATTAAGTTACAATCCTGCAGTGTCACCAAAAAAACCATAGAACAGATCAGAACCAAAGCCTTAGTCATCCAGTGAAAGAGTCATAGCAAATATAGTAAAAGAAGCAAAAAAGGTGCAAGCCTGAGTTAACCCATAAAAGAAGAAACCGAACAACAGCCAACTAAAACCTGCGCTAAAAATAAGCGTGAATCTGAAAGAGAAACTGGGACAAAGGGATACTGATCAGCACAACCCTCACCTTGTTTTTGACTTTGCTGCTGCATCTTTGCCATTTTTAATTACCCTTTGATATCTCTAAACTATGTTGATCATAAATTGCTCTATAGAGATCATGAATTGTTCAAGTAACAAATGGCAATATAGAAAATGAGCCTTTATGTAGGAGGACACCAACCAAAAGCAAAACAACTTAAATACATATCTTTTTCATTAAGATCCCACCTGATCGCTGAAACTGAAACATGAGGTGTTAACTTATGTAGGACATTTAAATAAATAGGGTAGTACAACTGAAAATGGCCACAACTTCTAATGAGCCGTAAGATCATCTATTTTGGATCTATAAGCAAAACATGTTGGCCGTAAGATCATCTATTTTGGATCTATAAGCAAAACATGTTGGTTCAAAATTAACATAAGGCCAGAAACTCTACATATATGAAGGTTTGAGACCTCAATGCTCCAATATCTTATTAATAAAGGCTCTGGTGAAGTCGACCAATAAGCCGTATGGGCTAATGCAGCCCATATTTTTTCAATTAGGAAAGAAAGGATAAAATAAATTGATCAGGATAAAAAAGGAATGTATGATCTGAAAGACATACGCACCATTGAAAGCACTTTTGCTGAGTAGTATAAAATTCTTACAGAGTCACATATTGGAAAATAGCAGCCTGCATTCACTCCTGTAAATGAAATTGACACTTCGTGGCCAAGATTCCACCTTAACTCTGAAATTCAGAGAAGTTAACAAATAAAACAGCAAAGCATGGTAAAGAATATTCAAATAGAAGTTCGTAACTTATACCAAGATGGCCATTTGCACTAATTAACTATAGTCTGTAATATACCTCTACGTACAGAGTGTGTACTGTACATCTATTTAAGGACAAATTTGCTCATAACCTGAAAGAAAATAAATCACTTATGAGTACCAGTGTGCCACCACACAGAGAATCACACAAAAAATATAATTCGTTTTACGTATGCTTTCTACTACCTCGCTATAAAGGCAAATTGACTTATAAAGGTAAATTGAGTAGCTGAGACTAAGTTGCACTGCAAAAAAGTTTTTTCTTTTGCTTAAGTCAACAAAAAGTCACATCAGAGTCATATTGTTCCCCTAATAAAAATCACAGATTCATCCCATGTTTGAGTGTACTCTCTGCTAGGAATAGACCTCTTATGCACACAGCAAGTTTTCATTTAGTGAAATGAATTTCCATATACCACATATGTGCATGTTTTTTGTGTATTGTCTCTGCACACGAACACCCAATTCGAGATGAAAAAGAATTGCAGATCGTTTCAGACAAGAAGCAAGAGATGTAACATCTGCTAGGATATATGCATAGATGACACAAAATATGTAAATGAAATTTTCCAAATATTCTGCAGCTCACCATGAGAGAAGGCAACAAAACCAGTGGTGATCTCTGATAATGGCTGGCCACACGGAAGCAGTGGTGGCGCGCACGGTCTCAAGCAGAAGCTGTCCGCGGCGGGGGGCGGGAGACGTCGTCGCCGTGCTGGCTAGGTCGGGGAGAGGCCGAGCAGGCGGAGTCGAGGACTGAGAGTAGCAAGAGAGCGGCGTCGGTGTCGCAAGATTCGGCCAAGACTGCACGGAAGCGGCGGGATCCGCGGCGGCCGGCCGGAGGACCCCCCAGGCAACGGCGAGCGCCCGGTGAGTCCACGGACGCGGCGGGGAAGCGGCCGAGCGGCCGGCCGGGCAGCCGCCGTGCGTGGTCGACGGACGCGGCGGGGAAGCGGCCGAGTGGCCGAGCTGCACTCCGCAGCGGCAGACGGCGAACGCAACGCCGCGTCGGGCGGCCGGAGGAGCAGTCAGGCGGCGGCGGGCCGAGCTCGCGGCAGAGAAGGGGAAGCCTCGGCCCCGGCGGCCGGGGATGGAGGGCGGCGCGGGCCCGGGACTGGAGGCAGCGCCGACGGCCGGAGGCGGAGGGCGGCGCGGGACGCGTGGAGGCGATCGCTGCCCGCCTCCACGATTCGCGAGAGGAAAAGAGGAGGATTGTGGGGACGCTTTTCCACCGGGGTCCTTTGGGTGTTTGGAAATTGCAGTTAGGTCCCATCGTCTGGCGATTACCTGGACTGCGGGTTGATATCTGTTTTTGGGAGGGGCTTTTCTGTAAAAGAGTCACGGGGCGCTCCGCGGATCGTCTGATCGTCTAGCGACGGCTCGGATCGGAGCACTGTAGTACTGTAGCAATCTACAGTACGCACTGTAGATTGCTACAGTGCGCGGACGCGGAGAGGGCGGGAAAGGGTCCGTCTTTGATATAGTTAGAGACTAGTGGAATTTGGCGCGGCGCACGCCGCGCCCTTGATGAGAAAATTCGATGATGTTTCGGATTAAAAAAAAATATTCATGTTGTAAAAAGAACGGTTCAGATTTAAATTGTTCGAAATGGAGACAAAATGTATGAATTGAAATAATTTTGGAAGGTGGAAAAATTATGAAAATGCCGCACCCGTCGTGATTCGAAATGTCGAAATTTGTTTGAATTTGTCGTGTTTTTTTTAAGCGAGGAAATAGAAAAAATATGTAGTAAGCTAATTCATCAGATCTTTAACAAAATGGGCACATGACCAAGATCTTGTGGCATTCTAAATAAAAGAACTAAATATTTTGGTTTTAAATCCAAATAATATTTTGCAGTTGCAACCTAAAATAATATTTTGCAGGTGCAACCTAAAATACATTCTTGGTGAGAAATAATACCGCGCCCTTGGTGAGAAATTGCAGTGTTGTTAAGTTTTAAATCCAAATAATATTTTGCAGGTGCAACCTAAAATACATTCTGGAAAGACTCGAATAATACGTTCGAGAAAGTCTGGAAGAATAGACCTAATTCCTCATGCAGAATTGATGTGCTGAATTACGACTTCTATAGGCTTACTTACCCTATCACTTCACTGATGAGGTTCATGCTTTTCTTGAGAAAAAAGTTGTAGATAACAGCCAATACAAAGAAAACCAAAAAACTCTTATCTTCTGTACACATAGGAGCTCCAGCCTACATAAGTTGGTCATATAATGTTGCATGAAATATTTCTGGAGGTGAACGGAAGAACACTGCACTGGAACAAAGCTTCAACCTGAAGATACTTTCAATAAAGCTAGCAAGAAAACAAAGTCGTTCTGTAGTTGTACCAATATCATCATCAAAAACTTAGTGATGTTCATGGAAGAAGTATAGTTTGCCAAATTTGCCTGCACCAACAAAAACAGCAGCAGTAAGTTCATTTTGCCTGCTATTAAAAAGGCATTCACAACATGTATTTATACAAATGTTACCCACTGTGCAGGTGTGTCCATAGCCCATATGAACTGGGATTTCTTTTGATCAATAAAGAAAGTACTATAATACACTAATTTTACACTGAGAGAGGTGGTGTTACATAATTGATTTTACCTTGCTAACTATATAACAAAATCTCAGTACCAATCAAATCACTCTCAATTCAGTTCAAAATCAAATCACCAAGTATGCCAAGCAAATATTATGAAGCTGATTGTTTATTGGAATACGCAATATCCAAATCCACTCCATCCGAACATCTGTAAAACTTCATGTAAACATAAAAATGAAATTATTCTGCAAACTTTTTTCTCTTAGCATGATAACTAATGGAACTACTGGAGCTGCTTAGATGTGATTTTTTTCTGTGAGTTTCTAAATATAAAATGGGACATAGCAGTTTAATGGAGCAAAATTGATGGATGTTAAATAATGGAACACCCTTTGCATGTTAATTTTACTACTGGAGTGTTGACATGCAGCTAGTTTACATCGGGCTTGAAAAACATGTCGAAATAGAAATCTATTTTACATCTGGTCATCCATGTCGAAGACGCTGAACATGACAAAACAGGGTTAATTTCTAATAAATTGACATCAAGTGCCTAATCAGCACAGAAATTGTATTCACATGCACCCATATTTACATCTATTAGAACATGTTGAACATGGCAAAACAGGGTTAATTTCTAATAAGTTGACATCAAGTGCCTAATTAGCACAGAAATTGTATTCACATGCGACATCAAGTGCCTAATTAGCACAGAAATTGTATTCACATGCACCCATATTTACATCTATTAGAACACGCTGAACATGGCAAAACAGGGTTAATTTCTAATAAGTTGACATCAAGTGCCTAATTAGCACAGAAATTGTATTCACATGCACCCATATTTACATCTATTAGAACAAAGAATGGCTTAGTTAAATATCCCTGTAAAAAACTGATTGGTTCCTAAGCTGGAAAATCACATCTGGAAACTTTGGGTAGACAGAGAGGCGTAAGAAAGAAGAAATAAATTTTATTTTGGTCAGCCGATAAAGTAAAATATATCTTTTAAACCAATAAGTGAATTGATTTGTTTGAACCAGTGAAATAAATTAGATACTGAAGTACCTTCTAGATTTGTTCGTCACTATATTCATCCAGAGGGTCGATGTTGCTTCGCAAAGGCCCCTCAAACATAACAGGATATTGTGGAATGATGCTCAATCTTGTCCGTAGGTCATGCAGTCTGATGGTGCAGATGTCGATGCCATCTATCAATATTTGCCTGGTACACGGATCAACAATGCGGAATAGTGTTCGAATCAAGATTGACTTTCCTCCACCTGTTCTTCCAACAATACCAGGCTTCATACCTCCTGATAAGGTGCAGGTCACACCTTTGAGAACTTAAGGCAGGTGTAGCGCATATTGTACCTGAATGACATTCAAGCATTTAGGGAAAAATGCAACTGACGGCAGCGCTCCATTTATTTTGACTTCATGAAAACAGATCAAATTTTCTAGTAATATTCTCATCGTACTAAGAAACATGACTGCAACATAATGTTAGGACTGCCAGTACTAATCGCTATAATGTTCTGTAGGAATACCTTGATATTGAAGGTAAAAATATATCTCAGCGTACTAAGAAACATGATTGCAATATAATGTTAGGACTGCCATTACTAATCGCTATAATGTTCTGTAGGAATACGTTGATACTGAAGGTAAAAATATATCAAGCAATAAGAATATTTATATAAACTACCTCATAGAAATTCAGAAGGTCAATAGATATGTAACTGCATAAAATTTAAAACTAAAAAACGAAGTGCAAGAAACGAACATGAAGATTGTGTAGCTCAGTTTCACCTTTTGCTGGCCAAGGGCAGTCCAGACTACTTTTTGGAATCGTTGAAGACGGGCTGCGGCATGAAAATAAAGGCATCAGCTCTCTGCGGCATCACTGTCGTTACGCACAGTCGCGCTCTTCCTCAAGCAAAGAAGAGTTTTTGGTTGGAATGGAGGAAGGAGAAGTGAGGATTCAGATCAATACCTACGGACGCCGGGCAGAGCGTGCTGCGTACGGCAGCGCCGGTGGCCGGGACGCCTCGTCGCCGGCGGTAGGGTTCGCGGTGACCTGAGCGAGCAGCATATTCAGTCTCCGTGCCTGGAGAAGAAGGAGGTGATGTGGCTAGGGGCGAGGATGGGGAGCGCCAGTGAAAAGAGGATAGAGATGTGAAAGGAAGGGGACGGAGAGCAAAACCACTTCCGATGCGCGCGCGTGGCCGCCTCGTCCTCGTCGATGTGGTGCCCTTGTTGAAGTCGAAGCACATGTGGAGGCCCCTCCTGCCGTTCCCATCGCCACCCTCCTCGTGGATCGCCGGCCGCAACGGACCGTGCCGCCGCGCAAGCGGCTGGTGGATGTGGTTGGCGGGCGACGGCGGGGCCGGAAGGGCAGGTGCAGGAGGCGACGCACAGGCCAGGCTAGCCTAGGGATGGGTCGCACACGGCCGCGACAGGCGGGGAAGGGCGGATCGAGCAGAGGAGGAGGTGCAGCGTCGACCGCGCCACAGCACGGCGGCGGAAGTCGCCGGGCCTCGCCGGTATCGGGGGGTGACGGAGGCGATGATTCTGAATCGCGGGAGAAAGAGGATTTCCGCCGTCGCGGGGGAGAGAGTGAGGGAGGGGAAGATTATGTGGATTGTTTTGCAAAAACGTCCGTGTATTTTTAGCAATTTTCGAGTTGGTTCGTCGCCCCGCGATTTCGTAGACTGCGGGTTGATTTATGGTTTTGGGAGGGGTGTTTTTGCAAAACCGTCACGGTTTTGGGATGGGTGTTTTAGCAATTTTCTGCAGTGCCTGTAGCTGCTACAGTAGCTCGGCCGCTCTCAGAGCGAGAAATCGCACAGCTTTAATATACTTTAACTTAGTAAAGTAATGTATGCCTGCATCCCCAGGTTGCGAGCCGGGTAATAAACTGACTTCATGAAGAAGCATTGGTTCTCGGGATGAACGTGACCAGAGATGTCCTGTCATCCTGTGCCTTTACTTTGATCTTGATCAAGGAGAGACACTTGGCTTGGTGGCACACGTTGACCCAGACGACGCATACGGGTGCATTTTGTGGTACCTAACAATCGATCATCCGGTGGAGGAAGGTAAGGTGTCGACAGTCAACCCTGAGTTCGAGAAGCGTAGGTTTCTCAGATATCTCTCTGGAAGTGTTGTACTCTACCCTGATGGACCTGATAAATCTGTGTAGCACCGGTGTCCACCGATGAATTAAATTGTACAATGCTAGGATTATGTAATATTCGTTGAACAAATCCCATGATTGTATTAATCTGCTTTCTATCACATATGAAGGTTGCTGATTAGTACACTGTTGTTGTGGTGCTGATTGCTTTGGTGTGTCTGCTGTGACTACTTATCTGGTAGGGAATGGCAACTGTGATTACACCACCTATTTATGTAAAATTAAGAGTTTAGTCCACTTTTTGTCTCCTATTTTATGGACCTGTGATAAATTTTATAGTAATTACTTTCTTTTGCAACATTTTACCTTCTATCTGCGGGCCTGTGGCATTTGACAACTTTTACCTTATTAACAAAAAACTGCCAGACGTCACCGTCTAGACCAAATTTTCTTTTTTCGAGTAAACCTAGATCAATCTCCCCTCTGCCTCATTCTAAACAGAACCTGAGAAGGTTTTGCAGGGAAAAGGGCACTCACATATTCCACGCAGTTTCCATGCCTTTGACGGTCAGTTACCCATTGGGTTGACTCGGCCCATTCCCATCCTGACTTTGACCTGCAGCAGTGCTTCCAGCCACCTCTTAGGTTAATGCTTAACAAAAAATGATCCTGTCCAATTGAACAATTGAAGGGTATATTTACATTATGTGAGGAATGAAACAAACCCTCCATTAAGATCCATTAAGATGTAGTATCAGGCTGAAATCTGACAACGTAGAGGTAAATAGAGAGGAGGAAGGCACACCTGAGATCCTAGTTAATTCCAATTCTGTAACCTTCTTTCAAACTCTAGGTACTAACTGGTATTACAGGCTTCGCCAGAAATTTTGCTTCCTAGCGGCCAATGTTTGTGTCAATTAATCCCCGGTTCTACGGTCAGATCTTCCTGTGCTCTTGAGCAAGATTGAAGCATATCTTTGTGTATATGGCCGTCAATTCCACTGACTCGGCTTGTACCCGAGCGGACAAAAGACAACACGACCTTCACCGACCGATGGAAAGCTGATCGGTTGCCAAAAGCTTGAGTTGCGTCTAGTTTGCTCTACTCCTCAAGTTCCCCTCCTCACCCACAGAGCTGACTCGTCTGACGTAGACATGGATCTAGCTTGCTCCGGGAACAACTTGGTCTCACACAGTTAAGTGATGTCATGGTGTCAACACTGTTCCCGACGCCTCCCACTCCCGCCTCTTTCTTACATCTCTTCACTTTGCCCCCATCCTCACTACGCGATATGTTCATGTGATTGTCAGTTCTTTTATGTAATAAGCTAGTGGTACTAAAATGTAAAGTGAAGTCTTCCTATACATGCAAACTGTAGTGAGAGAGAAATAATCTTGCTACATGATCCAGTGAGCACAGTGACGTAATGGATATGGAACATAGCTCTCATGTCCATCGAAGTTGTTGTTGCAATCACCTGATTACTATCACAACAACTATTTTGACGTTGTCACATGGCGCATTCCCCGGTAGTCAACATGTAGCATGCGCCTCTCTTCCTGATGCCTCATATTCTCATGCACACATTTTTTTTTTGGTTTTTCATCTCTTTTCAGTTCCTCTTTCATTCTCTTCTTGGTCTGTTTCGAGTGTGCATGCCATCTATTGAAATAAGATAGTACTACCAACTAAAAACAAGCAAACAACAGAGAAAATTGCTCGATTCTATCCGGTGAACATTGACGAGTAATATGTATAAAGAGAAACCACCGTCCTCAGAAATGAAGGTTGTTGGAGCATTCAACTTTTTTTATGAGATGAATGCACAACTGACATGTGTGTCGATAATTAATACTGAGTTGTATGCACCACCCATTTTAAATTCAAATCTCGTGAGAGAGAAGAAATGATGATCGCAAGTATTTTTGGGAGTAGTCTATTTGTAGAACTCTCTGCGATTCCAATTGAATGTTGTAACTTATACAAGGATATGTACATGTTTAGTTCATTCCCCACGTCATTTAAAACGGATAAGAGTGAATATAAAATAAGAGAATATTAATTAGGCCAGGTGACGTGGCACATACACTTGCCATAAAAACAGCTAGCGTGTGGTTGACTATCGAGTTCTTTTGATAGTAATTGTTTTTCCTTTTCTTAAGACTATGGACCGAGAGGACACTAATTATAAGCAAATAGACACAAAATGAATCAAGAGGGCGTACAATCATACCTAAAATCAGCTCGTGTGTAAGTAATGTTGAGGATACTCTTCATAAGTTATGGATATCAACTGGCAGAGTGTGACCCGTTCCAATTCCTAGGTACGGTACCCAAAATGCTGTAAATCAGCTAGGCATTTGGGCTTACACTTCAGAAACTAGTCGCCACGAGTTTCTCGGTGGACAGAGGAAAGTGGGTTCGCGGTGGCAGGAAGAGTTATCAAGAAATTGGAGAGTTATTTTGTGCTTTACCTTTTTAGGACATATAAACTACGGTAGAAGCCAAAAAGAAGTCACATATTCTTATCTCGAAAAGCCACAGCACGACAAGCATCGGAGCTCAAGACTTTGCCAGACATTGTTAGAGCATCTCCAGTCGGGGCGCCCAAACGGCCGCCCAAAGCCGTTTGGAGCGTGCCGGACATAAAATCGCCCCCACTCGCGGCGCCCAAACTCGAATTCGGTCCGGCGCGGCCCAGTTTTGTGTCCGGCACGCCCAGCCCACGCCCTCAACTTGGGGAGGCTTGGAGCGGCCCCGGACGGGAGGAAACGTGACGCCACGTCGGCCTCCGACGCGCGGGCCACGCCTGGAAGTGAGACGGCGATCGCAATAAGTGCCGGCTTCCCCCAATTCGTCCACAAAATCGCATTTCCCCCGCCATCTCTCCCGCCATCTCCTCCCGCCAAAAGAAAAACCCTCGCGCCGCGGTGGCTTCATGGCGCCGCCGGCATCCAAGGGGGCAGCGAAGACGAAGGCGGCGACGAAGGCGGCGGGGAAGACGCTGGGCGTCAAGCGCAAGACCCCCCTGATACGTCCAAAACGTATCTATAATTTTTGATTGTTTCATGCCATTTTTATGCTTTTAGCACTTGTTTTATATTAAGTTTATTATTTATTTGGACTAACCTACTAATAGTTGCAAAAGTGCACAATGTTCTTGTTTTACTCTTTGATGTGTAGAAATTATCAAGAATACAAGAGGAAACCTTGTTGGAGTCGAATTGGGACTTTCCTGAAATCTGTCTGAGAACTTTTTACGAAGTTTGCCAGTTTGACCCTCGAAGATGACGTCAAATGGAGACCTGGCTGTTACGAAAGTTGTCACAATTTTCCATACGAAGATTTTAAGCCCGAGATCAGCCCAATCGGAGTTCGGACGCGGCCTGTAGGCCCGTTTTGGTGGAACCCTAAAAGGGGGTGACGGAAATCCGAGAAGATATATAAAGGGAGGAAACCTAATTCGTGGAGGACTCCTCCACCCACGAATTTCAGCCACCAAAAGCCACGTTTTTGCCTCCCCCATGGATCCCATCTCCATGGGGGAGGGCTCCCAAGAAGCCATGAAGGAGGGAGGCTAAGGGGCGGCGCTCCCCAAGCTTGCCGGCGGCGGGGAAAGGAGTTCCCCGCACCGCCGGCGCCGCCGCCGCCCTGCGCCGCCGCGCTGCCCCTCTCCGCCGTCTTCACCGCCATCTCCATCACCATCTCCTCCTTGTATTCAGTGGTTCATCCTCCCACAAACCTCTGTACCGTCCTATGTAAACATGGTGTTTGATGCTATAATATTTATCCTATGATTTACATCATGTTTCCGTAGTTTATTTGTCTTTTGATTGCTTAATTGAATGCATGAGGTTCATTAGAGTTGTATGTCTATATGGTGCTGTCCTTTGGTGTCCATTATATTTGTGCGCGCATGGATCAAACACCCTAGGGTTGGTAGTATTTGTAACGAAGCGGGGGAAGTTCTGCCGGAGTGACAGAAACCTGAGAACGCGAACCGATTAGTTGCACGTATGGGAGTAAGAGGACCTTGAACTTAAGGCTATGGTTGGGGAAACCTTAATGCATTGTTAGTATTTGCGGATGCTTTCTAACAATCCAATCATATAGTACTTGTAATCCCAAGTAGTGGAGTGCATGTATATTTAGCCTCTCCCACATAGAAAACTGCATCGAAGACAATGAACCAAGTACCTTCACTAATTAATCTTGGACAAAGCCACCACAATTACCACCACTTTTCCACACTCATGGTACTGTTAGTATATGGTTACTTAGTGTATTTTATTGCTGCAGCACTAACATTTACTTTCTTGTATTTATTATCTTGCAAAACTACTCTCATACCCGTATTGCTACCGTAGTTTTATTTCTAGATAATGCAAACGTTTAGTGTGCGTAGAGTTGTATCAGTGGTTGATAGAACTTGAGAGAATACTTATCCTACCTTTAGCTCCTCGTTGGGTTCGACACTCTTACTTATCGAAAAGGCTACACGCGATCCCCTATACTTGTGGGTTATCAAGACCTTTTCTGGCGCCGTTGCCGGGGAGCCATAGCGTAGGTTAATGTTCTTGTGTGCACTTGTTTGCTTTATCTCTAAGTAGTTTTTATTTTCAGTATTAAGTTGTTCTTTATCTTACTATGGATAGGGAATGCGAATTACAAAAAAAATTAGGTGTAGTTGTTATCTAAAAACGTTTTCAAAAAGAAAAGTGATTGGAAAGATGAGTAATGGTTAAATGGGGGTCGACCTTGAACACTTGTGTTCATGCCTATGAAACCAAAACAAATCTTTCCATGGAAGCTTTTCATTAAAAACATGTAAATATTGTAAATATTGTGTATATACCTCTGTACATAAAAATAAAATGCTAATTATAGTCTTTAGTTAATTGAAAGTTGATAGTTTTACTTTGCTGTCCAGAAACAGATTTTCTGTGCTCCACCGTATTAAATGTTTAAAATCACCAGAACGTGATCTTGATCTGAAATTTCTTGAGTGCAAAGTGATGCTTATTAGCTTTCTTTCATTAGACTAACTTTTTCTGATTTAAGGTACGTAGATAGGTCGAAAAATTCGATCTTTACTGACTGTTCTGTTTAGACAGATTTTGTGCTTCTCTGTAAATAAAATCGTGATAAATCTCAGAATAGTATTTTGACTTGAAAATTTTTGTGCATAAACCTGAGATTATTATCTTTCTTTCATTAGACTAAAGTTTTTCGATTTGAGCTACTTAACTATCTCGTTGAATGCCATCTTTACGGACTGTTCAGTTTTGACAGATTTCTTTGTTTATTCAATATTGTACTTGGTGTTGTTAGTTTCATTAGTTTTTCGACGGACAACGGAAATCATGAACACCTTAGTATATACAGTGGCTAATGTTGAGTAAAAATTATAAAACTTGTCAATGCTTGAACATGAGTGGATTTTATTTAATGAGTACTAACCCTACTAATGAGTTTTGTGAAGTTTTATGTGGATGTAGCTTATAAGATCTAATCAATATGGTGATATGAGATGAATAAGAAGACGCAAGAGCTCAAGCTTGGGGATGTGTAGGTGCATCCCAAGAACATATTCAAGAAGATACAATCATCTAAGCTTGGGGATGCCCGAGTCATCCCCCTATTCATCAACTAACATGAGGTTGTCTCGTTCATACTCTATATTACCCGTCCACATGATATGTATTGTCTTAACTTGTATTATAATTGCTTTTATATGTCTTGGTTTTACCTTCTTTAGTTTTATTAGGCTCCTTATTTGGTTTCGATTGCTTCTTTACTTTCACTTATAAATTCAAAATAACAAAAATATTTTCTTTTGTTTTGCTTCTTTGTTTGGTTCTTTATTTTAATTTTATTTGGGTTTTACTTTTGATTTTTATTTAGAGTTTTCCTTGCTGTAGCTAGCATGTTTAGGTCTTGCTTAGCCTCTGGTTTCTTAGTTTATCAAAAATAAAGTACCAAGTTTTATCCATTTAGCTTAGTTGATACATATGTAAAAAGTGATTTTCTGTTTTCGGTATCTACTGCTTATTGCGCGATTTTTCATATTTTACTGGAAGCTCTAAAAATCACGAAAAAATTACTGATGTTGTAGCACCTAATCCTCTGCATGTACAAAAATTGGCTAAAATTTCGGGCATGTTTAAGTGCACCTAAAAATTGCGTTTTCCAGCTGCTGTTTTTCTGGACAGATTCTGACTTTTGTTGCAAGAGTGGCCTCTTTTCGTTTTCATTTGATTTTTAATGGTTCTTACCTTTCATTTATAAGTTGGCCATTTAAGCAACCTTTCTGTAACTTAAAAACAAAATTTTATTTGGTTTAATAGTAGCACTTGGGAAATATTATCTATTGTACTAATGTCTAACCGCAGAAAAGAATGGGAAAGTTTTTGTGTTGAAGTTTTTTCACAGAGAATGAAGGAACACCAAACTATGGAATATTGAAGAATTACCAAAGTCATAAGCTTGGGGATGTCCCCGCATCCCTCTTCATCAATAACCCCACGGTTTGCAAACCTTTAAACTTTGTTTTTTGAGCAACATAGGAACTTAACTAAACTTGAAGCGGCTGTATTTTATTATCTATTTATCTTAGCATCAAACACCAGTTACATTAATAAGTGGATCGTCACATATTTTATTTATCCTCTGTTTTCAATGTTTACTTGGTTAATGGATTACTTGTTGAAACTTAAAAATGATGTGTGAATAATACTGTTTAGTAGTTTATGTTTTCTTATGGTTAGTCTCAACTAGCTAATAGTGCATATTATGTTATTTTGATATCAACATGCATTGTCCTGTTCATAAGATGGTATGGTATTGTGGTATCCTCCTCTGAATAATTCACTTGAATCGACTTGGCACATGCTCACACATGTTATGACTGAAAAATAAAAGTCAATTAAGCCTTGATGATCTATTTTGCCTCAGAGTTTTAGTATCGTTTTTATGCCTCCGTTAATTTTATTTTGTCGCAAGCATGATTATGACCGTTATCGCTCTCGTGGTTGTCGCTTCCCAGTCTATTGCTAGCCTTCACTTGTACTGAGCGGGAATGCTGCTCGTGCATCCAAATCCTTAAAACCAAGTTATCCCAAAGAGTCCACCAAAAATTCCTATGCATGGTATTTCAAGCCATTCCAAGTAAATTTGCATGTGCTACCTTTAAAACCTTCAAAATATTTCTCTTTTTGTGTCAATGTTTACTAGCTCATGAGGAATTAGTGTGGTTATTCTTTATTCTATTTGTCAAATGGACTTTTACACCTGGACTAGTGGCATATACATCCGCTTATCCAATAACTTGCAAAAAGAGCTGGCAACGGGGTGCCCAGTCCCAATTAATTACAACTTTAACCAATTAATTCTCTTCACACTTTTGCCCTGATTCATCAGTAAGCAATGACAAACAGTGAAATACCTGAATGTGTGTAAACCAAAGAGAAAGAGGGATGATCTGCCTTGCTGGTAGAAATAACGTCCTTCATGGGAGCCGCTCTTAAAAGTCCGTTTGACAGGTAGAATACTGTTCTCACCCGCTACCATTCGTTGACAATTAACAAACACCTCTCAAAACATTTTTACCTCTGTTTTTAAAACAAAAAGCTCTAGCACGTGTTAATCCCTGCTTCCCTCTGCGAAGGGCCAATCTTTTATTTTTATGTTGAGTCACCATCCTTTCTTTGAGCACTTCTTCGAGAGCATAGCTGTCGTTCTTAGTGTAATGTGCTTGTCCCAGAATACGATTAATTGAGGTATAACCATGATGCTTTTATCTTTGATATCTCTATATCTAGTCTTCACTTGAACTTCAGAGGTGCCTTGGCATTTATGTTTTGCTCCACAATTAAGGGCAAGCGAGATACCACTCTATCATGCTTTATTATGGTCATTACAATCTTGTTGATGTTTATAAATTTCATGTTATAAGCTCTTAGTTCGTTGATACTTTTCATTAGGAAACATGATTGCTAAGTTTTATTATCCATACATCATGCAATTGTTAAAGACCTGATCATAGCATTTACAATCAAAAATTATTTTGTTATCATTTACCTACTCGAGGACGAGCAGGAATTAAGCTTGGGGATGTTGATACGTCCAAAACGTATCTATAATTTTTGATTGTTTCATGCCATTTTTATGCTTTTAGCACTTGTTTTATATTAAGTTTATTATTTATTTGGACTAACCTACTAATAGTTGCAAAAGTGCACAATGTTCTTGTTTTACTCTTTGATGTGTAGAAATTATCAAGAATACAAGAGGAAACCTTGTTGGAGTCGAATTGGGACTTTCCTGAAATCTGTCTGAGAACTTTTTACGAAGATTGCCAGTTTGACCCTCGAAGATGACGTCAAATGGAGACCTGGCTGTTACGAAAGTTGTCACAATTTTCCATACGAAGATTTTAAGCCCGAGATCAGCCCAATCGGAGTTCGGACGCGGCCTGTAGGCCCGTTTTGGTGGAACCCTAAAAGGGGGTGACGGAAATCCGAGAAGATATATAAAGGGAGGAAACCTAATTCGTGGAGGACTCCTCCACCCACGAATTTCAGCCACCAAAAGCCACGTTTTTGCCTCCCCCATGGATCCCATCTCCATGGGGGAGGGCTCCCAAGAAGCCATGAAGGAGGGAGGCTAAGGGGCGGCGCTCCCCAAGCTTGCCGGCGGCGGGGAAAGGAGTTCCCCGCACCGCCGGCGCCGCCGCCGCCCTGCGCCGCCGCGCTGCCCCTCTCCGCCGTCTTCACCGCCATCTCCATCACCATCTCCTCCTTGTATTCAGTGGTTCATCCTCCCACAAACCTCTGTACCGTCCTATGTAAACATGGTGTTTGATGCTATAATATTTATCCTATGATTTACATCATGTTTCCGTAGTTTATTTGTCTTTTGATTGCTTAATTGAATGCATGAGGTTCATTAGAGTTGTATGTCTATATGGTGCTGTCCTTTGGTGTCCATTATATTTGTGCGCGCATGGATCAAACACCCTAGGGTTGGTAGTATTTGTAACGAAGCGGGGGAAGTTCTGCCGGAGTGACAGAAACCTGAGAACGCGAACCGATTAGTTGCACGTATGGGAGTAAGAGGACCTTGAACTTAAGGCTATGGTTGGGGAAACCTTAATGCATTGTTAGTATTTGCGGATGCTTTCTAACAATCCAATCATATAGTACTTGTAATCCCAAGTAGTGGAGTGCATGTATATTTAGCCTCTCCCACATAGAAAACTGCATCGAAGACAATGAACCAAGTACCTTCACTAATTAATCTTGGACAAAGCCACCACAATTACCACCACTTTTCCACACTCATGGTACTGTTAGTATATGGTTACTTAGTGTATTTTATTGCTGCAGCACTAACATTTACTTTCTTGTATTTATTATCTTGCAAAACTACTCTCATACCCGTATTGCTACCGTAGTTTTATTTCTAGATAATGCAAACGTTTAGTGTGCGTAGAGTTGTATCAGTGGTTGATAGAACTTGAGAGAATACTTATCCTACCTTTAGCTCCTCGTTGGGTTCGACACTCTTACTTATCGAAAAGGCTACACGCGATCCCTATACTTGTGGGTTATCACCCCCCCCCCCCATGGAGAAGCCGGAGGAGATGAGGCAGGAGGATTGGGACCTCGACGTACTCCGGCGCCGGTTGGACACGCAAAGCCGTGCCGGGCGCCGCGTGAAGCAGAATGAGAGGAAATGGCTCGGCACGGCGGCGCCATTGACGGCAAGGAAGATCGCCGCCATGAACAAGACCGTCGCCGCCTTGAACCAAGCATTCGCCTTGCGAGGAAGCCAAGATAGCAGCGCCACTCTACGATGCAAGGTCGGCGGCTCGCCGTCGAATTCCTCCTTCTTCGCCGACAGCGCCGCCGCCATGCCTCGCACCAGGTTCTCCCCCGAGTACGGCGACAGCCAGCATCACGGCGGCTTCGACCCCAACGTCATCTTCCCTTCCTGTGGCCTGGATCTAAACCACCCCGTCGATCTGAATTCGTCGGCGATGCGGAGAGATCCCGCCGTCCAAACGGCCGCCGGTCGGAGCCTTTCATTCGAAGCGGGCGCCTCCCATGTGATCGACGGAATGAGTCCCGACGCCCAGAGCTCATGCAGGTATGAACCCGCATTTTGTAGCCATGGCATGTACAATAGACGTGTGCATAGACGAGTCGTGGCTACCGGCCTTGCTCCTTGTGTGTAGGAGACCGCCCATATCATGGAAAACATCATCAACGACAATGCCCGGGTGGAGGATGACGACGACGGGTTCGACGAGGATGAGGAGTACTACGAGGACGATGACGACGAGGACGGCGCCGAGGTCGAGGAGGAGGGGGAGGTGACCGACGCTGTGGTCAGCGAGCAGGCGGCGAAGAAGAAGAAGGGCGGCCGCGGCACAATCTGGACGACCAAGGAAGACGAGTGCATGGTCGAATCATGAAAGGCCATTACTACCGGCGAGATCACCGGCACAAACCAGTCGAGCACCGCCTACTGGTCCCGGATCAAGGACGAGTTCGAAGAGCGCCGGTTCACCAAGGACTTCTACAAGGTGAGCATGGTGCGCGGCCAAGGCGCCATCGAGCATAGGTGGCGCATCGTCCAACGCCTCGTCAACAAGTTCCACGGCTGCCACGAGAACATCGTCAACCGGAAGGAGAGCGGGAAGGGCCCGGCGGATCAGGTGACCGCCGGCTTGTGATCCCCTTGTTGTTTTGTTGCTTAAGAACAATTGTGATCGTCGTCGGCTTGCTTTGTTGTAGGTCATCGATGCCCTTGTGTTGTACAAATCCATCAACAAGGAGAAAGACTTCAAGTTGATGCATTGCTACAAGCTTCTCCAAAGTTGTGAGAAATGGAAGGCGCACCGGCGGACTTTGAACAAGAACGGCCGCGCCGACCTCAACGCCGATCCCCAAAACTCGGAGGGGCGGCCAATCGGGAACAAGAAGGCGAAAGCGGCCATGGCAGCGGCGGCAAAGACGGACAGAGTGCAGTCGTCCATCGACAAGGTCCTCGCCGATGTTTGCTCCAACTCGAGCTTGAGGCGCGAGGAGAACAACGCAAGGTGGGCGACCTTGATGCAGAAGGCCGACGTCAATATCATTCTGGAGCAGAAGAAAGCCGCCGTCAAGAAGAGGAGTCAGGACTTCAAGATCTTGACGGCCGACGTCTCCAACTTGGACCCGCTGGCGAGGGCGGCGCACAACATGTATCGCGCCGCGATCCTGCAAGAGCTTGGGCTCGTTTCGCCCGAGAACGGCGGCAACCACGGCGCCGAGACCGCCCACGGCGTGGACGGCCAGGTCGACGATGACCCCGACATGACTCAGCCCGGCTATGGCTACGTGCCCCAGCCCGGTGACAACATCTATATCGGCGACGACGACGGCGGCGGCGACAAGCAGACTCCAGGCAATCCCGGCGTATTTTGGCGACATATTTTGGCGTTGTGTATTTTGGCGGCACATTCGAATTTGGGCGCGATTTGGGCGCCGCGAGTGGGGAGCGAGGGCGCCCAAATGCGCCAAGTAGTCCAGACGGCGCCCAAACGGCCTGTCCGGAAGGCGTTTGGGCGGCCGTTTGGGTGCCGCGAGTGGAGATGCTCTTATTGTTTTGCCATCTCATTGTGTTGGTCGAAGAGAGGCGTAATAGAACCCAGCTACTCAGTCCACCCGAGCTGTTGTTACAAGTTTTTTGACATTGTCACATGGTGTGTTCCCTTGTGTAAAACTTGTAGCATGTGACTCTCTTGCTGATGTCTCTTATTCCCATGCACACGATCTTTTTGGTTTTTCATCTCTTTTCAATTCCTCTATTATTCTCTCCTCGGCCAGTTTCAAGTACATGCCATCTATTAAAATAAGATAGTTGTTATTTTGTGGTGATCCAAATTCGTTTATACTGATGAAGGCCAACTTGCGACGAAGGAGAGTGGAGCGCCCCGGAGCCGGACTGCAGCCGACCTAGGGTTTTATGCCACCATATATACATCTTGTAAGCCGACCTAGGGTTTTATGCCACCATATATACATCTTGTAAGCCGCCGGTTGGGCTAAGTCATACATTATAAACCCACGGCGTTTGTAACCTCACCCGATTATAGTGAAGTATTGCTGGCTGGCGCCCGTGGTTTTTTCTCCTCCATTGTTGGAGGGGTTTTCCACGTTAAAATCTCATGTCCCCATTGGTTTGATCGTTCTGCACTTCATCGTTTCTTTGTTATCGTTTATAACAATAGTGTTACCAACTAAAAACAAGTAACAACAGAGAAAATTGCTTGATATCTACCCGCTGAACATCGACGAGCGGTATATAAAGGGAAACCACCAGCCACATAAATGATGGTTGGTGGAGCATTCCACTTTTTATGATATGAATGCATGGGTGACATGTGGGTCGTTAACTAATGCTCAGCTTTGAATTGTCTGCACCACCGAGTTTAATCTAAATTCAAGACCCAAGCAGCATCGCCTTCAAATCCCTGCGCTGCGTCAGTTCAGAGCATCTCCACTCGGGGCGCCCAAATGGCCGCCCAAAGGCCTTTGGGGCGTGCCGGACAAATTTTTGCTTCCACTCGCGGCGCTCAAAAGAAAATTTCGTCTGGACGCGCCCAGTTTTGTGTTCGGCAGCGCCACATGAAGTCCTTGGAATGGGGAGGCCTTGGGCGGCCCCGGACACAAAACTTTGTCCGCTCCTTCCAATCAGCAAACTCCACGTACCTCTCCCCTCTCTCTCTCCTCTATCCTCTGTCACACCACGTCCCAATCTTTTCTCTCACATGCATCGGGAGAGAGCAGCAGTAGCAGAGCACGCCCACCACCACGCCCCCGCCGGCCGTAGCATCGCTGCCGGGGCGCTCAGCAGCAGCACGCCGGCGCCTCCAGCTCGCCCGCCGTGTCCCGGATCTCGCCGCCGTGTCCCGGAGCATGGAGGTCGAGGAGCAGCCTCCCGGCGGCAGCACGCCGGCGCCTCCAGCTCGCCCGCCGTGTCCCGGAGCTCGCCGCCGTGTCCCGGAGCATGGAGGTCGAGGAGCAGCCTCCCGGCGGCGGCACGACGAGCAGAGGGGAAGAGGTGGCTGCGTGCCCGCGCTAGTCGAGGTGGCCGCGCTCGCCGAGGTGGCTGCGTGCCCGCGCTGAGCTGAGCACAAGGAGCCCGAGGTCGTGCTGCTTGGCCAGGCTGACGCCAATGTCGTCCTCCCTCTCCATGCTCCTCCCTCCCGTGCGCACGGCCAGAGCCGCGCCCAAGGACGTCCAGCGGCCGCCGGCTCCTCGCCGCCTGCTACGGATGCGCCTCGCCGTGGTTGCAGAGCAGCAGGTCGCTGTCGTCCACGTCCTACCCGTGCGCCCGGCGCCCGGCAGCCGCCACGCTCGACCACGGGCTGCCCGCTCTGCCACTCCCGCGTGGCCGTGTCGACCCGAAGGATGTGCTGCTCCTGCCTGCGTCGACCCTGGGCGTGCTGCTCCTGCCCAAGGAGGAAGACGCGGCCTCCTTCGCCGCCGTCCTAGAGGACGCAAGTGACAATGCCATCCTCCACGTCCTACGTCCATGGCGAGGTGTCGCGAGGCTCGTGCCCACCGCAGACCGCAGCGCCGGCGTGGTCCAGCTCGACTCCACTCGGTCCTGCGCGCCGGCGCCGGCGTCGGCGTGCTGCTGGCCGTCCACGCCCATCAGTTGTTTGTGAGAATGTCTAAACGAAATATGATAGCAGAAAAAAAGAAAAAGAAATGGCATTGGGCAGTGCGACTGGGGAGAGCGACGCCCCATATAATTTATCCGTCCGGACACGCCCCAAATCACTCATCTGGACACCGTTTGGGCGGCCGTTTGGGCTCTCCGAGTGGAGATGCTCTCATCAACATAGATCCCTCTCCTCTTGTGCCAGATCAAGGTGGAAAACGATGTCGAGAGCTGACAAAACCTGGGCCTTGTCATTTTCAATCTTGTTCCAAGCATGCATTGCCTTTGCCCTTTGTAGTCATACAAAGCTTGATGTGCAGGGCAAGCATAGCATCACTGAAGGAGACATGCTTGGCCCAAGCCTTCTTGACTACATCCAAAAAAAAACTCCTTGTTTAGCCTTTTGAATCTCGTTGTATGGTACCCGCACCGACTAAACCATACATAGTTTCCATGTATTTTTCATCTACTCATAGTAGAGGTTGATGATTGACGACACAACTTGAGACTGTTTCTCTTTGGCTGGATTTACATCATCCCTATGTCAGATTTCTCAAGGTACATAAATATTTGCTGGTAACTAGCTAGTATCTCAGTTACACGATCTAAGCCTTTTTAGCAAGCTAGTACTAACTAGCACTAACTTGCTAAAAAAGCTTATATTGTGAAACAGAGGAGTACTAACTAGGCATTCATTTCGTCTTCAAGCAAGGAATGCGAATAGAATCAATAGCGAAACATATATGGAGAAGCCCATCTAAACGCACAATACAAATGGTTGATGTTTTTTTCAAGTGAAGGTGGATGGGTCAGGTTCACATTGGCTTGGCTCTAGGCTTAAGCGGAAGCTTGTATTAAGGATTACCTGTAGAGCTCCAATGATAGGCTCATGGCGTTTGTCTAGGTTGATTCCCATATGCCAGCATTCACGCAGAATGGTTCCATCCACAATGAGCAGAGTGCTCTACCGTGACGCAGAGCCTTTAGTGCTCCAACAGTTCGGACTCCCAGCATGCCACAAAACGATAAACTCCAGAGCTCGACCACTTGGTTTTGACACTTCTCCTGATTTCTCTCAGTCAAACTTTTCCCTACATCTCTTCATTGTTGCCACCATACTCACCACGACCTATGTTCATGCTAGGATGTCCGGATACGGCGATACGGATACGGATACGACGATACGTCGATTTTTTGAAAACACGGATACGGGGATACGTCTAGATATGTATAATTAAAATTAATAATATATAAAAATTACTAATTTCTAATTTTAAAACACGGATCAGGATATATAGGAGTACCTTTATATGGTTGTTCGTCAAAAAAGCTTCATAACGGCAGCGACGCAGCTCTATCTTGGTCACGTTTCCATCTAGCTTAGGTGTTGGTGGCTTTATACGGGAAGGATTAGGGTATTTTTGTACCAGTAACCCATATTCGAGTTGTTTTATTAATTTTTTAGAACAAAAAATCGCTTGATACGGCTGTATACGTATCCGGTGAAATATCCGTATATCCGGGTATCCGCGCGTATCCGACACAGGATACGTGGATTTTGAGCCGTATCTATGCAACGTAGTGTTCATGTGATTGCGAATTCCTTCATGTAATAACTAGTGGTACTTAGTACTTACACACAAACTTAAGTCTTCCAATGCAAATACACGTAAACTGTAGTGTCAAAGGAACCTTGCTATACGATCGAGTAAGCATGCATGAATGTAATGTCGGGATGGGACAAGATCCTTGTTGTTTATAGTCCGGTGAACATAGAGTTTGGTATATGTAAGGGAGAAAACATCATTCATGACCAATATTTGGTGAGTATTTAGTTTTCAGGAGTTTAATACCCACTACCGCACCGCGCTGTCCTTCTCAAGAGTTTCTTATACTTCAAATGCTAGGGCTCATCCTTGACATTATTTGCTGGAATGTGCGGGGACTCAATGATCTCAGGCTCGGAAAGACACGGTCAGTGCTATCGTCGCCCAAACCACATGCCACATTACCTGCATCCAGGAGACTAAGCTGGACTTTATTGATCATTAGACTGCTACCTACATTGGAACATTCTTCTGCTTTGGAACGAGGACTAAGTCAACATCTCCAGCATCCACATAGGCACGCACCTTATTTCCGCAGACGTCATCATCCGGCTTGCCATACTACCGTCAAAATTACAAGTGTTTGTTTAGGGTCCAAACTCGGACGCTGAGAAGAGAGTTTCATGGGCGAGTCACAGCGGAGTCAGAGTCAGCCTTGTGAGAATTGTAAAACCCTAATATTGTGTTGTATTGATCTGACCCTCGTGGGAATTATATAGGAGTACAAACTTGGAGGGCAAGAAGTTTAAGACTTGGAATACAAGATAACTCCTAATCTAACTCTAGTCGTGCACGTAAGGTACGTATTCTAACATTCTCCCTTAGTCGTAGCGGGAGTGGACGATTGCGACTGGCTTTAATGGCTTGCGCATCCGTCGTTCCTCCTCTCCGTCATCATCAACTACGTCTCTGATGGTCTTCCTCTCTTCCCTCCCGCAGTCACAGCGGGAGTGGCGTGGACGCAAGTGACAACGCGAACGCTGTTGACTGGAGTTGATGCCGATGTGTTGCTGTAGACGTTACCATAGATGTCGATGTCGAGGTAGCCGGTCGTGATGTAGCCGTGGTCGATCTTGTGGTTGTTGTAGCCGATAGCGCCGAAGGCGCAAAAAATGCGCAGTTTTGGTCGTAGTGTATCATGTTTTGTGCGGCGGCGGCGGCATGGATCTGCGACGGCGGCAGGTTTTTGGATCATTGTGCGGCGATGGCAGGGATCTGCGGCGGCGGCGGGTTTTTGGGTCATTGTGCGGCGGCGGCAGGGATCTGCGGCGGCGGCGGGTTTTTGTGTCATTGTGCGGTGGCGGCAGGGATCTGCGGCGGCGACGGGATTTTATGCGGCGGCGGCAAAAGACCACGTGGATGTAGACCTTGGCGATGATTGTGTTGGCGATGTAGAACTCGACGAAGATCTTCATGTAGTCGTACAGCTCGGCTCAGTGTAGTTCGGTGTAGATGACGTGCCCGATGTAGTCGTAGAACTTGTTGCACGAATCGACGCAGAAGATGCAGTGGTGCCAGCCCTGAAATCATCGAATATGTTGACTTGGTGCATCTTGGCTCGTGGATGTTGACGTGCTCCCAGCTGCATGCAAGGAAGCAACACGCATGCTGCACATGCATGGAGCCTGGACATATGCATGTGCCCCATGGGACTCGCGCGTCGTGGGCTGCCTCCGCGTGGGCTTGGCTTCTACCGCGATCTTCGATGGCGGTGTGCTCGCGTCTGGAGACCGACGCGTCGCAGGAAGTTTAGATCGGGCCGTCACGTGCGAGCGGGAGTTCGCCCTCCCGTGATCTGAGTCAGGGAAGACTCCGCACTTCGATTCGTCGTTGCAGAAGGGCGCCGCCATGGATCGATCTGTACATCGGATTTGTGGGTCGTCTCGATCTTGAGATTTATTCGGTGGCTAACTAGATCTAATCTATGGAATTGAAATTTCGAAATTGTCTAATCTAATCTAAAGAACCGATCCGATCTTTGATCGAAACCGGTGCCGCGCCCCCGAGGAGAAGATATTAATCTTCCCGAGGGCGGCGCGATACGGAAGTGTTTAGAACCAGTGACGGATCTAGGATGTTAAAGCTGGGGTGCCACGGTTTGCTACACAAAGTATAAACAGAAAATTTTGAAGAATTACACTACAAATTGTGTATGATTTAGTCTAAAATATCATCAATCTTTTATAGAACCAGTGTTAAATACGTATAATACACTGGTTTGCAATTTTGGAGGGGGTGCCATGGCACCCATGACACCCCCCGGATCCGCCCCTGTTTAGAACCCTAAGATCGGTGTCGTGAGACTAACAGCTCTGATACCATGTGAGAATTGTAAAACCATAATATTGTGTTGTATTGATCTGACCCTCGTGGGGATTATATAGGAGTACAAACTTGGAGGGCAAGAAGCTTAAGACTTGGAATACAAGATAACTCATAATCTAACTCTAGTCGTACACGTAACGTATGTATTCTAACATTCCCCCTTAGTCGTAGCGGGAGTGGACGATTGCGACTGGCTTTGAGGGCTTGCGTATCCGTCGTTCCTCCTCTCCGTCATCATCAACTACGTCTCTGATGGTCTTCCTCTGTTAGTGTTGAATATAAATATATTGCCTAACCCCTTTCCATCAGTTCGGACTTTTAGTTTAGATGGCTAGTGCAGCAATTCTATATGGTATCAGAGCCAAGAGGTCTCGAGTTCGAGACTCCGCTCACGCGGATTAAAAAAAAGGAAAAAAAGATCCTGCGGCCCGCTCCTATCCCACGCTAAGGACTAAAATAGACTAGACGTGCGGGGGAGTGTTGAATATTAATATATTGACTAGCCCCTTTCCATCAGTTCGGACTTTTGGTTTAGATGGCTAGTGCAGCAATTCTATAAGCATGAGGAGTGTTGCCGCAAATCACGCGCACCAGCAACGGAAAAATCGACGTGTAATGCCGTTACGTTGGGTGGTGCCTGGGCGGCCGAAGCAGTGCCCATGGTATCCAGCGATATGCACGTGCAAACTAATGTATCTGATTGATCTTTTTCGCCAAGACGTGTACGTACATGAAGCTAATGTATCCCTGCTAATGTACCACCGTTCTAAATTAAATGACTTTCATTTATGTAAATGTAGATTTATTTATATATGTAACATGTTTAGATATATTCATATGTAAACATCATATGAAAGTCATCTAATTTGAAATGAAGGAAGTCGGCTCTTTCTCTTTTCGGCTTGCTGTTCTTCACGTGACACCACATATCTAGCACCTTTTTTCTTGCATGACTCGTGGCGTGCTACACCAACTGACACTTATACTGAATTTGTGCTTGGAGGTATTAGCCCCAAGTCTTTTAAGTGCTTGAACGACCCAACGAGTCGCTCCGGTTGATTGTGAATTGTGATGTGTTCCTTCCGTCTTGATTCTGAAACCGAGAGACGATTGGAGTCCGGACGAGGTGTGCGCAGCAGGATTTCGTGTCAGGTTCAACGAGGATTTTTTGCGAGTGGAGCTTCACGGATCGCGAGAAGTGATAGGAACCGATGGAGTACATGAAACTCATGTCGCAGTTTCGACACTGCTCCCGACGCCTCCAACTCCTGCCTTTTTTTCTTACATCTCTTCGGGTTTTCCCCATCCGATGATCCGAGCTTACGATTTATGTTCATGTGATTATCAATTCCTTCGTGTATTAAGCTAGTGGTGCTAAATCGTAAACTGAAGTGTTCCTATACATACAAACTGTAGCGAGAGAGAAACCTTTGCTACCTGATAGCTACGCTGGTCAATGTTGGTGGCTTTTTTTTTTTTTTTAATCTCAGTGCTTCTTCCTCTCTTCGCCACTGTAGAGGGAGAGGAGGCGATTTTTGGAAGCGTCTCCGCCAGATCCACCCGTGCGGCCGCCGAGCCGCGGGATTCGCCTCCACCGCCGGCCGCTTCGGCGGCGGGTGGGTGGTGGATCCCCGACTCCGGTCTGTATATAGGTAGGGTAGGGGGGAGTGGTCGCCGGCGGCGCTCAGGAGGAGGGGCGGCTGGTGCGGAGTTTGGTGTCGGCGTGGGTTCCTCCGGCGAGGCTGCTCCTACGGGTGCGGCGTCCCCGCGCGCGACTTGCGGGAGCTCGGGGCCCGGCGCGGCGCTCGAGTTCTTCGTCTTGCCGCCGGATTCGCGCTGGCGGCGGATCTGGCGGGCGGATCCAGGAATTCGTCGAGTCCTTCTTCCTCTTCCGGCGTCGGCGTCGATGGCGGCCGAGGCGTGGAGGTTTGGCTGGGACGGGGGGGCGCGCGCCCCGGTCGTTCACCGACAGAAGCTCCGCCGCGGCGCGGCGGACGGGCACGGCGGCGTCTCTCATAGGGCAAAGATTTCCCTGACAGCGGCAAGACGGCGGCTGGTCATCCTCGTCTCCGGCGACGGCGGCGGTGAAGTTCTCGAAGCTTCTGGATCCTTTTTCCCCTTCGTATTTGGTTCTGTATTCTGCTGTGTACTTTGTACGTGGTTTTCGTTTTGAATATACGTGGTGAAAAATGCAAAAAAAAAAAATGTTGGTGGCTTTTTTTGGCGGGTGAATACCCTGGACTTGATAGCTACGCTGGTAGGTAAGCGCCAAGTAAGGCCACTCCCAAAGCATCTTCCGCTAGCAACATTTGCTTCGATGTGATAGATACAACAACTCTAAGTGTGGGCGTTTTGACACCCGAGCACAGATAGACTCGTTATCTGGACCGTCCACGTTACATTGCGATCTGTGCCTTGGACACTGTAAATCGAGTGAAGGGAGCGGTAAAAATGGGCCTCGTCGTGTATGGTGGGGCCGATGTTGACGGTCCCGTTTGCACCTTCCTTGGTTGAAGGAGACGGCGTCCGCAGCCGAATTTTCCTGTGTCGCAGGTCCTCAGACGCCTGGTTTTCATGTTCCGTGGAACAAGAAAACAATTCGGGTAGTCTCAATCGAGACAACAACCAGATAGTTCCTCGACGAGGGAGCGAGGAAGATGGAGATGTTGGCCCGGCGAGTGGAGGAGATTGAAGACATGGAGTTCTTGCTGGATCCAGTAGACTGGTAATGGATCTGTATTCTGTATATTTTGATTTGGAGCTACTCTCTGCGGGAAATGCGCGAAAGAAATTGAAGCGCCACGGTGTATTGTTCTTAGGTACCATTGTTTGAGGCAGCAGGGGATACAGAGAACGCATTGATCTGCAGCGTGTAGTGGCATGGAGCAGCGCACCGGACGGCCGGAGAAATTTCCGGCGGCCGCGGCCACTTGCAGTGGAATCAGTGTGACGAAGAGGTCAGAACTCAGATGATGATTTGCAGGAACTAGCGGTAGATAGCAAATGTCTGCGAAAATCGCTGCCCGCATTAAGGATCGACGCTTAAACTGAACCACCAGGCCCCTGGCTGGACGAAGAGGTTAGCATGACTTTTGCAGAGTTATCTGTTGATACGTCTGTGCCTGAAAACATTTCAACATATCCAATCGATTTGTGAAACATAGACTGGAAAGTAATTTTAGAGACTAGTGTGTGCTGATAGGTTTATGAACAAGCAGTAGTTCAATAGAGAGTGTAAGAACCTGCTGACGCAGTAGTTTGAGTGTGTTCGCGTATCTGTGTGATATTACTAACTATATAAAAGTTGAGCATATCGCGGCTCTCCCAGCCCCCGAGTACTGTAGCTTACTGTAGCATTCTACAGTAATACAGTAACTCGATCGCGGCCGTCCATCGACGATCCGACGATCCACAGCAACCGCGCTTGACGGTTTTGCAAAAAAAACCTCGCGGGCGAGAAATTGTTCCGCGCTCCCCAACTCCTCGAGCGGAAGGACCTACATGCAAAAACCAGAAACGTCAGGGTTTTCCTTGCAAAAATTCCATTCCACCCCCTTCTCCCAGCTCTCTCCCGCGCGCCGCCGGAATCGCCGCGGGCGCCGACGCCTCGCGCCGCCGTGGCAGGCCTCCCCGCATGCATCTGAGGCCACGGACGGCTCCGCCGACCTCGCCTCCGCCACCTCGCCCAAGCTCGCGAGCCGGGACGCCGCGGAGGCGCCGGAATCGTCGCGGCCATGCGCGCTGCCCTCCGCCGCGTCCGCGGCCCGCCGGCGCTGCTCCGGCGACCCAGAAGGGACGGCGCCGCCTCCTTCGGGTCGGCCGCGGCCGGGCGCACCCAGGGCGCGTAGGCGCCTGTGCCAGATCGCGCCGGCGCGCCGCCGCCGACCTTGGCGCCGCCGCGGCCACGCCTGGTCCCTGTGACGTCAACCCGACGTCACAGTGGGGCCCACCCGACATTTTTTTCCCCTTCGAATAAAACCAGCTTATTCAAATAACGCCCAGCGGGCCTGGCCTGGCCAGTTGGGCCGCCACACGGGCCGGCCTGTCTGGCTGCTGCGGCTTTTTTTCCTTTTTTTTTCTTTTTCCCTGTTTTCTGATATCTAAACCTTTTGCAAATTTTCCAAATACAAAATATTTCAAAACACATTGTAATTACATAAATATGACAAACAAGTTTCAAACCCATAATCGAATTACATGTCCACATAAATTCAGACCAAATTCAAAGAAGTTGTAAAAATCGAAATAACAATTATAATTGCTTTGTGACATTTCCCAAATAATTTCAAACCTTAATTTTGATACAAAATATTTCAAAACACATTGTAATTATATAAATATGGCAAACAAGTTTCAAAACCATAATTGAATTACATGTCCACATAAATTCAGACCAAATTCAAAGAAGTTGTAAAAAATCGAAATAACAATTATAATTGCTCTGTGACATTTCTCAAATAATTTCAAACCTTAACTTTCTAAAATCATAAGTTAAGTCTTATTTAATACCTTCACACCATTTTACAAAATATGGAATTCATAGATTTCGTAGTTCCCTTTTGGGAGGAAAAAAAAACGGAACATGCTTTACGTAATTTTTCCCTAGATACTGTTCTGGGGTATTTGAACAATTTTGAAACATTACGAAATCAAAATTTGAACAATTTTGAACTATTTCCCTAAAAACTGCAAAATCAATAACTTCAAATATATCTACTAACATATTAAAACGATCACAAGATTAAATGCCGACTATTTACGGCATATGATAGAATTTCAAATTTGAATACTTCTAACTTCCAAATGCTTTCCAAATATGATCATTTTACAGAAATAAAAAAATTGAATCTGAAAAACTTTCCAGTTCAAACACATTTCGGAAGCTATACTCTTTCCAAACATGAGCTTTTTTTAAATTACAACCATTTCCAACCCTAATAATATTCTTGAATACATCCATTTCCAAATTTAAATTAATGCTCAAAAATAGTAACGTTTGTACATAACCGTAACATGTTTCCTCTGAATATGATGCTACGTAAGAAAATTATAGCAACATTAAACTAAATTTAAACATTTCGATTCGGCAAACATATTTGGAAGCAACATAACTTAAAATTCTCTAATTATGTAGCTGCATTTGGAGAAAATGCTTGATTAGCTACATATTTTTGAGGTAATACGAACTCATTTTCTCCAATTATATTTTGATTTCAAACTGAATTTGAGCTATAGTACATATAACGTAACTAAAGAAACAAACAGATTATCAAAAAAAAAAACATCATAGATAATATTTTCTAAGAAGTACCAGTACATTCGAATTAGAAATCATATTTGAAAATAGAGCATGCTTTACATGATTTCGAACACCTTATAGATGTTGATTTACAGTATTTTATCAAATTTGAAGAACTATTACATTCAAAATTCAAAAATGAATATTTCAAACATTCAATCCAAATGCCTCCAAAATTCACCAGGGACGCGCCGTGCCGGCGCGCTAAAATTCAACTAGTTATTTTTGAAGTGCAAACTAAAATGGAGAGTGTAAGAACCTGTTGACGGTTTATTTGATTATTCAACATCGTGAAAATTCATGTTCATCTTGAAATTGACGTGCAGAGTTAGGATTGGTTCAGCACCAACGGAGATACTGCTATGCCCTGGTCGGATGGGAGCTTTAGAGAAAACCATCAGGGAATATGCTAAAAATCTGACTGCTAGTGTCATAAAGCAAGAGCTTGGAACCAATTTCGACTCACTTAGGGAGCACATGAATTTTGCAGTCTGTATTCTAGGGAGAATAGTTTGGGCGTCAGGTACAACAAGAGCAGGCTAAATGTGGCGATGGCCAAGTGCATGTGGAAAATAGTTTGTCGCTGTGATGTGAGTACTTTCCTACCAAAATAACATTAGCAGTAGTGTTCTGAATTCTTGTGCGTGCAGACAAAGGTTAATTTTCCGGTATGTGTACAGGGGAAATCTGGAGCAGAGTACTGGTAGAGCAGAGAACCCCATGTCATGCAGGTGTTAGTGTCCGGCTATGATAAGGTTGCTCTGGAGTCCGGACGGATGACAATGGGTTTGTACATCGCAGGGCATAGGGTAAATTGATAAACCACAACCACTCCATGTCCTTGACTTGCGGCGAGAAGGTGCACTGGCCGTTTCACAAGCACATCTAGTCAGGAAGCTAAGAGAGAACAATATCAACATCCGCAAGGTGTACAACATAATTAGCTTTTTTTGTAAGAAGCTGGTACTACAAAAAAGAAGAGGGTGGAGAAGAACAAGCTGTACACAGCGACACACCATTTAGGCAGAGAAGAGGGAGAAGTGGAGCCGGGTGGTTTCCAGGTGAAAATGATACGTGGCAGATTGGAGTTTGATTGTGAATGCGACCAATATTCACACATGGGTGTCTTCTGCTCAAGGTAATTATAGTATTCGGTTCCTGGTTGTTGGTTTGTTTGGTTTCTTGTGAATTGACCTCATTCCTTAGACTTTTTCCCAGTCTTTCAGGTGATGGACTGCCTGCACATAAAGGAGATATCGGCTCGGTATATTTGTAGCGGTGGACAAGAGATGGATGGGGCATACTTCCTGATCATCTTGTGCAATACAAAGAGCCATCTTACAAAGAGGTCTTTCAGCAGGCATTCATCTATATATATGCATGTGATTGTCCGGTATTTTTGGAGATGCCATGGTGGCGATGACACATTGCAATGAGGCATGAGATGGACTAGGGCTTGAGGGTCGGCCGGCGGTTTGGAGGCTCCGACAAAGAACTGTGGGACAGGAAGTCCTACCAGCAGTAAGGAGAAGCCATCATATGAGGGGATGACCAACAGAACACGGTTTTGCAGCATTTGCCACCAGCTAGGATAGCATCTTCGGAAGAGGCGGCGAACCAAAGGTGGCTCGGAAGCCATACTGCTGTACAAGGAGTTCAGCTGAAAATGACACGACGTGGGCAAACTCGTGGGCGAGCAGGCGAGACGACCGAGCTCCTTGGTGAGGCGGCGAGGCGGGCGCAGACGAGCTCCTTGGTGCGGAGGCGGAGATCCGATTCGGCGGTGCGTCCGGTGACCAGCAGCGGCGGCACGGCAAGGGACAGAGGGTTGCCTCGCGGGATTCAGATTTTACTCGTGAGCAGCGTGTGTTAGCATAGAAGTTACCATAATACCCCTAATTACATAAATATAAAATGATTACTATCATAACTACCAGGCCAGATCGGACGGGCGAGAATAATTGAACCAGGAGTACTGGGAAGTACTGGAAATTACCGGACAATCACCGTAAAAGAGCTCCAAATTGTCCAACATAGACATGGTGATTGGCAGGAAATTTTGTTTCGCTACACCAGGTCTAACACCTGCTAATGAACGTTCAGTGCACTTGTGGCTTTTCAGTTTTGTACTCGGACAGTTGAGTGGAACGCAACAGAAGTGGTTTGAAGAAATTTCATAGTTGTTTGTAACTGCTGGCTTGTCAGCGGCTGAAAGAAAAAAGGAGTTAGTTTTTTCCGTGTGCGGGGTGAGAACCATCGTCAGCTGGTGGACGGCACAGAACGGTCTATTCTGTTCTTCTCCATCTGTTCCAGAAGAGAAAACGGCACCTACCACATTAAACTGAGTAAAGGCCGTGGGCCATCGGTCTGGAGTTACCGCAGTTGAAACAGCTAGAAGCAATTTAATGCGACAGTGGAACACACATCTTGACGAGTTTGTACGGACTGGATAAACGGAGCATTTGTGCTCGGGTGCCAAAGCCCATTTCCGCAACTCTAACATATTTTACTTAATTAAATTTACATATGCTTAATATTTATGGCAGTACACTACAAGTTTTTAGGATAATCAAGTCTACCTGAATGTTAGTACAATAATTGTTGACGTATTTATTGTACTCGCTCCATCTCGGTTTATTAGGCACAATTCCAAAATCAGATTTTATAAAAAATTAGGCATAGTTAGCATTAATGATTTTCTAGAAATGCTCCCAACCCCTTCCTCTCTCCAATCTGCATGCGATTTAACTAATGCTACATTTAATTAGGCCAATGCATGTGCTTTCGATTGAACATTATTGGTCTTCTCTAATTAATTGCATGATTTAGAAGTAATTAATTCGGTCAATCCTCACTGGCCTAGGTCATAGAGAAACTCCAAATATGCCTAATAAACCGAGATGGAGGGAGTACTACATGTAGAGACAATTTCTTGATAAGAGATGGTTTCATCCTCTCCTCGTTAACTATGAGCAACTTAGGAAACATCGTGGTGTGGAGTGCTAAGAGGCCTTGCCATGGTGGAGTACTTGAGAGACCCAATACTAAATTGTTGCTAATTTGTTTGGGAGTGCTATTTATGTGCTACCAGTTGGACGTAATAACAGGTATGATGGGAAGACGATGTTGACGCTACTCAACTTGTTTCGACGAATTCTTCTTCCATCAAAGAGCGTAAAATGCTTTGTCCATGCCTGGAGCAGCCGGCTATGCAAGTAGGTTAGTAATTATGCTCCATGCACGTTTACATCATGCCGAGAGACTTTGAAGACGCACACTGAATCTGAAAGATAAGTAATAATTCACCTGATTTGTGACAATACTGCTAGATAAGTAATAATTCACCTGATTTGTGACAACACTGTTTTAAAGCGCACCGAAACATATCGAGGATGAACACGGTTAAATAGTTATGAATGAAAAGAAAACGTTTCACAATAACCACCTCAGCTCAGAACGCGCCACCCATGATGCACAAAACTCATTATCACAAGAGATTCAGTCTGTCAAACAAAATACTTCAGGTGCACAGGTCGGTATTCAAAGTACTTCAGGTGACCTGATGAGGATAGAGCTCGTTGTCAACTAGATAACGCCTAAACTGGATGTCCCATAAAATGCTGCTGAAGCCGGCCCAGGCTAAAAGGCTAGGACGACACCGTTGACATGTTACCGCTTCACCCTCTCCAGCAAGTTCAGCCGGACTAGGACGACACAAATGACACTTTGAAGACAAAACCAAGTATGTCTAAGTCGCCCGGTACAGCGGTGCTGCCTCCAGCGAGCATTTTTTTCTTTTTTCGAGGAAGACGGGGGGGAGGAGCCCCACCGTTTGTTGCATTACTCGAAACAGAGGGCTTGGCTGCCCTTACAAATGATGTTTAAAGAAAGACAGGGGGTGAGGGAGAGAGCGAACATCAGATCACGATTACATGCTTCTAGTAACAAGAAGGGCACGTAGCCGGTTGAGCGGGAGCCGGTCTTCAGCCTTGAATCTCCCGGTCCAGAGAAGGATATCGTCGGCGGCGCGGCGGATCACCAAGGAAGGGTGGGTGAACTTGTCGTTGAAGACGAGATCGTTGCGCGCCTTCCAGATTTGCCACAGAACGGCCGCGAGCACATAGCGCCAGACGTGGACGGGAGCCGGAGCGGGGGAGGTGGTGGTCCAGAGCGGAGCATCAGGCTCGGGGGCGATGATCTGAAGCTGAAGCCAAACCGCAGCGGCAGCAGGGCACGCAAAGAAGAGGTGGTGCCCACTCTCTTCGGCGCCGCAAGTCTCGCAAGAGGCCGATGGCGAGCAGTGTTTGTTGAACAGGTTAGCCCGGGTGCTTAGCCTGTCGATCGCGGCGAGGTAGGAGAAGATCTTGATCTTCGTGGGCACGCGGAGGCTCCAGATGATGCAGGCGTCGATGTCGATGGGCCGGGGCGGCGCCAGCAGCCTGTACGCGGCCCGAGACGAGAAGGCAGCCCGTCCAGTCTCGCCGGAGGCCATGTAGCGGATGTCGTGGCCGACGGAGAGGAAGGTGCAGCTGATGATGGAGTGGACGTTCTCGAGCTCAATCGAGGCAGCAACGGAGAGGTAGGGCTGGAGCTCAATCCAGCGAGCATTTCTCAGGCCGGTCACAATGGGTCGTCTCTTGTGGCCGTTTCTTGCTGCATGGTGGGGTTTTAGAACCAACCTCTGCAATGCCTCGTATGTTAAACATTGTATCTAGAAAATCCTGGATTTTAATTAGCTTTGGATCAATACTAGGTATTAGATCTGTAGCTCACCTGTGGCAACGAAAATAGGCAAGTCTGGCCGTGCTTTCCTTACGCTGCTGCCACAGCAGCGCCCACACCAGTACGACGAGCCGCAAGGCATCAAGGAAATTAATGATTTGCACCGGTACATGAGCTAAGAGCCGTATCCTTGCTTACATACAGCATCCTTCCGTTTCCTCTATAAATACACTGCCACGTCAGAGATTTACCTATGATTTTGTGCTAAGAAACCTGCACTGGCATAGGCTTGATAGACAGGTGATATCCACGGGGTAAGGCGTATGCGTCATTGCCGACACATTAAATCGATGGAGCCCATCGGCGGCGGAGTGATAGATAAATGAGGAGCGCAAGCACAAGACAAGCCAGTACTTGTTGCGGTGGTAGAGACCGGGTGAGCTCACTCAAGAATTGGGAAGTGTGAACTCTTAATCGATGCATGCGCCGGTTGCTGCGAGTTCTAACATAGTGAGGCTGTATGGTCTTCTTTTTTTGTCATCTTTTTTTTTAGAAAGCAGTAACGAGGTTACAGAGTTATGGAATTTTCAGAGTAATTTTACATATGTGCAAAGGAAAGAAAAATGTTTAATTTCATCTATTTTTCTGAACCTGGTTTAAATAAATCTATTGGTACATGATTAAAAGCCTACTGGTTTATTTCCCTTTGAGCTATAGACAACCGTAGCAATATCCTGAAAGAATATTTATTTCCAAGTGAGTCTTGAACTCTTGATTGCTTGTAAGCGATCCTGCGTATACATGTGTTGTACTTCTGTCCAACTCCGTGAGAGCAAATATATCTCAAACATGCTTTGTTCTTCAGTTCAAAGAAGAGCAAGGAGCTGTTGGAGTAATTCAAGATTCAAATGTTGATGTTTTGACTCAACAACTCATAGTTCGGTATCGAAAACTATTCTGAAATTTGAATTTACATTTCCATTTATTTTTCTTCTCTCTATTTCTGCGTGCATGTGTATATTGGGTGATTTTTAATTCAATTCTGGTCCAAATATTTAAATCTGTATTGAGTTCCCATCTTCCATTCTTTTTGTAATTTGGTAATATCAATTACAATGTATGACTCCAAAGATGTATAACAATGGTCCAAAGAATGTCATGCAGTAAACAAGGTAACACCATGTTAATCTCGCTGTGTCATTCCCGCTCTGACTAAATCATACATATTACATAGTTTCCAAGCATTTTCTTCTACTGATAGTTTTGCCCTGCATAATGGATGAAAGATATAGTAGACTTTAACCGATATGTAGGCCGTGATGATTGATGAGGCAAATGTGAGACCTTTTGTTTCTCATGGACTGAATGGTTCCATCTACGATCAGAGTGCTCTGTTCGGACATGGAGGCTTAAATGTTGTTGATCTTCTTTTTGTGTGGTCCCTAATGGTGAGCATAGTACTTTGTTGCGACATAGAGGCTTAAATTTTGTTGATCTTCTTTTTGTGTGGTCTCTAATGGTGTGCCACACTCTTGCAACTATTCACTGACCCAAAAGACCAGCACGATAAGCTCCAGGGCCCAGGCTCCTCTAGCCAGAGATCGTCCCAGACATTGTCACTGTTTTGCGGTCCTGGTATGTTCCTCGAATAGTGGCGTGATGGAACCCAGCTACTCGATCCACGTGAGATGTAGTTCCAGTCACCCAAGCAGTACCACAACAAGTATTTTGACGATATCGCATGGCGTGTTCCTCGGTCCTCAAATTGTAGCATGTGCCTCTCTTCCTGATGCCTCATATTCCCATGTGCATGTTTTTACCATCTCTCTTAAGTTCCTCTCCCATTCTCTTCTCGATGAGTTTCATTTGCATGCATATATTAATATACTAATTAATATAGTGCTACCAACTAAAAACAAGTGGAACAACAAAAAAAAAGCTTGATATATACCTAGGGAACATCGACAGAGAGGTATATAAAGAGAAACCACCATCCACTAAAATGAAGGTTAGTGGAACGTTCAACTTTTTTAAGAGATAAATGCACGAGCACCATGTGTGTCGCTAATTAATTGAGTTGTATGATACAACCATTTTAAATTGAAAGCTCGTGACAGAGAAACAGAGAATTTTTTCTTGATCAGGTATTTTTTTATGAGTGATCTGTTTGTATTATAAGTGGCCTTATAAGAAAAGATGTATTAGGCCCATTGATATGGAATGTACACTTGCTGTACAAAAAGGTTAGTGTGAAGTTGAATATCGATTTGTCCGATGATTCATTTAATTAAGACTACGAAACGGCATCACTTATAAAGAAAAGAGAGCTCTTTTTCACAAAAAAGTGCTAGAAACAAATGAATGAATAAAGTAACTTTTTTTTAAGGCAACCACACACTTTATTAAATCTCACATAAGTTTATTCAATCAGCCTGAAGGCTGTGATCTAGAAACAAGGGACTAACATCCAGCCAAACCTCTTCTACGTCATGATTGCACGCATATCGCACACACTCATGAGCCACCGTATTAGCAGTTCGTGTGGTGAAACAAAGACCAAAAGACTGAAAAGAAGCTAACAGTTCCTCAACCTCACAAAAGATAGGCGCCATAACAGATCTTTCATCTGCTTGACCCTTCCACATGCGCACCAAAACTTCATAATCGGATTCACAAATGATCCGTTCATAACCTTGCTGAGCAGCAAATACAGCAGCATCGAGAAACACCAAAGCTTCGATGATCAGAGGGTGTGAAATGCCCGTATAGGTCCTACACCAAGCACTTCTGAATCCTCTGTGATCTCGGGCTACTCCTCCACTCCCTGCTCTTCCACTCTCCTCGCGAATTGAACCATCAGAGTTCAACTTCACCACTCCTGGTTCTGGACCGTGCCAAGTACATGGTGGTCTACACACCTTCCTTGTCTGATGATTCATTTAATTAAGACTACGAAACAACATCACTAATTATAAGGAAAAGAGAGCTCTTTTTCAAAAAAAAGAGCTAGAAACAAATGAGTGAATAAGGTACCTGTTTGCATCGTATATGCATAATAGTGTATTTTCTACTCACTCGGTTTCTATTTATAAGATGTTTCAGCTATTTCAGTCTGGAGTACATTCGGACTGATATCAATAAACAATTAAACATAGACATCAAACCACGTCTAGAATCTAGATACGTGCGAATTGGATAAATACTAGAACTTGTTATGTTTAGGAAACGGATGGAGTACATGTTAATTAAACTCAGAAAAATGTCAAAATCGAAAAATGGGGAAAACACGCCGTCCGGAGCCCTCCCCCGTCCAGCCTTTGCATTCTGGGCTGAAAACCCAGTTTGGGCTTCTAAAGGGCCTATTTTTCTTTAGTTTGGCCTGCCAGTCCGCCGCGGAGGAGTTGAAGTCAACGCAGTGGGGTTGGAGATGGTCGGCGTGGCCGCGACCTTGTAGCCTATCTGCATGGTTATCTCCTGCAGGGCGCTGAGATCCATTACCGCGAAGGTCCAGCATGATACTGGAGATGGCGGACATGGGCGAGAGGACGATGGTGTGCTGACCGGTCGAACAATGTTGATGAAGGCGCGCAGACCAAACGGGTGGTGTCGATCAGTCTATGTGGATGAACAGCCAGGAAGTCAGAGTCGGCATGAGGAGTTGCAGCAGATCACGCGCATCGGGCGACGGCAAGCTCGACGTGTAATGCCCGGTAGATTCTGTCCGGGCTGAAGCGGGCGACGAGCATCGGTTTCCGATGCACGTGCAAACTAGATGTATGTATTCATTATCTTCGCCAAGACGCGTGCGCACAGGAAGCCTCGATAGCTAGCTCCACTTTGAATCGATCGTCCTCCATGTCTTTTACGTAGAGCTGGTCGTCCGTGCTTGATCGTTCCTTCAGTTTTTAATTCTGAAACCAGTGACAAATGGAGACCAGACGAGGTGTGCAGCAGGATCTACTTAACTCACGAACGCTGTTTCACAGCTGCGCGCAACTAGCGGATAATGTTGGTGTCAATCCCCGGTTCTATGGACAGATGTTCCCGTGCTCTTGAGTCTTGAGCAAGATTTCACTAATTGTCCTGTGTAGCCGAGCGGGGAAGAAGATGACACAACCTTCACTAAACCTTGGAAAGCAAGAGATGCGTCTAGCTTGCTCCGCTCGTCAACTTGTTCCCCTCGTCACCCACATAATTGACTTGTCCCACATAGACAAAGATCTAGCTTGCTCCGGAAACAACTTTGTCTCATACAGCATATTGAACTCGTGGTCTCGACGTTGTTCCCGACGCCTCCCACTCCCACCTCTTTCTTACGTCTCTTTACTCTCCCCCATCCTCACTACGATTTATGATCATTTGATTGTCAATTATTTTATCTAATAAGCTAGTGGTACCAAAATTTTAACTGAAGTGTTCCTATACACGTAAACTGTTGTGAGAGAGGAATCTTGCTACATGATCCAGTGAGCATTCGTGGAATGAAACGTGCGAAAGTGTGGTATATGTAAGGAAGAAAACATGGTTCACACCCAATGTTGGTGAGATTTTTATGGGGGCAGGTGAATACCCTCAATTTATGATAGGTTCGTATGTAAGCGCCAAGTAAGGCCACTCCCAATGCATAATCTGCTAGCACCGTATGTTTGGCATGATAGATATTTAGATACAACAACCCTACCTAACACACATAACCCTAAAAAGACAGACCGAACCGGTACGGCTCCCACAGGTTACAGATGTGAACAAAAGCGATATGGGGTTCATCCCTCTCGTCGGCGAAGCTGACGGTCTTCCTGCCTCCGGCACAAGGGCCGCCAAAGGCGGGGCGGACCCTGGCCCCTCGCCAACAGGATGGTTTCAGTTTCTTTCGGTGTCTTTTGGAGGGTGTGGCGGCGGCGACATTCTAAATTCTTAATAAAGTCCTCCCCGGCCTATCGTCGCTCCGATGGTGCGCTTGACGCATGGAGTTGTGTGTCCAGCGGATCTTCTGGGATTAGGTCCGTTTTCGTGTTCATTCATGTGGTTACAGGTCTGCTCTTCTGATTTATGGTTTTCATATTGACAATGGTTGCTTCTCTGATGCGTTTGTCCTTTCGTGGTCTAGCATGACGACTTGCCGTCTATCTACTACAACATGTTCTAGTATGCAAGCTTTACCCCGGTCCGGTGAAGGAGGGGTGAGGACGAGGGTGCGCATTCGACTCGCTGTAGTGTTGGTAGTACTCATTGGGTGGTTCGAAGATCTATTTATAATTTGTATTACTTTTGGGATTATTTGTATTATTTTTTATGATCAGTCGATCGGTTGACCTTTTCGCAAAAAAAATACCCTAATGCATTGTACTTACATATGCTTAATATTTATGGAAGTACACTCCAAATTTATAGGATAATTGTGTCTAGTTGAATGTTGGTACATGAATCAATGACATGTTAAACATTGTTTGTACATATGTTGGTGACTATTATTTCTCTAGTCACGGTCTAGTGTTCTGGAAATATTGATGTAATTGTAGCTAAATGGCATGTAAAGTCTGCATACACTTCGCTATTTCTGGAACCCCCCCTTTCTACAGTGCTCATAGGCGACGGGGGGGGGGGGGGGGGGGGAGCGACCTCGCGTCGACCAGCAGCCGCCGGCGTATCCGGTGGATTCCTTCCCCTCCGGCGGCGGAGGGTGGGGAATCCCCGGATCTGCGCTCCGGCGAGTAGATCGGGGGTGCGCGCGACTCCGCCATGGTGGGAAGGGTGGCGCCGTCGCGCTGTTGACGCCCTGCGGCTTCCCCTCCTCGGCTTCGTCTCTGGCGGACCGGCGGGCTGCGGGTGCGTCCTCACCTTGCCGATGTTCCCTCCGGCGTCGGTGGGGTTCGCGAGGTGTGTGCAGGAGATCGGGGATTCAGATCCTCCTGGCCGTCTTCGGCATCGAGGTGTCGGCGCCGCTCCAAGGCGGTGGCTATGCTCTGGTGGACTTCCAGCTTCATCTGCTCCGTCAAGACCCAGGCGGTGGACTGAAGACGGCGACTTCGTCGACGGCTTCCTGGCCGCGGTTCGCCGGCTCGAGGAGTTCGGCGGCAGCGCGCGGCTGGCGGTCACCGTGGTGAGGCGGCGTCGGTGGTGCTGGGCCTCAAGATCTGGTTTGTTTTTCCTTATTTTGCTGAGGTTGTTCTGCTAGTTCTGTGTTCTTGATCTGTAATCCTTGTACTAAAAAAAAAGGCATGTAAAGTCTAGTTAGTGCTCAAATGGATATGTGCTCTCTCCGTTCCGTTTTATTGGGCCTCTAGTGAAGAGCTCGGTGACCAAGGCATGTGAAATGATAGGGTGACAAAAAAATTGAGCCAGATTTTTTCAACAAATCAAATAGTCGTTGCAAAAAATGTTGATCTTGTGTGGACCTTGCATAATAGGTTAATTGTGCATGGATATTGAATGCATGTATGAATCATGTGTGGATCTTGAACGAATCTGTGGATTATGTAAGATTACTGGTGGTAGAAACTTGTGATAGTTCCATGATACATATATTGTTGAATATTCTATTGTTAGAAAATTTGAAAAAAATTAAAATATTATAAGAATTATATATAATTCTTGGAAGAAACTTGTATAAAATTTGATCACTTCAAAACTGAGGCTAATTGATGTTAATTAATGTGCTTAACGCTAGAGAGGTGAAACATGCACATGGTCGAGTTCCAGAAGAGGGGCCTCCCACATGCCCATTTCTTGTTGATCATGGATTCCAAATATAAGCTCATTGTGGCAGAGCAGTATGACCGTGTCATATTCGCCGAGCTCCCGGACAAGGATAAGTACCCGGAGCTATATGCCATGCTGGTGAAGCATATGATGCACGGCCCATGCGGTGTCCTCGCCCCGGGCACAAAAAATCGAAACCGAAGCCCGAACCTGAAAAGACCGGGACCGAAACCGAAATACCCAGAATTTCGGGTAACCGAAATAATATCGGTCCTGAGAATCAAGTAACCGAAATAATATCGGTCTGTTCGGTTATCACGAGCTGAGGACCGAAATGACCGAAGGGACCGAACTAGCGATACGAATTAGACATTCAGGCCCAACTCGTGTACTCTAGCATGTAGCACAGCCCATCGAGGCCTAGTTCCCTACTTCTTTCCCCAATTTCAGCACGTATCCATCCATCTTGCCGCCTGGAACCAGCGACCTCCATCCATTCTTCGCCTCCTCCCATGTCTACTAGAACAAGAGATTGTGTTGCTGTTATTTCCTGTAATTTTGTTCTTGTTTTCCTGTAATTTTGTTGCCGGACTGTGCTAGATCAGGCTTAGTGCTAGACTACTCTGCTAGTGCTAGACTGCTAGTGGTACGCATGCTTATGATTATATATTTCTGTATTGGCATCTAAACAAGAGATTGTGTTGCTGTTATTTCCTTTTTTCGGTCTATTTGGTCATGACCGAAGACCGGACCGAAAAGACCGAAGACCGAATACAAAAAGACCGAAAAGACCGGCCGTAATTCGGGTAGCGTTTCTAGATGACCGAAATTTTGGATGACCGAAAAGACCGGACCGAACAAACCGAACAGACCGAACGCCCGGAGTGACGGTGTCCTCAAGCCAAACAATGTGTGCATGCAAGATGGGCCATGCAAGCTAGTGTAGGTACCCATGGACGTTCAATGAGACCACCATGCAAGGACATGGAGCCAATGTGAGTGCACTGAGGAGACGGAGGGGCCACGGTGGCTATTAATACAAGCAACTAATACGTAATTTAAGCCTAGTGAACGTAACAATGCTAGTAATTTAATTAGAAGCCTAATAAACCTGACTGGAGGGAGTAGTATCATACCTATTGGAACTGATGATCATTCATGACATAAAAATCAATTAATATTTCACCGACCTTCACCTTGGTGAGCAATGTGCTCCACCCTTATATATACACTAATCCATCTTCAACAAATAGGTAGCATGCCTATTCCTTGCGTTCATATTTATACATGTTGGTAGCACTACCTTAGAAACATTACCATGGAAACCCCCTAAAAAGCAAAGAGAACATACAAACTAATATACAATAGAAGAACCGGGAGACACCAAAATACATGGGAACTGGAGGTATCGTGAGCATGGTGAGTGCAAGAGATTCCATGTATGCAGGATGAACACACAATGATTGCTCACTAGGAGGGAGATGACGTAATGCTTTGGTTTTTAGGAGTAGCCGATCCCATCTAGTATAACAAATTTTCTCTTCACACATGTAGCATGTATACTTCGATAACGATTAGTTAAAACCGACAAGAGCACATAACCATTAATATTTGTTAGCAATGATTAGCTAATGTATAAAAAATAGTTTTCTCGGTCTTGGTTTTCATGTAGATTCCCGACATTCGCATCCGCGGCCAACCATCCGAAAAAGACATGATTGGGGCCAGAAATCATACCTTCTCTTTTTTTGTTCTCGATATTTTATGTCTGCCTTTATGACATGCTTAGTACATTCTTTTGTTGTGGTTCAAAATACACATGTTTAAGGAAAGTATTATTTGTCTAAATAAAAAATGAGATTCCAGGGTCCCAAGATTAGTATCTTAATGCATCAAACATATATCAATCTCCTAGGATGACATAGGATCCACACACGAATAAACGGACCGTGTCAGGCCGCGGCCCACTGCAGCAGCAGGCCTATCGTCAAAATGAACAGCACGACATCGCTTGTTTATATTTTTTTCTATATTTTGTCAAAAACTTCGGATTAATTCTAAAAGGCAAAAAAAAGTGGTCCAAATGGGCCAGAAATGGCCCAACAGGCCTAAAAGCACCATAATAAGCATGATTTACATGGGAACTACTCCGCTAACTTTAGAATGGTCGGTCACAATGCAACGATGTACAACATTTGTACACGGATTCCTTGGCTCTAGTGGTGCATGCTGGAAAAACTCTGTCCTGTAGTGATGGCCAATCGGTTTATTGGGTATAGTTGGTTTGGTTTACTCAGTTCTCCAAAATTATTTCCTTTGGAAGATAAACCTCCAAACTTTGTTTCTTCGTTCATTGTAAGTGACTTGACTATTATTTGATGAAATAAAGCCTTCCTCTTGTAAAAGAAAAGTTTGAGTGATACTAACAAAGGTCGCGCACCATCCATGATAGTATCAAATTTTGTACTACGATTTTCCTTCCTGTTTCGAACGCCGGAACATTATTCTGAAGCTGTTTTGAATTTATCGTGTTGCGACTGACGAGGAGGTCACTCTTATCCCTTCGAGGCAGATCCTCGTCGTCGCCACGATGAGACTACTGTTTGCTAGTAGTAATACTATGATTGAAGTCGACGGCAGGTGTCATCGCCCTCGGCTGCGTCTCGTGCCCGTCAGCGTCATGGGCTTGACCGATCGAGATGCAACTGCACAACCGGCTGCTTTCTCTTCAGTCTTGCCGTAGCAGTATTTAATCACGAGGCTCCCTTCTGTCAGGGTCCTGAATCAGATGATGTACTAGCTTACTGAACTGAGAGACCCTTTAGTGTTGTTGATCTTCTTTTGTGGGGCCAATGTTTGCAATTCTCTCCCCATTCTCGAAGAGTGGCGTAATGGAAGACAACTATCCTGTCCATCGGAGCTGTTGTTGCAATCACCTGATTACTATCACAACAAGTATTTTGGCGTTGTCACGTGGTGTGTTCCCCAATCCTCGACTCGTAGCATGTGCCTCTCTTCCTGATGCCTCATATTCCCATGCACATGCCTTTTTTTCAGTTCTCTCATTCTCTTCTCGAGAGTGGTATATGAAGGGAAACCACTATCCACAAAAATGATTGTTTGCGTAGTGTCTAACATTTTATAAGAGATGAATAATGCACGAGTGACATGTGTGTCGCTAATTAATATTGAGTTGTATGCACCAACCATTTTAAATTGAAAGCTCGTGACATATTAACAGAATGCTGATTTAAGTACCCCTCTCTCAATAATTACTTTGTATTTTGGGTTGGTCAAGGTCAAACTTTTTAATCTTTAACCAAACATATACATAAAGAAATATATCAACATCTATAATATGAAGTGCATATAACCGAAAATATATTTTATGATGATTATAATCATATTTATTTTGTATTGCAGATATTGATTTTTTTCCTATATGCTTAGTCAAAGTTTAGAATGTTTGACTTTGAATAAATCCAAAACGCAGGCTAATTCTGGACAGAGGGAGTATTTTTTATTACTAATATATTTGCAGCATAAAATAAGAGAAGATTTATTAGTCCATGATTTAAAGCCTACTGGTTTATTTCCCTTTGCGCTATAGACAACCGTAGCAATATCCTGAAAGAATATTTACTTACACAGCGATTATTTACTTCCAAGTGATTCTCGAACTCTTGATGGCTTGTAAGCGATCGTGCGTATCCATGCGTTTGTACTTTGTACTGCTCTCCAACTCCGTGAGAGCAAATATATCTCAGGTGATTTGACCTTCAGTTTCAAAGAAGAGCAAGTAGCTGTTGGAGTAATTCAAGATTCATATGTTGATGTTTTGACTCGACAACTCATAGTTTGGTCTAGAAAACTATTCTGAAATTTGAATTTACATTTCTATTTATTTTCCTTTTCTCTGTTTCTACTTGCATGTGTATTTTGGGTGATTTCTAATTCAATTCTGGCCAAATAGGCAAATCCATACTGAGTTCCCATCTCTCATTCTTTTTGTAATGTGGTAATATCGATTTCAAGTACTAACTCCAAAGCTTAATGACAGTGGCTTAAAGAATGTCATGCAGCAAAACAAAGGTGAACACCACTTGAATCTCGTTGTCTCGATCCCAGACCGACGATTAGTGCATAGTTTCCAAGCATCTTCATCTACTGATAATGTTGCCCTGCCTAATGGATGAAACGGAGAGAGACTTTAACCAATTTGTAGGCCGTGATGATTGATGAGGAAACGGTGAGACTGTTTCTCATGGTTCCATCTATAAGAGCAGAGTGCTCTGCTGTGACACGGGGGCTTTAATATTGTTGATATTTTGTGTGCTCCTGTCATAATGTGGCACACTCTGTGAGAAGCTGTTCGTACGCCCAGCAGACGAGCACGAGAAGCTCCAGGCCCCGACTCCTTTAGCCAGAGCCGTGCCAGACATTGTCATGGTTTTGTGATCCGGCTGTCTCGCTTGCACAGTGACGTAATGGATATGGAACATAGCTATCATGTCCATTGGAGTTGTTGTTGCAATCACCTGATTACTATCACAACAACTATTTTGACGTTGTCACATGGCGCATTCCCCGGTAGTCAACTTGTAGCATGTGCCTCTCCTCCTGATGCCTCATATTCTCATGCACACTTTTTTTTTCATCTCTTTTCAGTTCCTCTTTCATTCTCTTCTCGGTATGTTTCCTCATATTCTCATGCACACTTTTTTTTCATCTCTTTTCAGTTCCTCTTTCATTCTCTTCTCGGTATGTTTCGAGTGTGCATGCCATCTGAAATAAGAGTGTTACCAATTAAAAACAAGTAAACAACGGAGAAAATTGCTCGATTCTATCTGGTGAACATCGACGAGTGGTATATATAAAGAGAAACCACCGTCCTCAGAAATGAAGGTTGCTGGAGCATTCAACTTTTTTATGAGATGAATGCACGAATGACATGTGCACCGTTAATTAATACTCAGTCCCTAGCAGCTTCGCCTTCAAGTCCCTGCGCAATGCCAGTTCATCAACAGATAGATCCCTCTCCTCTTGGGCCAAACCATGGTGGAAAATGATGTCATTATCGCAGCTGACAAAACCTGGGCCTTATTATTTTCAATCTTGTTACAAGCACGCAGTGCCTTTGCAGTCGTAGAAAGCTTGATGTGTAGGGCAATGATAGCATCATTGGAGGAGACATGCCATGCCCAAGCCTTCTTGACTACATCTAAAAAAACCTCCTTGTTTAGCCATCTGAATCTCGTTGTATGGTACCCCACCTGACTAAGCCATACATATTTTCCAAGTATTTTTCATCTACTCATAGTAGGCCATGATGATTGATGACACGACTTGAGACTGTTTCTCTTTGGCTGGATTTCCATCAACCTTTTTTCAGATTTCTCAAGGTGCATAAATATTGTGTGGTAACTACAATCTCAGTTGCGCAATATAAGGCTTTTTAGCAAGTTAGTACTAACTAGCAATAGCTTGCTAAAAAAACTTACATTGTGAAAGAGAGGAGTACTAACTAGGCATTCATTTCGTCTTCAAGCAAGGAACAAAAAGGAAAAAAATCAATAGCAAAACAAAGGTGGAGAAGCCCATCTAAACGCACAATACTAAGACCAGCACACCACCGTGAAAAAAGCGATTCATAGGCCAGTATGAACCGGTTCCATACACTTCAGCATGTTGAATCAGCGATTCAAAGAAAAAACGCACCGAGAAGATGGTTCGGTCCAAAGGAATGTATTGGGTCAGCTGAAGCAAGTAAAGTAGACCCACGGGTGGAGGCAGGATGCAAGAGCCAAGGGGCCAAGCAAGGCAATTTTCACGTGAGGGGGGGGGGGGGGGGGGGGGGGGGGGGGGTTGCTAAAATGTTCATTAGGAGACCACATAAAACCAAGGTAAAACAAGGATTCTACCATGTTGCACCGTGTCATATATAGGGGGGACTTGGCCTCTGTGGGCCCCCTTACTACGGGAAGAAACTTCAACGCCGAGGGTTTTCCCCCTCGGCTTAGCTCTGTTTACCCTCGGCGTAGACCAATGCCGACGGTTACCCTCGGCATTTAACCCTCGGCTTAGGTGGTCCTCGGCACAGCTGAATACCCTCGGCGTTGCTTCGGCCGTCGGCGTAGATGCTTGTGCCGACGGTTTACTCTGCCCCTCGGCGCAGTTTAACCCTCGGCGCAGAAAGTTAACGGGACGGAGAAGACGGCGCCCCAGGAGCAGTGCCGAGGGGGATACCCTCGGCGTAGGTGGCCACGTGGAGCACGCCGGAGGGCTGCGGTGAAGGGCTACGCCGAAGGGGTAACGCTCGGCGTTGCTAGATCAATGCCGAGAGGGATTCCCTCGGCGTAGGTGGCCACGTGAAGCACGTTGGGGGCTGGGATGAAGGGGCTACGCCGAGGGTTAGGCTCGGCGTTGGTAAGCTGTGCCAAGGGGGTTACCCTCGGCTTAGCTCTGGCCTGGGGCTAGACCTATGCCGAGGGGATTACCCTCGGCGTTGATGTCCACAATTTTTCTCCCGGCTGCTTTTTGCGCCTAAAAATTACAGCAGATGCATATATATTTGAATTCACTGTAATAATGCAAAAACATTGGGCATACACGATATACACAAACATATCACATGGCTAGCATCAAATCTCGATAAACATGTAGTCATAGATACACATCACTACAAGTTCATTACACATAGTCATCACTACAAGTTCATTGCACATAGTCTTCGAGAGCATCATCACTACAAGTTCATTACACATAGTCATGATATAGATGTCACATGGCAACCAGTCTTGAACGGACTTCTCATCACTACAAGTTCATTGCACATAGTCTTCGAGAGCATCATCACAACAAGTTCATTACACATAGTCATGATATAGATGTCACATGGCAACCAGTCTTGAACGGACTTCGAGCACCGACACAACACACACTTTGTCTTCGAGAGCATCGTCACTACAAAATGAAAGAACACACCCGTTTAGCATGGCAAAATGTCTATGTCAAAGTTCATGCATGGCAAGTCGAGCAAAGTTAAAGTTTTTGCATAGCAAGTTGTTCTTAGTCCAACTCTTGCATGGCGAATTATTTTAATGGAAGTTTAGCATGGCAAATTGTCTAAGTCAAAGTTCATGCATTGTAAATTGTGTAAGTGTTGGTTGCATGCAAAGGTTTGCTTCGAACTAACCAGGATCGGCGAGTCACGAGCAGAATGACCAGGACTAGGACCTCCTTGGTGCAGTGGAGTGGTCTCGGGCGACTCGCGGGCGAGGCGGAAGCACGGCCAAAGAACGTATGTGAATGAGCCGATCCCTATATGTTTGAGCACAATAGTAACTAGTAACTTAGTAGTTCTTTCGTGACTAGTAACTAATAACTTAGTAGTTAGGTGAAGTACTGACCGGAGTCCCCGTGGCTAGATGTGCGAGGAATTCGGCCTTCGTCGACATCACTGGCATCGGTGGTTTTGGTGGAGGATCGACATAAGGGGGCGGTCGAGTACCGTTCGCTAGAGCCACATGCAAATCCTGCAAATGAGTTATATGTCACGCGTGGTCAAGGAAAATACAACATACGAACCGGTTGCAAGTAGCTAAAATGGGCAAGAAATAACCTTATGTGCCGCTTGAAGGTGAGCCTCGCGGGCATCAACTGCAGCATGCCATTCTTTCATCTTCTGGTGAAACTCATGGCAAACCTCATCGTAGGCCTCCTCATAGCGGGACTACAATTTGACATAATGAATCTCATCAACATACACTGCATGATCAAAAGTCTAAATTTGGATAAAAATGAGAAAAAGCTTACATCGTGACGCGGTGCACGAGGTGGGGTAGAAGCCACCTTGCCCGTGGTAGATTTGACCCGTGTGAGAGTGCTTGTACAGGGCAGCACCCCATCGAACATTATTAAGCAGCCATGTGGCTTGCCGTTCCCTGCGAGAATCACCGCCCTCTCGTCGACCGGCTGCTAAAGTGGCTGAGAATTCTGCCCATTCAACTCTTTGAACCTACATTGAGTAAACAATTTGTGTTGCATGGAATCCCCCTTACTTAGTGTTCCAGTAGGATGAAAGGACATAATACATCCTAGATATTGTTACTACAAAATGAACGGCATGTGTGTTAATTAATTAATAAAATAAACACTCGTTCTGGTTAACTAAAGGAACATGATGACAGGTTCAGAAATATCACCCACTGTTTCGACTAGGACAACCATATTAACTGCAAGCTTTGTTTCATTCAAACCAGTAGTGCTTTGAATTTCACATGTTAGAACCTAACTGTGCATTCCAGCTAGCACCAGATTCGAGAAAGCATTGCGACCAACAGATACAATAAACTGGTGCAAATCAATGTTGCATCTCAGGACAGCATCACCAGAAATTTCATCGCCAGGGCTCGATGTCCGTGGCACCACAGAGCACAGAGAAGAGCTCACCGGAGTGGGGTGTGTAGGCGAGGACCAACTACATGCTACAACCAGCACGGTTGTTGTGGCATTGTGAGGAGGATGTAATCGAATCCAAAAGGCAGCCGAGCAGCCCGCAACAACAACAGCTCCAGGTTTCGTGGATCCGAGAGGAGCGCCGGACTCTAGGGAGCATCATGGAGCTGCAGAACGAACAGAAGCATAAATAAAAACTTGTTCTGCTCAAACTGAAGGAACATATGTGTACACCGTGACAGGTTCAGAAACAACAATATGGACTGTGAGCTTCTGTTAACTCAAACTCTGTAACGAGAATGCAGTTCAAAATTAATGTCGTTTACAGAACCAGTAGTATTATTTGCTTTGCATTTCACATAGTAGAACCTAGCAGAGCACTCCAACTAGCTAGCAACAGATTTGAGATAGCATTGCGACCAACAGATGTAATAAAATGATGCGTATATTAATGTTGTATCTCAGGACGATTCACTTGTTTTACAGCAGCAACAAAAATGACATGGCCACAGCTCGATGGCCGTGGCACCACATAGCAGAGCACGTCGAAGAAGAGCTCACCACCGGAGGGGAAGGGGCATGTACTGTAGGCGAGGCCGAACTACACGCTGCCACCACCATCACGACGGTGGTGAGGAAAGGCTTGACCTTTTTTTTGCGTGGCGAGCTCCGGAAGTGCGGTGAGGACCTCCTGCGCGTCGGTGTCACCGAAGAGCCGGCGCCGCTGGTGGACCTTGAGGGGCTGACCCCCGAGGAGAACTTGAGGTGACCTTGAGGGCCTGCTCAAGACGCCTGTGGAGGAGGCCGACGAGCAGCGGCGTCCCAGCCTGAGAAACGTCGTCCCCTCCCTGCAGCGCGAGGACGAGGAGGAGGACGGCCTCGGAGAATCGCATCGGCGCCGCCGCCGTCCTGGTGTAGCAGCGCCGCCGCCGCAAACCCTAGGCCGCGAGCGAGCGCCGCGGTCCGGCCTGCTCGGCGGAGCGCCGCGCATCGAAGCACGCGCGCTCCGGCGAGTAAGCCAGCCGTGACGCCGGAGCTCCAGGGCGGCGGCCGGCGATTCTTGGTCGACGCTGCATCCGATGCGGGAGGACGGCCGAGAGCGACTGGCCGGCCGAAGGGAGGAGGACCAGGGCTGGAGGAGGAGGGGGCGGCGGTCGTGGGGATGTGGGGCAGCCGGAGGCCGGAGGCGGCGTCGGCGGCGGCAAGATTGAATCTGGGAGAGGGAGAGAGGGGATTGTGAGAGGTGGCTGTCGGTGGGTGTGGTAGGTGGTGACTGTTGAGTGAGAGTCAGCTCCAAAGTAATTTTGGGCCGTGCTCGAATTCTCGCGCCGCCAAAACGAAAATAAGTTTTTACACTTTTGGTTGACATAAATAAGTTTTAGGGCATAATTTGTGCTCAAAATTGAACTGCATGTGCTTTGTAGTTTGCTCATGATTTAAAAAAATTCATATTCAAATACAAAAGTATGAATTTCATCAGAGATACACCAAGAGTTTCACAAGACTCAAACCCGAAGCGCGAATGGTCATGCCGTCAATTTTGACCGTATTTTGAAACCGGCTATTCGTCGAAAGGGGTCGAATTTTTCAAAACTATCCATCAAATATGGTCTACTTTGTGTGGTCATGCCGAGTCATTCCGTCCGCCAGCGGTAACCCAAGTACCGCTGGCATGCGCTCTATAATGTGCGCCAGCGGTAATAGCGCTGGCGGACGGTTTGGCCCGCCCGCCAGCGGTAGTGTGGTGGCTATAATCATATTCCTACTAGTGTCAGGAACTCGCTATGGAGAAAATGATGCCGGTGAACCCGCTCACACACCGGGGTGGAATCTTGGACATTTACAACACCCAACACACTTGTACAAACATGGTATGTCACCACCTAGGTTTTGGTGGGGTTCCGACGCTCCGGAGCCCCTCTCCGGCGAAACCCTAGACCCGCTGGAGAAAAGTCAAAGTACCAGTCTACCCCTTTGACCGGAGTCGAAATGGGGTAGGCAAGTGGACTTTTTTGCTTGGTTGAGTTAGGTTAGGCCATAGGAACACACCAAACCAAGATCTACCCCAATTCTTGCCAAATTCCCTCTGTTTCGCCCGAAGTGGGTGTTTCAGGCTATAAGTACGTCCAGGAACTCGCTATGGAGAAAGTGATGTCGGTGAACCCGCTCACACACCGGGGAGGAATCTTGGACAACTACAACACCCAACACACTTGTACACACATGGTATGTCACCACCTAGGTTTTGGTGGGTTCCGACGCTCCGGAGCCCCTCTCCGAAACCCTAGACCCGCTGGAGAAATTCAAAGTTCCAGTCTACCCCTTTGACCGGAGTCGAAAGGGGTAGGCAAGTGGACTTTTTTGCTTGGTTGTGTTAGCTTAGGCCATAGGAACACACCAAACCAAGATCTACCCCAACTCTTGCCAAGATTCCCTCCGTTTCGCCCGAAGTGGGTGTTTCGGGCTATAAGTCCAGGAACTCGCTATGGAGAAAGTGATGCCGGTGAACCCGCTCACACACCGGGGTGGAATCTTGGACATCTACAACACCCAACACACTTGTACACACATGGTATGTCACCACCTAGGTTTTGGTGGGGTTCCGACGCTCCGGAGCCCCTCTCCGGCGAAACCCTAGACCCGCTGGAGAAAATCAAAGTTCCAGTCTACCCCTTTGACCGGAGTCGAAAGGGGTAGGCAAGTGGACTTTTTTGCTTGGTTGTGTTAGGTTAGGCCATAGGACACACCAAACCAAGATCTACCCCAACTCTTGCCAAGATTCCCTCCGTTTCGCCCGAAGTGGGTGTTTCGGGCTATAAGTCGAGGAACTCGCGGTGAACCCGCTCACACACCGGGGTGGAATCTTGGACATCTACAACACCCAACACACTTGTACACACATGGTATGTCACCACCTAGTTTTGGTGGGGTTCCGACGCTCCGGAGCCCCTCTCCGGCGAAACCCTAGACCCGCTGGAGAAAAGTCAAAGTTCCAGTCTACCCTTTGACCGAGTCGAAAGGGGTAGGCAAGTGGACTTTTTTTACTTGGTTGTGTTAGTTAGGCCATAGGAACACACCAAACCAAGATCTACCCCAACTCTTGCCAAGATTCCCTCCGTTTCGCCCGAAGTGGGTGTTTCGGGCTATAAGTCCAGGAACTCGCTATGGAGAAAGTGATGCCGGTGAACCCGCTCACACACCGGGGTGGAATCTTGGACATCTACAACACCCAACACACTTGTACACACATGGTATGTCACCACCTAGTTTTGGTGGGGTTCCGACTCCGGAGCCCTCTCCGGCGAAACCTAGACCCGCTGGAGAAAAGTCAAAGTTCCAGTCTACCCCTTTGACCGGAGTCGAAAGGGGGTAGGCAAGTGGACTTTTTTGCTTGGTTGTGTTAGTTTAGGCCATAGGAACACACCAAACCAAGATCTACCCCAACTCTTGCCAAGATTCCCTCCGTTTCGCCCGAAGTGGGTGTTTCGGGCTATAAGTCCAGGAACTCGCTATGGAGAAAGTGATGCCGGTGAACCCGCTCACACACCGGGGTGGAATCTTGGACATCAACACACCCAACACACTTGTACACACATGGTATGTCACCACCTAGTTTTGGTGGGGTTCCGACGCTCCGGAGCCCCTCTCCGGCGAAACCCTAGACCCGCTGGAGAAAAGTCAAAGTTCCAGTCTACCCTTTGACCGGAGTCGAAAGGGGGTAGGCAAGTGGACTTTTTTACTTGGTTGTGTTAGGTTAGGCCATAGGAACACACCAAACCAAGATCTACCCCAACTCTTGCCAAGATTCCCTCCGTTTCGCCCGAAGTGGGTGTTTCGGGCTATAAGTCCAGGAACTCGCTATGGAGAAAGTGATGCCGGTGAACCCGCTCACACACCGGGGTGGAATCTTGGACATCTACAACACCCAACACACTTGTACACACATGGTATGTCACCACCTAGGTTTTGGTGGGGTTCGACGCTCCGGAGCCCTCTCCGGCGAAACCCTAGACCCGCTGGAGAAAAGTCAAAGTTCCAGTCTACCCCTTTGACCGGAGTCGAAAGGGGGTAGGCAAGTGGACTTTTTTGCTTGGTTGTGTTAGGTTAGGCCATAGGAACACACCAAACCAAGATCTACCCCAACTCTTGCCAAGATTCCCTCCGTTTCGCCCGAAGTGGGTGTTTCGGGCTATAAGTCCAGGAACTCGCTATGGAGAAAGTGATGCCGGTGAACCCGCTCACACACCGGGGTGGAATCTTGGACATCTACAACACCCAACACACTTGTACACACATGGTATGTCACCACCTAGTTTTGGTGGGGTTCCGACGCTCCGGAGCCCCTCTCCGGCGAAACCCTAGACCCGCTGGAGAAAAGTCAAAGTTCCAGTCTACCCCTTTGACCGGAGTCGAAAGGGGTAGGCAAGTGGACTTTTTTGCTTGGTTGAGTTAGGTTAGGCCATAGGAACACACCAAACCAAGATCTACCCCAACTCTTGCCAAGATTCCCTCCGTTTCGCCCGAAGTGGGTGTTTCGGGCTATAAGTCGTCTAGGAACTCGCTATGGAGAAAGTGATGCCGGTGAACCCGCTCACACACCGGGGTGGAATCTTGGACATCTACAACACCCAACACACTTGTACACACATGGTATGTCACCACCTGTTTTGGTGGGTTCCGACGCTCGGAGCCCCTCTCCGGTGAAATCCTAGACCCGCTGGAGAAAACTCAAAGTTCCAGTCTACCCCTTTGACCGGAGTCAAAAGGGGCTAGGAAAGTGGAATTTTTTTACTTGGTTGTGTTAGGTTAGGCCATAGGACACACCAAACCAAGATCTACCCCAACTCTTGCCAAGATTCCCTCCGTTTCGCCCGAAGTGGTGTTTCGGGCTATAAGTCGAGGAACTCGCGGTGAACCCGCTCACACACCGGGGTGGAATCTTGGACATCAACAACACCCAACACACTTGTACACACATGGTATGTCACCACCTAGTTTTGGTGGGGTTCCGACGCTCCGGAGCCCCTCTCCGGCGAAACCCTAGACCCGCTGGAGAAAAGTCAAAGTTCCAGTCTACCCCTTTGACCGGAGTCGAAAGGGGGTAGGCAAGTGGACTTTTTTTACTTGGTTGTGTTAGTTAGGCCATAGGAACACACCAAACCAAGATCTACCCCAACTCTTGCCAAGATTCCCTCCGTTTCGCCCGAAGTGGGTGTTTCGGGCTATAAGTCCAGGAACTCGCTATGGAGAAAGTGATGCCGGTGAACCCGCTCACACACCGGGGTGGAATCTTGGACATCTACAACACCCAACACACTTGTACACACATGGTATGTCACCACCTAGGTTTTGGTGGGGTTCCGATGCTCCGGAGCCCTCTCCGGCGAAACCTTAGACCCGCTGGAGAAAAGTCAAAGTTCCAGTCTACCCCTTTGACCGGAGTTGAAAGGGGGTTGGCAAGTGGACTTTTTTGCTTGGTTGTGTTAGGTTAGGCCATAGGAACACACCAAACCAAGATCTACCCCAACTCATGCCAAGATTCCCTCCGTTTCGCCCGAAGTGGGTGTTTCGGGCTATAAGTCCAGGAACTCGCTATGGAGAAAGTGATGCCGGTGAACCCGCTCACACACCGGGGTGGAATCTTGGACATCTACAACACCCAACACACTTGTACACACATGGTATGTCACCACCTAGGTTTTGGTGGGGTTCCGATGCTCCGGAGCCCTTCTCCGGCGAAACCTTAGACTCGCTGGAGAAAAGTCAAAGTTCCAGTCTACCCCTTTGACCGGAGTCGAAAGGGGCTAGGAAAGTGGAATTTTTTTACTTGGTTGTGTTAGGTTAGGCCATAGGAACACACCAAACCAAGATCTACCCCAACTCTTGCCAAGATTCCCTCCGTTTTGCCCGAAGTGGGTGTTTCGGGCTATAAGTCCAGGAACTCGCTATGGAGAAAGTGATGCCGGTGAACCCGCTCACACACCGGGGTGGAATCTTGGACATCTACAACACCCAACACACTTGTACACACATGGTATGTCACCACCTAGTTTTGGTGGGGTTCCGACGCTCCGGAGCCCCTCTCCGGTGAAACCCTAGACCCGCTAGAGAAAAGTCATAGTTCCGGTCTACCCCTTTGATCGGAGTCGAAAGGGGCTAGGAAAGTGGAATTTTTTTTACTTGGTTGTGTTAGTTTAGGCCATAGGAACACACCAAACCAAGATCTACCCCAACTCTTGCCAAGATTCCCTCCGTTTTCGCCCAAAGTGGGTGTTTCGGGCTATAAGTCCAAGAACTCGCTATGGAGAAAGTGATGCCGGTGAACCCGCTCACACACCGGGGTGGAATCTTGGACATATACGACACCCAACACACTTGTACACACATGATATGTCACCACCTAGGTTTTGGTGGGGTTCCGACGCTCCGGAGCCCCTCTCCGGCGAAACCCTAGACCCGCTGGAGAAAAGTCAAAGTTCCAGTCTACCCCTTTGACCGGCGTCGAAAGGGGCTAGGCAAGTGGACTTTTTTACTTGGTTGTGTTAGGTTAGGCCATAGGAACACACCAGACCAAGATCTACCTCAACTCTTGCCAAGATTCCCTTCGTTTCGCCCGAAGTAGGTGTTTCGGGCTATAAGTCCAGGAACTCGCTATGGAGAAAGTGATGCCGGTGAACCCGCTCACACACCGGGGTGGAATCTTGGACCTATACAACACCCAACACACTTGTACAAACATGGTATGTCACCACCTAGGTTTTGGTGGGGTTCCGATGCTCCGGAGCCCCTCGTGTGATTCTGGCGCTTCGACGGTCTTTTTCCAGCGAAACCCTAATCTGTGGGCTCCGCAGATCTACCCCCTATCTTTCTCCGTAGGAGGGTTGACCAATGTACTTTTTTTTGTTGGTTTAGTCTTGTTTAGGTCACATATACATGGAAAACCGAGCTTGGTCCCAAGATTCCGCCGGTGACGCTCCGTTGACCCGTAGCGGGGGCTCACATGGCATATGTGAAGCAGTGCCGAGGGGGTTACCCTCGGCATTGCTATGCTAAGTTATGCGCCGTTACTTTCCTGTACGCCGCGGTACGCCGACGGTATCCCCCTCGGCATTCCCCTGGTCCGTCAACTTTCCCCCCGCAATAGTCGCCAGCGCACGACGTGGTGTGGGCTATGCCTACGGCCAGCCTGTGCCGACGGTGACCCTCGGCGTTGCTCTACCTATGCCGAAGGTTATGCTACACCGACGGTCACCCTCGGCGTTGCTCATCTATGCCGACGGTTACGCTATGCCGACGGTCGTTTGCCAGCCGTGGGCACCGTGTGAGCTATGCCGAGGGTCCCGACATTTCACCCTCGGCGTTGAAATCCCCCTCAGCATCCTTGCCCATTCCCGTAGCTTGCTCCTCCTCTGAGTAGACCCACATGCAGGGAGAAAAGAAGAGAGGGAGGGAGATTTCAACATAAAATATAGTAGACAAAAGTAAGTTCTGCATGCGGCATGCAACGCGGTTCTACCAGTGTGGCAAGTGTAATGCGATTCTTAATACTGCCATCTTTTCCTTTGAATCGAACCCCACCAGTGTGGCTGGTCTAATGGACGATGCTTTTTTCGAGTCAAGGTAGATGGGTCATGAGTCGCATTTGGCTTGACTCTAGGCTGAAGCGGAAGCTTGTATTTCATGATTACATGTATAGATCCAGTGTCAGGGTGCTGGTGTTTGTCTAGCTGGATTCTTAGATGCCATCATTCATGTTGAATGGTTCCATCTTCGACGAGCAGAGTGCCCTGGCATGGGACAGAGCCTTTAGTCCTGCAACAGTTGCTAGTCCCAGAAAGCCACAATAGGACAAACTATAGAGCTCGAGACCGTGTCGGACATTGTTATTGTATTGCTATCACATTGTCTTGCAGTAAGAGTGGCGTAATGGAACCCAACTATTCTTTCCACCAGAGCTACTGTTGCAATCACCTTATTACAATCGCAACAAGTTTTTTGACGTTATCACATCACATCACGTAGCATGTGACTCTCTTGCTGATGTCTCGTATTCCCATGCCCATGTTTTTTTTGGTATTCCATCTCTTTTCAGTTCCTCTCTCATTCTCTTCTCTATCAGTTTTGGGTGCATGTCATCTATTAATGTACTAAGTAAGACAGTGTATCAACCAATAGCAAGTAAACAACCGAGAAAATTGCTTGATATCAACCCGATGAACATCGACGAGTGGTATATATAAAGAGAAACCACCATCCACAAAAGAAGGTTGGTGGAACATTCAACTTTTTTATGAGATGAATGCACGAGTGACATGTGTGTTAATTAATATTTATCTCTAGATAACGTGCCACGTCATAATTGTGACCGGTTTGCTCATAAAACAAAGCAAAGTGACTTTTATAAAATTATTGAGAGAATTTTAGGGTTTTTTTCTAAATTTTAGAAAATTATCGAGAGAATTTAGAGAATTTCCCTGAGTTTCAAAGAATTATTGAGAAATTTTTAGGGATCATTTGCACGTCATTGACGATATGGGGGCGTGTAGGTTATTCCGCGAGAAGGGGCGTGGGAACCGATTCAGTTTTAAATTTGTTGCTTATTTTGTACCACAAGATACTTTAGCTTCACCAAAGTACTGGATCAAAGAACCAAAGTTAATTGGGCGAATTTAGTTCAGATTCCCCTTCCTAGAAACCTATTTTCAGCTAGCATCCATAAAAACCGATTTTTTACAAAACCGGATGACCGAGCGGGCGAATAAACCAGATGCCCGCACCTGCACAAAAGTTTGCGACTGCTGTTCCCATTTCCTCCCCTTTCCATTTTCTCCCGTGTAAAAAACCCTGCAAAACCCCTCTTCTTCATCCTCTCTCCCCAATCCCCCATCTCCGCCCCCACCCATGACCTCCGCCTCCGCCCCCTCCAAACCCTAGCCCCCCGTCCTCTCTCATCGCCGGCGGCGGCCGCGATGGCGACCTCACGCGACGTCGAGGAGGTCATCCAGAAGCTCTCCTCCGACCGGGCCAGGCCCCGCGATGTAAGTACTCCACCCCGCAATAATTCCTCTAGCTCTCCTCCCCTCCTCCTCCGAGGATCGTGCGCTGAACCACCCCGCATCCGCCCGTGTGCTGCTGTCGCAGGAAGGGGTGAAGCTGCTCGGGACGTGGCTGCAGGGCGACCGCGCCCCCACCTTCTGCCGCCTCCTCGCCCGCAACACCGCCAGGGCCAAGCCCGGCCACCTCTCCTCCTGTGAGCGACGCCGCCCCTCCCTCTGTTTCGCCCGATTCTACCCCCTCGCGCGCGCGTGCTGACTGACTGACTGACTGACTGACTGACTGACTGACTGACTGACTGACTGACGCGTTGACTGTTTCGCAGCGGCCACGTGGCCGTTCCTCATCATGGCGCTCGCCAAGTGCGTCCTCACGGACATTGCGGGGAAAAAGCGCGGCCCCACCAAGAGCGCCGCCGCTGGGATGCTCCGTGTCGCCGTCCGGTGCGCCGAGGACGCCAGGCTCTCAGGTAAGCCGCTGATGTTCCAAGTCCTTCTTCTTCGTCCTGCTACTTCTATGCTAATAAATCATAGAAGTACAATTTGTCCTTGGGGTAGTGTGTTGTTCTAACATATTTTTGCACCCAACCTGTTGTCTCAAGTGTCAAACAACCTGTACCTCGAGAAATCATGTTATTGTTGGAAACTAGAGTATGACTTGTTAATACATGATATCCAATCTGGAATGATCTCGAGAACAAGTGGCCGGGAATTCTCATCCGAATACTCTTGATAGCGCGTATTGCTGAACATAGTTTAGTATTGGAGTCATGCTAAATGTGATATATTTGTTGCCATTTGTACTATCTCAAACATTTTGTGTGAGATGTAGTAAGCAGCATAACTGTAATCTAGACAGTTAGTCCTACATGTCATGTTTGTGGTTTCAGCATTCTGTTATTTGTTGAGTTGATATGTTGCATGTGTTTTCACTTGTTGTTGCTAGCATCATGTTTTTTGTCTATCTAAAGACTTCTGCGCATGCGGTTTTTCAATTGTTTTCATATGGAATATATGCTGCATGGCGCATGTCATTAAAGAAGGTTCACTGTCGTTGCAGGGCACTCCTTACTTTTGTTTTCAGTTGCTAAGCAACTTTTTAGCCATATACTGGAGGTCATAAAAGATGCTCCCAACTTTCAGCTAGAATACAGCCCAATTCTTCGGCAGCTTTTAACTGTCAAGGAATACCGGTATCAGATGAAACCTCGAACATATAGCAGTGAGTTGCCATATCATCAACGGTCATTGTTTCCATATAAAAGCACCCTTTTATTCCACTCTTTGATTTCATATCTTCGCCAGGTCTTGTAGTGCTCTATATGAAGAAGGTTGCAACTGGTTTTGAGGCAAACTTCAGCAATCAAGCTGGGTCAAAGGAGGAGTCCTTCCGCTGTACATGGACACTTCACGTTCTACTTGAAAACCCACCTGGTGATTACCCTGAAACCATGAGGGAGGAGCTTATTAGTGGCTTTTGTACAATATTCTCACATATTAGGAGGCAAGTAGTCGTGATCAAGTACTTTCGATTCTCTTATTGAACCCCTTTAATTCCTAAGAAGAGCAGCCTGTTTATAGCATCTCTTGTTACTCTGAGTTGGAGATTGTATATTAATTTTGTGGAATCAGGGAGGATGGCAAACTGACTAGCAAGCTTATGGAATGCATCAACACCTTTTTACTGATGGATGGGCCAAACCTTGGAGACAAATCTGTGGAGATCCATAATGCTGTTCAAGATTTTATATTGCATTCGTGGCTGACGACTCGTGATCCCCAACTGAAGGTTCTTATGGCCTGTCCTGAACTGTTTTAGCTTGTTACATATTTTCTTGTTTGATTCACGGTAAGGTTATATTTGCTTTCAGAGTTTGTTCATCACATATGCAAAGCTTCAGCTGAAGCATGCGAGGGCTATTTCAGAGGTTTTGGAAAAACTTTTTGATGTCATCGTTAAGGAACTGGATCAGTATGGTAACACTGGAGCAGGTTTATTATGGTAAAGGCTACTACTCGGCTATTGGCAGTGCATTGTAATTTTGAGTTCTTCATTGATGAATCACTAACTGTAGGTGCGAGGCATCTCGAGATGCGAATGCTTTGTCTTTGAGATGCTCCCAGGAAGAATTAATGGATCTATCTGCTACTGTTTTTTATCTGGTATTAGATATACATGCATAACTTTTAAACTACGATTTTGAATCTTGTAGAAAATCAGCATTTCGTATATAATACAACTGACTTGTTATAACCGTGTAGGCATATAAATGCACGCCAAAGAGACTAAATAGGGAGAAAAGGTTAAAGACGGAGCATGTCACTACCCTCATCATGGATGGCCTACTGAAAGGATCTCTATGTTGGTAAACTATATATGACATTTTGTTATCCTTTCAATTGAAATCATCATTTATCTTCTATATAGAAAATCTCAAATGCATACCCTGAATATGGTACCTTCCAGGCTTGAACCCTCTTACAACTGCAGTAACTTAGTCAATATTCAGTAACTACTGTTTGACACGCCTCATTTTGTGTATTTTTCTGTGCCCTTAATTGTTGCTTCCTAATTTGAGTAACTTCTGACAAAGAACAAACATTTGTGTTCACCTTGATTTAGGACATAACTATATGAGTTAGTTGTATCTCTTATTTTGTAGTATGAAAATAATGATCTGTGTTAGTTTTACCACTTAACATATTTTGAACAATTAATAGCTGGTATGGCCTGTCGAACTACGTGGAGTTTGTATGGTGTCAGTAGCTTATTCCAATGCTAAAGAGTTGAAAAGTCGAGTGGAGTTGCCGGGGCACCGACTCACTGACTAGTTGATGTTTCCAGTTTGAAAGTCAGGTATTGACCGGTAGACTTGTTGAGCTCCTTAATCATTGGCTTATCATGACACGGAAACTTCGGTTACCCCCATGTGACCACATGTACCTCCTGAATGTTGTCAGGATTAAGGGGGTTAGTGTTGTCTATTATGGACTAGGAATTTCGTATTTTGAGGTGTGGTAGGGAGGGAAGTGTTATGTTGGTGGAATGTACTTGTCACACGTGTTGTCTATGGTTGGATGCAGATGGTACACAGTATTCTTTGGTACACGCACAGACTATTGGATCCTTCATTGGCTAGTGTTTGATATTGGGCACATGTTCTTATATTTATTTTTTACACAGGAGTGGTACCATGTGTTTTCTTGTTCACAAGTATGGATATCGGGTGGACAAGTCTTCGTTGATCAGCTGGTTCGTAGCAAGCTGTAAATCTTTGAAAAGGTAAATATACTTCCAATGTGCCATAGTTTTTGGTTAATGTAATTATATGTTGCAGCATCTCAGTTATGTAGAATACGACTCTGCTTTAGTTTCTGCTTTCTCGTGCCTGCTGTTCGATGAGTATGAATGCCGTTATGTTCTTGTGTTCTTCAGACATATAATACTCAGATTCAAGATATGCAGTATTTGGAGTGCCCCTATATAAACATGCATGGAATATAATATAAATTATGCCCGTAAATAAGTTTTCAACTTTGATAAAAAAAATACATATTGGTCTGAACATTATCAATACAGCTGCGCATGCTAGTGATATGCAGATTCAGTAAGTTGGTTGGGCTTGGTTGTTGTCGAAATTAGAATGGTAAGACAAGAGTTATATCAACGCACAAAAGTAGGATTATGGATCCTAGATAGGTGCTTGAATACATTTTCTTTGCTAATTTATATTTCTGTTTGCTCAACACTCAGTTAAAATATTCATGCAGGTGGGCACTATCAAACCTTTTATGTTAAACTTACAGTTTTTTAACAAACAATAATTACATACTTGATTCCCCTGTTCTTGAAATGTTTACATTTTTTTGTATTTACTAGTGTTCCATTAGTAGCTACTCATGTTCTCTAGTTTGTGAAATATGATTCGTTGACTTTGTTATGCTTGTCCAGTGCTTTGAGCAATGCAAACGCCATTCGTTTTCAGGATTCACTGCTTTGGCTTATCAGGTTTGTTTTGGCGGTACTGATTTTTTTTCTGGAGTTTATTGATGTCTCAAAACATCTAGTGCTGTTGTATAGGGTATAGTAGATGCACTACTGTTACCAGATATATGGAATATAAGTAAGCACCAAGTTACATGGTGCTGACTTTGATTCCAGTCACTGCGGAAATCTTTTCTATCTGGTAGAAGTGCCTCCTTATCAGTGATCTTGACAGGGCACTCAAGGAGTTCTCTGCGATGCTCATGGTGAATACTAGGGAGGAATCACAATGTTTATTAACAACAAGCGAGGTTGTTTTTCAAATCCATATTATCTTTCTGTTTATGGAATTTTTATTTCAGTAGTTTTTGGTACTTACATTTGTTTCCTTGTGAAGTAATTGTTGGTTAAATGGATCGGGACTAAAGTGGATCCACCTCTGTCTCATGTCATTTCTGTATCACTATATGCATGCTCTAGAATAATTTGGACTCAGTTTTCTCCAGCTTGTACCTTTCAAAATTGAACATTGAAACAGTTGGAGTAATAGGTGAATGTTTTATGAGATATTAAAATATCTTAATAAGACAGCAAGTAATTCCAGGTGAAATCACAAGTATCTGTATCGTTCATTACTCTTTGGTTTAACAGGCATGTCTACAAAAGCTTCAAAAAAAACAGGCATGTCTACAAACATGATTAAATTTTTTCCACTCTTACATAGCTTTTGTCTATTTTTTTTAGATGCTTTAATGATTTTGCTAACCAAGTTCTGCTACCTCCTGCAAGTAAACTTATGATGTTGATAGTTCTATTCAATATATGTGTGAGATTATCTGTATATGTGCAGATGTCAACTGTTGAAGGTTATTGGCAAGATATCTGGAATTCCCTTGTTCATGCACTTCCTTTGTTAAACACCACAGCTCTAGTGGTAAGTACCAGTAAATTTCTACATGTGAACCTTTTCTTGTAGTATTATAGTAAAAGGTGTAGTTTTCATACCATTTCTTGTTGGGAAAAGGTTCCTCAACTATACATCTGTTAGCTGTGCGATGTTTCAAATACCATTTTCACTGCTAAATTGAGTAGTTACATAAAAAGTAGTCTCAGACAACTCCTTTAACTCTGACATCTGATGTTACTGTTGTTTGCATTCTTGTCCACCCACAATTTTTGGACATTTAATCACTTTAAATGTGGTGATATCATTGCTAGTTAGTACACTAGATGATATACCCTACACTAATAGCTTACCTTAGCTGACAATATCAAAGTCAAATATCACCATAATTAATAGAATGCTACTAATAGTAAATTCACTTGTGTGTGATTTTTTTATTAATTATTTGAGGATTCAGAACTTTACTTGAAAAACCTGGCTTTGAGAAAAGTTGCGCATGACCTTGAAACTAAATTTGGAGAGATCTGAACCTGATTCATATCGATTGTCCAATACATTAAGAAATACTACCTCCGTAGCAAAATATAAGATGTTTTAGCATTTTCTGAGGATGTATATTAGTGTGTAGATTCACCCATTTCAGCCTGTGTATTCCCTATTGAAATACCTAAAACGTCTTATATTTTGGTACGGAGGGAATATACGACATTTGCTGTTTATCACCGGTGACTTGATCCTTGTACCAAATCATTTTTGATACTCCCTCCAATCCGAAAAAAGATTCGTGACATGTATGTTTGCAAAAACGTCCTCCAGTTTTTGGTGCCTCAACCTGCAGTCCTGAACGTGTCCAGACACGTCAACGCACGCTCGACTGCTCCTCTTTCCCTCCGCTCAGGCCGCGTGCCCACCCGCCCCTCACCGCCACGCACCCGCCCTTCGCCGCCGCGTGCTTGCCCGCCCTTCGCCGCCGCGCGCCGCGCGCCCCTCGCCTCCTCACGCTCCTCTCCTTCTTTCCCGGCAGGAGCACATGCTGGCCACCGGATCCTATTCCACCGAGCGCCTGATCCAAATCCCCGGCGACCGCGCTCTCTCTCTGCCGGACAAGGCGGCGCCACGATGTGGGGAGGAAGAACTGCTCGCCCACCCGGATCTGCTGCTGCGGGATTTGGGGAGAGTAGAGTTGGGCGACATGGGGATTGGGCGGCGGAGATCGGCGTACAGGCGGAGAGATGCGACCTGGGAGAGATGCGAGTAGGACTCATGGGTGAAATGTTTAATTTTGAAGGACTAAATTGTAAATTGACATTGTACTGCTCGCTGCGAACGTTTTTTCGGATCGGAGGGAGTATTTTCATTTGCTGTTAGATGACTGAAAAATTTCGAGGGCATAGTGACGCTCCCCAACATATTTGAGTGCGTAGTGACCGTAAAGATTTAAGTGTGTAGTGACGCTCCCCAAGATTTAAGTACTGTTCATCTTGGGTATTGAAATAGAACTCTGCATACAAAACCCGGTGCCTTTGTGTACAGTTGCAATATTTTGCTTTGTTGTTCTTGTGAGCAGTGAGAGGTGTTACTTGTCTTTGCAAATATAATCTTCAATTTGTTACATAACACTACATGTATCTACTTTACACTGATAGTGTATACTGTGCACTTTTGTAGTCTGATTCGGCTCTGTGTCTGTTGGGTGAAATGATCATGCGGGTGAGATTCTTAAGCCTTAGCTATTCTTTACTAACATGTTCTACCATATCCTATGTATGACATATAGCTGGCATTAGTTGTTTTTAAATATCCATGATTTTCTTGCTTTCCTTCTTTCAGGACCAAGTTCATACTTCCTTTGTGTCAGAAGATACATGGGATCTGCAAACTTTTAGGAAATCACCATCATCGTATGCCTTCTTTTCCAGATCTGTCGGTCCATTCAAATTCTGCCTCTCTTTCTTCAATAGCAATATTTTAGCTGGTTATTTCCTTAGTCCAATTTCCCATGCTTTACTTTGATGGAACTCGATGACCAGCCATCCGAGACATCACTCCTACTTACCTTTATGGAGATCAGCTAAGTGCTGTCTATGTAGATGTCATGTTTTTTTCTATATTTAGCTGTCACTAGTTAATTTCTTTAAACTAATCACAGTATTTTGCAATTTGAGTAAAATTCAATATATGTTACTTCTTTCTGCATGCTGTTTCATGTCTGGTACTACGCCGTTATTCAGAATAACGAAGACATGTAATCCTTGCCTCATCTTTCTTCTCATTAGTAACGACTAAGACATTTCTTTCTGCAATTAAGGGTGCATTATAAACAGGGAGCCTGCGTCTTGTTATTTAGAGATGATGGATAAACAGAAAAGGCGATTATTTTTCTAGGATACTAACAACTACCGCGTTGAAACCTCTAAAGTTACTAGTTCCAGTTCCTTGATTAAATTGCAATAATGTCCCTCCAATAAACCAGCATTATTTCGACCTAATTAACTGTTTCCTGTTTCAGAAAATTAAATCAATACTTTGTTGCAAATAGGCCTAAAACCTACTGTCGTATTGTGTTCTCCAATTTTTAATTATGTCAGTGCTCCTATGGCACTGATTTATCTATTTAGTTCAGTGTTGGTTCTGATGAATTTGATGAGGACTCTATGAATGGACTGTAATAGCTTTGGTGATGGATGTGTGCTATCTTTGGAATTTCCTTCGAGTGGAACAAAATGTAAATGCAACACCTACATCTGAAAGATGAATAGTCTAGTTACTTGTATGCCAACTTCGAACTTGCGTTGAAATGCTTACCTTTAGTGAAAGAATTACTCATTCATGTTGATTTTTTTATGATAGCGCTAGTTGAAGCCATGTTTGGGGTGGCTTACTAGTCTCATTATATAATTTATTATTTTCCTTATGCTTTTGTCCTCAGCATTGCTCCCTAGCCTTGAATACGCCTCACCTTGAATTTTGTCTTCTAGTTATTTCTTAGTTCTGTCATTCTTGCTAATTGTGACTTGAGTCAAATTCTTAGAAGAGTCATTCTGGTTATTGTGGGAGTTATTCTTATACTCTACTACTGATTCTCGCTCTAGGTCTGCTTTGTACTTCATTGCTTGTTACTTCTCAAGGATAGGGTTGCAGGTATGCTCTCTATCATGTACTTCTCTTTCTACTTAGGCCCTCTATGACTTGGTTCACTTGACCACATATATTTTGAAAACAAAAACAGCTTTAGGCTTTATATCAAACCCTACCCGTAACTTTCTTTTTGTTAAGGATCCTTAAATCGTAACACCAAATTAAAGGTATACTTGGCAGACTGGACAGAAAAAAAGGACATTATGAGATCATTTTCCCAGTTCTCTGCCTGGTGTTCAAACTCTGCTAGGTCTAGGATATTTGGTCCCTTTCCTTCCAAATAGAGTTCCAGTTGTGCAAGCAATCTTGTGTATTCTGAAAGTTATTATGCGCAAGTTGTTTCAACCAGCACAAAATAAAACCAGCTTAGGTTTCATAGAGCAGGTGTGGTCTTATTTATGTCTATATTTCGATGGATTCTTTTGTTCATTGACATCATGCTATGCAGGGTGATTTATCCAATTCTATCTTTCTCCGAAAGAATCTGCTAAGATCAATTTTGGAGTTAATTCACTCAAAGGTGATCCTGTATCTAAACCTTTTTCTTTTGTTTGAATTCATTTTAAACTTTTGTTTAAGTTCTGTATACATCTCAAATCCACAAATACGTACCAAACTTTGCCTCCTCTCCGTTTTTGTTAACTCCTGGTTTACTGCACTCTTGTTCTAGAATGTGAATGCATGGCTAATTGTTGTATATGATACTAGCTAAATGAACTCTGTACAACAGAGTAGTAACGTCTAGGTAGCATCAAAAGAACTTGTTGCGGAATTTATAAGGCCTGTATCCTTCAGTTATATCTTACATATATATAGTACAATTAACAATTAATTGTAACTTGGCTTCTGCATTGAAGTGTGCAATGCTCTTACTGACTCATCCAAGGAAAATCTCCGAACAACTTTGGTTATTTTTTATTTTATCATCAGCTTTCTCCATTGAGTTATATGTCGTAAATGCTTTTCGTCATCTGGAAGGGAGTATGGTTTATATGTAATTTACTGCACATCTAAAATGAATGCGAGTTTTGCTGAAATTAGTTCCTGGAAGGTGTCTGGTGTGATTAAGTCTATCAAATCTGTTTTGATCTAGTTTACGCTTTACATACTCCCGCACACCTGGGATGTACATTGATTTACTTACCCTGTAATCGCCTCCTTGGAGGACTGTAAACCAAACTCTTACCTTTTCAAAATAATGAAACGCAAAAGTCTTTTGCGTTTTCTCTAAAAATATATGTTTTTTCCTTATGTTATTGTGCTGTATTTTACTGTGATATTTATTTGCTTACTGTATATTAATCATTACTATAGTCCTTATGAAACTGTACTTATACCATTATTTTTATACTTTATAATTTTTGTGAACACTATGTTGAACAAGAGAGCAAAATGGACTTTGGTTCATTTCTAGCATTTCATCATGATATATTGTCCATTTGCTTAGGTGTAATTTGCTCCACCATATCCATTTTTTAATTCCTTGTCCGGAATGAGTCATCTATTTTAAATAGCCAGTGAGATATCTAAGTTACTGATATGCTTTTTATGGCAGAGATTCTCTCTTTTAAATGAGCAAAATGCTGTGATGATTCCTGAAGCCGTTTTTTCTGTCTGTGCTGGTTTTTCATCATCAGCCGTTAACTCAGCAGACATGTCACAGTTGTTTGGTGAATGCATGAACTTTACCAAGGTATGTTATAGGTTATACAGGCACCTACATTTTTCTAAATGTTTCTAGCTGGTGCCCTCTACTAATTTGTTTTTTTAGTTGCTCGAGGATGAAAACTGGGTTATCAAAGACGAATTAGGTTACTCTGTGGAAGCTTTATCAGAAATCAAAACTGAAAGTTCTACCAAGGTGATTTACTCGTTCTTGATTGTTTTCCTGCTTGTCTCACAACAGTGTTAGGCCTGTTAGTAGTATGTGTCCATGCACTTAAGACTTTTACTCCCTCCGTTCCTGTACTACTACTCCACTTACAGAAGGTTACTCATTTGTTAAACAGGTTATGTATGATAAATGCAACCGAACACACCTTCCTGGTCATATCCAACAACCATTGCTTTTGGAGCTTATGGAGTTCATCAAAGGATTAATGGTCTCAAATGAACAGTTTGAGAAAGTGGACCTATGTACTCTTGCATACCTTTGTTCTCTTTTCTGCAATCTAATTCATTGCGCGCTGTTGTCAAGGTATTTGCTTTCTGTTCACTTATATATGCTGTAATCACTTGTTGGTGTTAACACCCGTGTGTCATTTGTTTTGACTAAAAAGGGGATATCTTAATCTTGATAATTATTATCTTGAGCTGGTAATAAAGTGTTAGTTACATACTCCCCCTGTCCCATAATACAAGACCATTTTAGCAAGCTAGAATAGCTTGTCAAAACATCTTATATTGTGTGACAGAGGGAGTAGTAATCTTTACCAAATGCAGTAAAATAACTGCTATAGCTTTAAAAAGTATAATACAAATGATTGAAAATGACTAGTCAATGTCCTCGGAAGAAAATGACTGGCCTATGCCAACTGAATTCTTGGAAGTATTTGAACCTGTTGCATGCTTAGTTGTTTACTGAATTATATATTTCTCCACTGTACCAACCAGTCTTATATTGGTAAATTTATTCTTAATATCATTTTGTTATTCTGTTTCAGGGCCATAGAGGAAAAATCTTCATTTCTCCAAGCAGTATTTGATTATGTTACTACCATTATAAATTGTATGGTATCAGTGGTTATGAAAAAGCACGATGAACTATCTCACGGTCTGACTAGTGTAGGCTCTGCATTTGAGACAACTGGCTCCGTTTTATCCTCATTTCAGACCTTCCTCTCTGCTCCAATTTTTAGACTGCAGAGTATTAGTAACAAAGTCTGTTCTGTGCTTATCAAAGAAGTCACTGAGTTGCTTGATGAACTATTGGTGGCATTCTCTCAGCTTTTTTCTCGTCTTTGTAGTCCCGTGAACACTTCTGATATTGAGAACACTAGTAAAATGTTGCCAATATCTTCTGCCAACTTGTTACAAGATCTAAATCCTGTTGCAGAACACAAAAATATTGTTGATATGGATTTGGATGCGACGGACTCTGGTGAAGTTGATTCTATCACAGCTAGTGTAAGTGGGAGTACTGGTATCTTGTCACGCCCTTTGGAGTGGAAGCTAGAACTAGTTTGTGTCATTTCAACTTTTTTCTCAGTGTCACCACCCCATACATGGGAAGTCTTGTACAACTTAGTGGAGAAAGAGAGTGATGTGAAGGTACAAACTTGTAATCAGATGTGCTTAATTCATTTTGTTGTTGTTATTTTACTTGTATAATACCGTTTACAATTTTCCATTCCTTTGTAGGTTCACCAGGACATCGTGCTTAATCTTTGCCAAAATATGTCTGCTTCATTGAAAAGTTTATCCTCTGTGGTACTGTCTGACACATATTCGAATTATACTTCGATTTACTTAAGTTTGACCTCCTGAGTTTTATCGGCTCGAGCTTTCATGCGATTTTACCCTCTTTGTTTTGGTCCTGCAGGTCCATTTGATATCCGATATGAGGGAAAAATATCCGTGCTCACTACTTGGTACTGCTGACTGCTTAACACATGTACATGCCTTGTTAAAAACCTTGATAGCTACACGTGATGTTGGACAAAACGCTGATGGGAGATCACAAGCATGTAATGTGGTCTCAGAAGAGGTTGATATTTGACATATTATTAAATCTTGCACGCCTTGTTAGCTTTCTGCCAAAGGTTGCCCTTATTTTATTGCCTTGTCTTGCAATGCAATGAGTTTAGGGCTTAGGATTTTAATATGCAAACATCCATTTCTCTTTGGTACATTTGTTTGTCTTCGATGAAAAATAGACTAACCGTATTCCTCAACGGAAGCCATTAAAAGCCTGGCAATCACAGTCAACCATGTTACTGAATTAACTGTCATTTCTTTTTAACTAAATGCATGCTGGCTAAAGACATTGGATCAACTATGTATTTATCCAACGTGATCAACTATCTATTTGTACAAGGTAGAATTTACACAGAACATGTTCTTTTCTCCCTTTCCAAATTTTACTGGTGATCTTTTTCGAAAAAATGCATTTCTTCTGGTTATCTTTATACTTGGTCAATGTTTTTGTCGATATGTGTATGCCAACTTTAGTCAGCAGTAGCGCTTGATTTCAGTTATCTCGTACTTTGTTTGTTTGCGTTGCCTCTGCACTTCATTCTGTTGTCTTTGCATGATTATTCGCCTCGAGTGGTTCAAACTACTGAATATACTGAATTGGTTTTGTAATCCATATTTGTCATTGATCCAAACTAGACCTGTAATAGTCCTTGGTCTACATCTCTTATCTACTGGTGGAACTTGGAATAACAGCTGCTACATATGTTCTCACTACCTGCAGAACCAGGACATTCTATTAGACTTGGTGATTAAAGGTACTGAGATCAGTACTACAAATTGGTTTTTCCGCATCAAGCTCATCGATTGCATCTCCCACTTTATTTACTTGTTCCCTGACGTTGCCCAGGTGATTTATTTTTCTCTGTTCTGTTATCATGTACTTTCATTTCTAATTACGTGTATCATGAATTGATTATTCTCGTTGCAGGATATGACTGGACATTTGCTCAACATGCTGCATGATACTGATTATCGTGTTAGGTTGTATCTTGCTAGGAAAATTGTTGTGCTATTCCAAACATGGGAAGGACATAATGAACTGTTTCATGATGTTCGGTAAGTATTTGACGACGATAAAATGCTGTAATCTTTGTTGGGTACACCAGCTAGTTATCTCCCTACTTCCCTGTAGACTGATTTGCTTGTGTTGAGCATTAGCTTACTACTGTTCTGTTAATATCAGCTCAAATATTGGTGTCAAGATGGTGCAGTTCTCCAACGAGATTCCAGTTAAATCGCGAGAAGTCTTAGCTGTTGGTCCACAATCTGTTCCTGTTATTGAAACTGTCCTCATTACACTAGCTCATCTGTCTGTGCATAGCGAGGAGGTTGAAGTTGAGGTATGATTGTTCTCGTTGTCACCAACTATAACATAGCTCTTTATGATCTGTCAAGCTTAGACTATGCATCTCGGCTTTTGTTAATGCTGTTGTATTATTAAATGTATCATACTGTGTATTGTGCTGGGTTTGTGGCTTGTTAATGTGCGCCTTTTTTACGGGAAGACCTCATATATAAGGGTTAAAGTTTTGATAGTTAGCTATAAATGATATTGTTTTCACATTTTGTACTGGTACCCTGATTGCGGGTTGTGAAAGCATACATAGATTGTATGTACGACACATGCTGGTATTACTACCCCTCTTTGTGACCCCTTTCTCTGTGGTCCCTCAGTTCGCGTAATCCTTGTGCGCCGAACCTGCTTATCCATGTTATATTCAGTTGCGTTCCACCTGACTAGCTGAACCTGCCTTCCACTTGTTCAGCATGTGGTCTGTGGATTGTTAATTTTTTTAGCTCAAGAATTTCTTGGACATGTCTCACCCTTATGTGTTTGGAGTTTTTCCTACTGATGCCTCATTGTGATTGAGAAAAATATTCGTATGACTCTGCACTGAAGTTATTCTTATTCAACATAATTTTGTCCTCTCTGATGTTGCAGTGTGCATTCATGATTTCTGCTGTTGCTGCTATAGAGCCTTCTCAGCGGTACGTTCACACTAAATGAACTACTTGTTGGTTTTCTGAAATATGACTGTGCTTACTCTTTCCTTCATGCTACTTGTCAGAGAATTAGCTTATGCTTTATTTGATTCTATCTCAAGAAAGCTCAGCTATGCTTCACGAAGTAAGGTGAGTGGACATTCTCAGAGTTTGGTGAATATTGTAAAGAGAATGACTTGATTGTGCAATTTGAAATTTGCATATTGTTCCCCTCCTTCATATGCAGTATTTGGACCAATTGATGGGTCCAATTCTCTTCCGGTGGGTTGCCTGTGAAGTGAGCCTAGTTTCGCTTCTTGAGGTAATCATCTATTCTACTGCCTTTTGTTTTCTTAATTGGTTCTGAATTTGATTTTAGTGTTTCCTCATAGTTCCACAAAATGATGCCTTTGACAGGTTAAGCAAACTTAAGTTAACTTAAATTGACTAAGGAGATAAGTAGGTCATCAGCTTAGCCCATTGGGATATTGAGATCTGAGCCGTTGGTGTTCATAAAGCCACCATCCAGTTCCGAAAGGGTATCTCTCTCATGAGAGAAGGCGATTTAGAATAGCTGTGTCATGACAGTATACATCTAGGGTTCACAATTTCAGTGGGAATCCGGTCTTCTGCTTGGAGACATCTGAAACCTATTTCGTTGTTGCGAAAACATTTCTTTATACCCTGAACACAGTGCAGTTGCTTAGTTTTGTCATGAAAAATCGTATATTGAAACTTTATTTATTTACTTTAAGAGCTTAGATATAGTAACATCTTGGTTTATATGTTAGAAATAAATCAGTATATAGGAGTATATCTTACTGATAAACCAAAGACTGATCCGCAGTTCTGCACCACCTTTTCCTAGCCACAATCCTTTGATCCATTGATTCTATGTGGGACAATACTTGGGCTTATACATTTGGGACATCTAGTTATGGAGTTATCCATGTGATGATATAGTTATTGTCAACACAAAATCTATATAGTACTTAACCATGTGCCAAGATATAGTTATTAGTTGAAGTAGTAAACTTTTGGAGGTCAATTTTTTTACTAATTAGTTCTATCCTTTTGGTCCCTAGCTTGTATAAATTTCCAGCAGTTATCACATTACTGAATTCCTCATTCATGTGTTAAAAAATTGTTTCTCATGCAATTTGTCGCAGGTGCAAGAGATGTTCGGTTTTAATTCGGCCAAGCCAAAGAACTTCATTGAACATATATGCTCATGGCTTTTCCCGTTCCTTATTCTCAGGGGTGACGCTACTGATCTTAACTGGATATCCAAGGTGACTGTTCACTCCCTCCGTTTGGTCAAAACTTGTCTTACTGTAACCTAATACGCGCTACATGCGGAAATGGAGGGACTGGTAGCTTTAACTTTGTTTCTTATTTTCTTTTTGCTGCTGTAGTATTTCATTCTACATGTAAGAAATTTATAAGCAACGAAAATTAGAAATGAAAATTTAAAATTTACCTTGTAATAACTTCCCCACATAGAAAAACTTATCAAACATTAGTTCAAAATGTTAGTACCTCCATCCCAACTTATAAGACGTTTTGGTTGATACGGTGTAGCTAGCCACAGATTGCTTGGCCGATCTTTCACGGTACAATTGTAGTATTGGCTGTAGAAATACTCCAATTCCTGTCTCACGTCAACCAGCAGCAGCAGTAATTCAACTAGCCAACAACAGCATTAGCGCCTCAAGTACTTGCGATCGATTAAACCAGGCAGAAACAAATCAAGAGCTTGGGTCACTGTCAAACCCCCTTTTATTCTAAACTTCGGGATCGGGGAAGTAGATGCAAACCAAGCAGAATAACATGTACAGCCTGAAGGAAGTACGTGGATGGTTCAGGTAGAACCAGCAGTGCATGCAAGCACCAGACTTAGAAATCGACTAGAACTCTAATTGTGGACCCTAATTAAGCTGACTCGGTAGCAAACTAGGCCGTCCAAATAGCTAGCCCTTTTACATCTGAGATCTGACACAAAGCCCAAATAAACAAAGAACAATACTAGAACTGGTACTAAACCTACTCAGACTAGATAACTAATCAAATACATCACGCTTGTAGTTTGGCAGAAACTTGCATGGTGTTCTGAATGTTGGGACCTACTCAAGTACTAGGCTGTTTTTAGCCTACCACAACGTCTTATATTTAGGGACAGAGGAGGTACTTGAGTATTTGATTGTATCGTGTGCAAATGCTGTGTGTAAGGTGTTCTCTCTAGTCTCAACTCCTCAGTACTTAAATTCACCTAATAGTTATTTTCTTTATGCACTTATCAGGTCTTGTTGCAACCTTTATCTGCTGTTATCAAGGGATATTTTATTCCGATCTTTGGATTGTCTATTGCTGCCAGAAGTGGCACTGGGCCAGAGAAGGACTTGGCGGAAACTGTTTTATATGAATCACTTTTGCAGCTTGGTGAAATTTCTGAGTTTGAGCGTGATGATCTCATTAGAAAACATATGGTATGCTTCCTGAGGAAACATCTTCCTGGAGTACTTTCTTTTATAATGTGGATGCTCTAGAACTGTTATGAGTTTTGCTCATTACTACACTCGTTCTTCTCCTTTTTTTAGGTTTCCATTGTTGGCTTTTTGCTCTCAGTTTCATCAACTGCTTGCCAGCCTGAATTCCCGTACTTTTCCAGGGAGATTATAGCATTCTCGATCAAAACAGTTGTTGATGGTTTCGTGGATACAACGTATGCCCTTATTTTACCTATATCCTACACGATTTTGATGATTAATTGCTGATGCAACGAAATCATTGTTGCCCCTACATTTTAGGGATGGCGATTTGGCTGATACAGTTATTGACAAAATTAATATATTCCGTGCTGACAGAGTTTTTAAGGTATTTTATTTTGTTACATGTTTGATGTTTATGTAATTTCTGAATTCTTGAACTGCAAACTAGAATGTCTTACTGGCAATTATCAACTGCAATTGTAACAAACTCCTAGGAGGATTGTAACAAACTCTTCTCTATCCAATATAATGAAACGCAAAACTCTTTTGCATTTTCTCAAAAATTATCAGCTGCAATTCCATGTGATCTGATGGATGAATTAGTTGAATTACTTAGGATGTCACTGTTAGCAAATATGCAACTTGTATTTTCTCGAGTCCAAAGGCCAGTATGTATACATGCACAAGTGGTAAATATGCAGGATACCCCTTGTAGAATGAGGGAAATACTTATGAAGCACCGATACGGCGAGACGGACACGGCGATACCGGTACGGCGATACGCGATACGGCAAATTTAGAAAACAGGAATACGGCGATACGTCAAGTATATATATAAAACAATAAAATCTCTATCTCTACTATATAATACGAGTAAACGACCGTGGCAGTGGTCGTGGTACGTCGTGGCCGTTTTGCGGAAAGCCCCCTGGAAAATACAGGAATCAACCCACAGTCCACACTTACCGGTTCGCGTAGAAGTTTTTCAGCCCACAAAATCAACATGTTTTGCAGTTTAGCCCCTAAACCTTATCCACTCGCCTCCACCTCCTTTGAGCGGCGACCGACGGACGCAGCGGCCGCCGACGGGAATCCACGAAGAAACCACCCTTTCCTCCTCAACGCCACTCCTCGCCGTCCGTAGTGCTTTTGATCCGGAGGCCTTGCTCGCCGGGGCCGTCCGCATGGAGGAAGAGGGGGAGCCGCCAGCAGGGGAGGCAGCTCCAGGCCACGCGCAGCCGACGGGAAGCGCCGAGGCAACCATCTTTCTCCAGCTCGGTGTCGGCGACCGCTTGCCCCAAGGCCTGCGCCAGACTGGGCCGAGACCGCCGCGACGGAGGCGAGCGCGGAGCGGATCAAGGCAATGAGCGGGTGACCCATCTTAGTCCCTCAGCTCTTACGAAATCAACTCGTTAGGCCGCCGGAGCACACAACCACCCTCTCCCCTTCTCGGCTCCTTCGGTTCTGTCTGTCCCAATCCAACTCTCTCCGGTGCCAATTGACAGTGATGGGGAGGACACAGGCAACAGAGTCTAGGCCGATATCTCTCCAATCCCTAAATCACCTTCATGCCGCTGGGCGATTCAGATGGCCTCTAATCGAGTGGTGGATCATGGCGTTCCCGTAGAGGGCACACACGGCAGCCGCGACACTTTGCCTGTTCCGGCATACATGGTCGTCATCCGTCACAGCAACCGCTGCAGGGCTGGAGCCGCTAAAGCAGGGGAACGCCACAGTTTGGGTACCACAGCAGGAGGCGTGCGGTCGCGGGACCTTGCTTGTTAATGGAGTAATACGCTGATGGCTTTGGACATCACCGTGATGGTGTTCGACCTCGGGTTCTCCTGTCCATGTTCGGACGGGAGAGCCTCATTCATGCGAGCTAGCTGTTGATCTGCTCTGTGGATCAGCACACTGCAATGCAGATGCCCACGAGCACGGAGATGAGTATGGGGCATTATCCTGCACAATCAAAGGCACTATGTGTAAGTGCGTTTTTGGTCCACTGTTAGTAGATTGGCATGTCTAGCAATAGATCGTACTATGTGTATGGCTTCTCACTTTCTCAGGCAATCAAATAATGTGTATGGCTTCACAATATTATTTGTTTCTCTTTCTTTTCGTTCCCGTCGAATGTTCCGAGTATATGGTGCTTGACTACTTTTGGTGGCCTTGAGAGTTAATTTGAGTCAAAAGTGAAAGTAATCGCAAAAATATTCGATAGTCTGGAGTTAAATTTAATTTCTTTACTAAAAAAAATACCTTTTTTTAGAATAGACAGGGAGTTTATTCAACAGGCAGCAGAGTTGGGGGTAGAAAGGTGCATAGCATCGGCTTGAAGGATTTTAGGAAATGGTCACACAAATAGTCACGCAAATGGCCCGTTGCAACGCACGGGCACGATTGCTAGTATCATGTAATAAAGACAAGAATAATTGAATGCATGGGATGAGATCAAACTACTGCCCCATTTGTTTCCTTTGCAATTGGCCTCAATGACTGAATGATCATCAATTGGCCTGCCATGCCACTGCCAGCAGATGACATGTTGGTTTCTCACTCCCTAGAATGCAAGAAGAGCCGCACATCAACCACAACAGCAAGCAGAGGCAGCTGTAGCACAGCAAGCAGAGCAGAGAGCAGAGGAGGTGCAGCAATCACGTGGCAGAGCAAAGGGCAGGAGGAGTTTCCCTTGTTGCTGGCCACGGGTGGGGATGGAGGCGACTCTAGGCGGCGGAGAATGCGAATCCTGGCGGGGCGAGTCAAATCTGGGCGAGGGCGGCGCGATTCCAGCAACGGCCGCCTGATTTCAGGCGACGGCGGCGGGTGATATCGACTCCAAGCAGCAGTGGCGGTGCTCGATCCAGTCCTGCCAAGCGAAGGAATAGATAGAGAGAGGGCGGGGGGTGTGGCCGCGTGGGGTAGGGTTAGTCATGGGCTTCGACCGGACTGTGTATTTCCGAAATACACAGAAAGTATATGCAACTCTAACAATTATCTTCCAGCCAAACTGTTCTCTTAGTATTTGTAAAGCAATTATCTTCCAGCCAAACTGTTCTCTTAGTATTTGTAAAGAAGTTCTATTGTATGTCGTATATATATAGATTTTTAGGGTTCTTCTATGTCCTTGTTTATGGAATTACTCTTATTCGGTTATTTTTAGGGTTCTTCTATGTCGAGTTTATGGAATTACTCTTATTTGGTTGCAGTTTCTGTTGGCAATACATCAACAAGTTACAGATGCAGGCCATCCTAGGCATATGAGTCATCGGCTTTGTGCGATTGAGGTTTTAGTAGATGTACTCGGGCACAGAGTGGTACATTATAGCACTTGCTTGTGAGTGTTTTTCCTGTTCTCTTTATTGTCATTGTTGTACCAGATAATCCTTAGATGTCTGTCAGTTTGGATTGGAATTTTTGCCATCATGTAGCCCTCTCAAATATTTCAATCACCCAACTTTAGACATCTTTGGAGGACAAATGTACTATTAAAAGACCTGTTTACTTTATGCCTGCAGTAATCTTCTGTAGGAGTTCAATTCCAATTTTCAGTTTGATATTTGGTACCTTTGTGTATATGCCACTGTCTGATCCTTAGTTTAAGCATCAATTATTATGTATATCTTACAGTAGCGAACAGCGATCATAATCTAGCTTTTTTCATGATCATGGTCCGTAGGCCTTCATTTAAGTGCATGTGCAGTTCTAAATTACTAAATTGTTGCTTGATGCTATATGCTAGTGATTCATACCATTTCTTGGAGATTTGTTTTTACTAATATCTTGTCTTGTATTATTAATCTGAATTGTACTGGATGCACGTCTCAACTGCAGCTATATTATTTGTATAGTGGGGAATTATATCTGGAGGCAACCATTGCAAGGCCAGTGCTGTAACATTTTGTCTAAACTGTTGGCTGCTTTCAATGCAAACTCCTCTACGGAAACTGTTGCTGTGCTTGGCATGCAGCTCCAGGTTATTTTCAGAAATAGTGTCTTATACTTTACTTCTTGTACTTTTGTCAACTTACTCTTCTCAAATGGACTGGTACAGCTTTTAGTTCCTAAATTGGTCACCTGTTGCCTACCTAATGATAAAGGAGGAGGACATGCTAATGGAGATTCGTCGAAAGTTCTATCTTTGCTTCGTCAATTAACAGTTGATGCTGATCCCTTGCTTTATGATTACATAAGAGTACGCTTTGTCTCCACTGATCCATTATGTATTTCATTTCATTCAGACAGGCTGCAGCATGTTTTCCTTTTGGTTATCGTTTTGATATTTTTTTCTTCATTGTATTTTGTTCTTAATGGTCTTACAGGATCTGGAACCACTTCCTGGTCTTGATTGCTTGAAAGATATACAAGTTTTCCATGCCTCACTTTCTGACTCCTATGCTTCAAGAGACCAGTTTCTGAAGGTTCTGTTTTAATTTCCTTTCTCTTTTTCTATAATTGTAATTGTATATTTGTTATGAACTAATGTATTACTTTTGAATTCCTTTAGTTTGTTAACAGGGCTCCTCACTTGCCTCCAGAATTGTTTTTACTCAGGTATGCCCTTATTTGTATGTGAAATGCGTCCCTGTTAACTAGTCGCATCATATATGTGCAACATGTTAGCTTAAACCATTGTGACAACATATCATGTCTTTTGTTTGAAGTCATCATGTTTTATTGTTCTAACATCACTTTGTTCTTGTACTTTTTAAGTCTTCGTACGCATCACAAGAAGTTATTATTGGGAGAAATCATCTGTAGAGGCGATGTATCTGTGGGTAATGCAGACACAATTAGCTGCTGGCGCAGCGACCCGGATGTCGTTTCGGCTGTATGGACTCTTGTTGACCTTTGCAGCTCATCTCCTGTTGCAAATGAAGCTTCTTCAGTGCTTGCAGATTTTATCTCTAGGGTGTGTTTTCTGTCTCTGTCCTTTGCCATGATCTACTATGTTTTCAACTTGGATTTGTCTTAGTATTACATATTTTCTTAACAAAAATGCAGGCTGGTATATCTGATGCACATCAAGTAATATTCGATGTTCCAAATCTTACTCAAAAGCACCCACTTCAAAGTGGTTGTACTTCCAAGGAAGATAAATTGTGCTCCGACTATAGTATATCTGATGATATCTTGGTTGGTCTTCTGAAACTCTTGAAGACTTATTTATCAGACAAGTCTGTTGAAATATTAGATGTTACTTCACGGACATTGAGGGTAAGTTATTTGTAACCATGTTTTTTGTGCGAATAATTTGTAACTGTTCTTATGGTGTTAAATTACTGGGCACATTTTCCGTGGACTAATAAGGAATTGTTCGGTTGTTAAATTTGTTTACTTTGGTATCTTAATTCCACAGTATCGTGATTCTTCAAGCATGTACGTTTTTCTTGCACATAAGATGTATCTCATCACTTTTGTCATATTGTAGAGTTTTTCCGCTAAAACTACTACAGATGAGACATATCTAAAATTCAATTCATAGTATACTGCTAAGTTTTAGCCATATAAAGTCGTAGACACTTCTGTAGCCTGCATTGTGAATTTTTGTGTAAATTTGAGATTCTTTTCTGCCCTTCCGATGTTTGGTCCCACTTCAGTGTCCTTAACAATTTGAAGTGATTAAATAAAATTTGGTGTATGTATGCATTGTATTGTGAAAACTCGATGTATGTCATTACTTTCTAGCCATGAGCATTCTTTTTCATTGGTTCCTGTAATATTGTTTCGTTTACTGAATTGCCTTGTATTATATCTTGCATAAGTTTTTTGGTGCTTGGCTTCTCTCAGTTGACTGATTGCGGTGCAGAAATCAATTTCTATCTATTGATCTTATTACTGAAACACTCCCTTATCTCGAGCAAATTATATTGATTACTGTAAACATTTGTCGATTTTGGAAAGTTTTGAGTGTGGGCATGGCACATGGTCACATTTGCGAACTATTCCTGGTAGCTCTTTTCGATTCCTTGTGCGGATGTAACACACAAATTGTAGTTTTGTGAGTAATCGTAGTTTGAAACTGCAAGTGTCTTGAGTGTTCCAGATTTCAGCTATATTATTAATTAATGGCAGTACAATTCGTTAATATTTGTTATTTCAATAAGCAGGGGATTCTGTCAACATCCAAGGGCCTCAATTCTCTGCAGTGTCTTGATTCTCTTGATAGGTCTTTACTGATGGTATTTAATGCTACGTTGTCCTGTCTTATGTTCTTTCACGTTCATTTTTCATGCTTTTCTGCTTATCTTTGAACTTTTTCATTGTTTTCTCTCATAGGTTCATTCGAGGGGAGTAAACGTTCAGCTAGTTGAGCAGACACTTTTGGGCATGGATAAGTATTCTACTGGTGAGTGATAGGTTGCAATTTTGATAAATTGGTGATCTGTTTATGTTTTCCTTATTAATTATGGGACTTGAGATTCCACAGCTGTAAATTTGTATTTGTATGTTCAGAAGTAACTTTATTCTTTGTTTTGCTGCATTTCTATGTTGGAATTGTTCTAAATTGTCAGCTCTGCTATTTAACTAGTCGACAAGCACTATTCTGAAATGGATCAGAGACATTGCCACATCAAGAAAGATAAATTATTCAATCATAAAATGTGAATTGGAATCTTATAACATCACATAAATAATAAATCTTTGAACTCTTATTATTTCTGTTGGTGCGAAATACAGCCAGCTGACGACCTGACCTGTAAAAGATGCAAGCAGCAGGCAGACAAATAGATCGCGACAAGTTCAGAACTTTGAATAGTTATTTTGTCATCCGTTTATCTCCAGTTCATAAATGGTAGGATATGTTGTGATTTCAGTATCAGAAATTACCTGGTGGCTTTGGAACTTAAAAGTGATGTCTTTTAAAAATGAGAGTGAAGTGCATGATGGACCACTCCAAACATTATGGACGTAATGACGTAATGTATTGAATGTCATCTTTCGTAGTTAAACTTTTTCACGCTGCAGAGCACCAAAGAACAATCACTATATTATATCGTGCATTTATTATTATATGGTCTCGCACTATACTTGACAAACTGGATCATGCGATTTTGTGTGCATAGCTTAAATATTTTGATATTTCCATGGTGCACCATGTAAAATTTAAAATAAGAGTCTGTATACACTGTTAATTGCAGATTAAATTAATCATCTTTTGGTTAAACTTGGTTTGGTAGTTTCACTTGAAGATTCAGACATCTGGCAGACTGATGGTCGGCCTTATGAGCAATGGTTATGCACCCTAGTGAGCTCACTCATTTGTCATTGTGATGACATCATCTTAAGGTACAATTTTCAAACGAAAATATAGCACTAATATTAGTCATTGTGATTGTAACTTTTATAGAGCTTGACATTGATGTTCTTCTTGTAGACTTTGTAGAAGTCTTGTTTTTCTCAAAGTTGAGGCTGCTGAGCTTTTGCTTGCAAGTGCTCTGGTCAACATTGCTGGCAATATGGACTCTAATAATCGCATATGTGGACTAATTTCGTCAAAGGTTTGTTGCACATCAAGTTATTAGATTGTTTGAGGATTACGAATTGATGTCCTTTACTTTTATATTCTTGTAGGTCGAGAAAATAATTTTTAGTGACTCCAATCATTTGATGAAATCAGTAAAGCTATTTTTGGATGCACTGAATGTTATCAGATCTTTTTATGTTACTGAAAAAGCCAGAGATTCCCCTTCTAATACTCTTAAGGTATGTTCTTAATGGCAGTCTGTTAGAGGTCGTTTGGTAGCCATCATTTTAGGCCGGAATCATGGAATTCATTTGTGATTCTATGCTCAACCTGTTTGGCTGGCATGGAATTGGACATGCCAATTCCTATCACTAACCCTGTCATGACCAGAGTTGGCGTGATATATGATTGAATGTTTCTGCTCCTATCAGTTGTATCTCCCAAGATGTCACCTAGCGCTTAGTTTTTTGTGGGAAGTGCTTAAGTTATTGACATCTTTATGCTAAAAGCCACTTGATGTTGTTGGTTATTCTCGCATGGAACTCAATTAGCTTAGAAACATTTTCTGGTTTTTTACTGAAAAATTCTTTTGGTTGCCTGATCCCTGATGCTTCACAATATAATGTTGAGTTGCTGATCATGTAGTCAATATATCCCCCTTTTCCCGAGAGTTTCATTTGATGGGGCTCCTTTGATTCATAGGATAGAAAAAGTGTAGGAATATGAAACCTATAGGATTGGTATGGCATGTCTAATTGAATCCTATGGGAAGAGGGATTCTCTTTGATTGTGGTGAAGGAATTTTTCCATAAGGTTAGACCTCATGCTTTTTTCCTATAGGATTTACACTACAAGATTCCTATGGGATATGATCCTATGAATCAAACAACTTCTATAGGAAAATTTCCTGTAGGATACAATCCTACAAAAATGCCATGACATTCCTATGAATCAAAGGGCGGAATGCGTTTTCTGCTCCCGAGCTCCAGTGCTCTCGTCGTTTAAAAAATTTCGAAAATGATATTCGTGAGTTTCAAAAAATTCTGAAAGAAAATCCGGGTGTAGCCAATGGTGTATCCCACAAATGTGCCAAATTTCAATTTGAAATATATTATGGGCTACACAAAAATAACAAAATCTGATAAAACTTAAAGATTCGAAAATATGCATATTTAGATCCACACTTAGTCATTTTTCTGCAGTTCAGAATACAAAGTATTTAAAGTTGATATTTTGCACGTTCGTGTGATGTACTGTTGGCTACACCCAGATTTTTTTCAGAATTTTTTGAAACTCATAAATATGATTTTCGAATTTTTTAAATTGGAGGGAGCACTGGAGCTCGGGAGCAACAAATCTTCACTCCCTAACATTCTATGATTGCAACATATGGAAGAGTAATGTACCATTCCATTGTTGTCAGCTTTCTTGTCTTTTACTTTGAGTGATTTGACCCAGAAGCTGCATGTGAAATGTGCATTAATAAAGCAATCAGCATACAAATGCCAGTTGGCGGGCCTCCTTAATTATTTGCTATCATACTGTAGCTTGTACCAATCCTGTGTCAGGAAATGAACATCTCACGAGTCGAAGCTCAATACCCAGATGTTATTTGTAATATTGTGTCACAAACTTCATTGCTGTTTTCTTCATTAGTAAGGTTGTGCACTTGATGTACTTATTTCTGTTTATTTGTACTTTTATGTAACTTCCGTAGGATGGTAGATCCGCTAGATCCAAAAGCAGGTCACCAGCAGCAACCCCCTCATCTTCATGGAAGAAGGTACCTTATTTTATTTCCCTCTTTTATGTCTGATTACTTCCTGACATAATGGATTACTGCAGAACTGTTTTATTTGGAATATTAATGCCATTTTGCGAGCAAAATTTAGCAGGCCAACATCGGTGCAGTCACATTTATTGGTCGTACTTAATAATTGGATCTTGTATTCTTGTTTCATATCACTTGTTGGTATATCATTATAGCATTTATCGTTTTCTGAATATTTAACCCAGGCGTTATTCCCACTATGCTATTAAACTTTTAGATGTATTATTCTGTGGCATGTGGTAAATTCTTATTCTCTGGTAAGACGACCATCTATGTGCTATAGCTTAATTCTTTTTAGGGACAACTGTAGGTTAGACCCTGAAAGTATATATTTTCATTTTATTAATAATATAGGGAGATGAATGATGGTGTGATGGTGACTCCAGAAAGAAACAGCTTAGGGTTTTTGTACCAAGAGTCACAACCAAATACTTGTTGGAGAGATACTTGTTACTGAAAACTCGTTTTATTAGCTCCAGCCCATCACATAAGTATGTAGCTTTTGGGTCTTAGTACAAGTCTTGTCAATGATCGATTGGAGAGATTGTTACTATGGATTGGTATTATCTCTCCTCTTAGTAATGTACTATGTAGTAAATTATTGGAGAAGCTATTAGACTCCACCTTAAATTATTAGGTCTACAGGGGCATGTCTTTCGAAAACAGAAGTTCCAAAGATTGGAAAGTAACATTTTCAAAGATTTGAAATTCCTTTGTAGTGGCCTCCATTTCTTCCATGCTTGTATGTTCTTGTGTAGTTGGCATATGCGAGTATATTGCAGATGTTTGAGTGCATAGCTTGCAACTAGGGAGAATCTCTACAGCTGCTATCCTTTTTTTTTACTGACATGCTGCTATCCCTTTCCTAACGTTTCATTAATTCTACAGGTGTACTGGCTTTCAGTTGATTATCTTGTAGCTGCCAGAGCTGCTAAGGTAACTATAGTAACGTTCTAGCAATTAAAAAATATTTTATGGACATTGGTCGTTATGTTGTTTGTTTCATTTGTCTTTTCCTAGTCTCGATATTATAGTTCTCTAGATGTCTAGTTACGTTCCATTCAAAATATGTTCAGCTAGAGTCCCTATTTTTTATTCTGGTTTCAACCCATTTTGTTCAAGAAAATGCAAAAGCTTTGCCTGTCGATGCATAGAAAAAAGAGTTTTGTACAAGCCCAAGAAAGGACGCCCCTAAGGACTAGATCACGCCGGGCTTCTGCCGGATAGTGGAGAACAACCAACAATGAAGTGCCTTTCCGAGTGGGTTTGGGGACAGATCGGATGGTGTTCTGCCACCAATCCACGAAAGTGTCCCTAGTGTCGGTAGGTGAAGCAGTGGATCGGATCCATGACAGCACCTCGTACCACAGTGGAAAGGATCGAGCAGCCGGTGAGGAGGTTCTTCATAGTTTCCTCGGTCTGGTCGCAGAGCATGCAGCAAGGGTGTGCTGAATGCCCCTCCTCGCAAGCCGATCCGCTGTCCAGCACCTGTCTTGGCATATGCCAGCCAGAGTTTAAACTTCACCTGAGGTGGCGCCCATGAATTCCAGTTTAGCTTCCAACAACTCGATCGTACCGATCCCTCAAAAAGGACCCTGTAGCAAGGCTTGAAAGAGTACTCTTCCCACGTCGCTGTCAACCACCACATCCCGGCTCAGGAAATCTTAACCCTATTCCCTTTCGGGGGATGCACGCCAGTTACCCCGTCCCATGTGCAAGTGCCGTTCACATGGAACCTTTCTCCTCTTCGGCCTTCAAAGTTCTCATTTGAATATTTGCTACTACCACCAAGATCTGCACCAATGGCCGCTCCGCCCGGGCTCGCGCCCCAGGTTATCCAGCGGCCGCCGCGCCCTCCTACTCATTGGGGCATGACGCTCGCCCAGATGGCTGGGTTTGGTCGCGAGCTTTAACGCCATCCATTTTCATCGCTAGTGGATTCAGCTAGTGTTTTGTTACACACTACTTAGCGGATTTGACTTCCATGACCACTGTCTGTCTTAATCAATCGACACCCTTTGTGGGTTCTAGGTTAGCGCGTAGTTGGGCACTGTACCCCGACTTGGTTCATCCCGCATCGCCAGTTCTGCTTACCAAAAATGGCCCACTTGGAGCACCCGATTCCATGGCACGGCTCACCGGAGTAGCCGCACATCCAATGCTAAAGAAAGACGTCTGCCACCACACCGAGGTGCAGGTCCCTAGAAGTCTCAAGATTATCAGGTGGCACGATTTTACCCTGTGGTGGTGGTATTTTGTTAGAGATATATATTTAGTTTCCTGTATTTCCAGTGTTGTAAGGGATTTCGTGTATATTTATAATGGCCATTGACCTCCAGGAAATACAAGTTGCATATTTCCTTGCAGTACTGTCTGCAATCTTGTTCCCATCATATCCCGTTACTCGTAGTGGTATCTAACAAAAAACGCAACTTGGCCCAACAATGCAACCATGAATATTTCTTGGCCACTTCCTGCGCCAAATGTTTCTTCTTCATGCAATTTTTTCCACCTTGCACCTCTTGCGATTAATTGACTTGGTGCCTCAAGAGGGCTCTTTCCCTTTGGTGGTAATGATTGTGCTTTCTACTGTGATTTTTGTAGCGTTGCTCATGTGACTTTGCTACGCTTATGTATGTTGAACTTTGGTGTGAGGAACAATTCAATCAGCTGGCACTAGGACCTCCAGATTTTTCACAGCAAGAGTCGGTCAGTCCACTTTTCAATTTCTTCAGTTGTTGCTTTACATCTAGTGTGTGCTTTAGCTCTGTTATGTCTTCAGTTGTGTGAACTTATGTTTCTTTCTCTTTCCAGTTGCCACCGCATATTGGTCTATTGGTTGCTGCATTTACTCACATAAATGAGCCAGACAGCATTTATGGAATTACACTGGCCAATGAGGTTATTCACACAACTTTATTTTATTTATTATTGACTTATTCTGGGCATGTTCTTATTTTATGAATGAACTCCAGTTGTTCTTGAAATGGCATTTTACTGTCACCTTTCTCTGTGAACTCGATTCACAGCTGAAAACAGTAATGGGAATAATCTCCACCGCCATGTAGGCACATAATCTGCCATAGCTGTTACTTCCAAGTTAAATAAGCAATTATTAGTGCACAAATTTGTATCAGATTTATTATTTTAGATATCAGTATATGACAGATTTGCTGTTAAGGTCTGAAAGCTATGCATCTTAGAATGCTTTTTTGTTCTTGTATCTTGAACAGATAACTTCGCAAATCATCAGATATGAGCATGAGGGTGACTGGAGCAGTGCTCTTGAATATTATGATTTACTTGTAAGATCAACACCAAAGGGGAACCTTGGCAATTTTGCTGGGACATTGTTGACTGGAGCATCTTCTGTGTCTTCTAAAGCAGAAGAGAAGACACTGAACTGGAAAACGCACAAAGGTCTGATGAGGTCCTTGCAGAAAACTGGATGTAGTCATGTGCTTGATTTCTACAGCCAAGGGTTAACCAACCAAAATGCGTGCCTTCAACAAGATTCAGAGTTTATTGACATACAAGTTCGTATTGCATATTCCAGATAATAACACTGATAGCTAGATTTTTGGGTAGTTTTGTTTGACTATCTATTTTGCAGTATGAAGCTGCTTGGAGGGCAGGAAACTGGGATTTCTCCTTTTTCGTTCCATATTCTTCACAGGCTTCAAGCCGCTCCCGCAGTTATTGTCTTTTCAATGAAAGTTTGCACAGGTCAATATTCTCCATTTATTCTTACTTTCACATCACTAGTCGTTGTACACAAGTTTGGATCTCCAGTGGACTCCCCTAAGCTAGTTTAGGGGGTTAAATGTGTGCTTATGAGTAGGACTACCAAAGTGAGTGCAACCCACACTTAAAGGCCATTTTACTCTTCAATTCTATTTCTGTGGGTTCAGGAGCACACTAGTCGTGAAAACACATTACACGATCAATTGCACGACAAAATGGAAAGAACTTCTGTTGAAACAGCTATAAATTAATCAATTGTTTTCAGTTCTCCATTTTGCCCTTTTGGGAAATTTGTTTCCCTATTCTGATATACTGTTAACTTTTTCCGCATGCTTCAGTTGCCTAAGAGCCCTGGAGAATGGTGATTTTGAGCAGTTCCATGGGAAACTTTCACATTCCAAGATGGTAATGTTCACATTAATATCTACGGGTCACTTCTCTCAATTGGGCTTACTGGGACTGTAACTTTTTTACTTTGTCTCTTTTAGGATCTTGTGTTGGCTCTTTCAGATGCTAGCAAGGAGAGCACAAAATACATCCACTCTACCGTTCTAAAATTACAAGTACTCCTTCTGATCTTATGATGATCTTCACGCTATTGGTTATTGTTAGGCACATTATTCCTTACATTCTTCATATTTAGATGCTAGATCATCTTTCTGTGGTTTGGGAGCTGCGCTGGAAACTTGGTCTCAGTCAAACTCCAAAATCTTTTACTGGAACCGAGGAGTTCTCTCTTGTGCCTGCTGTTCCTACGAGCAATCAGGTTCTGACACTTTCCTCATCATATATACTTCCTACCATCCGAAAAAACGTCGCAAGTTACATGTATGAGTTATGTGTGATACGTTGACAATTTTGACGGATCGGAGGGAGTATTCAGTTTCAGACAAAAGGTTTCGAACCATTGTATATTATATCTATTTATGTGACTTATTGACAGTGACATATGAAAAAGGAATAGTAAAAAATGGATATATATTTAGCAGAAATTAGAATTCCTTGTCTATTGCGATGGTGATTATACTCGCTAAGATTCTTCTGTTCATTTGTTGAATAAAGATATTGAATACTTTTTCTATATAAAGTAAATGGAAAGCACTATGTAAAATCAATTCTTTTTGTACTTGAATTTTCCTGGTTGACTAATCATTTCCTTACCTTTTTTGGCAGCTGGATTTGTTGAATAAAGAGTGGAACTTCATCATGTGTCAAACAGAGCGTAACCTTGATCTTTTTGAACCTTTTTTAGCTTTCAGACGTGCCCTCCTTAAGATTTTAGGGTGCGGAGAACATCTCGTAGAACATTTATTTCAATCTGCTTCTGCACTTCGGAAGGTTGTTTCACTGTTCTTACTTTTTGACTGTGCCACGGTTTGTGTTCCTCTGCTGAATATATTATGATACTTTTCTGGATTCAGGGTTTAAGGTTTTCTTTGGCTGCGGCTTCTTTATATGAACTCAAAGAACTTTGCTGTCACAGAGATCAGCAAACTATGCCAAATAATTATTTCCTGTCAAAGGTAATACTATGCTCCTACGCTGCCTTTAACCATCTGAGTTTAAGCAATAACCAATTTGAAGTTCTGGCTTGCTCCAATCTTCTTTTCCATTTACGTGACATCATAGTTTTTATGTGATCAAGTGAAGTTCCTATTCTGATAATCCTTCATTCACTCTCCAGCTTGAAGAAGCTAAACTGCTGAGAGCTCAGGGGCAGCATGATATGGCTATCGGTCTTGGTAAATACATACTGCAGAATCATACTGATAAGAAAGACATATCAGATGTCTACCGTTTGGTGGGCAAGTGGTTGGCTGAAACAAGATCGAGCAAGTAATCCTTTATATTCGACGCCTCACATATGTTTTTTGTATTGCAAATTGAGAACTCTTTCTACTTTCTGTATGTGCTAACATGAACATTCTTTATAATTATTTTGTAGCTCAAGTACCATCATTGAAGACTACTTAAGACACTCTGTAGATCTTACTGAATTTCACAAGAACTCCGACAAAAAGTACATGTCCAGGCAGTGTCGTACATATTTCCATTTAGCACATTACACAGATAACTTGTTTAAAAGCTACGAGGAAAGGCTTTCATCCAATGAATGGCAAGCAGCTCTGCGACTAAGGAAATACAAGGTAACCGAGTTGAAAATACCATCGATATGTGACTGCGAGCTGTGCTTATCTTAATCCAATTGCTATAAAATGCAGACTAGGGAGTTGGAGACACTGATTAAAAGACTCAAAAGTTCATCCAAGGCACGTTGATTACTGCAACTTTTGAGGGTTACTGGAAATGCAAGGTCTTCTATTCTTGCTAACTCATATATACCAACTCTTCAAAATTTCAGGGTGAGAAGACTGATTACACTGCAAAAATCCAGGAGTTGCAGAAACAACTTACACTTGACAGTGAAGAAGCACAGAAGATTCAGGTGCGCATATACTGTTTAACCAAGCTTCATACGAAATGTGCAAGTTCATGGTCGATATATACCAACTATACTGTTTAAAGTTCATACAACCAATGAGTTCAAGAGAGCCCAATAAAATTTTGCAAAAATTATACATATGACTTGTTTAGCAGAGCTAAGCTCATAAATTAGTGGATCTGACCCAGTGCAGTGGAACTGACTCCTATGGTATCTGTTCGTGACTTTGCCCCTGTCTACATGCATGATATTTCCTGAGAGAACCAGCATGTCATGTCATTTTCATAAATGGGCACCAAATACACTCCCTTATTCACTAGTGTTATATAGGAACCCACATGATAATTTTTGCTTTACAGTTAGTTGGGCCTGTTGAGTGTTATGCAATGCATTCCATGCAATATTAATACTCTATTTGAATAAACATTATCCAGGATGATCGAGACAGGTTCTTGAGTCTGGCACTTCAAGGATACCAACGCTCCCTAGTTGTTGGTGGCAAATATGACCTACAAGTGGTATGCAGTATTTGTTTGAAGATAACACAATCGTTTCTATTTGCAGTTGTCATTTTTGTCTAATGACTAAAATGTACCCCCGCCCCCGCCCTTTCTGTTTATTGCGCAGCAGTATAGAGTGCGCACATCATTTTAGAAACCTAAACCAACTTTCAGTCTTTGAAATTTCAGGGATTATAATTTTGGAAACAAACCTTTTTATGATGCATTGTCAGAATTCTCTAGTGTTATTTTATTCTAGTGTTTCCGGTAGAACTGGTGGGATTCTTGTTGTTCCAGTTATAATACGGATGCTACTATAAATTGCTTCCTTCAGTGTGAAGATTCCATCTTCGAAATCGTTGCCTGTGTTACCACAAAATTATATCTTTGTTGTGAATGTGATTTTTGTTTAGATCTCAATGTGTCTCAGTTCTGTGTTTTGTTCTTAAGGACACTGTTGTTTATGTCAGTGCTCAACATCTTTTATTCAGGTTTTCCGGTTGGTATCACTGTGGTTTAGTCTTTTCTCAAGGGAACAAGTTGTGAAATCAATGATTAAAACAACCAAAGAGGTCTTTTTTAGTTTCATTTCATTATTCTCTTTGGTACCCTTTGTCTGTTTCATGATAAAATAACTTTCTTTTTGGCTGGATAGGTCCAAACCTACAAGTTCATACCATTGGTCTATCAGATTGCTTCTAGACTTGGAAGTTCAAAAGATGCTCAGGGGTCAACAAATTTTCAGGTATGCACATCATCGAGAACTTATATATGTTGGGTAAACATGAGTACGAATCTGTCAAGTAAGAGCATTGTTTTTCCTAGCAGAATGCATTAGCTTCTCTCGAAGAAAATGGCCATTGATCATCCATATCATACAATTTTTCAGGTATTGAAGTTGCAATCTTTTATATATTTTATGAACTGTGATCAAATTATTTTTTCATGTTTTTTCACATTGCTCTTATTGTTGTAATGTCGAACGGACGTTATATTGATTAGTCAACTCATATTTAGTCAACCGAATGCATGCAATCCTATCGTAGAACATGGTCAGTACTTTATCGACTAATATGAATACCAAACAGTATGCCAAACATGAGCTGTAAAATGGGGTCTTGGAACATCTCCAAACATTTTTAGATCACCGAACTCTCCAGCGAACCTGTTACTAGATGTTCGTCAGGGTTTATACAACCTTAATGCTCTTACAAGCACTAAGAAGAACAAGATCAGTCCATAAGACATGGCTGAATTGGATTCATATTTCTCTAGGAGATGGACTTGTAAATATGTCCAGACTGACGTGAAAGTACCAAAACACACAGCCCAGTAGTCACTTGATCCAACTCGGCATTTTTTCGGAGAAACATAGCACAATTTTGACCAGTAGGTCTAGTCGACATATGGAGCAGCTCCAGCACATGTTAGTTAATCTCAGATTCTTGTAGGCCAGTGGAATACTCTTTTGCTGTTTTAAGTTTGTGACATTCTTTGGCCCCAGCTTTTTGCTCTAGCAAATGGTGACCGTGTCAAAGACAAGCAAAGGAGCAGAAGTTCTTTTGTTGTAGATATGGATAAGAAGCTTGCTGCTGAGAATCTATTAAAGGAGCTATCTTCTGTTCATGGAGCTTTAATTCGTCAGGTTTGACACTTCTTACAATCATCATTTTATCACGTTGTTCTTACTCCTGAAGGAGGTCATGGATAATATTCTCTGATGCTCATCCCCACATCTTATAGATGAAACAAATGTTGAGATCTACATAAAGTTAGCTGAACTAGAGACTAAGAAGGAGGTTAGTTACCTATTCAAATCGCGACTTGTAAGATTTGTATACATACATTCTACATGTTAACATATTATTTTTATCCATCTGATTGTTCAGGACACCAACAAAAAAATTTCACTACCCAGGGAGCTCCGCAGCATTTGCCAGCTTGAACTTGTAAAGGTACTTTTTAAGGAAAATTACTTTTACAAATTTCTTTCACTGTTTCCAGCTGAAAAATAACCGAAGGGTTAGGAAACCAAGCAGTCTTTGCTTGGTGCTAGTACTTGATTGGATGTTCTGATTTTTCTTGATTCATAACCTGGGTCGGTGGGTTCCCAACCATGAGCGTTTTAAATGATTTATGGACATTTCACTACTCTACTTTTTTGTTTCTTTGTTTGGCTTCATCAGGTTCCCGTTGTGACTGCTACTATTCCTGTTGACCCTAATTGTCGGTATGAAGAAGGTACCTTCCCACATTTCAGTGGGCTAGTGGATTCTATTACGTAAGTTGGCTTTTAGTTAACACATTTTTTGTCACTGAAGATTTGCTATTTATTTTATCTTTATTGACTGTTGGAAGTTTTCCTCTATTACAGTGTAATGAACGGAATAAACGCTCCCAAAGTTATCGTATGTATCGGCTCGGACGGTAACAAATACCGCCAACTTGCAAAATCTGGAAATGATGACCTGCGACAAGATGCTGTATGGTTCTCTTTCATTTTGTTGAAAAGTTTAACAACTTTTTTGGCTTATCGGATTTGACACTAGATGAGTACTTAATTCCGGAGAAAGCTATAGCTGCCTGTCAATTATTTAATTGTTGTTCATCCTGGTGTACATAAATATTACATAGCATTATATATTGAGGTCGGTCTAGTTGTGTACCACTAGGGTCATTGATATTGCTGACTTCATTAGCAGGAGGAGGTCTAGTAACCATAAAAAGGGTCTTTGATACCATGCTAGAAACTCAACTTGTGTATTCCCATCAAGGTTCTATCAAGCACTAGGTGCTGATTGAGCGTTTTGCCTCCGCTTTTCCCTTTTCTAAAGGATTAAAGCGCTGAGCACACGTTTAAGCGCTAAGCGTTTGCCTCTGCTCAGCGCCTAAGCGAGCTTAAGTGGGCATTTATAACCTTGCTTCCTGTGAAGCTGTATTAAAAAACCCAGTATAAAACAGCTATACAATACATACCTAACAACATTAAACAATTAGCTGGAGTTGGTCGTCCCTGTCATGTAATGTGATGATGTCTGATAATATTCAGTAGGAATATTACTGTCTGATGACCCAGCAGACTTGAATTGGGGAATATCAACTGTACGTTGCTAGTATACAACAATCCATTTTCTGCGAGATGGAAACAAACGAGCCTCAGTTTGTGGTTTGCTATCTTGTTCATATTTGTGAAGATTTTAATTCCATCACATTGCTTGTTTTAGAACACAATCATACATTGCTTTCATTGTTGTAGAACACAATCATACATGGATTTGCAATGTGATTAGAAAAGAAGTAGATAGCCTAGCACCCACATATCCAAAGTGTTGAACCATACAAGAATATCATAATACACCTCAATGCCACCTGGAGCCTGAGAAACGTTGTCTTGCGTAAATTTCAGGTAATGGAACAATTTTTCAGTTTGGTAAACATGTTCTTGCAAAATCACAGAGATACTTCTGAAAGGAGATTGAGAATACGCACATATAAGGTAGCAGTGAATGCCATAAATTTGCATTTCTGTTCTTACGTTTCTCCATGCCTATTATGCAACTTATGCAAATCTAACTACCTTCTCAAACTAAGGTTGTTCCTTTCACCCCAAGTGCTGGTGTTGTTGAATGGGTAAATGGGACTATTCCACTTGGCGACTATCTCTTAGGGAGGTAATTTCTACATGATTCCATTTATTACATATAAATTAAGTTCCAAATTTTCAATGCATGTATTACTAATAAAATGTACCTTCATTGGTTTGGACAGCACTAGAACTGGCGGAGCGCATGCACGATATGGAGCTGGAGACTGGACATTTTTTCAGTGCAGAGAGCACTTGGTGACTGTATGTTCACATAAGGAGCTTTCACTTTTATATATTCTTGTAAACGATGATTACCGTCCTTTCTAAGGCATTTATGTTTTTGTAGGAGAAAGACAAAAGGAAGGCATTTATGAAAATCTGCAACAACTCTAGGTATTTGTTCTCTTTTAGACCAATATGTAGACTGAATGGAACATGCAGAAGAATTAAAGTTGATTGTTTTGCTTACATTCTACTTTTTTCCCTTGTCCTGCAATAACCAGGCCTGTGATGCACCACTTCTTTCTTGAGAGATTCTTGCAGCCTGCAGACTGGTTCCAAAGTAGACTTGCTTACACAAGAAGTGTGGCAGCAAGCTCAATGGTAATTTAATTTAGTTAATGACATATCACCGAAGTCATTTGTCTTGGTCTATATCCACTACTGAGGAAAGCTATGTTATTAATTTTGCGGGTTCAGGTAGGATATATTGTTGGGCTTGGAGATCGTCATTCCATGAATGTTCTCCTGGATCAAGACACAGCTGAGGTTGTGCACATCGATCTTGGTGTTGCTTTTGAACAGGGTCTCATGCTTAAAACACCTGAACGGGTATGTCATCGTACCCATACGGGTATTTTCAGTAATGTTTGATACTCCCTCCGATCCACTAAAAGTTTCGTGAATAGTGAACTAGGTACGTACAAACCCACAGTACATGTTACGAACGATTATTTGGATCGGAGGGAGTACTATTTTCCTTCCCGAGGCCTACTATATTGCAGAGCCTACTATAAATGACTTTCTGAACTAAGTTTCCATCTGTACTTTAAGGTCCCCTTTCGGCTGACAAGGGACATCATAGACGGCATGGGTGTTACTGGCGTTGAAGGTGTATTTAGAAGATGCTGTGAGAAAACTCTTTCCGTTATGAGAGAAAATAAAGAGGCATTGCTCACCATTATTGAAGTATGTCTGTTACCATAAGGTTTTTTCATAGGTTAATCAGGCAAGTCGACATTACAGTTTATCCTGATAATTGATCTAATATGTCAGGTCTTCATCCATGATCCTCTTTATAAATGGGCCCTTTCGCCACTGAAAGCTTTACAGCGTCAAAAGGTAACTAAAATTTTATTTTGACTCATAACCTAAAGACATGCTTAACTTCTAGGTTACATGAGTGTCTAGAATGCCTTTTCATTATCAAAGTTATGTGGAATAAATATTCACCATGTTCAACTACTGCTTGCACCACCGGTACTGTTGCACATATCACTGTTAAAGCCACCATATCATCCATATGTCCAATCTTAGTTTCCATTTTAAAGATTCAGAATTCACAAGTCATGCAGCAAACCGTAGAAGTAATATTTTGATTTTCAGGAAACTGATTACACCGACTCGGGCCTGGACGACTCCCAAGAAGCATATGAGGGCAACAAAGATGCAGCCCGTGCTATACTCCGTGTAAAACAGAAGTTGGATGGATATGAGGACGGCGAGATGAGAAGCGTAGAGGGACAGGTCCGACAGCTGATACAGGACGCGGTAGATATTGACCGGCTGTGCCAAATGTTTCCAGGGTGGGGACCTTGGTTGTAAAACACACCCACGGAAAAATCGATGGAAATTCTGAACCTGAGGTAAAAGCAATTTTGTGACTGCTAGTGAGGCTTTTACTTTCAGAGCCCTCGTTATGGGACTGGTGGAAGGTGAAGTCATCTGGGTTTGTAGGTGTACATATGTAGGTTGTACGCTTGTATCCGTTGCTTGTATATAAAGGGGCCTTTAGGCAGTGGGAGGTATGCCATTTTGTCCCAGATGTATATACCGAAGAAACAGGAGAACATACTGGATGTTGGAATATAAATATATTGTCTTGCCACTTTCCATTAGTTCAGACCTTTGAATGAGTTGGCTCGTGCATCAAGAGGTCTCAATTTCAAATTTCAAGATCTTGTTCACACAGTATTAAAAAAATAAGATTCTGCGGCCTGAGAAGGTCCGTGAAATATTCCCACGTTTTGCCTAATTAATGACAAACCAGAGGCCTAAGATAAGTGTTGAAATATAAATATATTGTCTAACTCTTTGTACCTGACTTTTGTTTGAGTTGGTCGGTGCATCAATTCAATACTAGACTTAATGTGCTTTCATATTTTTGAATTCGCCTTTGCACTTTCATAACCCCTAGAATGGAGTAGATCGAGATTTGTTTAGGTTTTTTATTCCATTAAATAGTCTAAATATCCAAGAAATCATTTATTTGTTACTTTTGCACATTTCTGTACTATTGATTTAATATCCAAGAAGATGCACATTTCTGTATGCACACCATCCACAAATCCCACCTTACCTCACGAGGGCACTACCTCGTTGTCCACCAGCGCAACAAATCCGAATCTACCGTGGGGAGCCAATCTGGCTTCGCAAAATCTATTCCGTGCTCGGGCACCGTCTCGTCCTTAAAAAGTGCTCACCGCGCGCGCCGTCTGATCGAGTCCGACGCGGGATTCAACCAGTCTACATTTTCACCAGAAAAAAACACACACTCATCTTATCCATTCGTGAGTCCTCACATCCCCACCCCGTCTCCACCCACACCCCCACAAACTTGAGCTCGAGCGGACGGAAGGGGATCACGCTCCGATCGACAGTTTCCAAGGTCGGCGAAGGAGGAACTGGAGACGGTCGTGGTGCGGATCGAGCGCCGCCTGCGCGCCCTAGGCGAAGGGCGGCGGCCATGGCGTTGGTGCGGCTGGGGCAATTAAATGACGCTGGCGCTAGCGAGGCGAAGGTCGGCGGCCATGGAGTTGGTGGTGGTGCGGGCTGAGGGGGAATCGCGTGCCCCCCTTGCTCCTAAGGTGTAGGGCGGTGGCCATCTCAAACTGTTGCTGTTGCTGGCGCCAACGGCGAAGACGGTGGAGGAAGATCTGGTGGTGGAGCAGCCACGTCCTCCTCATCCTATAACAACGGGCGATGAGAGGCGCGATCTGCGGCGGGGCGACAGGGCGTTTTCCCGTTTCCGAGCCCAGCTTGAAGGAGATGGACGAGTGTGAAGAGAAGGGCTGGAGCATCATCGTCGGCTTGCTGGTGGCACGTGGTCGGGCATCGCCGTGCTGCTGGGCTGCATCACTCTGGGTACTCCTCCATTACTACAACCTCAAGCTGCACGAAGGTGAGGTTTCGCTTCGCCATGATAATTGCGTGGTTTTGCGTGACTACCATTGGTGTGCGAGATGGCTAATTGACATCCATTCTTGTTTTTCTGCATCCAAAATGATGGACGGATAACAAAAGTGATTTCTATATGTAGGTTGTAATTGTTAGCCTCCTGATAGATGTAGTACTGCCAGCAAAATGGATGAATAGGATTTTTATTGGAGTAGTTCTGTAATTTACGTAGATGTATCTTTGCGTTTTGTACATATTTGACACCAATTGACGTGTTGTGTACAGTTGTAGTTATCTGATGTTAAATTTGTTATTATACTGGTATTTACATCCATGATCTGAACATCAGTACAACTGTTTGTAGTTTTGGTTGTATGTAATGTAGTTTTCGTCGCGTGTCGATTTTGCATGTACAGATGTAGTTTCTTAACAATTTTGTACTATATATCAGTGTGCACAGATGTTTTTCTTTGTGTAAATTTTCAACACGTAGAATGTATTTTTTGATTTCTTGTCCATTTGTTTTTTATGCATATATTAGATGCAAATTGCATTCAATAGATGTAGTTTTGGTATGAAAACTACAATGCAGCTTTTTAAAGGGTACTTAATTATTTTTCCACAAGATGTCACTAGTCTGGAGATGTAGTACATGTAGTTCCCATAGGGAGATTATTTTGCCGTGACATGTAGACGTTTTGATTCGCTCTGCCTCTCTCGTGCGCCGGTTGGCATCACTAGACCACTTTTTACCGAGCTAGCATTTTTAATGCATTTCGATGTATTTTTATTTGGGTATATTATATGTACAATGTATTTTTTGCCACGGTGTGTATATGTTTTTTGTGTAAATTGTTTTTGCACAAATTAGATGAAAACTGCATGTCAGGTTGCATAAGTAGGTATGTTTTTGCACAAAATTGAACATGTTTTTGCTGTTTTTTACATCTGAAATCTTGAAAATACTGCAGTGTTCATTACCTGGAAGTTTCCTGGAGCTAGAGCTGATGTATTTTATCTTGCCACCGCTCCTGGTGGTTCCCCTCTATTACTAGCTGATGATTCTCTTGGTTTCTTCCTGGAGGTCCTGATGTTTCTTTTGCAGATGGAAATTCTAGGGCGTGGGGATGGATCTTTGTGATTTTTTGTTGGCCCTTCAGTTTCTAAACTAGTTTTCCTGCTGGTAGTTCCATCGATATGAGATGAGGTAGAAAGTAGTAACCTCTCCCTGACGGCTTCTGGAGGAAGAAGAGAAAACGAAGAGAAGAGATAGCAGGTAGTGTTGAATTTGGATCCTTCCCGATATAGTTTAATAGCTGGGGCTGGTGTCCGGGCCTGTCCCGCACAGCGTGCGGTGCGCGCGGTGACAAAATCCTAGCGGGACCACGTTGCTGGTAGGGGAGGTGTTACTTTCCGTTTCTGGTGTCCTACGGACCACGTTTCCTTTTTTTGGTACTGTCTGAATCGGACAGGGGGGGCACTCTATAGGGCAAACGGGTGCCCGGGCACTGTGTAGCCACGTCCATCTGGCTTACCCCAACGCGTGAGAGCCCACGCCCACACCTCACAGGCAACGACGCAGCCTAGCAGGAGGTGCTGCAACGTCTCCTGTCCCTGGTCGCAAAGCGGCAAGCTTCTGGGTGCTATAGTCCAACACCGGTTCTTCGATGCAAGCCATGTGAAGAACTTACAACTGTACGGAGCTGGTGATCTCTAGATCTAGGTAGCACCCTCCGCCAATTCCCTACCCTCGAAGAAGGCTCCGTAGGCGGACTTGGCTGAGTACTTCCTATCTATCGTCCAACCCTGCATGAGAAGATCCTCCCTATCTGGGGATAATTGCACCGTGGCAAGAACGTGCTAGAGGAGAAAGAACTCAGCCACCCCGTTCTCGCCGAGGTCCGGCCCACAATCACGTAGCCACGCCCCTGCTAGCCCTTCTTTGACCATCTGTACCTTCGCCAGGCGTTCCAAAATTCGTGCCACTAGGTTGGGCGCCACGCCGCTCAATGTCAGCCCACCGTATCCAATGGTACGTGCGTTTGGCGTTTGGCGTCGGAGTCCCCCCAGAAGAACCGAGCGCGGTGTTTGTTCATAGCACTATGAACGCCACACCCCCATGGCATGAAGAGATAGGCTAGAGAGGCAAGCGTTGACTACCATTAGTCTAGCGGCTGCTGACATCAAGCTTCCCATCCAGGGATCGGCCCTCTTACCAACCTTCTTTGGCAGGGGACCCCAATTTCCTGCCATCAGCACTAATTGGTAAGCCCAAGTAGGTGAAGGGGAAAGCTCCTAGCTTACAATTTAGCATATTACTATCCTTTGTTGTTCAAGGTCAGGGCTCCCCAAAATCATGACCTCGCTCTTGTGAAAATTGATCCGAAGCCCGGACATGAACTCGAAACAAAGGAGTATGAACTTAAGGTTGGCAATTGCCAAGTCATCCGCTTGGATCATAATGATCGTATCATCCGCATATTGCAGATGTGATACCCCCTAGGTATAAGGTGTGGGACTAGACCGCTGATGTGGCTCACACCCTTCACCGCATCCAAGATGGCCGCCAACGCCTCCACCACATAGTCAAAGAGTATGGGTGAGAGGGTGTCGCCTTGGTGCACCCCCCTACCATTCCGGAAGAAGTTGCCTACTTCCCCGCTAATGGTGATAGCGGTTTGGCCCCCGAGACCAAGCGTCGTCAAGTTGAAAAGTCATTCAGCTCATAATACATTTCTGTTTGAGTTCCCTGCCTCTGAATAAACCACATGTAATGAAAAACCAGTTCAGGCAGCACCACTTCCTTGAGATGGTTTGGTAACAGCCAAAAATTGGTTTATCATTAACAAACAAGGTTGCATGACCAATTCCTTCAGGTCTCAGTTAAGACTCATCTGGGCTCAACTTCTGTGATGGTCACTTCATTTGACGATGCTGTTCTTGCATTACCTGCTAGATTTGGTTCAGAGTTGGTGCAAAAGGCTGGTTTGCTCGGAGATGGGAGATGCACATCGTTACTTGTAAGCATGAAGTTTATTGCTGACAACGAAGGCCTATCTGCGGGCTTTTGCTGAACACATAATAGCCCGATGTGGATGCACTTCAACAACTGGTCAATCAGACAAGAATTCATCAATGATGGATCTATCAACTCCATGGCTTCCACCCTCGTCCAGTGCTCCCAAGTCTGAAAAACATTGGTACTGAATTATTCATATCTACACTGAAAACTTAGCAGTAATATCTCCCACGGATGAGACGTTAGACTTTATGAGCAATATATGAACTTTTTTTTCCGAAAAGCCGGCAGGAGCACTGCCCAATCGTATAGAAGAGCAAAAATGTCACTTTACAGGGGTGAGTCTGCTAGCTGAAGATCAGCCGAGGTCATCATCTACAGCTCTAACAAAAGCGAGCGCACGAGCTGCCGTGGCGCTCCTAATCAACCCCGCTACAACGCCAAAAGAGCTATACTTGTTCTAAAAAATCCTACTGTTCCGCTCCCGCCAAATGAACCAAGCGGTGTACGCCACAATCCCGTCGAGGTTGGCCCTCTCCTTCCTCTCCACCAAGCCTCGGACAGTCGCCCACCAAGTGGAGAAAGGGGTGTCAATCGCCGAAGAGGAGTCTGGAGGGTTAAGGCAAGGAAGCTGGTGATCCCGCGCGGCTGCACGCCAGACCATCCTCGCGAATGGACATCCCAGAATGAGATGGTCCGCATTCTCCGGAGCATTGCCACATAGCACGCAAATCGTGCTGCCAGGCCACCCGCGAGCCAGCAGCCTGTCCGCCGTGTAGATGCGGCGGCGGTTGAGCAACCACATGAAGAACCTGCATTTTCCTTCCGCTTTGGCCTTCCAAATAGCATCAGCCGGGATGGCTGACGCATTGAAAGAACCTGCGAACTGGATGTCGTACGCCGAACGCGCGGAGTAAACCCCATCTGCGGTCCAACGCCACACAATGCTGTCAGCGGAGCCCTGCGTGAGGGTGATCGCGCCCAACCGGGTCCACAACCCAAAGAACTCCCGAACCTGCTACTGCGATAACGGAACTCGAAAAGAGTTCGCCCATCTGTGGTCGCCCAAACCCCTAGCCACAGTAATCGACTTCCTCTTGACCAAAGGCATCAAGGAAGGAGCAATGTCGGCCGGTGCCGTACCATCTAGCCATCGTGAAGTCCAAAATTTGGCTAAGTTTCCATCTCCAATGGTAACGATGGTGGAAGCTGCAAAAAGACACCTGTCTGTTGCCGTGGTAGGGGTTGGGGTACCCACCCACGGCTTGTCTGGCTCTACCCACTCCTGCCAAAGCCATCTAAGGCGAAGCGCCGAGCTGAACGCCTCAAGGTTCTTGATCCCCAATCCACCTAGGTTTTTAGGCCTACAAACCTGCTGCCAACTGACAAGACAGTGACCACCATTACACTCATCTGATCCCTTCCATAGAAAGGCACGGAGCAACCTGTTTGCCTTTGCCACCAGCCATTTAGAGGGGGCGAAGGAGGTGAGGAAAAACACCAAGCAAGGTAACAGCTTGGTGGTCACCAGTGTGAGCCGTCCCTGCTTGGAAAAAAGCCTGCCGGCCCAGCCCGCAAGACACGAGCCCAACATGTCAAGGATGAACTGAGTGTCGGAGCGCCTAAGCCTTCTGATGTGCAAAGGCATACCAAGGTACCTGCATGGGAAATCCTTTCGATGGCAAGGGAAGCCGGCAAGGACCTCGTCCAAATCTCTGTCCCCGCAAGCAATGGCATACGCCTCCGACTTGAGATTGTTGTTTTCAAGTCCGGAGGCCCTGCCAAATAGAAGAAGGATCTCCCGGACAACCTGCATATCCCTAGCATTCGGTCTGACGAAGATGGCAGCAATATATGAACTTACAAAGTTTATAAGATCATTATCTTGATCATAGTCGTAGAATCCAGAGTTTCTTCTTCCAGTAATGATCTCTAAAATCAAAACACCCAGGCCAAAAACATCCGACTTGGTCGAATATTGACCACGCATCGCATACTCTGGCGACATATACCCACTGAAACGAGAGCGCAGCGTTTTAATGGGAAAGTTCAGGACAGTACGTGGCATAGGCGGAGCTATGAACACGCCACGGGGGATTTTTACAAAGGTTTAGAAAAGAAAATAAGAGCCTTTTTACCCCCATAGTTGTCCTTGGCAAGCTCTGCCACTACGTGGTCTAACATATAGCAATGAATAAACTTCTAGGTGTAGCTTACTATACTTACTATGTCCCAGCAATGCGATGAGTAACAATGTGTGATTGATCCCCTCCAAATATCATACTACTGTAGATAGTACTGCAACGACACTAGGCACTAGAATGGCTATTAGAACTCGAGTTCTCTTATCTCTCCTATCTGCAGATAAATCCAGACCTGAAAAGTATCAGTACAAGGAAAAGTATATTTCAAAATAGATATGAACAATCTCCAAAAAAAAAATGCAGGATCACAATGTCATGCGCATTCCAATTATATAGAATTTCGTATGCACCAAAACTTGTTTGATTTAGGATTCTTACAAAAACGTTTGAGTGGATGCTATATTGCACAGTGCCACTATACGGAAAAATCACTAAGTATTTGAATCCTCCAAAATTATAACAACCCTTTAAATCAAAGAGGCCCATAGTGTCCAACTCACCTCCAACCGCCTGTGGCGCCGATGAAGGCGGTTGTCCAAACGAGTCTTGCAGTTGCACAAGCGGCCGGCCGTGGAAGAACGAGTAGGTCTCGTATCGGAAGTTGCACCGCAGGGCTAAAACTCTCCCACGCGGTCCGAAAAAATTGCCGGGCATGGGCATGTGCATGAGCAGCCCGGAAATGTTCCTGAGGCAGGCCCGGCAGTCCTGTGTCGCCAAGTCCGGCGTGCACTGCGCGAGTGTGTAAATGTTGGGGTAAGTCTCGTCGTCGAATGCTTCCTCTCCCGTGCCAAACCGCCTAACTGGATCCGCGGCCGCGTATTCGAAGGTTGCGTTGACAAGCCGGCCGACGGCGGCGAAGAATGCCGGAGCCACCGCGGTGGTGACGTTCCCTTCGCTGTAACTCACCCACTTGCCCCTGTTATCGAGTGGGTCGTGCGGGAAGTCCTGGTTGGAGAAGCGGAGGATGCAGGGGCCGTCGTACATGGTCACCTCCTTGACGGGCGGGCAGAGCTCCTGGGCCATTTGGATGGCCGAGGAGACGCAGGCGGCGCAGGAGGAGGCGTTGATGTCGCCGCGGCAGAGCGCGAGGGCGTAGATGGCGTCTGGGACGGTGCCGGATTTGCCCGCTGCGAAAAGGGACGGCGAGGTGGAGGCGAAATCCGGGAGGGAGGTGGCTAGGTTCTGTATGTTTGCTCGGTATGTGCTGTTCGCCGTGTAGTTGCCGCTGGATTCGTCGCAGAGGTGCCATGGCAGCGGCTGGGTGGCGCTGAGGGGCATGTGGATAACTATTAAGAGGAGGCCGCCGATGGCGAGCTTGCGGCAGGCCATGGAGCTGGTGGTGCTCTGGGGGAACGACGAGCACCTCGTGGATCGATTTGTAGGGTCAAGCAGGAACAACTGAGGCCACATGCTCATGTAGAGCTTTCAGCACTTAATATTCACTCTTCTCCCATATCTACGGGACTGAAATGTTCAACAACATTACCAACACCATTACAGCAACAGAGAAAAATAGAGTTGCGATTCACACATGCACACCGTGCTCAAACTTGCTATGCAGCTGTATTTTCAAGGTTTTTGTGTTAAATGGTACTTTTCTTTTGACTAAGACGTCTACCCAAATAACTCTAGTCAACGAGTAAGCAGGAAGATATTTGTTCCTCACCACATGTTCCACCAGACATAATAAATGCTCCAATTACAGTTGGCGGTAGGAATCAAAAGACACGCGCAGTCCAGCCGGCTTGAAGTGAATGTGAGAAGTACAAATAAAAAAACATAAATAAAATCTTTTAAGTTTGACCAACTTTATAGTAAAATATAGTAAAATTGCAGTATCAAATTAATATCATCAGATGCATTTTGAAATTTAGTTTTATAATATACTAATTTAATAGTATTATAAATATTGCTACATTTTTTAAAAGTTGGTCAAAATGAAAAAAAATTAACTTAGGAAAAAACAAGAAGTACACTTTCTTGAGTATGGAGGGAGTATATAGGTGTCTGGACCAAAATGTCTATACCGATGCGGTCGGGCGGGCGCCCCCTTCCCCACACAACCCATTTTTTCTAATTTTTAAACAACTAAGTTTTTAACATAGAGCCAAATTTAATACAAACTTATCTTATTATAACTAAATTTAAACTAAACAATACTAAATGAACTAATCCCTAACTCTAATTGGAGTCAGAGTCAATCACAATGGCGGCTGCTGATAACGATGCTCGCAGGACGACCATGTAGCCTAGCGTGTCCTCTGGGTCGTCAGGCTCACGCTTGATGATCTCGGTCATGGCCGGCGGTGGCGTGCCCTCGCTGGAGATGGACTAATCATCATCGGGTGCTCCTTTGAAAGCATGTGTACATGTTTACCTGCGACAAGAGGATGAGCCGTCTACGTGCCCGGTCGCTCGTCCTCGGGCTTCTACTTCTGCTCTGGCTAGGGTTGGCGCGTGGTTAGCGCGATAACTCCTCCTCGGCCTCCTTCTCATGGGTGGTGGGTGGGAGGAGGCATGCGGCCAGCTAGAATAGATTCGACTGTTCGGTCGAGCACGTCCGAAAGTAGGCGCCACTTAGCCGGATTGCCCCACTTCGCTAGCGGATGACAGCCTTGGAAGGCCTGACGCAGCCTCGTGCTCGTCCAGGAAAGTGCTGTCCCACCATCTCAACGCCGACGCATACCTAGGGTTCTCCCTGTCCTCCCGCGACAAGGGGATTTCGGTCGCGCATGCACCTCAGACGGGGACTGGTGGCACGTGACCCCGCCATGGCTTATTAGGCAGCCACTCAGTAGCGAGCGCGAGGAGAGGATGCCGAGTGTGAATATTGATTCAACTATTTATTGTATATGTTGTTAGATCTATGCGGCAGAGCCGACTACACAATGTATTCATGAGATAATGTAGTAGTCCTTTAACTTTCGTTGGTATATATGGCATAGATTATGTGATTCGATCGTCGATTGATACATTGTTGTTTGTTATAAATGTTTCTAGTCGATAGAGTTATGTGGACGCTTAACTCTGACTATTTTGCGATTCAGCTTATGACCTGGTTCCGCTGGTCGAGGCATGGAGATGCTGATCCGACTCCAGGACTCGGTCAAAGGAGTTCGGTGGCGAGTCGAACTGATCCATTATGAGATGCAACGAGCTAATTGCTACTCCCTCCGTTCCAAATTAATTGACTTCTATTTGTCCACGTGTGGATGTACCTAGACATGTTACATGTATAGATACATCCATACTTGAACAAAGGGAAGTCATTTAATTTGGAACGGAGGGAGTATTTGTGAGTCTCATAACGTGTATTCCATAATCATTAAACCCTAGGTTCTCGTAGATATGAGTTGTGGATTAACCGTCTTATGGTCTATCAAACACTATCTGTAACATGATAGCTATAAAGGTTTATTTTGGGTGGACTCGAGAAGCAAGCTACGTGACTCCTTCCGAATCGGAGAGATATTCTCTGGGGCCATTCAGGTGACACAGTTAAGAGGACAGGCGATAACCCGAAGAGTTCGGACTGAAAGGAGTGCGATTAAGTTAGACTCGAGTCAGCTCGGGACAGAATTACCTGACATGTAGATTAGGTTAGGGTTCCATTTGTACTGTAAGAGTTGGAGGAGCATGCACATGATCTAGAAACGGATCGGATGCCCTTCCCACATCCCTTTTTATATATTTTTTAAACGAATACAAATGTTGTAGAATACAAATGCGGATCAGATTTTATTCGAACACGAAGGCGGGGCGAATTTTTCTAAATTTTGGCACGGATACGAATATCCTACAACTTTAGAGACATACTATGAATAAAAAGAAATATATGGCTACATATATGCCACATGATATAGATCAATAATATATAATAAATCTCAGTGATATAAAGGCTCAACAATACATACGACCTTCCAAGTTGAGAAATGGGAAGTATTGCTAGTAAAACTAGATGATTCACCCCGTTGCTGCAGATATTTTGATCAAAATTGATGAAGTAAAAAAATCTTATAATAAAATCAGTTCAAATTAAAAACATCACGGTGCCATACAGATAAGCATCCCTATCAGCAAATACAAAACATAGTAAATGAAAATAAAGATAATTCCAATTTGCTTGCTATCCAAAATCTCGAAGCATTTAACCATCTACGATGATAATAATCCTACAACTGAAATTGCCTTGTGTATGATACTTGGTGTCCGATTTCTGTACGGCGACAACATCCATAGGTCCAACTTTTTTTTTTTGCAAGGAAGCAGCCGGATTACATCAAGGTATTACAGAAAGGACCGCCACGAACATCGAAATTACAAACCAGTCCTCCTGTAGATCGACGCCGGCGATGAGGAGAGAAACGTGCTGATGGCGCGCCGCCGCTCCTTCTCCACTGACCTTGGATGGGAGAAGATCCCCGAGCGGACGGGAAGTGTTCGGGCCTCGAACTCCGGGGAGCCTCCGCCTCGCTCCGTCGCCAACGCCGCCTCGGTTGACCTCCAGCTGCTCCGATGGTGTCGACCAGATCCGCCGCGGCGGGATCTGGAAGGGGAAGAGCGCACACGGCGACCCCGGAGGGCCGCGAGCACGCGCAAGGTGGCGCTCGGCCGCGACGCTCCAACGAGCACCGGAGCCGGAGAGGAAGAGCCCACCTGCAAAACGAACACACGTCATCCGCCGCGCCACCGCCTCCATGGCACCGCCGACGACGACCCTAGCAACGCCTACACTATATACACGTCGGGGCCCGAGGTTCCCCCCACCTCCCGCCGCCGAAGCGGCCGACGGAGGGGAGGGAAACCGGCGAGCCGCCGGCGGCGAGGTGGAGTTGACGGGGAAGCTCAAGAATTTGTGATTCCATCGAAGTGCCTTCACTTTCCATCTTAGAACTGTCGAAGAAAACCGTCGGACGCATAGCAGCCCTCCTACAACTTTAGTGTTTTCACGTTCTGGCCAGTAATGATGCCTCTTTATCGCGCAAACACAGACTGTTTTCCGTTCAGTGTATGAATACACTTCGTCATTTCCTATCCTCTTCTGCCTAAGAACTTCGTTCCATCAGCAATCAATGAAAAAGGGAATGACCCTATTCAAGATCTATGATGAGAGATTATAATAAATTCATATATATTAGAATTGAGAAGTTGGAACTCGATCTATTGCAACCACTGAATGCATGTACTTCAAAGAATAACAACTGCACAACACTCTTTTGTCATTACAGTCCTATTTACAGAAGAAAAAACGCATGTATGTTTTTCTTTTATTTCTTGGTTTTTTAAGTGTTTCACACATATAATTAGTAATTCAAGCAAATTAAAAAAAATCCAACAGGAGCAGCGGGGCCCCCTTCCAAAGCTCAATTTCTCGCTTTGCTGACTAGCTTGGCTTCGAATGATGAAAGACAATGTGAATGGAAAGGTGTAAATGCATGATTCAAAGGCATCAGAGCGAATTTGAGAACTATTTCGAAAAGAGTTTACAGAAATTTCGCTCACGTCTGAACAATAAAATTGCGAGAGAAGCCTCCGAAACTTGGTGAAGTGAGGCAAGATACCTTCATCAATCAAATAAAGAAAAAGAACGCATGCTAGAAATGGCAAGCCTTTGGGCACCAAATCTAAGCAGATCGCGGAAAGGATGAGAAAAGGCATATATATCTGTCCGTTGTAACACCTTTCCATTTCCGCTCCAAATACAGCTGCTTGTTTCCTTCCATAAATTTCCAGACGAGCACTCGCCTTCCATTCTTCTTCAAGGCGGCCATCGCTCCCAAACCCTAAACCCATGGAGCCTGTTGGCAAGCCACCAGGGTTCCCTTTGTCCCCAGCCGCCGCCACCTCCGATGCCCCTCCAGCCTCCATTGCCCTCGTCACCATGGCTGGCGTCGTGGAGTCTGAAGAAAGGTCCGTATACAACTCACTCCTACCGATAATAAGATCTTGTTCATGGATGCATGCATACTTGTTCAGATCAGATACCTGCGTATATACTTCATTCTTGTATCCCTCCACGCATCCATGATTCGTCTTGCTCATCGTACACATGTTTCAGCAGCACGGATCCGCAGCAGAACTGGGCGAACCTCTTCCCCGAGCTCGTACGCGCGGTGGCCGACGACCTCTTGGGCTCGGACGTGACGGAGTACATCCGGCTGAGAGCCGTGTGCAAGCCCTGGAGAGGCGCCACCGCCGGGGCCGGCGACCCGAGGCTGATGCAGCCGCGCTTCTTCCCACGGAACTGGGAGCTGCTCCCCCGAGGTAAAGGTAAACTCGTGTTGGGCGAGCAAGCCAGGTTCGTGAACGTACGTACGGGCGCCTCTCTCAAGGTAGAGATCCCGCCGCAGTACGGCCGCCTCGTCACCAGCTTCTACGGATGCCTGATCTTAGAGGACAAGAGCGCAAGGAGGATGCGGCTGCTGAACCCGGTGACCATGGCCGTCCGTGACCTGCCCTACCATGGAGCGTCAGCGGTAGGAGGAGCCTCGACGAGTTGCAAGACACCGGCCACCGCACCGTCTTCCTCCCAGGGCTGACTTGCCCTCCATCAAAACAAAAATGGGAATGCTGTCTCACGATGACTTCTAGATGTGTATCGGATGTAGCTTAGTGTGTGAGGACTGAGGACGAGCCATCAGACTTATCTTCCCTACTTCCTTGATTCTACTCCCTCCGTTCGGAAAAGGATGTCACAAAAATGGTAGTATTGTATCAGTTACTATCAGTATCATGGTCTATTGAAAGATATATATTTATCAGAAATTGTCTCTCTGATGTATGTGCTTAATTTTGGGTACATGGCAGGGATTTTCCTCTTTGACTTTTGCATAATGCATATCATGATTCATGAGTGGAATTATATATGTATATATTTAGCATGGTCTTCGTATGATTCTTTGCAACTGTGGGACTGCGGACACTTAGCAGCATACACATAGAATATATATAAAACTACGAAAATCCTTACTAGTGTGGTAAATATAAAATTTCAATGTATTTGTATTCGTAAAAATATTACAAAAAAAATCACACATATAGCTCGTTTCCGAGAATTAATACCATGTCACTATACAAGCTGCTAAAGAAGACGCCACACTTCATCTCAACCAAAGAAGCCCAAGTCGGCCTCGACGATCTGAAGAAGCTCCTCTCCACGCCCCCCCTCCCCCCCCCGCGTGTTGGCGGCACCGTTTGTTCAACTAAACTAATAAATTTGCATAAAATAATTCAAACATATGTATATCGATCTACTATGCTAATCTCTAGTGCAGACTAAGTTCATGTAAAATTACATATAAAATGCACCAACTGACTAGCTTTAAATTAATAAAATCCCCTAGGAGGGAAAGAGTACAAGCATGCTGGGATACCAGGGTTAAGTTTACATGACCATACAAGCCACAAATAACGGCTAAAAACACCATTTCTTACGTACAGATGGGTCTCTATTGACGGGTCAGTTCCATCTGTCAGGGCTACCCATTACCCATTGGCCTAGAGGTTTTAGATTCCATCATGTTTTTACTGTTTTGTAGTAGCGTCCCCCTACTACTAGTTCTTCCATTATCCCGATGCCTACTTTTCCCACGGTTTCTTATATCTCACGTCTTCCTCTCTCTCATACTCTACACTACAAGGAAACAACTAATCACCCGCATGGTGTTTTTGGAATCACCGTCGAGAAACGCCCACGCCGGTAACCTCATGCCAGTGCCATTTTGGATCACCGACATGTATGAGGCCACGCCGGTGATTCCAAATCACCGGCGTGTGCGCAGCCACGCCACTACTGGGAAAACCCTTATAGATAGGTTACATTTTGTGGCGCACCCTTAATTGGTGCGTCATAGAAATATATTTCTGTGGCGCACCCTGCTTGGTGCGCCACAGAAAGTCATATTTCTGTGGCGCACCTAGCCATGTGCGCCACAGAAATGTGACTTTCTGTGGCGCACCTGGTGGCGCACATGGCCAGGTGCGCCACAGAAAGTTATCCGGGGGCGGGTTAAAATTTGAAAAATAATAATTCTGTGGCGCACCTGGCACGTGCGACACAGAAAGGTGACATTCTGTGGCGCACCTTATTTTTTTCAAATCCCATCCCCCGGTGGATCGGCTTTTTTGTCTTGCAGAAAGTAAAAGAAAATGATAAAAAATTCAATAAATAAAATCCTTTCACATGTAGTTAGATATGAGTGTCTAGTAGGTATAGAAATTTTGAAATATGAATTTTGACCTTTTCTACAACAAATTCAATAACTTTTGCATACGACGTCAAAATAACGCGTTTTGTATGCCAAAAAAAAGTGAGAAAATCCGAGTTCGAATCCGGTCAGCAATTCACAGATTCCTCAAATTCCAAAAAAAAAGTTATTTCAAACAGACGATTTTTCGCAGCAAAATCAAAACAAATTCAAAAAAATTAAAAAATTAAAAAATTCCAAAAAAGACACAGAAATGTATAACAAAGAAGATTGTTGACTTTTCTTGACTTTTTTTTTAATTTTTTTGGATTTTTTGGATTTTTTAGATTTTTTGAATTTTTTTTTGAATTTTTTGGATTTTTTGAAAAAATTTAAGTTTTTTGATTTTTTTGGATCTTTTGAAACTTTTGAATCTCCTTTGAAAGTTAAGAAGTTTTTGAAAAATCTGAAATTTAAAAACACACGTTTATAACATATGCATAACATATACACATACAAGACTTAAGAGGATACCTATGATATTTATATCAATAAGAACTTGAGTAGCACAAGGGTAGGTGAAGTGGGTGGAACTTAGAAGTTAAGCGTGCTAGGGTTGGAGCAATTTGAGGATGGGGTGACCTAGTGGGAAGGTATCAGTTCAAAAAATCTGAAAATAATTCCAATAATTAGGATTTTCATATTATTTCATATTTTGATTTTTCTGATTTTTTTTGAAACTTTTTAATTTTTTTTTGCAGTTTTTGAATTTTTTCAGAATTCTGTGGCGCACCAGGCCAGGTGGTGCGCCACAGAAAAAAAAATTAGTGGCGAGGATTCTGTGGCGCACCCAGCAATTCTGGGGGTGCGCCACAGAATTCTAATTTGGTGCGCCACTGATAGCCGCTTTTGCCAGTTTGGGATCACCGGCGTGTGTGTGGCCATGCTAGTGACACACTTGGGATCACCGGCGAGGGACGCCACGCCAGTGATTATATTACATTTTTTTAAAGCTGTTATGAATTAAGCAGCAGCCATAGGAGCAATAATATATCAAATAACGACAGTAGCAGCAATAGTAGTAGCACATATTAGTGTGCAAACACTAGTACAGTACCACTTATATTAGTGTTCCATGTAACACGTACTAGCTAGTATAAAATAGCACAACTACGGTTCACCGGTGGTGTACCCCCTCACCGTGAACTTATAAGCCGCATCAAAACACATCCAAATTCGCTCTCCATGGCCACCTTGAAACTCTTCCGCCTCCGCCATTTCTCTCCAGCGAGGGCCCTCGAAAAAAGTACTATATCCTTCATTTCTGATAGGAACGTTGTAGGCATGTCCAGTTGAGTACATGGTTAGCTCGACCACAGATGTGGTCTCCTCGTCTATGCCTATATTGACATGCTTTAGGACTTCACGCCTTGCGAGACAGGGGATGCGCTGAGCAAAATTTAAAACAGAATTAGTCACTTCTATAGTTGGGATGAAGTAAGAACGACTAAACTAGGCACATTGTTGGATTAGATATATACCGTCTTAGATAAGAAGCTTTGTGGAAGCTCTATATAGAATAACTTGGAGGGGCCCTTTGGAATGATGAACTCAGGGTGCTGGACCACCTGCCGACATGCACTAAGCCTTTTGTCGCCACACTTGGCGCACATGCGATCCATTCAAACAACCTAATACGAGTAGTTGAACGTTGCATATATTAAAAAGACATCATGATGTAAAATAACATAAATTTTACAATGTAAACAACTAGAAATAATCTAAACTACACAACTAAAAATCAAGCTGGGCCAACTCAAAAGAGAGAAAACAACAAAAATGATTAGAACATATACCTCATAGTTAGATTGGACACAGAAATTTCATGGATGGTGCAAGTGAGCCAAGTGAGATGCACAAGTAGTATATTCGTGCGTATCACAAGGCTCACTAGCACCACTCCTGGATAGTGCCACAGTAATTTAATCATCGGCATTCTAAATAGACAAAACTAAATAAATTGTAGAATATATGTTAATCATCTAAAACAACACATGTTAATCATCTAAATCTACACATGTTAATCATCTAAAACTATACATCTAAATGAACTAATACTACACATCTAAATGAACTAACTACACATCTAAATCAACTAAATGCACTAAATAAACTACACATCTAAATCATCTAAATAAACTACAAAAGATGGTGGCCACTCACTCACCGGCGTGGAGGACGGTGAGGCACGTGGATGGCGAGGGTCGGCGTGGCGGCGGATGGCGAGGTCAGGGAGGGGTACGATGGCACGGCGCGGGCTCGTGGACGGCGAGGCGATGGAGGGGAAGGCGGGTAGGGAGAGCTCGGGACGGCGGCGCGATGCAGGTAGGGAGAGCGTGACGGTCGACGGCGAGGCGAGGGAGGGGTACGGCGTGGGTTTTGTTTGGCCCGTCGGTGATTAGAAGCCAGCTATTAGTTGTTTCCTTGTAGTGCTACTTATATTTGTCCACCTATTTTACATACCAAAGCTAGTGTTACTAGTGTGAAAGTGAAGTCCAACAATGGAGCTTGCTATCGTTCAGATGAAGATAGAGTACTATTTATAAGGAGGAATGCATTATTCACATAAATGAAGGTTGGTGGAGTATATATTTCAGTCATGACATAAATGCCTAGAGTTTCCATAGTGTATTTTTAACCATAGTTTTAATAATTCTATTTTCCGTAGATCTACACAACCTATCAGGTATCTTTCAAGTCCTCTAGCTGGTAACATATGTGTTGTATCCATCCATATAGTCTTGCAAGCATTGTATTCAAATGCAGGATAATTGTTGACCGTGTCGAAGAACATAACTTTTAGACGGGATTCTTCTTGTTTCTATGGACCATAATCTTTTTAATTGATATCCAAAGGTTTTGTACTTCATGTAGAACCAAGGAGGAAGGTTGTACATGCACACAACCACAAGCCATGTGTTGTGTTTGCTGCGCAAGTGGCAAAATAGATTTATTTTATTCATACTCATAACAAGCCTGGTATTCCTTGGATCTTTTCCGGATTTTGTATTTCTAGCATTGACCGTCCTCAACTAGGAAGCATCGACGGGACGCATGGGAACATCATATTTCTCTCTTCTCGTCGTACCAGACCATAAACTTTGTTTTCTTGTTACCAAACAAACGCTTCAGACGAGAAAGTACTGAAAGATACCATACAACCTTTGCGGGAGCACCATCTAGTTTGGGTGTGACTTTATTCTTGTATCACATCATTATCATTATCATTATCATCAACACCACCATCATTCATCCTCACCATCTTTTGAAGGCCGCTTGAATCGGGGTGTTTTGCATGTCACACATTTATGTAGGTCATTGTGGTCTTTGTTGTAAATGATGGGTCACCGGAGCATGCATGGTATAGTTCTCTACACCCAATGCAATTGGACATACAAAACTCTTGGATCTGTAAATTATCGTTGGTAACTATACATTAGGAAATGCTTTATTGAGGCACTCTAATCTGTTTCAAGATTTTTCCAACCAACTTTTCAAATTCTCCATCTTTAGGAACTCAAGACGCGTGTACCCGTTGTTGCAGCCAGGTTACAAAGGTGTTCTTGAGTCCTCTACCAATTGTACAAACTTGTCGGCTTCTTATGCATTACTACCATTTGGAGCCCACTTTTCCTATGCTATGCAACAAGTCGTCAGTGTCAACCTCCATGTCTTGCGTCGACTCATCCTGGTTGGATTCAGAACTGTTGACTTGATCATCCCATTCAACATATTCACTAGCAAAAACTTCCACGTCCTCAATGTGAGATGTCTAACACGCATAACCATCTGTGAAACATTTAGTGAGAGAAATGCAACTTCAACCTACCAATCTTAGAGTGGCTTTCTTGTGTTACCAATTTTGGTAAATGGACAACACATGTTTTCCATTCTATTCCTCATCTTATGTTCTTCCACAACTGCAAGAAACCCTTTAGGTATCAATCCTCCGCTACGTGTACATCCCACTTCTATCCATCGATCCCTACGAGACAAAGATTATTTATTGCCTTTCTTTTCGGTCATTCATTCAGTCTACACCAACAATGGAAAACTCAAGTGGTAAATACACATTTTCCATGGCTAAGCGAGTATATACCTTCGGAGATAGCCGTGTCGGAGAGGAGGATATTGATATTGGTCCTCGTCAATGTGCAAGTTGGAGGAGGAGGGAGGACAAACTAGACCAATAATCCAGATATAGACTCCAGATTGGTACAAGTATGACCGCCAAAAGAGGTAAGATGAAGGGGAAAGGGGCTTGTAAATGTCCATCTAGGCCAAGAAAATGAATCCACGAAGCTCTCCGTCGATGTCGTATTGAACACAATTCACTTTTTGTGGCACATGAAATTTCCATGTCGCAAACATTGCCTGGCCTAGGGAAGGATATTTATAGGGAAAAAAATACTAACATGAACAGTAGTGACACCACCTAGAGTTCCGGACGTATTTCCAGGCCATGAGTAGGTCCGACAATACAACCCCCTGAGTGTTCGGGAAAAACAATCTACATCGGGCATCCACAAGGTGGAAATTAGAGAAAATCACTCGTGAGTGCTACATCACCACAACGACCGACGGTTCGGAAGGGTCCTGAAAGGTCGCATGTCTGTTATGATAGCTGGTCAGGGATGGTATATATGCTCAAGTGACTCCTGGCAAGAAACCACTAACTTGTCTTATTAAAGTTTGTCACTCATATAGTACACACTAATGACATGCGCCTCTTCTTATTGGCGGCACAACTGACCCTGCATGTAATAGATGACTTTTCGGAAACAAATCCACAGTCTATTGAGGTTATCATTCACATGTCATGCATCCTCAACTTGATGTCATGCATCCTCTCATAATTATCAACGGCAAAGGGTCGGCGAGATTCTATTCTCTAGACATCACTTGATGTCATGCATCCTTTGATGGGTTATATGTGTCGCAGCAGTGGAACATGGGGTTCCCCTGATGCTGCCAAAGTGAGTCATCCGCTGGGGCCCACCAAGAAGATAGATAAGGCAAGGAGTAAAGTACATCAGATGGGTTAGCCCATCTCACTAGTAGGGAAGTGCCTTTCTGTGGCGCACCAAAAACTGTTTCTGTGGCGCATGGTCGTTGCGCCACAGAATCCTCGCCACAAAAATATTATTTCTGTGGCGCACGGATCCATGCGCCACAGAAAGTAGACAATTCTGTGGCGCACGTCGAGATATGCGCCACTACATTACTTTCCATGCGCCACAGAAAGAATTTCGATACCGCCGAGACAAGTACGACAGCAAGGCTCCGCGGCTAAGGACCAGGCAACCTTCCGGGGTCACCCCCTCGCCTGGAGAACCAGGCGGGATACCCGTGGGTCCGTGCGCCCGGCAGGAGGCGAGGCGCGCCCCCGGGTCCTCCATCCATACCGCCGAGAGGATAAGATTGCCAGCTTGCCGGAAGCTGGTGGAAGACTTGGGCGCCAAGATGAAGGCCGCGCCTTGTTGACGTTGCCACGAGCGCAGTTGGTGGGGCGGACAGGCTTTATCCGTCCCAACTTTTCCAAGGACGGACGACCACGCCGCCCTCCGGAGAATGCTTAGAGGAGAGGACGCCACGTCTCCTCCAAGGACTGCCGAGGGGTTTTCCCGCCAAGACCCTTCACGCCTCTCGCGTGCTCATGTCGGATCCCCTTAGCCTATAAATGGAGGACCATGGCACCGAGGAGGAGAAGAAAGAAAGAAAGCAAGCTAGAGCTCAGGCAAGACTAGACTAGGGTTCGGAGGGTAGAGAGAGAGGTGATCTCCCCAGGGCAGGATCTGCTCTTCGTCTACCTCCGGCCAAAACTCTGCCGGGTTCACCCCCAAAACACCCTTGTACACCACACCATGATGAACCTCTCAATCCAGACAGGATTCGTCTTCTTCTTCATCGACCTCAAGTTCTTCGTCAAGCATGCCACTGAAGAGGAGGATCGACGCCGCTACCTCCAAGGCCGCGTCTCCATCGCGCACTCAGGCTTTCGCCGAGCGTCGCCCTACGGATGCGCGTCAGCCTGCTCCTCCGTAGGCACCACCTACGGAGAATGTGGCATTGGAGAGGGCCAACACCAACAAGAACGTCGACCCTAACGACCCGACAGCTCCCGGACTGTCCGCTGAGCCGCCCCCACGCTCTGGAGAGAAAAGCGTCGGGAACGGCGTGGGCAGTGGTCATGACACCAGGGAGGAGCGAGGTCACGTCCGTGCCAGCGGAGGTCCCCGAAGCTCCAAAAGCAAGTCCTCTACGCACTTACCCTCGGACACGCAAGCTCGCCACGACGCTCTTGTCGCTGCCAAGGCTCTAATGCAGTTCCCTCCGAGCTCCGGCGATCCCAAGGTCTACCAAGAATGGAGAGCCCGTGTGGAGGCACTCCTCGACTTCGCCGACGGCGGCCCTGAGCCCGACATTACTCGAGCTCCCACCGTCGACGGCCCCGAGGCTGGAGGGCACAAGGCGCGTGAACCGCGGGGTCAGCCCCGTGGCGAGCGCCGAGGCGAGACGGAGCCTCCTCGTACCGCTCCACCGATGGCGAACCGGCTAAACCGCGACCGCGGCAAGGCCATCTCCGTCGGGTCATCTACCACGCGCAACCAAGATCTTCGCCACGACCTCAACAACCGTCTAACCGAGGATATGCGCACCCGCATCGAACGGCATCGCGAGCGCCATCGCCGGAGGATCGGGACGACGACATCGCTGAAGGGTGCCTCGCCCTTGCCCCTGAGTTCCGCCAGGTCACCTGGCCCAAGAAATTCAAGATCGACGTCCTCCGCTACGACGGCACCACGAACCCCCGGGACTTCCTGCAGCTCTACTCCTTAGCTGCGGCAGTCGCCGGGGCCGACGAAATGATGATGACCAGCTGGTTCCCGCTGGCCCTGAAGGGAGATGCCCAGACATGGCTTCTCAACCTTCCCAAGTGCTCCATCCGTTCCTGGAGGACCCTGAAGGAACAGTTCCTGGGGGCTTTCCAAGGCGGGTACGAGCGCCCGGGGGCTCCCAGCGACCTCCACGACTTCAAGCAACTTCCGGGTGAAACTCTTCGCAAGTTCATCCAGCGCTTCACCCAGAAGATGAACACAATCCCTGCATCAAGCAAGAGCTGGTGATCGCTTCTTTTCACGCCAACGTCCGCAATACCCGGATGCGCGAGAAGTTGAGCAATCGCCGCGTCGAATCCACCTGCGAGCTCTGGGAGCTGGCGGATCGATGCGCCCGAGCTGAGGAGGGGGCTAAGTTCCCCGGGGAGGATGAACCCGAGGACAAAACCGCCCCCGCCAAGAACAAGAAGCGGGACTCTGGACCCGACAAGCGCATCTTCGTCACCGAACCCCTTCCTAAGAAGGCCAAGCCTGCGGCGGCCTCTGAGGGAGAAGACGACCCATGGTGCCACATTCATCCTGACGGCAACCACCTCTCAAGGACTGCCGCCAACTCAAGAACCTCGCCATACGAGAGCAGCGTCGGGCCGACGGGGTAAGCCTGGACGGCTGCTACAATGTGGCGTCATTGGGCACGTCGCTCGTGACTGTCCCACGGTCGCCAAGGCGGAGGCGGCCGCGGATGGGGCCGCGGCGGTGGCCGCGGGGGACGAGGAGGACGCGGCGGCCAAGGCGGTCGTGAACAGAACAATCAAGAAGGCGCCTCCAACAAGGAAGCTCCGGCTCCTCAGGGAGGCGGTGGCGGAAGGTTCCAGGAAGTCACCGGAGTTGTCGGGTGCATTCACGGGGGAGCCTCTCTGCCTCCATCCAACGGCGCGTGTAAGAGGCTGGTCCGGGAGCTTAACGCGGTTGCTTCTGCTCCGCCCAAGCCCCTGGAATGGTCTGGGCAGGTCATCTCCTTCGACCCGGAAGACCATCCTGCCAGTGTGGCCGGGGTGGGAACGCTTCCTCTGATCGTGTCGCCCATCATCCATAACTACAAGGTCACCAAGATGCTGGTCGACGGAGGCTCCAGCCTCAACCTTTGACGGCGAAGGTGCTGGCTATTCTGCAAATCCTCTTTCTCGCCTGCAAGACACCGGCGTGTTCCAAGGCGTGAATGGAAGCATCACTCGGCCGCTGGGGAAGATCACGCTCCCTGTCACCTTCGGTGACCAGGAGAACTTCCGCACCGAGGACATCGTCTTCGACATTGCAGACACGCCACTTCCGTACAACGGCATACTTGGCCGGCCGGCTCTAGCCAAGTTCATGGCCGTCTCGCACTTCGCCTACAACATGATGAAGATCCCCGCGGCCTGGGGAGTGATCACGATCAAGGCCGACGTCGACGACGCCATCTTTTGCGTTCAGAAGTTGAACCAGACGGTGGCGGCGACCTCGGACGTTCCGCAAGATGTACAGGAAGCCGATGTCGGTGCATTCTCGGGGACGGAGGGTACCCGGAGGCTCGACATCAACTTCCTTCAAGAAGGCGTCATTTCATGAAGATCCGCAAATGACCAAGAAAGTGGCGTTGACCAGTGACGGGAGTCGCTCCATCACCATCGGCGCCCGCCTCACCGACAAATAGGAAAGCGCGCTCGTCGCCTTCCTTCGGGAAAACTCTGACGTCTTCGCATGGGAAGCGTCAGGGCTACCCGGCGTACCAAGGGAGGTGATCGAGCACAAACTGGCGGTCAGCAGGACGCTCGCCCGATAAAACAAGTTCTACGCAAGCAAAGCAAGGAAAAACTGGAGTTCATCGTGTCCGAGGTTGACAAACTGGAAGAAGCTGGCGTCATCAGGATGGTGCCCACCCAACCTGGGTGGCCAACCCTGTGGTGGTGCCAAAGCCCATGACCTCAAGTGGCGGCTCTGCATCGACTTCACCGACTTGAACAAGGCCTGCCCCAAGGATCCTTTCCCACTACCCCGGATTGATCTCATCGTGGATTCAACCGCCGGGTGCGAGCTCCTGTGCTTCCTGGATGCTTTCTCCGGGTACCACCAGATCATGATGGCAGTGGAGGATCAGGAGAAGACGGCCTTCATCACACCCAAGGGCTGCTACTGCTACACCCGGATGCCTTTCGGTCTCCGGAACGCCGGCGCAACCTTTCAGCGCGCCATGCAAGCATGTCTTGGGTCCCAGCTGGGCCGCAACGTGGAGGCATACATCGACGACATCGTGGTCAAGACTCGGTACAAGGACTCCCTCATTCAAGATCTGCACGAGACCTTCAACAGCCTTCGTCGGGTCAACTTCAAGCTTAACCCCGACAAGTGCGTGTTTGGGGTCCCGTCCGGCAAGCTACTGGGGTTCTTAATCTCCCACCGGGGGATTGAGGCCAATCCCGACAAGATCAAGGCCATCGAGCGCATGGAGGCGCCACGGCGAGTCAAGGACGTACAACGCCTCAACGGGTGCATCACCGCACTCGGGCGCTTCATCTCAAGACTTGGAGAACGAGCCCTGCCCTTCTTCAAGTTACTCAAGAAGACGGGTCCCGTGAAATGGACCCCGGAGGCTGAAGAAGCTCTTCAGTCCCTCAAGTGCTACCTCGCCTCGCCTCCCATCCTTGTGGCACCAACAGAAAAGGAGCCCCTACTACTGTACATCGCTGCCACCAATCAGGTGATCAGCGCAGTTCTTGTGGTAGAGCGTGACGCTCCTCCGGACAAGGTCGGCGGCAAGCGTCCCGGAAACATCCTCCCGGGGCAACCAAGCAAGAAGAGGCAGCCAGGTGGCAAAGGGCCGAAGGCCCTGAGCCTGGCATGCCCACCGACGCCGCCATCGACGTCGCAGAAGAAGCATCACTGGGGGCTGACGCGCTCCCTCTCGAAGCAGCCGAGCCCGCCAAGGACTCGGTACCCGCAAGATACAGCACCCGGTCTACTTCATCAGTTCGGTGCTGCGCGACGCCCGGGAGCGGTACCCCATGATGCAGAAGCTGTTGCTGGCGATCCTCATCGCCTCTCGCAAGATGAGGCCCTACTTCGAAAGCCACCCTATCACCGTGGTTTCCAAGTACCCCTTGAGGAGTCCGCTGGAGAACCCTCTCGCCACCGGACGAGTCTCTTGGTGGGCCATGGAGCTTCAAGGTTTCGGCCTCAAGTTCGAGCACACGAACAACATCAAGAGTCAAGCGCTGGCTGATTTCACGGCGGAGTGGACTGAGACAGCGTTCGACGACCCGGTGGAGGAATCCAGCCTTCCCGGGAAAGAAGATCCCGACGCTGGACCATGAACTTCGACGGCTCCTACACCAAGGGCCAGGGAGGCGCCGGAGTCGTTTTGATCTCCCCCACAGGAGATCGTCTGAAGTACGTCGTCCAGATGCAGTACAAGGAGAATATCTCGAACAACACGACGGAGTACGAGGGCCTGCTTGCGGGACTTCGTGCTGCCGTTGGCCTCGGTATCACCAAGCTCATCGTCAAGGGTGACTCTCAGCTAGTCATCAAACAAGTGAACAAGGAGTACGCTTGCCCCAGATGGCACCGTACGTCGAGGAGGTGTGGAAGCTTCAGCGACGCTTCGACAGCTTCCGGGCCGTGTACGTCCCTAGGGATGACAACACGTCCGCGGACGAGCTGTCACAGATGGCTTCCAAGCGAGAACCAGTACCTCCCGGGATATACATTGAGGTGCTCCGGCAACCCTCTGTGTCTCCCGAGAGGCTCAAGACAAGGTCTACATCGACACTGGGGGCTGGTGACCCGTCTACTTCGACAACCCGGGAAACCAGCCCAGAAGGCGCACAAGACCCGGCAGGACCTAGACCAAGGGAAGCCATGCTTCTCCTTGGTCAAATGGTGTTGCCGGTGGAGAGAACCCACCCACCCTGGGCCCTGGACATCGTCAAGTACATGACGGAGCATGCTCTACCGGAGGATGATCACGAGGCCGAGCGGGTGGCTCGTCAAGCCAAGCTCTACGTCCTGATCGACGGCGAGCTCTACCGGCGACGCGACAACGGAGTCAGGCTCCGCTGCATACCACAAGAACAAGGCCAAGTACTTCTACGAGACATCCACGAGGGCACATGTTCAAGTCATGTTGCATCAAGATCATTGGCGGGGAAGGTTTTCCGCCAGGGTTTCTACTGGCCAACAGTCCTGCACGACGCCGAGCAAATGGTCAAGACCTGCGAAGCTTGCCAATACTACGCGAAGAACATCAATCAGCCAGCTCAAGCACTGCAACCAATCCCAATATCCTGGCCGTTTGCAGTCTGGGGGCTAGACATCGTCGGCAAGTTGCCAAAGTCAGTTGGCGGACATGAATACCTCTTTGTGGCTGTCGACAAGTTCACGAAGTGGGTTGAAGTAATGCCAGTACCACGCCAGACGGCCCAGGCCGCCATCAAGTTCATCGAGGGGATTGTCTACCGCTTCGGAGTACCCAACAGAATCATCACGGATAATGGCACTCAGTTCACAAGTCGAGCCTTCCTCAACTTCTGTGAAGAATTGGGCATCAAGGTGTGCTTTGCATCAGTGTCCTATCCAAGATGCAACGGTCAAGTGGAGCGAGCCAATGCGGAGGTCCTAAGAGGTCTGAAAACCAAAGCATTTGACAAGCTGGAGAACAAGGGGAGAATTGGATTGATCACCTACCCAGTGTACTGTGGTCCATCAGAACAACTCCAAGCCGAGCCACCAAAGAAACACCTTTCTTCCTTGTCTATGGAGCTGAAGCTGTCCTGCCAACAGAGCTAAGGCACGGATCCCCCGGGTACTCGCATATGATGAAGATGCCCAAGCTGAGCAAAGGATTGATGACATAACATCCTGGAGGAAATGCGCTGTCGGGCGTCATTGCGGTCTGCTCGATACCAGCAAGGGCTGCGCCGGTATCACAGCCGTCATGTTCGATCCCGGGAATTACAGCAGGAGACCTGGTTCTCCGCAAGATGCAAAATCTCGAGGGCTTGAACAAGATGTCAAGCAAGTGGGAAGGACCCTACCGGGTTACTCATACACTGAGACCCGGAGCAGTCTATCTGGAAGACGAGAAAGGCAGGCCGGAAGGCAACGCCTGGAACATCGAGAATCTCCGCAAGTTCTACCCCTAATTACGAACATGAATCGCCAAACGTCGAATCCGCTAAGCACGCCCAAGGGGCTAGTGTTCTGTAATAGGGTGTAAGAAGTCATCGCCAAGAAATAAAAGATAAGTGTTTCAATTCCGTGAGCCTCAATTTATGTCGAGATGTGTGTTATCCGTAACAACCCCCAAGCAGGGGGCTGACATGGTGCCGGTGGCTGACGGGTCGAGCGCGAGTGGCCTATCAGTAGGCACTGCCACCCGATCGTGCCGTACTGCCGCGGAAAGGAGTGAACGGGCAGTGCTGTGTTTTAACGAACCTAAACACAGAAATGCACATTCAACTTTGCTTGCGGGTTGCTCCGGATGAAACACTATCTCGACATGAAAAGAGGGTCCATTCTTTCCTACTGAAAGTTTGTTGTGTGCAGCGCCTTCCCGGGACAGGAACTGACGGTGGAAAGCGGTAAGGAGTTGGATACCCGGGAGGGACAGGATGGATCGAGGACACGGCAGAAAAACAGCTAAGTCCTTGCATCAGCATCCTGCACTTAGGCATAACATCTCGCTCGGAGTCAATATACCATCGACCTGCGCATGCTTGATAGTTGATGAGAGCCTTTGCGGGGGTAATGCTACCACCCCAGCGAACGGTCCGTTTCCCTCTGGCCAAGTACCTGTGGACAGTGGAGTCAGGCACCCGGAAGGTATAGCGCTCTTAGGGGTACTACTACTGTGTGCAGACAGTCAGGGTATCTGGCACCTAAGGGACCTCCTCTGAAACTTGACAGCGCGTTAGTGCAAAGGAAGATTTGGGACATGACCCCGGGAGTTGAGGCTAGGTTGCATTCATCTGAATTTAAATTCTGAATTACATTCAGTTGTGCAACTTCTTGATTACATAATAAGCCTATGCTACTAAGGCCAGTCCAGGGTCACTGGCTGTGCAGACTTGTCTTCTGCTTTGTTTTGCCTGCCGGGTGAACTCCGGACTCCCGGGGACGCCTGGGATGAAGGAGGGCATTCGCGCAGGATCTTCAGGGATCCCACGGGCCGGGGAACTTCCGGGCGAACCCCGGCACATGCTGGCTGCAGAGGAGGTGCACGTGGTCCACGAACTTATCCATGATGTCCTCCTCATCCTGTACGAAGGAAAGAGATCGAGTCAAGGCGCAGGCTTTCCCAAGGATCGTATTGCCAAAACCAAGGAACTTTACCTTGAAGACATCGTCAAGGTCGCAGAGGAGGCGAATCAATCTCGGATTGCCTGCGGCCTCTTTCCACAGTTTCATCTTGATGATATCCTTCCGGGTCGCCAGCGCCACCGACGCTTCCATGGCGGCGGAACCGGCGATGTTCCCCACCGCTGGGAAAACCAAGGAGACCCGAGGTCGGGGAGCGACCTCGGCCTTTCCGGTGTTTGGGCTTCGCTCCCGTGGGCGTCTCCACCACGCCTCGGAAGGTGGATTCCGCCGTCGACACGTCGGACAGGGACATCTCCTCCTCTCCAGACATTGCTCTGCGATCTATGGAGGGGAAGAGAAAGGAGCAAGGCGAGAAGATGTGTCAAGGGAGTTGGAGTTTGGAGGGCCTTTTATAGACCTCCCACGCTCCACCTACCCCTTGGCGCTACGGCTGCCACGTTAATGGGGCGCGTTTGGCGAAAAACCGCTCCCATTCACATCAAGTACGACACGAAGGCCAAGAGACAAAAAGGAGAACAAGTTCTTCATTTCAAGATCTACAGCGGGGGCTAATTTTTACAAACAAAAAGATTGGCTCCCGGCAAGCGAGGAGCACCACCGTACAATGGAAGACGCTACTTCCAGAAGTACGTCGACGAGGCGGCCAAGAAGGAGGTCAAGGACATCTTCAGGACCGCCGTCTTGAAGCTCCTCGCCCTCAGGAAAGCGAGCTCTCCTCGGCCTTGACGCTAGATGAGTTTTCCTCATCTTCATCCTCGTCGAAGGAGCCGGAGCCGCTGCTGCTCTCACTCTCGGCGCAGCATTCCACGCGCCTCCTGCAGCACGGAAGATCTTCACGGTGAGTGTGGTGTCTCCGTCATACTTGCAGGCAAGATATTGCCCCCGAGTCAGGCGGCGGGAGCGGGCGAATGACTTCCACCCCTGACCAAGGAGCATGGAGTCGTCGACGGTGTACTCCACTGAGATCCAGGAAGGGCCATTGGGACAGCCTTCCACCTGCAGCCACAAGCCCGGAGGCTTGTTGCTCTCCATCGCCATCGCAAAGGAGTCCGGAAGGACAATCCGGCTGTGGATCTTGCGGCGCAGATCCAGGATGAACTCGAAGGGCGCGAAGCTCGTGTGGATTGCAGCCCGTGGGGGCGGAGAAGGAGTTCTTCCGCACCTCACGGTCCCCCTACCTCCACCGCCTCGCTTCGCTCGCCCTCTTGAGGCGGTTCTTCCGCGGACACCGGTGCTTCTCTCCGTCGGGGCCGAAGCACGAGGACGTCCCACTCCTCTCTTTCCTCTCACCATTGGAGCTGTTGGCCTGGGAAGGGGGGATGGATCAAGGAAGAAGAAGATGGGGACTTGCGAGGCGTTCGTCCGCTTTTATAGCGCGCGGAGCTTTTCTCTCTCCTGTCGTCTTCACAGCTTCCCCGCAGCGGGAATCGAGGAGGCAAACACAGTTATTCCCCCAAGCGGAATAACTCCAAGACCATCACGACGGCTGATGGATCGAAGCAAGGAAAGCGAGGCGCTGGGTACCCACTTTGGCCAACTCTTTGGCCATATCCCCGGCAGCAGCTGGAGCAAGAGCCACCGGGACCATGCCCGGCGGCTATTGTCGCAGCAGTGGAACATGGGGTTCCCCTGATGCTGCCAAAGTGGGCCTCCGCTGGGGCCCACCAAGAAGATGGACAAGGCAAGGAGTCAAGTACAGCAGATGGGTTAGCCCATCTGCCCCAAGGAGACCCGACAAGTTCGACAGCAAGGCTCCGCGGCTAAGGACCAGGTGACCTTCCGGGGTCACCCCCTCGCCCGGAGAACCAGGCGGGATACCCGCGGGTCCGTGCGCCCGGCAGGAGGCCAGGCGCGCCCCCGGGTCCTCCATCCGTACCACCGAGAGGATAAGATCGCCAGCTCGCCGGAAGCTGGTGGAAGACTTGGGCGCCAAGATGAAGGCCGCGCCCTGGTGACGTTGTCCGTCCCACCTTTTCCAAGGGCGGACGACCACGCCGCCCTCCGGAGAATGCTTGGAGGAGAGGACTCCACGTCTCCTCCAAGGACCGCCGAGGGGTTTTCCCGCCAAGACCCTTCACGCCTCTCGCATGCCCATGTCGGATCCCCTTAGCCTATAAAAGGAGGACCATGGCACCGTGGAGGAGAAGAAAGAAAGAAAGCAAGCTAGAGCTCAGGCAAGACTAGACTAGGGTTCGGAGGGTAGAGAGAGAGGTGATCTCCCCAGGGCAGGATCTGCTCTTTGTCTACCTCCGGCCGAAACTCTGCCGGGTTCACCCCAGAACACCCTTGCACACCACACCATGATGAACCTCTCAATCCAGACATGCAGGAGTAGGGCTTTTAGCCTCCGGGCGGCCTGAACCTGGGTAACTCCGTGTGTCTTTCTGTGTGGTTTGCTCTCTCCACCGACGAAGAACTTGGCGACCTTGCTCCCGGGTAAGGCGTCTTCCAGCCTCCTTCACGCCCCGTGCCGAACCTAAAAAGGGGGTACCATCTACTCCCGGTGTCCGTCACCCGAGACACGACAATATGAAATCCTCCTTTTTATGCAACTCATATACCAAAGACACACTATACGAGTTTGTTCACAAAGAGTATTGACGATTGCTTACCTAACCACTAGATTACCATGTAATACATGATTTACGCTTATGTTTTGACCATCTAGAATCTCATTCTTGAACTTTTTGTTGCTCAACCTATATGTTGTTTATGAGATATCATGATATTTAGAGATACACAATTCAGAATTACTTGCCAGCTTCAAGAGTTGACTAACCATGACTCAACCCAGGAGCTCACCATTACCATACTTGTAGCCATATCTCGAATTGTTATTTTCTATCCATTTTCTCAAGATATTACCTTCATGGATCAACTCACAAGTCCAATCATAACCAACTTTAAGTTACTCCAGTGAACTCCATATTGGTCATTTATTTAACTTCACATGAACTCCAACTTGATAATATTGATTCACTCGAGATACACCGTGAATTCTTGACTTGAATTATTTTATTTAAGACTTGATTAACCATGGTTCAACTCACGCTTACCATTACCGTACGTCAAGCCATACCTTGAACTCTTATGTTGTGTTCATTCCTCAAGATCTCGATCCTTCATGGCTCAACTCATAAGACCCAATCATGACCATATTTTCCTTACTCCAAAGAACTCCACCCCGTTCATTTTTTATCTTCTCATAACTTCATATTAATCATACCGATTCACCCGTTAAACTAAATTTTGATGACCCTAAGTTCCAACAATCACTTGGTTTTCTCAATCATAATGTATTTCCTCTTGACATCAATGATCATGATACATATCTTGATTTCTAAAACATTCATCCTGAATCCAAACAATATGCTTCATGCATATGCAACACCTATGGAACATCTCTTCATGTATAACCTGATGAAACCATTATCCACATGATTTTTCCTTAATTACAAAAAACAACAAATGAATTGTCTAGTTCTGAGTATAATCTATCCTAATGAATAAGTGCATGTAAAAACTTGCGTTGAATTAACAATTTCACATGTGAAAATAAAACTATCCGGAAGAAACACAATTGTATAAAATTTATAACGCTAGAACTTATGTTACCTTGTTACCATTATGGTTGGTTTAAAGTACACAACCGAAAACATATGAGATGTGCTAAGAAATTCTCAGCTTGGTAATAGTAATGTTTACCATATCTCACATGTCCATCTTCCACCCACTTCTTATTCCCATTCAACGATGTGATAACCTCTCTAGAGTGCATGTTATATCCGCCAGTGCAGCGTGGAGAATAAAACACTTGTGACAATCATGTCGACATCTCCAACATCCGCATTGTGAGACTGACTTTTTGTATCTGTGCAACCCTAAGAGCATCTCCACTCGCGTCCCCCATAGCACGTCCGGATTGGCGTCAGAGCGATTGCTATGGGGACCATCCGGACGAGATGGCGCCTATGGGAGACGCCTCTCCCCACTCGCTGCCCCGAAACACACTCCCCATAGCAATTTTATTTGCAATTTCAAATTGTGCAAATGAAAATAACATAAATCATAGTCTAGGACACACAAATTCAATGCCTTGAGCAAACAAATTCATAGTCTCGGGCATCACAAAACAGAGGCGCATGGCGTAGGGAAGGCAAATCAGGCGGTGTCGATGTTGGTGGCGCCGAGGAAATCATCCCCGAGGGAGCCGTCGCCGTTGGTCTCGCCATTTTTCTCGTCGAGGATGTCGCCGTGGGTGCCGCCACACCACCTAGGGCCATGGGTGTCGTCGTGGGCGCCGAGTATGCCGTGGCCGAGGGTGGTGCAAGACCCATTTCTTGTAAGATCGCCGCAAGCAGCAGGCCGCACGCCGCCCTCGCATGTGGATCCACGGTTGAGGCGTCGGCATTGAGGATCATGAAACCCTCCATCCTTTTCTTCACGGCGACCTTGGTCTTATCGAGTTCCAACTTCTTGTCGGTCTTCTCCATCAATGTCGCCCACCTTGCATCATTGGCGGCGCGCCTCTCGTTCGAGTTCTTGGAGACGTCGGCGGCCAACTTGTCAATGGATGCATGCGCCCTCTCCGAGTTGGCCGCCGCCACAACAACAGCGGCCTTGGCTTTTTTGTTCCCAACCGGCCATCCCGCCGAGACATCAACATCAACAATGTCGCCCGAGCCGCCCTTCTTCAGTGCCAAGCGAAGCTTCTTCCATTTTTCACAATTTTGGAGCTTCCAGAAGCAATGCATCAAACCAAACTCCTTGTCGTTGTTCATCTCCCGATACCATGTGAGCACGTCGATGAACTATCAAAAAGATGTACATCAATCCCTAGCTGACGATCAAAAGTGAACAAAGTTGACAAGTTCACACAAACTTACTTGATCCTTGGACGATTTTCCACTCTCGGACCTCGCGAGGATGTTCTCCAAACATCCATGAAACTTGTTGACCAATTTTTGAATGACTTGCAACCTAGGGAAAAGGGACAAATGGCGATTGCGGCGGATTTGGCTGGAGGGGAAAGGAAAAAATGGCGAGGGCGACGGATTTGTCGCGCTTTTGGTGTGACAATGACAGGGCAGTCCCGCCCGACATTTGATCCGGCGCTACCGAAGCCCTCCCCATGGCGCGGGGTTGGGCTGGTAGCCCCGGACAAAATCATAGGGCCATTGTGGGGGCTTTGGGCTCCGAGTGGAGATGCTCTAACATATAAAATGCTATGTGAGATAACTTTTTTTTATCGACCATGTGAGACAACTTATGTTACAATACGATTTTAACTATGTTACTGAATCCGCAAAAGGTTGTATTTCACCTTGAACCTTTGATTCAAATCGAATCGAAAACAGATTTGTGTCCTCGTTTGAGTCTCCAAACCAAAATCTACCTTATTCGTTTCGGGAAACCCTAGTTGTACACATCTGGCTGGCGGTACATAAATCCACGCCCCTCGGCTCGCTGAGAACCCCACCCCAAATCAAATCCCTCACAAAAATCCCAGAGTCGATCGCCCGAGACGAGATGTCCGCCATGGAGACCGACCAGCCAGACGCGCCGCCGCCGGCCGCCCCCGCCGCCGCCGAGGGCTCCTCCGCCGCCGGGCCCTCCTCGTCCCGCAAGCCCACCAAGCGCTTCGAGATCAAGAAGTGGAACGCCGTCGCCCTCTGGGCATGGGGTACGCACCCACACACTCAATCCGTCCCCTCGTTTGTTTACCCTAATTTTCGATCCCATCTGATCATCCGTCCGTGCAGATATCGTGGTCGACAACTGCGCCATCTGCCGCAACCACATCATGGATCTATGTAAGCTCGGTTCCTCTTCTAGATGCTGTTTTGTGGTGGCGATCTGTGATTAGGGTTTCATCGATTTGATATCTGTGTGTTTGTGGCCTACAGGCATCGAGTGCCAGGCGAACCAAGCCAGCGCCACCAGCGAGGAGTGCACTGTCGCATGGGGTACGGTTCCGGCCACTCTAATCTCATCTGCCCCCTGTGTTTTTTTCATGCTCGGTGTGCTAAATTTATCGCTGTGTGGGTTAGATCGTTATGAGATTTACATTACACTGTTGTGCTGTTTGAAGATGCTTGTATTATAGCTGTGGATGTTAGGCGTTGGTGTTTGAGAGCTGTAGATACATCTACATAGCACTAATTAATGCACAATAAAAGGGATAGCCTAGGCTGCCACGAGCGGCAGCGGCCACATGCACATGATGTTAGTGTACACAACATCACTAAGGTGCTCGGCGGCGCACATTACGGTTCCGATGATAAAATACCTGAGCAACTATAAAGATGTAGATAAATCTCTCACAGATTGTTAGATTATGTGGCTGTGTCCTGTCCTTAAGCAACATATTGATGCATCTTGTATTGTACATGCCTACTGCAACCTTATTGTTTTTCCATGCTATCAAATATTATTTTATAATTCTATACATCTCTTTTATAAAGAGATGATGTATGCACGTCATTCAGTTCAAAGAACACAATATCCATCTCTACTCACCTTTTCTGGTGCAAACTGATACTTCAATATTCGACCGTTATGTTCAAGCCCTGGTGGTTGGTATACGCAGGAGGGTACTTCAACTTTTAACATGAGGCGATGTGCGGCACCCACTAAATAGACTGACTTATTGGTAATCTCAAATAAAATAGTTTCTCTACAATGGTACATCTTTTGGGAGAGGCTGGGGACCTTACCAGGGGTGCTGTGATTTCCACCGATTGTGCCTACTCTAATTGAAATTGTTTTTTAGCCTGTGACAATGGGTTAGTGTTGTTCCTATTTGTGTAACAATAGGCAGAACCTAATCTAGACAAACTGGTACCGTATGATCTTCCTGAAGTATGCTACTTATAGTAATGTTTTGTATGCCATACCTGGTCATATCCATGTTCCTCTTTGTATAACTTGCCTTATCTACCCTGCAATTATCTTTAGCCTTATATTAGTATTTCAATAATAGAAATTTAAGTTTACTGATCTGTACAATTGGAGATGGTAATTACTGTTAATGGATTGAGTGACAAGAAAAACACAAGGTGGTTGTACACTTGCACTAATGGCTCCAGGATATGCTTGTCATCGTCGGGATTCTAAATATGTCATATGTGTACAAGTTAGTAGACCTTGATGACTGTCTCTCCCCTCACTGATGGACTGAGATCCAATTTTTCCGAGGACTATCTAATTCTGTAATGGTTATTACAAGACATGAACAGGAGTAGGACTAGAATATAAATATAGCAGGATGTCCTGATTGAGCAGTTAATTCGGGGCTGTGGTTAAGTGGACTGTTTGTATTTGAGTCCTCAACTCCTAGAAATTATTATGCTCTAGACAAGTGTAATTCTGCTAGTTATTGAGGTTATCTTCCCTTCGTTTTTTTACTGTAATCGATATATTCAAACTCTCTTTTATTGTAAACTGAATTTCACCTAGCAAAATCTGGGGTTTTAGCTTCACTCGAATTAACATGATGCCCTCTTGTGTACTCCAGGTGTCTGTAATCATGCTTTTCACTTCCACTGCATCAGCAGGTGGCTCAAGACTCGCCAAGTGTGCCCATTAGGTAACTGTAATTTCTGTGTATAGTTTCCACCTCGTAAGTTCATTTCATGGCATCTGCATACTGACCAACATATCCTTTTTGTTCCACCTTGCAGACAACAGCGAATGGGAGTTCCAGAAATATGGCCACTAGAGCACCCTCTGCTTCTCGGTGGCATGCTTCTTGACTACTGCCGCACCGGAACCTCATGCCTATCTTATGTCGAGCATCGCTATATTCAGCTATATTAGAACATTTGCATCTACATTCATCGTTATCAACGTTCTGCACTTTGTGTGATGATTTTGTATAAAGGATCTGTGTATTCGACAGTTAATGCTACCATATTAAGTGATTTCCTGAATTGCCTGTGCTGTGGTACCACTTATGAGGTCGGTCCATCTGTATCGTTTTACTTTCTGCGCTTTTTTTTTTGAGACGCATCACGCGCTCAACGTCACACATATCCTAGTGTGCAACCTAAGACCTACAGATTTATACAAACTCTACGTCACATGTGTTTTGTGACTCCTATCGCAAAGAATATTAAACCGTCCCTAATGAACAGTGCCCCGCGGGTGATGCACCTGGAAATTCGCTCTAAAGGAGTCGAACCCGGGCGGAGGAGGTAGGCCACTGCCGCATCTCGCCACTGAGCTACGCTCAGTCCTCTTTCTGCGCTTGTTAGGATAAGGAATCTAGCTTTGGAATGTCGTGCCCGTGGGTTGGTTATCTTTTTGAGTTGATATGTTTAGTGTGGTATAATTATGGAAGGTATCGGATTCTGGTGAGTCCTTTCGATGTGCTAGAAAAAGTTGCATGATTTCTCCTGGAATTCAGTTGCAATGTGTTAGGCTGGTTTTTTTTTTGTACAAGGGGTAGGGTCAAAGACGCCGGTGCTGCATTTTATAATTCCACGCGGCAGGTACAAATTATAAAAAGGCCATTTTCGTCTATTGTTCTGAAAGACCTATAATTCGAGAAAGGGCCTTCGCTTTTACAAAAAAAAACACCCTAGAGCTAAAGAATAAAAAGCAATCAAGCTCTCGAGTGCCTCTGCCACACCTCGCCGGCGATCTCCAGGCGCCCACGCCAAGATCATCAGAGTTCAGGACGCTCGGACTCTCTCTTCCGGCGAGCAATCTCAGCCACCAGCAGACTTGACGCAGCCGGGGACGAACCACTTGGCGGCGGCGAGCCGCCGAGCACTGGCGCTGGATCGAGAAGGCCTCCGCAGTGGAGGTTGAACTTCGGCCATCTTCATGGCTATGGATCGCGGCAGTAAGCAAGACTACGGCGTTAGGAGCTCCTGGATGCAGCAAAGTCCACTCCGCCAAGGTCGAAGAAGAGCAGCAGTAGTGCCTCTTTTTCCCTTTGCCTCCACGGCCAGACAGAGAGAGAGACCAGCACCGCATCTCATGATCTAAAGAGTAGAAGATACAGCAAGCGAGATTATTGAAAAGGCTTGGATCATCTCGATCCCCGGAACAGATCCACCATGGATCTGAAGAACAGGGAAGAAGAGATCCAACTCCGACGTCACTGCGAGTCGTCAGAGCGCAACCAAGAAGAAAGAAGAAGGAAAAAGATATGCAGTCCAACAAAGGAGGGATGCGCAGCTTCCACAGCCTCACATACACCACCGCCTGCCACTGGCGAAGCGCAGCTCGACTGAGAAAGCCCACGGCGCTCCGGATCTGGCTGCAAAGATCCAGGAACCTACCCTCAAACAGCACGGAGCCACACATGAGAAAAACTAAACCTAGGCAACTAATATATACAGCCCGCGCTGCGCATCCTCTTCCACACCGGCCGGCAGCGCCGCCAGAAAGGAGGAAGGAGCGAGCCGGGGACGAGCGGTGGAGACGGCGGCTGACTCTCAAGGAGAGGGGTGGGAGCAGAGGAGAGAAAGTCCACTCTCCAACAGGATTTCTTCCTCAGTCTGTCTTAGGCTGGTTATATGCTTGTTTTTGTCGGTGATGAGATTACACGAGTGTCGGTGAATAATGACGTAGAGAGCAGAATAGAAGGTCACCCAGTGAAGAATATTCCTATTTTTTCAACTACAAAAATGTACTGGCTGCTAATCATGTTCGTTCTCTTGCAACACTAGACCACTTTATGAACTAGAAAAATGTACCGGCTGGCTAATCATGTTCATTCTCTTGCATCAATATACCACATTGTTTCATGCTTTTTCTTGAGAATGACCTTGGTTCATGTCGCAGAAAAATGTATTGGCTGGCTAATAATGCTCATTCTCTTCCAACAATAGACCACATTGGCTCATGCTTTTTCTTCAGAATGGCATTGGTTCATGCCGCAGAAAATGTATTGGCTGGCTAATCATGCCCATTCTCTTGCAACAAATAGACCCACATTGGCTCATGTTTTTTCTTGAAAATGACATTGGTTCATGCTGTAGATAGACAAAAAATTTAACACATCTGTATTCCAAACTGTAGGGATGTGGTTGAATCTTACCTAAACTTTCAATTCTTTTTCGCTTGAATCCATCAAAATTTACATCGAGTACTCACGATTTATTCATGCGAAGACTTGATTTACATTTAGGAAGGCAACCTATGTGTGCCCTGCTGATAAATCGTGATCTAAGCTTCCCAATGACCCAGTTTTTTTACTAGAGGCCATGGGAGTAATGTACATCTTCTGTGCCTGCCTGCCCACACTTCATCTTCAGACCTGCTGGACACCATGGTCAGGTGGTAGCTACGCAGGCTAGAGGCATATTCTCGAGTTTGGATTGCAGGAACATCCAGTAGTAACTTGGGAAATGCGTCCCGCGTTCCGAATGGGGGACCTTAGGCAAGCACGGGGCTCCGGCCAGATGATGGTTGTAGGCTGGCGGTGAACCTCCTCGCCCACTGGTCGTAATGTATGATCTCCTCAAGCGATGGGCTGGTAACCAGCTCGTTGCGATGTGCGTCGCACGTCATCTCCACCACCTTGAAGATGTCCAGGTAGCTGATCCTGCAGAGACAACAGAGGGAGAGGTGATGACATGTTATTATGCCCCCATGTTCGTAACGGTTTAGATATTACGCCGCTAAGATGCATCTTTTGAATGAAATAGTAGCGGAAGAAAAATATATACTGAACATCATCGTTTTCTTTATGTCAAGTTCAGGTCTACATTTTATAGCATTTTGCTACTGCTTAGAACTGATGCTGTTAGCCATATACAATGTTTTCAGGCAGAAAAGATCATGTCTGTTTGACAGCGCTGGTACCGGGAACCAGTATGGCTACAGTGTGGCATACGCAACAACAGGTAGGCCCTACTTAAGCTACACTATGTCAATCGGTTATGAAATCAAGATTCCACAGAGTACTATAATCCAGAACTTATAGGTTATGGCACAAAGTGCTTGAGAATATCAGCTTTAAGGACAGACGTTCTCTTTTCAACTCAAACTTCCAAAGCGAAAGAGATGCACATGGACTTTGGTTGACACCAAAGATTTTTTTTCCGCTATGCTGCCATCAGCAGAACAGACATGCGGAACATAGTTACGTATACCAAATCAGAACATGGCATCCACTACGCAATGCTTTGTCTAATAAAAGCAAAAAGTAAAAAAATGAGATGATAACACGTAGAAAGAATCATACTTTTCGTCGATGAACAGCTCCACCGCCTTCTCATTAGCAGCACTCAGAACTCCTGTCATGGTGCCCCCAGCTCGCCCAGCTGCGTACGCAAGTTCCACTGATGGATATTTCACATGGTCGGGAGCTTTGAATGTCAGCGAGCCCAGCCTACATTATCCAATTACAATCACCCATTAGGTAAGTCTGAAATTCTGAGAGGTTATTCTTGAACAAAAATACAGTTAGGGGAAGTGCTTGTACTTGCAAAGATCTAGCCGGGGCCAGGTGACCTCGGAGCAATAGACTCTGTCTGGCCAAGATAAGGTGTATAGGATTGGTAACCGCATATCTGGCCATCCCAGCTGAGCCAGGACAGATGAATCCTGAGAAATAAAACTTCATGAATACTTAACGTCTTAAATATAACATTAAGCCTTACAAACTACTATAATTGAAACAATTTAGCATATAATAATATGAATGAACATGGACCTCAGATTCTGCTTAGATGGTCCAATGCAGTTAAACAGTATTAGAAAGAAAGGGAGAATGAACAATAGGCATGGTATCTTACAAATTATAATTGAAACAATTTAGCATATAATAATATGAATGAACATGGACCTCAGATTCTGCTTAGATGGTCCAATGCAGTTAAACAGTACTAGAAAGAAAGCGAGAATAAAGAATAGGCATGGTATCACAATTTTGGGTGCATGTGTTACTGTCCTTACGAATATGCTTCTTACTAAAAAAGAGATAACATGGTGTAGGACGCACCTGGGTTTCGATCATAGAGTGTATGATAGACTGTGGGTGAATCACAATCTCAATGTCATCATATTCAGCACCAAATAAATAATGCGCTTCAATTACTTCTAATCCCTGCAAGAATCGAGTTGTCGCTATAGTGCTTAATACAAATACACAGAAAAATTGAACCTCAAATAAAAACCGAGGAAACTTCTAAGCACCTTGTTGAATAAAGTAGCAGAATCTACTGTGATTTTCTTCCCCATACTCCAGTTTGGGTGCTTTAAAGCATCGGCGACTTTTACGTCTTTCAGCTTCTCAACTGGCCAGTCCCTGACCATCAAATGGTATAAGATGGGAGTTTCATGCTTCCAGAAGGGAAACATTATAATAAATACGACAACAGACTTTACCTGAAAGCACCACCAGATGCAGTGAGAATAACGCGGCGAAGTGATCCTTCAGACAAGCCTTGTATACACTAGGATAGGGGCACAAAAATCACACTATGACAGTTATAAAAGATAAACCACAACATAAATTGTACTCAGATAAACCATGTTGAGTTTCTTTCAACCCACTAAGCCTAACTATCCTAAGCTTATGTACACTAAACTTGCATCACGGTGGAAAACAGTAATGAGCAATTATTTTATGGTATGTACCTGAAATATTGCAGAGTGCTCAGAATCAGCAGGAAGAATCTTCACATTGTGTTTATGTGCAAGAGGAAGCACGAAAGGACCACCAGCAATAAGTGTCTCTTTGTTTGCCAATGCTATATCTTTCCCAGCCTCAATTGCTGCAACTGTAGGCTGATAAAACAAAGACAATAAATGTAATGCAGTCAGTAAGTTGGCACACATAGTAACTTCAGAAAGCATGTAAGTTTGATTTGTCTACATCTAATTTACTTAGATGCTACCAAAGTGGAGGGGCAAAAATGCAAGAATAGCAAGATAAGGTAGTGTTTTACGGAAATGCGAAGATAAGATAAGATATTAAGCACTCTGAAAGTAGCACCACTGAGGCAGCATGATGGGCCTACTGATATGCAGTATCATAAAAGGAGCCATGGACCAAGGTTCTAAAATAGTAAGAATAGGATATCGGTTACACCACTACGGCATTATCAATTAGGTTGTTGCATATCTAATCTCTTAATACCCCAAAACTATATAAAAGAAATGACCAAAGAACTAGCCATGGACAGGGGTGCGTGGAAGCTAGCTATCCATGTGCCACCATGAGTTAGTTTCGAGATCTTATGGGTTTCAACTCTAGCCTACCCCAACTTGCTTGGGAATGAAAGGCTTTGTTGTTGTTGTTTTGTTTTGACAAAAAAATGCAATATAAAAAACATAAGTTACCTTCAATCCTGCACAGCCTACTATGCCGGTAACAACTGTAACTGCGTCTGGGTGGCGAGCGACCTATTATTTAAGGATTGAATATTTGTCAAATTTAATGCAAAACATTGTTTCCTTGCACATATTGGATCAGAAGAAATGTATTACCTCTATGACACCTTGCTCCCCAGGAATAATTTCTGGCATCTCATCACAATCAGCTAAGGCTTCCTTTAGTTCATTAAGTAATGACTCATTTCTTACAGCAACCAGCTTTGGTTTGAACCTTTTCACCTGTTAAATTCCACAGTAACTTGCATCCAGTTAATACAAATACTAATTAATATTAATTGCCTATTAAAAATTTGAAAAAGGGTGAAAAGTAATAATAGCACAAGATAATTTACCTGATCAGCTAGAAGAGTCACATTGGAGCCAGCAGCAAGAGCAACAACTCTGAATTTGTCGGATTCTCAGCAACTATGTCCAATGTCTTTCAGTTATGGAAACAAAATTGGAGAAACTGTTACCAGTAGATAAATATGCAAACTATATTTGCAAATTAAAAGCCAGCCATATATTTCACACAGATCACCAAGTTCAGCAAAAGCTCGACATCTCAACAATCATTATTATCTGAACATCTAGCATCACAATGGTGTGGATTAAAAACTTCCATGCGTCTATATCTTAGCTCATTTACCTGTGTCCCTATGGAACCAGTTGAACCAACAATTGAGATTGGCTTCGGTCCATCCCATGACATCCTCTCAGGTTCAGCAACGGCTCGACCAGGCCAGGCCGGCGGCGGGCCTTGTTGCATTGAGCAGCAAGTCCTTCTCGCTGAAATAGCCCTCTTGTCCCTCCTTTGGAATGTGAAGTCCACTACAATGAGCACAGGTCAAATTAAGATTAGAAAACAACACCACTGACCAAAGTTTGACTAGAAGTATTCCTTACGGTGGCAAGAAAGAAAGCTGCAAAATGTTGAAAAAAAAACATGACAAATTCAAGCCCTGGGTTATTGACACACTTCATGTTAGCCTAGAAGCAAAGCCACAGGCAGTAGTGAGCAGTGCAAATTCCTGCCCTGAATAATATCATATCGCTAGAAAGTAGAAGGTGGAATGGAATCTAGGCAGAAGCAGAATATATTCCAGGGACATTAGTAGATATTCCCCAGAGCCCGAATTAGCAAACGGCAAGATGAGGCCCAGATAGATGTCTTAGAATTTGATGCAGCCAGTTGATTGCAAAAGAGGCAATTCTGGACAGGTAGGTATTACTGCTGCCAACTGCCGAGAAAAGGTTTGCATCGAATTCTGAAAAATTTCTGCCTTTTTTATCTCCATGGAAAGAAGTAATTCTACTATTAGTAACTTTTGAACGGGGACCGGGGCAAATCCTGCCTTTTAAAAGACGTCGAAATCAAAACAGTTAGAGGGCGTGCAACTTTACGGTGATGACTATATTCTTCAGTTCCCGTGCACTGTGAAAACGAACAGCAGTCAACAGAAACAGTTTGAAGAAAATCCTTTTTTTTTTCATCCTAAGTTCCTAACCCAACTCAATTTTCATAAAATTGGCTTACAAAGTGGCATGGATGTCAAAGTGAGAGGAGATGAGTTAACACTAATCCTCATGAGCAACAAGTGCCTCGTCATCTTTGCACCATCACTAAAATTACCTCGTAACTGACGATTGCCTAATGTCCAATATTATACTTTTGAAATGAAAAGCTTCTGTCTAATTATTAAATTCAGAGAGAACCAATAACACAGAAGGCAAGAAGCCATCAGAATGGCTGTAGATTAGCAAGAACAACAAAGCCCCCCAGGACAGGAACCAGGAAGCAACAAGAAACGCTCACAACAGGAGCGAAACAGAACAAAAAAAAACAGAGTGCAGTCGGAAGAGGATGTTAAAGATCCAACCTTTGCGGTGGCGGAAGGCTCCCCTGCTGCCGGAGTCAAGGAAGGAGGAAGCTCCAGCGAGCTCCCCGGAGAAGGAGGCCTTGAGCGCCATCGCCACCGTTGAGCCCTGTTCGTCCGTTCGCCGGAGACAATGGCCGTGGAGCGAGAGAGGTGTGCGGGGGAGAGGGATGGATAGTGGAGGTGGAGGTGGGAGATGATGAGTTATATAATCAGGGTGGGAAAATTGTGTGGAGATAAGACGGGGAGGGCATCTGAGCCTCCTATGGACGGCAGTGCCACCGGCCGATGCTCTGCTCGGCTCAGAGTTTGTTTAATTGCAGGGCCGGGCCGGCCACGTCACTGGTGGTGGAGCTTGCACAGCGACTGCCGGTGGAGGTTAGTGGCAGCGGATCCGGCCGTCCACGTCATCATCCTCATGTTTAAAGTGTTTATAGCATGGTTGCTCTTGCAGATCTGTGTACAGACGTCCCACATACAAAAACACACGTCGGATCTACGAGTGCGGTTGACTGTGATAAACTCATTAATCAATTCGTCTTTTATTTTACTTCTATTTTTCTTTGATGTCTTAGCCGGTACTGTTTAAAATCAAGCTCTGGTATCATGAAAAACAGAAGAAATCGGAAATCCATTTTGACTCGTAGGACTAGATGCTCCTATTATGAAAAAACATATTTCGCAATGTCTAAAAATTTTAATAAAAAATTCGAGGGTACATACAAACATTTTATGTAGGCACACAATTTTTTGTCAAAAAAAAAGACATTTTTTGTGCGCTAGGTAAAAATATAAAAAAATGTCCATTAAAAAGTTATTTTTGAACACCGAATTTGTCTTTTTTATACAGAACACAAAAAACATTATTTTTTCGTGAAACTTTATGTGCCAACATAAAATGTTACGAGGTACACTAGAAATTTTATTTCAGATTTTTGACATTTTAAATGTTTTTTAAAATATTTTTTCATAATGAGACTAGATACTCCTATGAGGCAAAACACCATGTCAAGAAGAAATGTCTTTTTTATTGGAGAATGAGAAGAGATATATCTAGTCGGGACAACGGTCGTAGTAGTGGTAATCGTGATTATGGATTTGAAGAGGAAGAAGAGGTTGGGTGGACGATCGCACCTAGATTTTTTAAAAGGAGTATGATCTTGGCCTATGCACCTAGATTTTTTGAAAGGAGTATTATTCAATGGTGCCAAGAAATGCCAATCATCGATGACCAACATATCGGCAAAAAAATAGATGAAGAAAAACTTGACGGGATACAAAAAGAATCCGTCTTGTGACAATCTCCCACAATTTTATGCAAGTTGTATGACATGCCATCGACCAACAAAAAGTATAGTACTCCTTCATAGAACCTTCAACAAGGGATCATATCAGTGCGCCGATGTTGTGAAGTCAACCAGAACGTCAAACTTGGGATTTTCACTCTCAAAGCTAAGCTTCGAGTCAATACCTTAAACAAGGGACGGCGCATGCACATCACCATAGTTTGATATAACCTAGGCAAGAGTGTGCATGTGTTTTCACTTGGAGTACACGCATACTCGTCGTTAAATCGTCACCGTAAGCAACCTCTCTACTAGCTAACAAATTCTCGCAAGCCGACACTGGCGTTGAGAGAGCCCAATGTGTTTGTCCATGCCACTGAGAACAAGCCGGAAGTAGGTTGAGGATGCTGTCACACCGCTTCCAGTCGCTGCGACACCTCCTTCGATCCTCATCGATGGGAGACGAGGACATTTAAAGTGATGCACATATCTGTTCGTCTTTGTAGCAATCTCGCCGACCCATCGACCACATCCTCAAACCGCGGCCTCGACATCTTCCACCATAGCCACCACCGACCGGATCTGACGTCACCACTGAGCCGCCCACCCTGGCTGCAAGCTCATGTGGACATAGATCCTTCCTGGTAGCTTCGTTTCGCAGCCCATTTGCCAAAGGTTAGTAGCATACCCCTGGCCAGCCGCCACAATCTCTTTGCGCCAGCACCACGCCAACGTCTCTACAAGTAGCGTGCGCCTGGCCCAGACCCGTGAAGCTTTACTCTCTCACATCACCGATGCCGACACTGAGACTCCATGAGAAGAACAACCCCGCCACAACTGATGCCATGTCGGCTTTGCCGGATGACAATCTCTGACGGCGAGGGGAAGGGGAGGGTTCCCGGTGGCTGGATCTGGGCATCCCGGTGCAAGAGCCTCATAGGAGCGAGGTTTCTTTCTTCATGAACATCCATTGTGATGTTAACATGTGTGGAATTCAAATTCACTGTTTCTTTCCTAGTGGATGAAACAATATGTCCGGATGAGCGGGCATGACTAGTGTGGTAGGTCTACCTTGCAAAAGGCCGAAAAGGGTGATCTACTTTGGAAGATCGGCTAGACTATGGCACGATTTTTACGGTTGGCCCATATGATGTAGATGATCTTGAAAAGCAGCAAACGGGTGAGGTCATGGCTCTGGTGCTATATTTGCTCCCATTTTATGGTAAATGATAAAAAAACAAACTGATCATGGCTCTGGACTACGGGCCATCGGAGCATGCGTTGATCGCATGCTACCCTCCATACCCGATACACTTTCTCCTCTCCTCGTAATTGCTCATACACTCGCACTCTCGCCTCTTCCCCCCACAATAACCTCCTCCGGGACATTGCTCTCCTCCTCACGCCCCACACCACCACCTCCTTTTATTTTCTCATTAGGACACCCATCATCTCCTCTAGATGTTGCTCATGCCACATATGATTGACTCCCTAGTGGAGCTCGCGAATGGGCCACCAAGATCCGGACGTTAGAGACTGTGAGGAATGGGTCAAGGGTACCTGGATGTAGGCTTCGACTGACTCTTTTTTTTTGAAAGAAAAGGCAAAAGATTTGCCCTTATGCATTCAAAAAAAGGGGGGGGGGGGGGGGGGGGGGGAGGTTCGGTACAAAGTATCTCGGTTACAAACCCACACACAAAAAGGACTAATCTCCCGGCATAAGAATACCCAAGCGCTTAGCACCCGCTAGGACCCAAGAATGAGCCTCAAACTTAATACGCGCGAAGATAAAAGAGGACAAGGTGCTAACATTCTTAAAGGTTCTTTGGTTACGCTCGTTCCAAATCTCCCAAGAGACCAACATCAAAAGGGAGGCAAGCGCCTTTCTCCTAGCGGGGTGAGCAAGAAGGAGGTGCGACCACCAAGATTGAACATCTTCGAAGGTTCCCCAATCCGCCGGCACAAAATCTTCGAGGCCAAGCCAAGCTTTCACCATCCCCCAAATCCGAATCGTGAACCGACAAGTGAAGAAAAGGTGGCGCGCCGTCTCGTCCTCCCGTCGGCAAAGAGGGCAAGTTTTACCATTTGGCCACCCACGTCTCTCTAGACGATCCGCCGTCCAAACTCGATTTTGGAGGATTAACCATGAGAAGAACTTGAACTTGGGGGGGGGGGGGGGGGGGGCAATGTTTCCAAACCATCTTGTCCATAGTGGAACGAATTGTACCCTCAAATTGCGCCTTGTATGCCGTGGAGCAAGTATAGAGACCGGAAGAGGTAAGAATCCAAACAATCGAATCCGGGACGTCATCGGAGAGGTTGAGTTGAGAAGTGTGGTGCCAAAGTCTAGTGAACTCCTCAAGATGAAGCACGGTGAGACCCTCGGTGGTATCTATTTGGTTTATCCAAGCATCGTCGGTAGTGGCCTTCCGGACGGACCAAAACTTCTTTTTGGAGAGGGCGTAGACGGACAGAGCAATGCAACTAGGGCTTAATCCGTTTGCCCAAGGGGCGTGCCAAAAGCAAGCCTTTCTCCCATCCCCAATAGTGACCTTGGTCATCGCGTAGAAGAATTGCATGTCTTCCTTAGTGCAAGGGTTTTCCATTCCGACCCAAGGTCTCTCCGGTGCCGTCCATTCAAGCCATGGCCATCGGAGATGGAGAGCCCTTGCAAATTTATCCAAGTTGAGAATACCAAGGCCGCCCAAGATGGTAGGCCGGCACACCGCCGTCCAATTGACCTTGCACTTGCCGCCGGACACCTTGTCGGTACCCGCCCAAAGGAACGCCCGGAAAATTCTAAGAAGAGCTTGCATCGTCTCCGGCGGGAAGAAGATAGCGGTGAGAGGGTAGATAGCTTGAGAGGTGAGGACCGATTTGACATCAACTTTGCGGCCCGCAATGTTGAAGTATTTCCCCACCCAAGGGACGAGCTTAGCCGCGGTTTTGTCTTCAAGGTATTGTAGGTGAACTCTCTTTAGTCTCTTTATCGTGAGAGGAAGGCCAAGGTAGCGCATGGGAAAGGATGTGATAGCGGCCGGCAAGTCCAAAAGAACCGAATCAAGGTCCACCCCCCCACATCGGATAGGGCACACCAAGCTCTTGTCGAAGTTGGTAGTGAGGCCGGTTACATTTCCAAAATTGTTGAGAATGAGAGCAAGGTTGGAGACATCTTCCTTGATCGGAGCAATGAAAATTGCGGCATCATCGGCATAGAGCGAAGTTCGGAACCGAGCACCCTTCCCACTTAGCTCATGAAGGAGCCCGAGATCGGTAGCCTATGGCTCTGGCAGGCCGAGTTCGTCGCCTCGAGGCGATGAGATCAGTGTCATTATAAAAAGGTTAGTGATATATGGATTCTCGATACTACAAGTGTTGTTTACTATACTTCAAACCCGTGTGTTGTGGTGCAAACACACAGGTGACATGCCGTCGCAATAACTATGTTTGTCTGCTGCAATTGGTTTTTGCATTACTACATTAGTGCATTGATTTTCATGGCGATTCACAAATAGAGATCTCGTGCATAGACACAAACAAATTTATCTGTGTAGGTTTGGAATGTTGTGACATTTTGCACATGATTTGTGACATAACGTGGGAGACATGCTATTTCTCTTTAATTCTTTGACGTGTAGACTCGGTCGTTTTCAGGCTCTACGGATCTCACGTTAACCATGTTGTGACCACTTGTATCCACGTGTTTAAAATCACAACCATGCAGAAATTCTAGGTCATAAGCATGTGTCTTGAACTGAAAAACCCTAAACGAGCACACATAACTTGGTTTAGAGTCCACGAGAGCTATGCTCATTGCTGTCACGAGCTAGAAAATCCGCTGCCGCTCTGCCAATTACTACACGTCTCTATCAGTTGCTCCGTCGCCTCTACGAACTGTAAGCATCCATCCACGGCCGCCCTTGTTGTGCTGTGCTCAACTGCTCATTGTCGTGGCTCACATTTGAAGTGGCACTACCGAGTTAAACGGATGTATATAACTAGCCTCGTAGCTGTAATCCCTTCTCAAAGCACACGCTATATACGAGCATGGAGCCACGGAGTTAAATCTTGGTTTTCTCCGATCAAGCGAAAGCTGTCTTCTTGTCTCGTCAGACAAGGCTAGGGTCAACATTTTGAAATCTTAACAACTAATGTATTCACAAATATTTAGGTAGGGTATTTAACACCAAGTATATATATATTTCTCACAAATACTTTGACGATATGTCAAATTTGTAATTTTATAAATAGACTATAAGCATACAAATTAATGGTGAAAGGTTTCATGTAAATATCCAAAATAATGACCGAAAAGTACCGGTGCGAATAGATTCTCAATTGCTTCTCATATATGTAATTCCAGAAATTTCATTCACTTATACTTTTTTCAAGGATAAGCCCTGGAAGGCACATCATTTCGCATAGAAGAAGGGCCAAGCGGCCGAGATTACAACGCGGCCTGACACAGACGCCGAGCGTGCACAGCACACTGCCTAGCAGCTAGGATGACTATCAGACTACTCGTCAAACAACCTCCACCGCTCCGCCTATCCTAGGCTACTTCGGAAAAGTCCGGCAACTCTCCATACCTCACCCTCACACCTAACAGACTATATGATCCTACCTATCGACGGGAAGGCTCCGTTGAAGACTATGTCATTACGGTAGTTCCAGAGGGTCCATGACACCAAGGCCACCGCCGTCCTGAGGCCCCGAGCGTCTCTCCTAGGCGCCATCCTCGTGGTGATCCACCCCTCCAAAGATTCACCATGTCCCAGGATCCAGCTGCAGTAGTCCCAGCTCCTACAGCAGCTAGTCCACACCTCTCGGGCAAAGACACATCCTACCAAAAGGTGGTCGATGGACTCCTCGTGCTGGTCACATAGGGGACAAGCATCAGGGCGAGGGAGCCCCCGGCGCGCCAGGCGATCTGCTGTCCAGCAACGCTTCCGCAGAGCCAACCACAGGAAGAACTTGCATTTGGTCGGTGCCTTGGACCGCCAAATCTGTGTGGCTCCAGCCATGGCCACCGACCCCATGAAGAGCGCTGCATATAGGGCTGGACTAACGAGCTGCTCGGATCGTTTAGGCTCGGCTCGTTAAGGCTTGAGGTCGTTAAGGCTCAGATCGTTAAGCTTGTTAAGAATAATGAGCTGAAACTAAAGCTCGGCTCGGTTCGTTAGACGTTCACGAGCGCTCGCGAGCAGCTAGTTAAGACTCGTTAAGAAAATGTAAAAAAACTTAAAATGCATCTGAAAAGATTTCAGCCATAAAACGTATAAAAGTAGTTTAAAAATGACAAATCGACAACAAATAGTTCACAAACTCATAGTAGTTTCACACACTCAAATGAAAATAAATATTGTTAACTTGTTAATCGTTGGATGGGCTACAACATATAGATTTGTAGCCATGCTGCCACGACGCTAACGATCTTAACGAGTAGCTCACGAAACTCGTTAGTTTGATTGTTAAGCTCGTTAGTATTAACGAGCTAAAATTACTGCTCGGCTCGGTTCGTTAAGATAACGAGTCGAGCATAAACGAGCCGAGTTACCGAGCGCTCAATAAGCTTAACGAAATTCAAGCTTTATGTCCAGCCCTAGCTGCATAGCACGAGCGGGAGGTGTAGGTCCCCCTCGCATCCCACAACCACTGAAAGGAATTCGCCCTCCCTGGCGTAAGCTCCACCCCTGTCAGCCTGTCAGCGATGGCAAAGAGCTCCACCAAAGCCTGAGCCGAGAGGTCTGGCGAGATATCCTCAAGCCAACCTCCCGCAAGAACCTCTCGGACTCGCTGGTCCCTCGTCGCCCTCCGCGGGACCACAACAAACAGGTGGGGAGCGAGATCCCGGATACGTCCCTCGGGAAGCCACCTGTCCGTCCAGAACATCGTCATAGCCCCGTCGCCCACCACCGTCTCGAACACCTGTCTGACCATCCTCAGGACTTGGATATTAAACTCCTGCCAAGGTTTGTCGGGGTCCGTACGCTCCAGCCACAACCACCTGGCTCTAAGGGCCACATTCATCTTTCTCAGTTCAGTATGCCTAGACCCCCAAACTCTCTGGGCACATAGACCCGGTCCCATCCCACAAGGCAATGTCCCCCGTGCACGTCTTTGCGTCCCTTCCACAGGAAGATCTTCTCAAGGAAGAAAAAACTATAAGTGGGACAATAGTTTGTTATATATGTAGACGAAAACAGGATGACATATATATATATATATAGAGAGAGATAGAGAGAGAGGATAAAGCATTATTTGAACAAGTGAAGGCTGGTGAAGCATTCATTTTTCATTCAAGATAGACATCATAGACAGCTGACAAAAGGTTCCTTCATTATGCCATATCCCAAGGCTTTCTAGAAACGTGGGTATATCATGCATGGGTCATATTTGAAGCCTCGTGCATCTTCGTAGCGAAGGATATTACATAAGATTCTTGAGATAACTATTAATTAACAACCCCTCGCTCAGTTTTTCCTACGACCTCTAGCGAACTTGGGCTAATACTCCAGTTTTCTACAAAGAGAGTCGAGTTGTACCAAAGAAACCGACTCTAGGATTGGCTGGGTTATTTTGGGAATAGAAAACTTGGCCTCAGTCCGTCAGTCGGACACGTAGCATAAACCGACTCCACGCTAACTATATTTCGAGTCATCGGTTGTTTTGCATAACATGCTTTAAATTTGTTATCTAAACTACATTTTATTATGTTCTACCGCGATGATCCAAACAATAAAATATATATAACCCCTAGATTACCACAAATCTACACATATCACATATACATCTAAAATATAATACACATCACATTCATATAATTTATGGCCTAAACTTTATGAAAAGACAAACAATCACAAGTACACGACACATTCACATGACAAGTTCAAAAATCAAGGTTTTAAAATCTATCGCGGTTCAAAATATTATGACAGAGAAAAGGATTTGAAAAATAGCATCGACATGGCTACAAACTACGATGCATCATGGTGGAACTCTACATCCCTCTTAGATGACTTCCTTGACCAAGAACTCAGATATGTCCTTCCGGACGATTGTAGGCCAGTTCTTGCGTAGTTTTGCCATGTTGATGTTGATAAGTTCAAATTGTCAATATCAAAGACAATAGAATAACAAAAATGTCATACTTTCATATGAGAAGAGTTAACTTGAATACCTCCGTCATAATCTTTTACGTTAACGAGTATAGCATGCTTCATTTTGCTGCATTATTTACAGCCTGTTGGTCAGTTCCAATGTACAAAGATAGTGTTCGGGGGGTTCGATCGACTCCCAGCAGGCTTCCTTTTGTTGCATTATTTACATATGCGTCAAGTTTAATGTCCGGTGCGTGGCCTGTTTGTCAGCAAGCAAGTCCCACCTGTCTTACCGGTGTGGCCCACGTGTCAGGTCATGAGTATTTCACATAGTGTTTGGTCCAGTAGGTGTGACGGGTTCCACATGTCATTGTAGGGTGTTAGCTGGTCCCACGCGTCAGAGGCCCCACAAGAACTGACACATAAATGGAAATGAAAACTTGACACGACACATAGGCAAAAGTGATGAGGTGGCGCTCAGTCATACCAAAATTTGATGACACGTAAGCACAATTTGACATGTAGGCATGACACGTATGCTAAATTGTTGATGATGCAGGCTTGTCATTCTAGTGCATCACAATTTAGGTGTTATGACCATCTAAATTAGTCGTAATGAACAAAAAGAAAGTCATACACCATGGCTCTCAGGTTATGACCATCTAGTGTAAATGAAAACTATGACTTTTTTGCAATGTTTGGGATATCGCTTATTCGGAACTTACCGGTCGAGCCAAGATAAGGGATAAATCGGCCGGTTTATTGGCATATCGGCCGATTTATCATCATACCGGACGATTTATCTTATCGGTCAGACACTGATATGCGATAAATCGGCCTATTTATTGGAATATTGGCCGATATCTTGAACAGTGTTTTTTTTTGACAAAAAAGGTCGTTAGAATTTAGAGTTTAGACCCTTTCAAATTCCTTATGACCAGTGGATCCAAAATGGTTATAGATTTATGACCAGTTCACCCACGATCATTATCAAAAGGTCATAAGTCAACACATTTCTTGTAGTGGCAGCCACACAAATTTGATGCCACAGGTTGACGGATTGGGAGTGCAACTTTGGGAGGTGGCGCATTGTATTTTTGCCGCAGCATACCCCAAAAGGCGGCATTCTAGAGTATCTCCAATAGCTGCCCTAAAATAGTAACCGTTTTTAAGGCATAAGGGGGGAAAGCATGCCTTCCATAACTACCCTATTTGTAACAAAATTTACTCCAAGTTTTGGTAAGCCCCAGAATATAGCACCTGCAAGTATACAACACTTGGGGGCTGCTTCCCAAAACAAAAACAACCGCGCGAAGCACCAACCTCACTTTTCGATCCATCCCCATTCCCGCGTGACCATCGGGCTACGCAGCGCCTCCGCTGCCTCCAAATCCTCCTCCTCTCTTGGTCACACACACCTTTCTCCCTCTCGTCTCTTCCCCTCCAGAGAACCTACCATGGGAGATCACTGATCTCCTTCTTGTGCATGCCCAAACAACCTCCTCTTCCTTTTTCCCTTGGGGCATCTATCATCTGAGCTAGATGTTGCATGGATGGTTGAATCCATGGTGAAGCTTGATGTTACGCCAACAAGCTCGGGGAGACCCCATAGGCTACGACGAATGTGTGAGGAGTCGCCGGATTCTACTTCAAGGAATGTACTGGCTGGATTTGTTGCCAACAAACCTGAAGCGGAAGAGGTCGGTGTCTAAATACAAAGGTCGTTTAGTGATTTATGGGTTTTTGTGCTGCATATGTTTTATTTTAATAAACTGTAAGCTAGTGTGTTTTGCTGTGCGATATGTTTCAACAACTTTGTGGCAGCCAACATCGTATTCATGTTGCAGTTTCTTTTTTGTGTTTTCTAGCAAACATTTATTCCTGGAACGTTTGCATGCTTTCTGAAACACAACAGGGAAAATTTTGTGACGATGTTGTGATTGTACGTACTCCCTCCGTTCGGAAAAGGATGTCACAAAAATGAACTATAGATAGACCATTTTTGTGACATCCTTTTCCGAACGGAGGGAGTATAAAACAACGTGCATGGTGTTGTGTTGTATAGATACACTCTAAAACAACAGGGAAATCTGGCGCAGTCTTTTTTATTAACTTTTTTCCTGTCCAATCATGAATCAAAGCTTGTGTTGTTTGCTCGAAAAACGAGACAAAGGCTTACGGATTTCATGTACTCAAGCATGTGATTAGCCGTGTCCACGAGTTTGAATCCGCTGTTCGAAATTGCATGCCATAATAACACTTTTAGCCGTTGGAAATGTTAACATACAAATTACCGGTCTACGATTTATCTAAAGATCATGTAAACATACAAAATAATGACAGTAGAAGTACCATTGTGACTAGATTCTCAATTGCTTCCAATGTGTTTAATTAATTCCCAAAATATTTTCACTTTTGCTAGGCCGGTGGCGTCGTTGTGTAGGGCTTGGTGCTACCACGAGCTTCACAAGGTCACTTTTGCTAGGCCGGTGGCGTCGTTGTGTAGGGTTGGTGCTACCACGAGCTTCACGAGGTCACGGGACGTCAAGGAGGAGGCCACGATGCTGTGCCAGCGGGTTGTCTATCTTAACCGTGCAATGATGAACCAATGGTGCATTCACCGAAAGATGAAAATCATGACTTCGAAGAAGATCAGGATGCAGGTGGATGCAGTGTGAGATGGGAGCAGTTTCTGGGCAGATTGTCACATGTTTACGCCCTCGACAGCGCTCCAAGATTAGTGGTTTCTGGATTTCTTATACTGCAAGCCTGTGTGTTTTGCTGGAAACACACCTGCGATATGCTGCAACAACTTTGTCTGTATGCTGCAGATGTCACATGTGCAAACGTTTATTCATGGAATGCTTATGGCATTTTTGGCAAGCTTTTTGCCATACAACAGGGAAAATGTTGCGACGATTTTGCAACTGCAGATGTAAAATAACGTGCACGGGGTTATGCTGTATAAATCGGATAGTTCAGATTCACACCATCTCAAGTAAAATCTGACGACTACTCCAAGTACGATTGATATTTCCATTTTCAACAGCTGACATCAGCGCAACCTTTATTTAAAAAAACACTCATATGTTTGCTCGAAAACCGAGACAAAGGCTACGGATCTCATGCACATGAGCATGTGATTAGTCGTGTGTCCACGAGTTTGAATCTGCCGTTGGAAATTTCAGGCATATAACATGTGCCTCGAACTGGGAGACCCTAAACCAGTGAAACGTAACTTGGTTTCAGTCCACGAGTAAATAGTACTATACGCAGCAAAAAGTGTCACGAATTGGAAATAATTCTGCCGCTCTGCACTTTTCCGTCCGTTGCTCTGTTTTGCTCTCCTATTGTTGTCACTCACATGAGTCACATCTGGAGTAGTTACTACCAGTAAAACAGATGAGTGAACTAATTTCGATCGTAGCTGTAATCCCTCCCACAAAGCACACACTACGACCATGGAGCAATGGAGTCAATCTTCGCTTTCTCTGGTCAAGTGAAAGTTTTCTTTCTTTAGACCAGTAGCATAGAAAGTAGTGGTCAATGATTAAGTTTCTCTGATTTAGTTAATTAAACATCTAAATAGGTATAGTTATGACTTATGAGTACATTCTCGATTGCATCTTTTAATTCTTAAGATTTGGTTTCTTATGTTGCCCAGTTACGTTGTTGTGCAGGGCTTACCGCTACCTCACAGGGCTTGGTGAGCCAACCCGCTGTCATAGGGCGCAACGGCAAGGAGGAGGAAGCCGCGTTGTGCCAGCGCGTTGCCGATTTTGAGAGCGCAGCCATGGACCGATGGTGCATTCACCGGAATATGAGAACATGAGGTTGATGATCATTAGAAGATAGGTGGACACAGTGAGATTATCCGGTAAGCTCGTGGGAGAGATTGACAACCTTCTCATATTCAACATCGTGGCAGAGCATGACTGGTAGTTGATGAAGCTAATACAGTTGCGGTGTCAAAGATGGCGCCACACGTGACTAAGAGCAATACAATGGCATGCATAATTCAAATTCGAAGATAGTAATTTCTTTACGGTGGTCAACAACCTTGAGATCTTCCTTTTTTCCCAATGCCTCCTATTCCCACGTTTTTTTATTATCTCTTTTGGCCTCTCTCATCATCTTCTCTCTCTCTCTCTCTCTCTCTCTCTCTCTCTCTCTCTCTCTCTCTCTCTCTCTCTCTCTCTCTCTCTCTCTCTCTCTCTCTATTTGGTTTTCACCTGGTTGACGTAGTGAGCACCGTATGAAAGCAAAGTGGGAAATATCTTGTTATCTATTTAGACAAATATAAGATGATATATAAAGGAAAGCATACCCGCACAAGTGAAGGTTGGCAAAGCATTCATGTTTTAATCATGAAATGGATACCCGTGAGTCGTAGTTTTGGTGGGTAAATAATAAAAATTGTCCTTTCCAACAACTCTCATTCAAGATAGAATATCATAGACGGCTGACAAACGGTTCTTTTGAAGCCTCCCACGTATGTGTAGTGAAGGTTGGCTTTATAGCCGGTTCATGAACACTCCCCTTAGTCAGTTTTACCTATGTCCTGCAGTGAACTTGAGCTAATAATCCAGTTTTCTATGGATAGACTCTGATTTGTTCGAAATAACCGACTCCAAAATAGAATGGCTGGGTTATTTCAACACAAGAACAAACTTGACCTCAGTCAAGTGATTCCGCGGTAACTATACTTCTAATATGTTGATTTGCACAAGTAAGTATTTCTTTTTTGGAAAAAAATATGTTACTTTCTGCCGCCAGTCGCAAGTACATGACACATTGACAAGTTCAAAATTTCTAGAAGGTACTTCACAAGTAGCATAATCAATTATTCAATGTTTAAGAACATATCAATATTAAAAATATAATGGATGTACGTATGAAAAAAATGATCCGTTCTGGTGGAACTCTGTGTCCTCTTTGATGAGTTCTTTAACCTCTAAATCCAGACATGTCCGTCTGGATGCTTGCAAGGATAAGCTAACATTTTCAATATCAAAACCAGTACCAATAAATAAAGAACTTGTTGTGATAGGAGAATATGAGTTAGTTCAGTTACCTTGCTCATAATTCTTTTTTCTCACTGAGCTTGACGGACTTTGGTACGCGCTTCGTGAAGTGACACAATGTATTTCCTCGGCGGTTATTACAGAATGTGGCGGAGTGGTAGTGAGCCCTAAAGGAATGAGTTGATGAATTGAGAGTTCTGTGGGATGGCCCTTCAGTTCCATCTGTCATACTCAAAGCATACGAAACAATATTTGCCTACATTTATCCAGGGGTATGGCTTGATAGTTGAGCCAACTGGTGTATCCTAGAGAGCTGACTAGCGAAAAACTTTGGCCAACTGTGGTTGCATGCTGTCAGGGTTGCGCAACTCGATGACTTGTGTGTATGAAGAAGAATAAAACATTGAGGGAAGGATCCCTCCCTTGGCATTACGTTGTTAGGTAGATGAGACCTTCTGTTTAATTCGTGTATGCCTACGTCAGCTGGGACTCGAACCCGGGTGGGCTGGACGCGCACTCGCTGCCACTGCCACTCAGTTAGCACTCAATTCTCGTGTATGAAGAAGATTTAGGGGGCAGGACTTTGGGAGGCATAGTTTAGGTAGGCTATGATGGAAGTGAATGTCGGGGTGCTAGCCCTAAAGCATGTCAGGTGAAGCAGGGGTAGTGGTGTGTGCTTCTGGTGTCACGAACAGCCCGAATCTTCCCTTCTCGTTGCGGTGGAGGTGGTGGACCGACTGTTGGTGGTGGAGTCATTTTTTATGGAGATTACAAACACTTTTTGCTGCTTGTCTCTTGTTGTTGTACAAAACCTAATAGCTGCGTTTCATCAGAAGGGTCATGTTGGACTGTGTCTACATGGCGAGGGTGTTGTGATTCTCCATTCCTAGTACGTGAGGATCCTCTCTGATTCATTTTGGGAATGAACCTAACATTGTATTTTACAAGGAAATAAACATGGTTCAAACTGAAACTACAATGTTTCAAAAGCTACTACGAAACAGAAAACTAGGGAAGTTAGATCAAACCTCACATCACTTTCTCGAGTAGCAAAAACTTGCAGACACAGAACGGAACTCAAGTCTCACTCTCTATGTGTTCTGTTTTGCACATGCTATACCTTCCTGTCGGCGAGAATGCAGCATGCCAGTACCAAATTCACTGTTTGAAGCACCAATTTCCCGCGTCCTCACTGAAATGAAAACTCAAGATCGATCATTTTGGTTCACCTTCAATAGTCTCCATCACAAATATCAGCAATAACTTGATTTCTCTCACTAACAATGTAATATAGATACATGAAAACAATAGCTAGAGGAACAATTGATATAAATCCATCAGTGGCACCACACCATTATAGTCGCTTGGACCTCGGATGTGTGTCTCCCGTGGCCTCACAACCTTGTTGGCACTGCCGCTTGACTCCTTGTCTCCTGTGACCATGTTGTCACTCTCCCCTTCTATTTCGTGACCCCTACGCCACTCTCCCCATGAGATTGGCAATGCTGCCCCCGCTAGCTTGCAGGTACTAATTCCATGGATTTGTGGAGTACAAACAAGGACTATAGACCCCTCTACGCTACCGAGAACATCATGGTTCATCCGACAAAGTAAATTTTCTAGGGCTTGCTCGACTTAGTTTTGTGTGAAATATTTTCGATTCAGTTTGTTCTGGATATACTTCTATGAATACATGTGAATGCAGTACGCAAGATGAGTTTACACACTGTCATGAAGAAAAAATAGTTATATAAATTATAAGATTTGAACTTCATGATGAATGAGAAGAATAAAGCCAATAAAGGTAGAAGGAAAATAGAAGTTCGAGCTAGGACATGAGGCAACTCAGAATATTAAGGAATATAATGTAGAAGATTGAGGAAGAAAAGAAGATAAAATGTAGATGGAGCTATACATTTGGCTGATACTGTTCATGATTACAATATTAATGCAGATCCCCTGAGCTGCAATAGGCCCCACTTATCCAGCCATAATTTTACTTTTTGATTTTGGTATCTTCGTCTATGTGCCTCTATCGCTGGCTCGCTGCATGCTTTATATATATATAAAAGGAATATATTAATATCGAGTTGATATCAGATACACCCATACTGTGCAATCACATATATAATGTTAAGAACTAGTCTATATAATGGATGCACATAGCCTAAAAAAAGGAAGACCCCCTGAAGCAGTAACTCGCAGCAACATGGACAAACCACCACCAAGAAAGACACCTAGATTCTGAGAAATGTTCTCCAAAGCGACGTCTTGAAGAAGGTAACAATGCACAAGTGATGTCGTCTCCATGTCAACTACTATAGTCAGATCAAGAGTTTTCACCCAGATAATGGCCAATCTCCAGGAAATGCCTTCAATAAAGAAACGACTAGAGAGACGTCATTGCCAGGTATAACTAATGAATATCATATCTATAGTTTTCACCACGGAAATCTAGAGATTGTGCTCAAAACAGACTACCAGAAGTCACCACGTGTTGTCGCCCTCACTTATCAGGCTGCAACCAAGAACCCTAATCGAAGATTCTCACCACCACAATATCTTATCTTTAGTGGTCTGAAACTCAACATGAGCAATTGAGATCCTCTAGCCTTCCTCCCGCCCTAACGTGCCCACCTCAACCAGCACCATGGTAATTTTGGTCAACATGTCCTGGTGCTCACTACGGGAAAGCCACACTACGCCGACGGCCGCGCCGTACGCCGACGGCTAAATGTCGGGGCCGTCGGCGTACAACACGAGCTAGGGCATCCGTCGAAACAGCCGTCGGCGTACGAAGCGCCGTCGGCGTACCCAGGTAAGGCCGACGGCAGCCGTCGGCATAAAACGTGCCGTCGGCGTACAAAAGGACGCTGTGACGGAAAGAACAAATACGTCCAGCTGCGTCGATACGCCGACGGCACGTGTACTTCCAATTTGTATAAATTTATTTATTTCTCCATATAATATTTATTTATTTATTTCTCCATATAATATTTAATGTAGCTATAATTTATATATATTGGACCTATAATTGCCCTCCTAATTTCAGTATCCCACCCAACCCTACAACATATACATGTAAAATAAATAAAAACAACACATGTAAAATACCTTCCTATGGCCTAACCTAACGCAACCAAGCAAAAAAATCCACTGGGCTAACCCCTTTCGATGCACGTCTATGGGGGTAGACGGAAACGTTAGGGTTTTTCCAGCGGATTCAGGGTTTCGCCGAAGCGGGGCCCCGGAGCGTCGGAACCCCACCCAAACCTAGGTTGTGCCATACCGTATGTATACAAGTGTGTTGTGTGTTGTAAATATGCAATATCCTACTCGTAGGTGTGACCGGCTTCACCGGCTTCACTTTCTCTCTAGTGAGTTCCTGCACTTAGAGGCGAAAACTCCCCTTTCGGGCGAACCGGATGGAATCTTGTGTCGATTTGGGGTAGACTTTGGTTTATGATGTTCCTATGGCATAACCTAACGTAACCAAGCAAAAAAGTCCACCGGGCTACCCCCTTTCGACGCACGTCTATGGGGGTAGACGGAAACGTTAGGGTTTTTCCAGCGGATTCAGGGTTTCGCCGAAGCGGGGCCCCGGAGCGTCGGAACCCCACCCAAACCTAGGTTGTGCCATACCGTATGTATACAAGTGTGTTGTGTGTTGTAAATGTGCAATATCCTACTCGTAGGTGTGACCGGCTTCACCGGCTTCACTTTCTCTCTAGTGAGTTCCTGCACTTAGAGGTGAAAACTCCCCTTTCGGGCGAACCGGATGGAATCTTGTGTCGATTTGGGGTAGACTTTGGTTTATGATGTTCCTATGGCATAACCTAACGCAACCAAGCAAAAAAGTCCACCGGGATACCCCTTTCGACGCACGTCTATGGGGGTAGACGGAAACGTTAGGGTTTTTCCAGCGGATTCAGGGTTTCGCCGAAGCGGGGCCCCGGAGCGTCGGAACCCCACCCAAACCTAGGTTGTGCCATACCGTATGTATACAAGTGTGTTGTGTGTTGTAAATGTGCAATATCCTACTCGTAGGTGTGACCGGCTTCACCGGCTTCACTTTCTCTCTAGTGAGTTCCTGCACTTAGAGGTGAAAACTCCCCTTTCGGGCGAACCGGATGGAATCTTGTGTCGATTTGGGGTAGACTTTGGTTTATGATGTTCCTATGGCATAACCTAACGCAACCAAGCAAAAAAGTCCACCGGGCTACCCCCTTTCGACGCACGTCTATGGGGGTAGACGGAAACGTTAGAGTTTTTCCAGCGGATTCAGGGTTTCGCCGAAGCGGGGCCCCGGAGCGTCGGAACCCCGCCCAAACCTAGGTTGTGCCATACCGTATGTATACAAGTGTGTTGTGTGTTGTAAATGTGCAATATCCTACTCGTAGGTGTGACTGGCTTCACCGGCTTCACTTTCTCTCTAGTGAGTTCCTGCACTTAGAGGTGAAAACTCCCCTTTCGGGCGAACCGGATGGAATCTTGTGTCGATTTGGGGTAGACTTTGGTTTATGATGTTCCTATGGCATAACCTAACGCAACCAAGCAAAAAAGTCCACCGGACTACCCCTTTCGACGCACGTCTATGGGGGTAGACGGAAACGTTAGGGTTTTTCCAGCGGATTCAGGGTTTCGCCGAAGCGGGGCCCCGGAGCGTCCTTTTGCGTACTATTTACTTTTCAACATGCTTCTTCTTAATTGCATTACGTCTTTATTCTTATTTACTACATTTTTCAACATGCTTAAAAGTTTATCCTTTCTCAATGCAGGTGATTGACCAAGATGAGCCAAGGCAAGGAATCATTGGCCTCGGGCTCTCGGGAGGTGTAGGATGTGTTCGAGTGTAGCGTGTGTGAATTCGAACTTGTTTGGAGTTTGTATGAATGCTTAGATGAATTTGAATCATGTTTGTGTCATTTGGATATGTATGTGGTGTTTTATTTGATGTTTCTGTGATGTTTTATAATTTGTGCAATTTTAATTGTATTTAAAATGCGCCAGAAACCAGCAGCAAAAAGTTTTAGAAACTGAAAATATGGTCAAGTCTACGCCGACGGCATCGGCGTAGTATGCTGCGGGGACGCACAGGATGGCGCCACGTCGACGCTGGAGGACCATATGGTCATTCCAACGCCGACGGCATTGCCGTCGGCGTACGACTCCTCCCAGACGCACAAGATCAGCACACGTGGCAGCCTAGGCCGACGGCACTGCCGTCGGCGTATAGGTGGAGCAGACGGAGACGTTCGACGTCCGTTTTGTGGGTCCCACTTCAGATACGCCGACAGCGACGGATACGCCGACGACATTGTTCATACGCCGACAGCGTCCTACGCCAACGACGCTACGCCGACGGCCGCCGTCGGCGTAGGTCTACGCCGACGGCGATCGTTGCTACGCCGACGGCGGCCCCCGCCGTCGGCGTTTTGACGGTTTCCCGTAGTGGCTGATGTAAAGCCTGTTGCCTTGCCTCGCAACCATCAGTTCTGTGGACCCGAGGTTTGCTAGGATGCCAGACTGGTCGTTACTTAGTTCATGGGCGAGCAGAGGATTTCCTCGAGCACGCGCTTGTTGATATCCACAATATACACAAACTGCTTCTTGAGTGCACCCGAGTCGAGGCTCGCTGCATGCTACGCTCAAGTCGAGCGAGACACGAGCCTGGTCGAGCGACAAGCGGTCGAGCCGCTCCACAGCTCGTCCATCCAGCCCACAGCAATACGGTCCAGCCCAGCTGCCAGCAGACTGGACCAGCCACACCTCCGACCCCATGAGGCCCACATGCTTCTCCCTTTCCCTTTTCTTCCCCAAATGACCAGGACATCGACCAGCAAGCACGAACGAACACAAACGAACGCAGTCTGAGTCTATGTCTGAATCGATCTTTATGGACAACTTACTTGGACATGCTGTTCCTTACAAATCTCGACGAGTTTGAATTTCTACACAAAACGGTACTCACTTCAGCTCACAAAAGCATGTGTGTCGAAAGGGAAGGCGCTAGACCAGAAAATATAATTTGGTTAATCGAGCCATGGTTTTGAAAACAAAACATCGTGCAAGGTATGGACGTTTGTGTAACACTCATAGTTTTAAATAGCCAGCTATAGCCCGGCTATAGCTCGGCCATAACATTTTGAGAATGTTGGGGCTAAATGAATTCATGTACAGTTTCCGGCTATAGCCCCATTTAGGGCGGCTACCCCACATTTTAAGGGTTGGAGCTTTTTCTATAGCCGACTAACACTCTGCTCGCTGGCATGGTTCTGCGAACAGTATGGCGTTTTCAGCTGTTCTTTTCCTGGAGTACTACCGAGTAAACCAGCATAAATACGACCAACCTCGTGAACTTTCCTACAATGTATATGTACAAACTCACTTTCGAAGTGACCTAAGTGGTTACAAGACCTGTTGTTATCCTTGGTGTGATCAAATTGATTCGACCACAATAGTGCTGACGCAACTACTTTGTCCTGGTGTGACTGTGACCCAAGGTTTGATTGGAAGAACCCAAACAGGCTGCACTACGGGAAGGACCGGGGACAGACCCAGTGAGACCACTAGTATCCCAAGGTCGAAATCCACAAACCACAATGGTAGTTCCATGATGAGCTGATCTTCCAGTCTTCCCGTTGTCTCCTATTCTAGCGGTTTTCGTTATGGCATTTTCTTCCTATCTTGTCTTTCTACTACATTATTTTGACTTATTTTATGTACGAAGCTAGTATTGCCAAAATGTAATAGTGAAATGGTATAGTGGAACTTGCAGTCTATTCCAACGAAGATAGAGCGGTATATGTATTTATATCATGCGCAAGATATTATCTATAGAAGTGATGGTTGGCGGAGCATTCATTTCTGAATATTCATCTTTCTTCATTAGGTGAAACCACGTGAGTTGCGTTGCCGTGTTGGCAACTAATATTTGGAATAGCGATATTTCCTTCAATTATCACACGTGTATATATTTGAGTTTAAAACTTCAAAATCATGACAATGAATTCAAGTCCTTATATATTGTGTCGTCCCTCTTCCCTCAGAAAAGTGCAAGTTAATTTTGGATGACCTGAAGGAGGGTCTTGCACATGTGACATGCAATCTACATGATCAAATATAGAAAATTCGAAATAAATCAGATTTTCTTTAAAGCATAATACACTTTCGAAAGTCTCCAGGGTAAATATACTACATAAGATGCCCTTTTAATTAGTTGAACTTACGATTTGATAAGTCTTGATTTTCTTGTTTAAGAGTGTCCCTGAATTATTCGTGATTTTCTTGTTTTCGATAATTCATATGATTTGTTTCTTTCTAGATTTTATAATATTTTTAATTATTTTAACTTCCTTTCTAACATCTTACTTATTTGTACTAAACTATAGGTCACGTTAAGAAAACGAGCCATGTCTATCAATTTTTGATGTAATTCTCGATAGATTTTATCTATAGGGTTTGTCATTTGGTAGTTAAATCTTAAATTGTTAAATTTGTTTTCTGTTAAAGGATAAAACCTAGTGACGACGGGTAATCTATACCATATGGGTCATGTGGAAATGTACATATTTAGAAGGGGTAAATCACCAATGGGTTGTTCCAAGGTTAATTAAAATAGATTGAATTGTTTTGAACACAATGAACGTATTATTTTTTTAAAAATAATCGTGTTCTTGCAAAAAACATGTTTTTAATTTATTTATGATTACAAAAAAATGTTCTTGTTTTCAATCAATTATTCATATATTTATCCAAAAAAGGGAGAGTAAAAGTAGAAAACATATAAATAAGTTAATGCAAGGAAAAGAAAAATAAAGAACAAAAGAAATCAACATTTTTTTTTTGTTATAGGAGAATAGTTTTAATTTATGGTGAACCATTTTTTATTATACGTGAACAATTTTTTGGACCCCATATTCACGTACTAAAAATACTTTTTCTTGCACTAAATTATTCATAATTTTATCCAAAATAGAGAATGAAAAATAAATCATATAAAATAAATTGTAGAAAATGATAATATAAAAAATAAAAAATACTCATAATTTTCCGCATAATTATGAATAATATATTTTAAAATGAATACTTTGCTGTTCGGAGTATTTGATTTCTATAGAATAGGGAGACGCTTTAAAAATGTCATTTTCCATAAAATGTCATATTTAAAAGATAAAGATAATTTATTTTAAAATAAATACTCATAATTTGCACATCTGACAGGAAAATGTCATATTTAAATAAAATTATGCATAATTTAGCATGAAAAGTTCATATTTAAAATAAATTTTACGAAGTATTTGTATTGAGCCGTAAATTTGATCATTTTTATAAAATGAATATTTTAAATATGACATTTTACAAAAAAAATTAAATCTGAATAAAATTCGAAGCTAAACATTCTGCAGATTTGAACAATTTTAAAGTCTGAACATTTTTATAATTTAACAATTTTCAAATCTGAATTTTATATTTGAATAGTTTTTAACAATTTCCAAATCTGAACATTTTTTATACTTTTCATCAAATCTAAACTTATTTGAAATTATGAACATCTATTAAAACCGAACATTTTTAAATCATAAAAAATTGAACAAAAAAAAATGAAAACATAGAAAAGAAAATGAAAAGGAAAAAAGAAAAGAAAAGGAACAACAGAATAGAGAAAAAAGGTGAAACAAGCTTAATGGGCTAGCCCGCCGCAGGTTTCATTCAGGCGGCACGAGCTTGAAGTGGCGATGCGGGGCGACATATTGGATTTGTCCATTGTAACAGCCCAAAGTTAAGAACCTGAAAAACCTGTGTAAATTTTTCACTTTTTGTGTTGCATTGCATCATATCATTCATGCATCATGTTGATACTAGGGAATTGTGCTAGGGAATTGTGTTGTTGCTAGGAAATTGTGGTGGATTTGGCAACATTCAAAAAACAAATGCCAAACTTGTTCAGTTACAAATTCAAATTAATAAAAGCACTCAAACTTGCAAAACAAGATTTCTTGACATCTTATATTTGTCAAGGAAGTTCCAAAGGTTCCAAATATGATTTTTGCAAACTATTTTGAATTATAAAATCAAATAAATGGAGAGAAACTCAAAATTGCCTGTGAGCAATTCCTATTTTATTTTCCTACCAAATGAGTTTCAAATAATCTGGAAAAATTAGGGGTGCTTCATATCAATATGGGGAGGCTACCTGAATTTTCCCATAATTTTTGAACTAGTTTAAGTACCTCAATTAAATGTTTGAAATAAATGTCAGAAAAGAAAGTAAAACAACTTTGTTCTGAAAAGTTTATCCAAATGACCTGCAAATTTTACCAGCAGTGCTTTGTGGCAAATGAGAATTTTCCACCAAGTTTCATAAAGTTTGAAGTTGCCTAAGTGCTTCAATTAAATGTTTTACAAAATTTCAGAAAAGGGAAGAGGAAGAAAAAGGGAGAAGGACCTAGTGGTGATGGAACAATTTGGCCAGGGGGCTTCTTGCAAAGACGTCATCTTCCCTGTAGCGACCGCACGAGCAGGCCGTGCTCGCGCCGGACCAGCCCTGCCGACGCCGCGCCTCGCACGGCCCCTCTCTGCTCTCCCCTGCCAGGACCTCATCCCCACGAGCCGCCCTGCTCACTCGCCTGCTCCCCAGCCCCCGTTCTCTCACTCCCCGTGCCCGAGCAACCCTAACCCGAAACAGCCGAGAAGTTAGCTCGAATTCGCCGCTGAATCGCCGTCCATGGAGGTTGATCCGGACGAATCCGAGCCCACCGGCGTGACCGCCTCGCTCTCCTCTACGTCCACGCTGGAGGAATCGCCCGGGAGCACATCGAATCGACGCCGCCATCGTCGTCTTCTCCGCCTCTGGCCGCCGAGCTCTGAGCAACCGCGCCGCCGATGTGGTACTCCTGTGACCTCGCCGAGCAGCTCAATGTGCGCATGGTGAGCTCGCTGTCCTCTGGGACATCCCCATCTTCCCTCCCCCCTGCTCTGTGCATCTCCGTCGCGCGAGATGAAGCACGGCCAGCCGCCGCGACCGCGCCGGTGTCGTGCACGGATACGTCGCCATGCGGCCTCGTGGTCACCCACCCGCACGCGCACGAGCACGCACACGACGCCCGCCTCGGATGCACACGCTCATGCACGAAGACGCCGTCGCTAGAGGTCGTCACCGGCCGTGGCTCCCCGTCGGGCACTGCCACCGCGTGTATTCTTCAGTTTCGTCAGGCTAAACACCAAACCGGATAATCTGAAAATGGAGAATTCGGATATTCCAAAATGGTCCAGTGCGTGTGGATTTTAGTCCTTCGCAGAATTCTCAGACCTTTGGGGCAATCGGATATTCCGAGTTGGGAAAATCCGGATAATCCAAAATTGATCAGTGCCAAATAATATTTCCCTTTTTCACCTATTTCTTCCGAAGTTGGATAACTAATTATGTTGTTGTTTAAAATAACTAATTAAAAGGAGAATATCTAAAAGGGAATTCATAATGCAATAACTTATTGTCGGGACATCAGAAAATTGTGTTCGTTCTACCAAACTACTCCGAGAAAGGTGAACTACCTCAAAATGTTCCGAGAAACATATACCAACTGTTTTCAAGCAGTTCTACACAATAATGAACTTTTAATATCAATGGTAATTGCATTCCCCTAAAATGACAAATTCAAATAACAATTTGAAATACTTACCAAATATTCATATGTGCTCCGAAAATTTGCAAACGATGTATCAAAATGATCGGCAAGTTAAGTACTAACAGAAAACATCCTTCTCATGCATGTACAATCATTTTGTGATACTGGGCATAACTAGAACAACATGTTGGACATTAAGATAAATATGGGTGGTTAACCGAATAACTCCTAATTGTACTTCGGGACCCCATTTAACTTGATGATCATGTCTAGGATCCCCTAGTTGCATTAAAATGTCATATCATCATTTTTGTATGCATTGCACAATTGCCATGTGTTGATTGTTGTTGTTTCTTTCTGGTGTTGTTTGCTCTCCGGTAGATCACGAGTTCGGAGTTGAGCATCGTTACTCCGACGAGCAGTTTGACTACTCCGCTCAACAAGGCAAGCGTAATCCCCCCTCTGAGCATATCTTATCCTATTTTCCGCAAATATTTTTCCACTATAATATTGCATGCGGTTCCAAATGTCAATTTGTTTGGATTAGAGTATCCCATAGTTGCATTAAGATTCGGATGCCAATTACCTGTTTCCCCTCCTATTATCCATAAGATTATATTGTTGGCCTGAAATACTTAACTATGCAATGTTGATGCTTAGCCATGCTTAGTAAATGTGTAGCCGTCCGATGGATACTTCATGTTGGAAACAGGTTGTTGAAGTGTTCAGATGATGGTGGAGAAATTGAGGTGACAGGTAATAAAATGCTTAAAGGTGGGGATGAGAGGCCACTTTGGTATGGTGGTGTTTTGTCTCACTCTCGCCGCCTAGGTGCGAGTTCTTTACCTCTTGAACCAAGAATGAGCGCGCTTCCTTTCGGTGGGCTATATGGAACCCCCGTCGACCAACTAACTTGAGCGGGACTAGCCAGGGTCCTCTAGTTTGGTTTTCCATTTGCGTGTGCGTGAAGATGGTGACCAAGACTGGGATGAGGATGGCAGTGTTAGGAAAATGAGTGGCCACGGAGCACGGTGTCGACGATCCGCTGCTTCGTCCTCACTGATGATCCTGGGTTAGTCCTTAACAAGGTAAAGGTTGTAACCGTTCCCACTCAGCCGGCTTTCCCCAGAAGAGAGCTAAGCGTAGGCAATGAGCCGGGCGGTACCGAAGGTAAACACGGTGCACCCCTGCAGGGTTAAATCTTTTCGAAAAGCCGTGTCCACGGTTACGGACAACTTGGGAAAGGACGATAAGACCATAGAATAACTTTAACGGAATGATTAAAAACTGGGTACTAGATGTACCACTCAAGATTGAAAGGTGAGCTTCCTCGAGGGTGATTCGGGGAGGTGCCTTTGATGAACAGGTACAATGTTGATGATGATGGTGAATGGTGAGAAATGTGATTCAAGAGAAAAGAGTTACTTCTTACCCCCTCTTTTAAAAGTATTCTGATTAGACGATGCCATGGAGTCTAGTTTTATTAAATAAAATCTGCTTTATGTAAAAGAGCCATAAAACTTTGAAAGCCTCATCGAGCTAAAGCTCTATATATAATCTTGCGAGTTCGTCGAACTCAACGTCGTTTGTTTTGTTTCAGAGGAGGACTTCACCGACCTCGAAGGTGGGTTCTTTGTGGACGTCGACGAGTAGTCTGGGGTTCCCAGGTGGCAGCTTGGGATATCCTGGAACAGCTGGCACTGGAATGTTTATCTGTAGGCCTCTTAGACCATAATTTGGTTCTTGTTGTTTAGAACAACCTAATTTGCTTCCGCTTGTTGTAATGTTGGGTCTGTGACCTCTGGTTGTCATTTGCTATCTTTCTCTATTATAAGAGTTGAACTATAATGATTTGTGTCGTAGAGTCTGTGATGTGCCAGTTGTTCCACAAGTCTTGATCTTTCTATTATGCTTTGATAGTGTGTCTGGTGGTATCGGATAACCGGAGACATAGTATCACGGTATAATAGTCGGGTCGGGGCGCCACAAGTTGGTATCAGAGCAGTACTGCCTGTAGGAAACCCTTCTACTGGTCGATGTTGAGTCTAGTGTTTGTGAAATTATTTTTAACCTAAAAATGAGTTGTGAAAACCATCTTAGGATTCTTTTTACTCCTTATCTGGTTACCCTCTACTCTCGGAGCAATCTTACCTCGATTTGAATTAAAGGTTTTACTTCTCATCTGTTACTTCAAAATTAGGAGTAAAACGGGGTTGGGTTCGATCTTTAGTGTTATGTGTCACGTTGCTCCCGCTGCGATACAATCCGGTGTCAACTCAGTGGGTTGAACACTGTTATTCCTACCGAGTCTAATCATTTGATCCTTTCTTCGGGTGCTAACCCAAGGTCTTGAACCGAAGGTCCCGGATTGTGCTATGATTCTGGCATGATGAATTGTGTGGGTTGTTACCCTTGTGATTGTTATGCTACTTATGATTCTCGGCACATGAAGCTGACCTTTAACCCAAGTCCTTTATGTGGTCTGTGTGGTAAATGGTTGAACCTAAATTTCCCACACCTCTGCTGACTATGTAACTTTAACTCTGCCATAGCTGGAGATTCTGTCTTGGAACCATCTAGGTTATGACCAAAATTCTCTTAGCGAGTCCCCATCTATGTTCATGACTCTGCTGCATCTCTCCTTTTGGGCATGGTTATCACAATTGAGTAATAACCGGTGCATCTTCAACATCTTAGGATTTTTCCGGAGCATGTTCTTACTCTAATCTGCTTTCCGACCTATGTCTGTCTGTTGACAGTAAATTTCTATCATGCGTTGGTATGTTCCGCTACAAGTCACTCTCTTGATCCGTCAAGACTTTCCCTTCGTCCTGTTAGGAGAAACAAACTCCAGTACCTTGTCCATTTCTCGGGCTAGGTCAAAGTTTTGTATTCCATAGAATAAGAGGTTTATTAGTCTCTGCTTCTGTTCCATCTTCGAATAGCACGATACCTTGGTATAAGATTGTGCAATTGTGCTAAGTATCATGATCCTCTGGATGAAGTGATGCTCTTACACCTCGTTACTCTCTGTGTTACGATTGACTTGTTACTCGAGAAGGATGAGTCGTGAGCAATGATGTGGCTATCGGATATTCTTAGCAGTTCTTACTGTGCGGAAATCCAGGGATATCCATTGCCCTCCTTAGCATGATTGGTTAGCAAATCAATAAGCTGAGTTTGACAGTGCTACCAAGTCAGTTGGCTCTGATGCACTCCCTCGGTCAAAGAACTAGGCTTGTGCCAAAACTCCCAAGACCCTCTCGTTGTGCCTTGAAAGGCATGATCCTCTCTCGAACTCAAGATCCACCTGTATGTCGTGATATCCTATATGTGGATCGTGATATTCTGGAGGTCTTCCCAGAAGTATCGCCAGGTTGTCACCTGACCGTGATGTTGAGCTTATGAGTAAGCTGGTTCTCTGGATAGCTCCCTTCTCCAAGAAAATTGTGCTGGATATCCAGAATTATTCGGTTGAGCTTAAACAACTTGGGGAGTTAAAAGACAAAAGCTCTATCCGATATAGTTCCTTCCTAAAGGGATGTCTAGTCTGTTCGTGCCGAAGCAAGGTGGTGTCTCCTCTGTGGGTATGCTAACCTCAAAATCTTTTGATTTGAATTGGGCTATCGTCAAATCAAACTCAGGCTACCCTACTGAATGTGTTAGTCTGACCAATACTCATGCCCCGTTCTGGTGAAATATGAGTCTACCGTCTTGGAGTATCTGGATAAGTTGGTTGTTGAGCCCATCAACTACATTCTTATTTTCTCCATGTTTGAGGAGATTCATATTGGATATTGGGTGTTGGCATTGGAAATTTGTTGGAACTAACTTTGTGTCGTCACAAGGTATGTGTTCTAGAAGTTAGAAGTGACTTTCCCGGGTTCACGTGCAATTGCTGAAAGATGTCGCCGTGGATCTGAGTGAATTGTCTGGTTTCCTCGAAATCATCTCAACTCGATTATGCATATACAGAATATTCCCGGGATGGTATGTTGTTACCTCCTATCATTGGGAATTTCATCTATGCATCCAAGCCACTGATTGAATTGTTCCAGAAAGAGAGGAAGTCTGAGAACTTCTTTGTCTCCCATGGTGTTTCCCATCAAGGACAAAATCGTGTCTCGTTGCAAGTAAATCAAGTAGGGCAGCTGTCTTCTGACAAGTTGCTAATACTTGAGTTCCGCAATCTCGTCCCTCCTTTGGAGTTTGACATTGTAGTCCAACTCTTGGGTTCCTAGCCCCTGTAATCTGTTGGTATCCCGTGCGAAGACTTCCTATTCATCTATGTGGAGCCTGAAGTATCTCTACACCTGACCAGATCTAAATCTCAATCAGAAACGATAGTTGGTGATTCTCAAGAAGCTGATTCCCGACGTCTAGAAAATCAAGAAGTGTTCCCAATACTAACGTTTGCGGAGTTCCTGAAGTTCTCTCGATCTAGCTTTCCGATCCTTCTCCAGCGATCTGAAATGCTCCTCTGTGAGTAAAGTTCTACTCAATCCGACTAGTACAAGTTATCTCCTCATCTGTTGGAAGCTTGTTTCGACACTCTCCCTCAGAAATTTTGGGCCTTGTGCAAAGTTCATATTCTGAATCTTTGGGAAACAGTTGTCTACCAACTAGAAACTCTTATCAATCTCCCGTCAAACGCTCGTGTCTCCTAACTGTCAAATCATGGGATGCTTGAAATCCCCTTTCTAAGATTCTACTAGGAGGTACTCGGTCGTGGTGTCTTCACCAGGATCTATCCTCCCGGTGAGGTTTCCTTCTTTCCGATGGTATACGTTGATAGTGACCTCGAAGTGAAGCCGATGAAGATCTTCATAGCGCACTCGGTCAACCTCTTCAAGAAAGAAGCCACATGAAGCAAGAAGGTCGTGTCGTACCGTTGTAACCTTTCCCTCTTTCCTACTCTAGAATCTCGGGATGAGATTCCTGTAAGGAGGGTAGAATTGTAACAGCCCAAAGTTAAGAACCTGAAAAACCTGTGTAAAATTTTCGCCTTTTGTGTTGCATTGCATCATGGCATTCATGCATCATGTTGATACTAGGGAATTGTGCTAGGGAATTGTGTTGTTGCTAGGGAATTGTGGTGGATTTGGCAACATTCAAAAAACAAATGCCAAACTTGTTCAGTTACAAATTCAAATTAATAAAAGCACTCAAACTTGCAAAACAAGATTTCTTGACATCTTATAATTGTCAAGGAAGTTCCAAAGGTTCCAAATATGATTTTTGCAAACTATTTTGAATTGTAAAATCAAATAAATGGAGAGAAACTCAAAATTGCCTGTGAGCAATTCCTATTTTATTTTCCTACCAAATGAGTTTCAAATAATCTAAAAAAATTAGGGGAGCTTCATATCAATATGGGGAGGCTACCTGAATTTTCCCATAATTTTTGAACTAGTTTAAGTACCTCAATTAAATGTTTGAAATAAATGTCAGAAAAGAAAGTAAAACAACTTTGTTCTGAAAAGTTTATCCAAATGACCTGCAAATTTTACCAGCAGTGCTTTGTGGCAAATGAGAATTTTCCACCAAGTTTCATAAAGTTTGAAGTTGCCTAAATGCTTCAATTAAATGTTTTACAAAATTCCAGAAAAGGGAAGAGGAAGAAAAAGGGAGAAGGACCTAGTGGTGATGGAAAAATTTGGCCAGGGGGCTTCTTGCAAAGACGTCATCTTCCCTGTAGCGACCGCACGAGCAGGCCGTGCTCGCGCCGGACCAGCCCTGCCGACGCCGCGCCTCGCACGGCCCATCTCTGCTCTCCCCTGCCAGGACCTCATCCCCACGAGCCGCCCTGCTCACTTGCCTGCTCCCCAGCCCCCGTTCTCTCACTCCCCGTGCCCGAGCAACCCTAACCCGAAATGGCCGAGAAGTTAGCTCGAGTTCGCCGCCGAATCGCCGTCCATGGAGGTTGATCCGGACGAATCCGAGCCCACCGGCGTGACCGCCTCGCTCTCCTCTACGTCCACGCTGGAGGAATCGCCCGGGAGCGCATCAAATCGACGCCGCCATCGTCGTCTTCTCCACCTCTGGCCGCCGAGCTCTGAGCAACCGCGCCGCCGATGTGGTACTCCTGCGACCTTGCCGAGCAGCTCAACGTGTGCGTGGTGAGCTCGCTGTCCTCCGGGACATCCCCATCTTCCCTCCCCCTGCTCTGTGCATCGCCGTCGCGCGAGATGAAGCACGGCCAGCCGCCGCGACCGCGCCGGTGTCGCGCACGGATACGTCGCCGTGCGGCCTCGTGGTCACCCACCCGCACGCACACGAGCACGCACACGACGCCCGCCTCGGATGCACACGCTCGCGCACGAAGACGCCGTCGCTGGAGGTTGTCACCGGCCGTGGCTCCCCGTCGGGCACTGCCACCGCGTGTATTCTTCAGTTTCGTCAGGCTAAACACCAAACCGGATAATCCGAAAATGGAGAATTCGGATATTCCGAAACAGTCCAGTGCATGTGGATTTTAGTCCTTAGCAGAATTCTCAGACCTTTGGGGCAATCGGATATTCCGAGTTGGGAAAATCCGGATAATCCGAAATTGATCAGTGCCAAATAATATTTCCCTTTTTCACCTATTTCTTCCGAAGTTGGATAACTAATTATGTTGTTGTTTAAAAAACTAATTAAAAGGAGAATATCTAAAAGGGAATTCATAATGCAATAACTTATTGTCGGGACATCAGAAAATTGTGTTCGTTCTACCAAACTACTCCGAGAAAGGTGAACTACCTCAAAATGTTCCGAGAAACATATACCAACTGTTTTCAAGCAGTTCTACACAATAATGAACTTTTAATATCAATGGTAATTGCATTTCCCTAAAATGACAAATTCAAATAGCAATTTGAAATACTTACCAAATATTCATATGTGCTCCGAAAATTTGCAAACGATGTATCAAAATGATCGGCAAGTTAAGTACTAACAGAAAACATCCTTCTCATGCATGTACAATCATTTTGTGATACTGGGCATAACTAGAACAACATGTTGGACATTAAGATAAATATGGGTGGTTAACCGAATAACTCCTAATTGTACTTCGGGACCCCATTTAACTTGATGATCATGTCTAGGATCCCCTAGTTGCATTAAAATGTCATATCATCATTTTTGTATGCATTGCACAATTGCCATGTGTTGATTGTTGTTGTTTCTTTCCGGTGTTGTTTGCTCTCCGGTAGATCACGAGTTCGGAGTTGAGCATCGTTACTCCGACGAGCAGTTTGACTACTCCGCTCAACAAGGCAAGCGTAATCCCCCCCTCTGAGCATATCTTATCCTATTTTCCGCAAATATTTTTTCCACTATAATATTGCATGCGGTTCCAAATGTCAATTTGTTTGGATTAGAGTATCCCATAGTTGCATTAAGATTCCGATGCCAATTACCTGTTTCCCCTCCTATTATCCATAAGATTATATTGTTGGCCTGAAATACTTAACTATGCAATGTTGATGCTTAGCCATGCTTAGTAAATGTGTAGCCGTCCGATGGATACTTCATGTTGGAAACAGGTTGTTGAAGTGTTCAGATGATGGTGGAGAAATTGAGGTGACAGGTAATAAAATGCTTAAAGGTGAGGATGAGAGGCCACTTTGGTATGGTGGTGTTTTGTCTCACTCTCGCCGCCTAGGTGCGAGTTCTTTACCTCTTGAACCAAGAATGAGCGCGCTTCCTTTCGGTGGGCTATATGGAACCCCCGTCGACCAACTAACTTGAGCGGGACTAGCCAGGGTCCTCTAGTTTGGTTTTCCATTTGCGTGTGCGTGAAGATGGTGACCAAGACTGGGATGAGGATGGCAGTGTTAGGAAAATGAGTGGCCACGGAGCACGGTGTCGACGATCCGCTGCTTCGTCCTCACTGATGATCCTGGGTTAGTCCTTAACAAGGTAAAGGTTGTAACCGTTCCCACTCAGCCGGCTTTCCCCGGAAGAGAGCTAAGCGTAGGCAATGAGCCGGGCGGTACCGAAGGTAAACACGGTGCACCCCTGCAGGGTTAAATCTTTTCGAAAAGCCGTGTCCACGGTTACGGACAACTTGGGAAAGGACGATAAGACCATAGAATAACTTTAACGGAATGATTAAAAACTGGGTACTAGATGTACCACTCAAGATTGAAAGGTGAGCTTCCTCGAGGGTGATTCGGGGAGGTGCCTTTGATGAACAGGTACAATGTTGATGATGGTGGTGAATGGTGAGAAATGTGATTCAAGAGAAAAGAGTTACTTCTTACCCCCTCTTTTAAAAGTATTCTGATTAGACGATGCCATGGAGTCTAGTTTTATTAAATAAAATCAGCTTTATGCAAAAGAGCCGTAAAACTTTGAAAGCCTTATCGAGCTAAAGCTCTATATATAATCTTGCGAGTTCGTCGAACTCAACGTCGTTTGTTTTGTTTCAGAGGAGGACTTCACCGACCTCGAAGGTGTGTTCTTTGTGGACGTCGACGAATAGTCTGGGGTTCCCAGGTGGCAGCTTGGGACATCCTGGAACAGCTGGCGCTGGAATGTTTATCTGTAGGCCTCTTAGGCCATAATTTGGTTCTTGTTGTTTAGAACAAGCTAATTTGCTTCCGCTTGTTGTAATGTTGGGTCTGTGACCTCTGGTTGTCATTTGCTATCTTTCTCTATTATAAGAGTTGAACTATAATGATTTGTGTCGTAGAGTCTGTGATGTGCTAGTTGTTCCACAAGTCCTGATCTCTCTATTATGCTTTGATAGTGTGTCTGGTGATATCGGATAACCGGAGACACAGTATCACGGTATAACAGTCGGGTCGGGGCGCCACATCCATCGGGTTGAAAACGGAACAAAAACGGAAGGAAACATGAATTATCATTTTCGTTTCCTTTCATCTCGCTTGAATCAGAAACAAAATCGCAAACACAGGAAGCGAATAGGGAGTCGAAAATTGCCGGAAATGAATATGGAACAGATACGATACGAGAGCGGACATATGTCGGAAAACAATAGCGATATAATATGTTGGTGCATACTCACAAAATATAAGTATAACTAGCTAACAAGACAAGAATTGTTCACAATCTCGACCAGCGATAGTTTAACATGAAATACCTCACATAGTTTAGCACTTCGGTACGCACAAAAATTCACAAAAAATAGTTTCACATAGACACTAGAATGGCTGCAGAAACTCAGATCCACGCGTAGTCTTTGACATTTTGATCTATACATATGTATACAGTATACTCACCGATCGGAAGCGGAGGCGCGGAACAGAGCAATGAGCTGGGCATGGAGAGGAGTCGTCGAGGAGTCCAAGCGGCTATCCTCCAAGCGATTGTCGAGGCGGCATTCTGGGCGTATGATTGCACTCTGTATGTACGTCCACCCTAGGCCAGAACCATACGGCCCCGCGCAGCGGCCAGTAGACTGGACCAGCCCCGCGAGGCCGACATTCTTGTGCCGTTTCCTTTTTCTTTCCCAAACTACCAGAACGTCGACCAGCAAGCACGAACAAACACAGACGAACACAGTTTGAGTCTTTGTCTGAATCATGCATCTCCACGAGTTTAAATTTCTACCGAGAACAGTTTTCATTCCAGGACACAAGCAGGCGCTAAACCAGCAAATAGAATTTTGTTTTAATCCAGAAGAAGGATTAGAGCACTATTAATGCGATGACTGCAACCTTTGGTTGCAAGTCCTTGAAAAGAAGAAGGATTAGAGAAAAGTCCACGAGGCACCGTTTTGAAAACCCTTATGCAAGCTATGTACTTCTCTGTCACTGACTCGCACAGGTTACAGGTACCCTAAGTAATTCAAGACCAGTTCCTACCCTTCGCGTGACAAAAGAGATTGGAGATCGAGCAACTATGCCGACAGTGGCGACAATGGTACTTGCTCTTAGTGAGACCCATGCTTTTATCCTAAAAACCAAAGAAAACTGCACTACTCGAAGGACGTTTCACGCCACTGGACTCGCAAGGTCGAGATCGACAGTGGCAGTTCCGTTCTAGCATTGCATGCCAATTAGTTTTTCCAGTCTTCCCATTGTCTCCTATTCTCGCGGTTTTCCATGTTTTTTTTGTTCCACTCTCATCTTTCTATGACATTATTTTGAATTATTTGATGTACGAATCTAGTATTGTCAATATGTAGAAGTGAATTGGGACAGTGAAACTTGCAATCTATTCGGACGGAGATAGAGCGGTATATATAATGCACAAAGCATTATTTATAAAAGTGAAGGTTGGCGGAGCATTCATTTCTGAATGATCAACTTTAGTCACTAGTCACTACAAGAAACCACGTGAGTTTCGCTGTGGTGTTGGCAAGTAATATTTGGAATAACAACATTTCCTTCAATTATCACACGTGTATATATTTGAGTTTAAAACTCCAAAATCATGGCAATGAATTAAGGACCATACACAATTCGTCCCTCGTCTTTTGGAAAGGTGAAAGTTAATTTTGGATGACTTGAAGGCGTGTCTTTCACATCTGACAATCAATCTGCATGATCAAATATAGAGATTCAGAATAAATCAGATTTCGTTTAAAGCATATTACAATTTGCAAGTCGCCAACATAAATATAGTAAATATGATGCCCTTTCAGTTGAACTTATGATTGATAAGTCGTGATTTTCTTGTTTAAGAGAGCCCAATAATTATTACTAATTCTTTGTGGGATATAAATACCGACATGAGAAAGGAGGAAACCGACAAGAAAAGGTTTCCCCGTCAAGGGTAGACCTTATTGCGTGTTGGTTGGCCGACAACAATAGTTTCCCTGACGGGCAAGCCTGACGGTATACGACAGAGAAATATGTTTGCGTCAGGTTTAGACTTGCCAGGTTTATAGTGGTTTTACCTACATCTTGATCCCAATTTTGAACGCAAAATCCAAGAGTTGTTCATATTTGACAGTAACAGAGCTCCAAACCAGACGGCGAGGACATGCTATCTGATTCCCGCTGGCGCCCTCTTATTTTTAGTGTCCCCGTTAGCTGACGACCTTCCGCCTTTCGCCTGTTAGCTCCTGAGAAGCAGCAGCCGCCACACATCAAGCCACCATCTTCTCATTTGATTTGAGTCTCTTTGTCTATGTGCCTCTATCGCTGGCTGGCTGCATGCTTTGTCAAGCGAGACACGAGCCTGGTCAAACGACGAGCGGTCGAGCCGCTTCACCGCTAGTCCAGCCCCGCCCACGACTATACGGCCCAGCCCATCGGCCAGAAGACTGGACCAGCGACACCCGTGAGGCCCACATTCTTCGCCCTTTCCCTTTTTTTCCCCAAATGACCAGGACATCGACCAGCAAGCACGAACGAACACAGACAAACGCAGTCCGAGTCTCTTTCCGAATCCATCTTTATGGACAATCTTTTTTGACATGCCGTTCCTCATGCATCTCCACGAGTTTAAATTTCCACCGAAAACAGTAACTCCAGGGCACAAGCATGTGCGCTGAAAGGGAAGGCGCCAGACCAGATTTTATTTTTTTGGTTTTATTCCAGGAGTAGAGAAAAGTCCACCAGATGTACCCCTCTGTAACTCTCTTGTCGCTGGATTGGTGCTACGAACAGTATGATAGTTTTAGTTGGGTTTTTCCTAGAGTACTAGAGTAGAATTGTATACATACAACTAACCTCGTAAAGTTTCCCACAATATAGATGTACAAACAGTTTGTCACAGTGACCTAAGTAATCCAGGAACAGTTTGTTATCCTTCGTGTAACCAGATTGGTTCATCCACAACTGTGCTGACTCAGCTACTTTGTCATGGTGAGACTCAAGGTTTGATACTAAAAACCCAAGGAAACTGCACTACTGATAGGACTTGATACTCCACCGCTCTCACAAGGTCCAGATCCACAATGGCAATTCCGTTCTAGCCTTGCATGAAGAATTGATCTACCAGTCTTCCCGTTGTCTCCTGTTCTCACGGTTTCCTATATCTTTTTGTGCCACTCCCATCTTACTACTACATAAATTTCACTTATTTGATGTACGAAGCAAGTATTGCCAGCATGTAAACGTGAAATGGGATACTGGAACTTAGTCTATTCTGACGAAGATAAAGCAGTATATATATCATGCGCAAGGCATTATCTATAAAAAAAATGAAGGTTGGCGGAACATTCATTTCTAAATAATCAACATTATTCAATACATGAAACCATGTGAGTTGAGTCCAGCACAAAAAAAGTACGTCGAGTTGCCATGCTGGCAACTAATATTAATTTGGAAAAGAAATATTTCCTTCAATTATCACATGTGTATATAATTGAGTTTAAAACTCCAAATAATGACAATGAGTTTAGGACCATCACATTTTTGTCCCTCGTTCCCTCGGAAAAGTGCATGTTAATTTTGCATGACTTGAAGGCGGGTCGTGCACATTTGACAATCAATTTGCATGATCAAATTTAGAAAATTCAAAATAAATCAGGTTTTCTCTAAGGCATATTACAATTCAGAATGTATCCACCACAAGTATAATGCCCTTTCAGTTGAACTTATGATTTGATAAGTCGTGATTTTCTTGTTTAAGAGTGTCCATGAATTATTCATGATTTTATTGTTTTCGATAATTCATATGATTTATTTATTTCTAGATTTTTGTATAATGTTTTAATTATTTTGATTTCCTTTCTAACATCTTACTTATTTGTACTAAACTATAGGCCACATTAAGAAAACCAGCCATGTCAATCAAAATTGTGACGTAAGGCCCGATAAATGTTCTCTATCGGGTTTGTGATTTGGTAGTTAACTCTTAAATTGTTAAATTTGTTTTATAGTTTAAGGACAAAACCTAGTGACGACGGGTAATGTATACCATATGGGTCATGTGGATCTGTACATATGTAGACTAGGTGAATCCCTAATGGGTTGTTCCAAGGTTAATTGAAATGTACCTTGCTTGACAAAGAAAGACATGCAAGGCAAGAAACACGACCAAGATAATTTATCATTGACGTCTAGAAATTCTACTCGTAGTAAGCCGACTCGGCAGAATGGAGGCCACCGCCTTTCAACGACTATAAAAGGATGATCGAAGACCTCTTGACCCCCGAGAGCATCCAAGTTTTTCATATCTATAGAAGTGTAAGCACTAGTACAAACCGACACGAAATACACCCCCATCGGAAACAGCCACCGGATGGCAACCAATTAAAAATATTTGTATGTGGCCGTTCAGGCCTACCAAACTTTGGGGGCCATGATACAGACCACATCATCAATGATCAAGTTCATTTAACCGTTGCTGATGTGACACTGACATGTAGGCAACAAATCTTATGATAAGGTATGTTTTCAGTGTGACACTATTTTGTAGCAAACCTTTACAGAAACCGACGTGCAATGTGAATGCGTATGAAATGTTGAGGAAAGCCTCATGGTAGAACGGTTAACTTTAAAGTTGAGAACTGGAACAGCTTCACATGACTCAGTTCACCATAGCAACTTCTTCATTCTCATCCCCTCTAGTTCTCTGCTATCTCTTGAACATCGCCTAGACAAGACGGCCTGGAGAGGTGACTCCAACAAGTGCACTTTGATATGAGAAAAATTTGACACAATGGACCATCCCTGCGAATGAAATGAAAAAAGAACCAGCTACCTGCAAAATTGACAACACTATCGTAGACCCGCCAGGCGACACATGTCATATGCGCCACGACCACAGGCGACAGGACTTGTCGCCACGCTCGTAGTCGGCCCGCTGGTGTGAACGGGTTTTGAGAGCATCCAGAATAAAAAAAACGCGATCGTGTGGGGCCGGCCCCGGACGTGGCATGTGTCACCTCGGCTGCAAGCGGCACGCTCTGGCATTGTGATGCTCCCTACACTGATTGCCACTTCGACGTGACGCCTAAACCTGCCATTGGGTATTCATACCCAGACATAATGGGTAGGGTATGGGCAAGGGTTTTTCAACCCACTACAAGCGGGTAGGATATAGCGAATACCCGTGGTCATTCAATCGTGAGCGCGTTGCCGTATTGTCTTGCTGTTCGGGGGAGTAGGCAGTTCTGCTGATGAAGATTCGTATGTGCAGGTACAAAACGAATCAATCATATGAATCTAGCAAAGCTAGCTCGATCACGTTTTTCGTTAAGAAAATTATAACTTTGGCGTATTGAAGAGCCTGTACATGTATAGCCAGCCTCATGTACCGCGCCTGCAGCATCATGATGGGCAGGGAGCAGCGCAGTGCCGAGGCGGCATGTTCCACGTCTGGTGCCACGAGGAGGCAGACCATTTTGTTTTCCGTTCTGGACGCCCGTTCGAGCCAGCATGTCGCCTACGAGGATGGTGGCAGGTCCTGCCGCTGTGGCTGTGACGGAATGTGCCACGTGTCGTCTGGCGAGTCTGTGTCACGATATTTTGTCATTTTCTTGGCAGGTGGTGGTTCTTTTTGTTATTTCATTAGCAGAGGTGGTTCTTTGTGCCAAAAACTGTGAGATGTATCCACCAGCGACTCACCAGTCCCGCCCATAGCAAGGAACCTGTGAACGAATCAGATGTGTTGCCGCCACCCTCCAGCCCTCTATGGCTAGAGACCACTGAACAAATCCTTATGCATTTTACGTTTCACATGCCGTATGTGTTGCATTGAAACACTATGTAGATATTTTTCCAATATCGGTTCCATTTCAATTTTCTCAACATCACAAGAATATTGCACTTATGGAACACTGGATTTCACTTCAGTTCTGTTTTAGTTCATGAGTTGCACGTCCCACAATATTAAACTAACACTTGTTTCAGTGATTACCAGGTTTTTTATTTCATTGTATGCAAATCTGAGAAATAGAGACATGGTAGTTCCTATTATCTCTGAAGTCAATACCAAATAAACATTTCCCATACTTCATAATTGGTCGATGATAATAAAAATCCAGGCCACTCCTAGCTTTGTAAACATCGCATATTAATGCGTGCTTTCAGGATAGCCAAATTGGATATTTGACGTCATTTAAAACTTGTAAGTTTTGTAGTGACGAAAATCACATTAATGTAAGCCGTATACCTGCATCTGAGCGAGCAACCTATTCTAAGTGAAAGTTGTTCATGAAAGAAGCAACTTATATTATTTTATAACTTAACCAAGTTTGTGAACCTCTGTTTAATTTGACCTGCTGCTTAACACTTGCACCATCCAATACGAATTCTACAGGTAGTCAATTCATGCTCTGGACGTCAAAACAACAACTTCACTTTCAGCGCCAGCACGCAGATGGAATTTCTCAGCGTGTGCAATCGTTAATATTAACGTCTCAGATAAAAAGAAGGTTACGACAGATAAAAAGGCTATGAATTATCGCAAACCATCAAATAGTATGCTAGCAGCTATGCAAATTACATTACTAGTGTGTTCCTCCGGAACTTGGTTCAGAATGGAACGGAGCAAGTGACAAAAGGGGGAGAAAAACCAATAACGATGTCTACTTGCTGGATGGCGGTGGATTCCTCTTGATAGCCCCACTCACCACTGGGTTACATTGGCGATTGACTGGTGCTCCGGCGCTGGGAGCTGTGTTCCTGACAGGTGTTCCAATGCCGCGAGCTGCATTCTTGGCCATTCCAATACTTTTTGAGTTAGTGGCATGCTGCTTCTGGGCCAAAATTTCTTGGCAACCATTTTGTTTGGCTGTGGTGCCTGGACCGGATGGCCGCCCCCCTAATGCTTTACTCAAGACACCAGCATTGCCTGTGCCAACAAGGCCACTAGTTGTTGGTAGAAACGTTGAACCTAGAGTTTTCGTCTTCTTCACGGCAGTTGATGCTCTACCAGACACAGGCATGCTTTTCTGAACCACGGGTAGCTGTTTCGGTTGTTTCTTTTGACTCTCGACATAGAGATCAAACTGATCCAGTATGTCAGCATCCTTGGTATCTACAATATCCGACTGCTTCACATCTTCAGGAAACAAGTCCTCCATCGTGACTTCATCGTCCATCTCCGTATTGTCGCATGGGCCAGACAATGGTGTGTTGCTCATTCTTCTCTCAGTTTCCAACAAATGTGCCCTATCAGATTGTTCCAGGGAATCAACTGCTTCAACTTCTGGCACAGCGTTAACCTGCTCGGTTGACTGCATAGTCAAAACCAGGGGAGATGATCTCCGCGCACTACAATTTGTGTGTTCAGGGTGTTGAGCACTACCAAGCTGTGTCAGAGACTCACCGGCCATAGTGGATGATTTAGAGCTTGCAGAAGTTTTTGAAGACCCTGTTCCTCCAGATCTTACACGCACCGCTTTTGTGGATTGTGCAGCTTTCAACAACTTTGTCGCCGCGCTTGGTGTGGCGATTCGTCCACCAGCAGCAATTGCTGCAGCTTTTATCGAAAAAGGAGCATTTGTAGTATTTATTTGTGCAGCTTGCTTCTTCGAGTTAATTCGCGACTTGTTTGAAGTATTTGACACTTTTACCGGTGCAGCTTGGATATGAGCTTTTATGACCTGAGGAAGTGGCATCTGCACCTGTAATGGCACTGGCCTAGGGACTGCAACTGGCACCGGGAATGATGAAGAGTGTGCTGCGGACTTTAAATCAGGTGTCACAGTACTAAATACTGGAGCATGATGTTGGGAAGGTCCTACACGAGAAAGCATAAATGAGCACAAAAAAGCGAGCACAAAGCTATAGAATGCCAGAATAGATTGGCATCTGAGACACTGAGCTATGCAACGAAGCCATAGAATGCTTGAGTTGTCGATGATTCAGCAAAGAAACGTTATTCTGAAGGAGAGAGATGTACTGACAAGTGAGAATGTAAAAGAATTTTGTAAATAACCTGTTCTTCTTAATGTAGACAATCCAGGCTTCCCCATAGACATATCAAGAAACATAGAAGCTGTTTTGTTCGCACTGATTGGTTTAGCGTTAGCAGGCTTGCTTGTTCCTTGACGCTTGCTAATTAATGTCCATCTCTGAAAAGTGCAATATACTTTACAACTATTCTTCAGAGAAAAATGTGCATGGGGACAAAAATGTCATATCATGCTACTCACTAATTATATTATACAGCAATTACATGCAAATAAGAAATAATCGAACATGCCTAGTAACATTGAGACATAAGTCATAACTCGTATTAAGTCATAGTTACAAGCACATCAACATAAATATTGCAAAAAGAAGAACATGCGCCTTGAACTTTGGATAAATACTTCGACATATGCATATTGCATGTATTTGCCTATACCTTAGCATATTAACAAAGCATTTTACCAATATATACCGTAAGTCGGGAACTCGGGATAACTTGCGAAAACTACACAAATGTAAACAAGGATGAACTATAGCAAAATATAATCTAGTATGCAATTTTAAAAAGTGGCTACAGAGTTACCTGAGACAATTCAGCGGCAGATCTTGTATCATCAAAGCTATATTTCTGCAGAATTTCCATCCAATTTCCTTCACCACACTTAGGTACAGCAGTCGTTAAGTCAGCATCCTCCTCTTTAGACCATGGTTTAGGTTCCCTTTTCTTTTTGTGTGGTCCATTTCCATCAGAAGGATCAGGATTATGTGATGCCTGTTTTGAGATGGAAGCTGGACCTGTGCCACTTGTTAGGCGGTGGCTCTGACCAAGCTGTTTGTCAGATGGAAGACGCGTTATCTTTCCAGTTGGAGTGTTTAGCACTGGAAGTTGTGATTTAACACGATGACTAGAAGCTTGCTCACGTGTAGATCCATAAGTTAAGGTCTGCAATTTATATCACAGGATCATGTGCCAGTATGCATACAGAGGATTAAAGAAAATTATAGCGCAAATATGCAATATATAGAATGACTTTTCATGCCCTTCTGCATGCAGAGCTTCTGGATAATCATCATTATATGAGATCCACAATGTATTTTTTGGGGGGAGGGGGTACTCTCTAACTGAAATGGCAGACTGTCATAAGAACTGTTATATTAGATCCTTAGACCTATTTTATGGACTACTCTGCCTAGTGATAATGATGTCAATTTGGGTTTACACACTCAAATACCACTGATGGTGTCTAAGCTAATATATATAAACGAGGTAAACAGGTGAAACAAAAAATTAAGCTTTTGACATCCTAATTAAATGCAAAAGTAGCATCTGATATCTAAGTTAATCAAATGTACGGCTAAGCTTCAGTACATAAATACGTGCTTCTAACAAAAGCAAAATGTGATATACCTGGGCGAACCGTGACGCCTCTGCTGCAGTTTCGCTGCTTGGGGTAGGAAAAGGTTCAATCTCACATTCCAAGTCGCTCTCATCACCCTACCATCATCAAGTAATCAGGGCAATATAAGTACTAGAAGAATACCATCAGAAGAAGACGATGAGGGGATGGAAAAACAAACAGAATTTCTGTATAAAACAGTCAGAAAAAGATAATCTAAATAACCTTGAAACACTACTAATCCTGGCTAAAAGACACAACCAAACCTAGCTGAAATTAGAAAACCAACCCAAGAGTACAGACCAGAGGCTGGGCGCTGCTGTCGACGTTCTCGATGAAGTCGTGTCGGTAGGCGAGGTATCGCCAGAGCATCTGGTACTCGCGGGCGGAGGTGATCCCCGTTGCCGTCTTGCCCACCAGCGCCGTCCAGTCGATTCTCCCCTTCCCCGCGTGCCGCGCCACCTCCTGAAGCGCCGTCAGGATCGTCGCGGGCGTGTACCTGCGGGAAGGTTGAGCGGTGCGCTAAAACCCTATCTAGGGCGAACTTGGGGGGAGCGGCTAGCACAAGACGGGAAGGGTGAGGAGAAGGTGGACGGACTTGTGGAGGATGAGGTAGGCGTCGTCCTCGGAGAAATCCCGCTTCCGCTTCGCCGCCGCCGGAGCCGCCATCTCCATGTTTGTTGATTCGTCGGCGCTTCCACGGAGAAATAGGTTCTGACGAGTTTAGCTTAAGGGAAAGGTGAATTATTCTTCTTAAATTAACATGTCATGGAAAAAAAAGGTGTTATGGAAATATTTTTCGGTTAGAATTCAATGGCATTATTTTCTACTTGAGTAAACTCAAAAAAAATTCTAAATATTTTGTTGTCAAACAATGCATCAAACAAACTTTTACGACCTCGTGGAGGGTTCGTGGCCCGCGATAAGAATTTTTTTTTTGTTTTCATAAATCAAAACAATAAAGCTGGCATTAACTTTTACCCTATAATGAAAGTGCCTAATGCACACGAAATAAAATGAATGGTCATAATTTTCTATAATCAAATGTGGTCGATCCGATAGTTGGGTGGGTGCAGTAATTTGGTTCCGAATTTATAGTTAATTTGTGAGGCATATCAAAATAAATTCTTCATACAATTTACGTGTGTATACTTATTGTCTTCTCTTTGGTATGCGCGCACGGGCGATTTTGGCACCATACACGAACGAAAAATATGAACAATTTATTCTTAGCTCCGATTGAGTACAAACCCCGATTCAGCCCCTCCCTCTAGTCGTTACATCTCGATCAGTGAGTAAAAACATATTTAAGATTAATGGATAATCGTGGCCTCCCCAGTACCTAAAAAAGCATCCAGTTAATAAAATATATGTTCCTTTTTCCGTAGAAGAAAAAGCATTCAGTTCATGTAAGGAAGATGATATAACAATTGAAGATTTGATATCTCAACTCAAAACCTATTTTGACGTACCAAGAAAGTTTGAACTTGAGTTCAAAACAATATATATTTTATTTCTTGTCCCTCGAACAACTATAAGATTATTTCGGTGAATTGATGGTGGTTTTGCATAAGACAACCAATCATTGTGAACAAAATAAAAAATTCACAAGTCATAAATTCGTTCTAGATTGGAGAACTGTGATGACTACGGACGAAACAAAGCTTAGCTGAAATTAGGCGTAACAATAACCGGAAATAATCGATTCTTTGATTCCTATCAATGTTATATTATGGTAGGTGGCATACCAAAATTTATGATTTATTGGGAATGGCACAAAACAATCTATTAAAATTCATTTTCTTTTCCACGCAAATAAAAAATCATGAATAGCGGACGAGAGTCACAAATATTGGCATACTTTTTTTGCGGGTGTGGAAAAGGTGCCACCTTCCCACTCATCTAAGTTTGAATCCTTTTACTCGCAAATTTTGTGATGTTGCAGCACTCTCCTACAAAATATGGCGACGGGTTCCGCCTCCTTCAGTTCTGGATGAAAGATACTACCAAATATGGACGACGACACTGAAAAGCTGAAGGATGCAATAACAATCCTAGATTTGGCCAAAATTCCATGTAAAAAATTGGAGAACAATCTCTGGATGAAAACCAATTATAAAATCTGAGCAATAAAACTGGACATGAAAATATGAAATTAATCAAAGCCAATGCCAACATGTTTGAGGGAACGGCCTCTACTAGATGCAAAACTAAAGATAATGGGGCTGGAGCTTCCTGCTCAATTAACCATAATAACCATGGCTCCTGCTATTCGGAGTTGCAAAAGTAGATTGGTGGAAAGTGAAACATGAGTTTGAGTACTGTGGGGGCAGAGACATGGTACACATGCCTCTACTCCCTCCGTTCCTAGATATAAGTCTTTCTAACATTTCTGATTTTGTCCTGATTCATTTCTAAATGAGTGAATTAACACACTAAAGCATGTCTACATGGACAAAATCAGAAAGATTAGAAATTCTTATATTTTGAAATGGAGGGAGTTGTAGATAATACATGGCTCGGCATGTTCACATGGTGCAATTCCAGTCTTTCTATCCTCGCCACCGAATGTCATGATCTACCTCACAAAATTTGTTCAATAGGGAAGTGTTTATTTTCTCTCCAATTTTCTGGCATACGTACCTAGTCTCCATCTCAATTCTCAAGCTTTATATTCATTTGTATTTCATGCATATAAATCTCTCGTTAGTCGTCACAACGGGTTAAAAACCCTGCTGGAAATTGAAGGTTATAACTGTTAAAATTTGGGCCCATTTGGGGCAGCCCAATAAGCAATTTCAGAAAAATCTCAAAGCCCATTTTTATGGCAGCACACATGGGAGTGGAGTGGGAGCTAAAGTTTAGTCCCACATTGCTAGTTGGAGGAGACAAACACCACCTTATAAGGTGGAGTGTTGTGACACTTGGTAAGCTTGTGAGAACAAGAGGCTCTCTCGTGCGCACTCCTCCTCCTCCGCCGCTCGCACGCACGCACCGCCCGCCCGTCTCGTCACGACGCGCCGCGGGTTGCGGGAATCTAGCCGAGCTTTATTTTTGCAGTCCGGGAAAACGGTTTGGACGGACGCGTCACAGTTAGTCGGTTCGGGTCGCTCCCGGATCGTGGGCTACTGTAACCGACCTAAAACGTGCGCGACGTGGACTTGGCCCACGTTGTACCCGTTAGGGTTTTCCCGAGCCGCACTATATAAAGTCGTGCACTGCGTGCGCTGCAAAACCGAACCAATCTAGGTTTTGCCAATCTCGTGCCTTGCGCCGCCACCGTAGTCTACTCCATCCCGTGCGCCGGCGTGCACCGGCGAACGGGACAGCAGGTCTCCGGAACCGCTCGTCCTTGTGATCCTGTACGGGAGAGGGCGAATAAGGTTTTTGGGAAGCGCTCCGCGCGACTGCTTTCAAGTTCTTCATCACGGCTCGACTTCCTGGACGATCTCCGGGTCCGCGGGCGACTCGTCTCCAACGTCGTCTCCTTCGAGCTGCTACCGTCGCCGCTCAAGCTGCTGCCGTCGCTGCTCCAACGACTACTTCCTCTACAACCGTTCGGTACGTGCGGCGTGTTCTGAACTGTTTTGCTATGGATCTGTTGGCGTATGTGTTGCTGCTGTTCATGTTGATTAGTACATCTAGTATGTTCGTATTCTACATGTTAGTAGCTGGTGTAGTTATGTTTAATATTCTGGAATTAATCATGGAATTATTGCCTAATTATCCAACAATCCAAAAACCTTATGTGTTATAGGCAATTTCCTGAGTTAAACATGGGACATCTATCTGATGCGCTGAGGCCGGACAAGTTTACCGGTGTGGACTTTAAGAGATGGCAGTACAAGACCACACTGTGGTTGCGATCTCTGAAAGTGTTCGAGGCTAGTGAGGGTTTACCTGAAGGAACTATATCTGACGAGGATCAGAACAAGTTCAAGGAAACCAATACTGCCTTTGTGGGACTCGTTCTGAGTGCTCTTAGCAACAAGCTGTTTGATGTGTACATGCACATTACAGATGCCAAAGAGCTCTGGGAGGCACTGAACGCTAAGTTCGGTGTAGCAGATGCTGGCAGTGAACTGTACATCATGGAGAGCTTCCATGACTTCAGGATGGCTAACAACCGTTCTGTAGTCGAACAGGCTCATGAGATACAGTGCATTGCTAAGGAGCTTGAGCACGCTAAGTGTGCCTTACCTGACAAGTTTGTGGCTGGATGCATTATTGCAAAGTTGCCCTCTTCATGGAGGAACTTCGCCACAACTCTCAAACACAAGAGACAGGAGATTTCGGTTGAAAACCTGATAGCGTCTCTTGATGTTGAGGAGAAGGCTCGGGCTAAGGACACTGCTGAGAGAGGTGGTGAAGGTCAGTCTAGCGCCAACATGGTGCAGAAGAACTTTCACCATGGCAAGAGCAAGGCAAAGAGCAAGTCCTTCAACATGCCTACCAAGACTACTTCTTTCAAGAAGAAGAAGAAGATGCTGAACAAATCTGAGCTAAAGTGCTACACTTGTGGAGAGCCCGGACACTTCTCTGTGGACTGCCCAGATCGTGCAGACAAGAAAGGGAAGAAGCATGTCAACGTCGTGACCGCTAGCAATGCTGATGGGTACGGTAATTTACCGATTGTGCTTTCAGTATTTCAATCTCCATGTTGGTGGATTGATACGGGTGCTAATGTTCATGTATGTGCTGACATCTCTATGTTCACTTCTTATCAGGTCGCAGATTCAAGCGTCTTAATGGGGAATGGATCACATGCTTCTGTTCGTGGTGTTGGCACGGTAGATCTGAAGTTTACTTCGGGGAAGATCGTGCAGCTGAGGAACGTGCAGCATGTCCCTACTATGAACAAGAATCTTGTTAGCGGCTCCCTTCTATGCAGAGATGGGTTTAAATTAGTCTTGGAGTCCAATAAAGTAGTTGTGTCAAAGTTTGGACAATTTATTGGTAAAGGGTATGAGTGCGGAGGCTTGTTCCGCTTTTCATTATCGGATTTTTGTAATAAGTCAGTAAACCATATTTGTGGCAGTGTGGATTCGGATGCTAATGTTTGGCACTCTCGTTTATGTCATGTTAATTTTGGTTTAATGAGTAGACTTTCCAGTTTGAGTTTAATTCCTACTTTCACCATTGCCAAAGGTTCTAAGTGCCATAGCTGTGTGCAATCTAAGCAACCTCGAAAGCCTCACAAGGCAGCCGAGGAGAGAAACTTGGCACCTCTAGAACTCGTACATTCGGATCTATGTGAGATGAATGGCGTGTTGACAAAAGGTGATAAGAGATATTTCATGACTTTAATCGATGATGCTACTAGGTTCTGTTATGTATATTTGTTGCACACTAAAGATGAAGCTTTAGACTACTTTAAAATTTATAAAGCTGAAGTAGAAAATCAATTAGAGAGAAAGATCAAACGTCTTAGGTCAGATCGTGGTGGCGAGTATTTCTCCAACGTATTTGATGAATTCTGTGAGGAACATGGTATTATTCATGAGAGGACGCCTCCCTATTCGCCCCAATCAAACGGGGTTGCCGAGAGGAAAAACCGCACGCTGACCGACTTGGTGAACGCCATGTTGGACACTGCTGGTTTATCTAAGGCATGGTGGGGGGAGGCTTTGTTGACTTCGTGTCATGTCCTGAATAGAGTTCCTAACAAGGATAAAGAGAAGACACCTTACGAGGAGTGGTCTGGGAGAAAACCATCACTTTCTTATTTTCGTACTTGGGGATGTTTGGCGAAAGTCAATGTTCCAATTCCTAAGAAACGAAAACTTGGACCGAAGACAGTGGATTGTGTCTTTCTAGGTTATGCTCAGCGGAGCATTTGCTATAGATTTTTAGTGGTTAAATCTGAGATACCTGATATGCATGTTGATACTATTTTGGAATCTCGTGATGCAACATTTTTTGAGAACATGTTTCCTATGAAGGATATGCATAGCATTGCTAGAATTTCTTCTGAGATATTTGCTGAACCTAGTACATCTGTTGATCATTCTGAACAACCACTTGTTGAGGAAGTCCTTGAGAAGGATGACAATGAATCAGCTCCCAAGAGGAGCAAGAGACAGAGGACTGAAAAATCCTTTGGTGATGATTTCATTGTGTACCTTGTGGACAATACTCCCACGTCCATTGCAGAGGCATTTGCATCTCCTGATGCTGATGACTGGAAAGAAGCTGTCCATAATGAGATGGACTCGATTCTTTCTAATGGAACTTGGGAATTATCTGAACGACCCTACGGCTGCAAACCTGTGGGTTGTAAGTGGGTGTTCAAGAAGAAGCTAAGGCCTGATGGTACTATTGAGAAGTACAAGGCACGGCTTGTAGCCAAGGGCTACACCCAGCGCGAAGGCGAAGATTACTTTGACACCTATTCACCTGTTGCTAGACTCACCACCATTCGAGTACTACTTTCCCTGGCTGCCTCCTATGGTCTTATCGTTCATCAAATGGACGTAAAGACAGCTTTCCTTAACGGAGAGTTGGAAGAGGAAATCTATATGGATCAGCCTGATGGGTTTGTAGTAAAAGGTGAAGAGAGAAAGGTGTGCAAATTGTTAAAATCTTTGTATGGGCTGAAGCAAGCACCTAAGCAATGGCATGAGAAGTTTGACAGAACTTTAACTTCTGCAGGCTTTGCCATTAATGAGGCTGATAGGTGTGTATATTATCGCCATGGTGGGGGCGATAGTGTTATATTATGCTTGTATGTTGATGACATACTGATTTTCGGTACAAGCATGATAGTGATAAATGAGGTCAAGTCTTTTCTGTCAAAGAGCTTTGATATGAAAGATCTGGGACAAGCTGATGTGATCCTGAACATTAAGCTGATTAGGGATGAGAGTGGGATTACGTTAACGCAATCACACTATGTTGAGAAGGTCTTGAGCCGCTTTGGTTATATAGACAGCAAGCCTTCTCCAACACCCTATGATCCCAGTGTGACACTCAGAAAGAACAAAAAGGAAACGAGAGATCAATTAAGATATTCTCAAGTGATCGGTTCACTCATGTACCTTGCGAGCGCGACGAGACCTGATATCTCTTTTGCTGTGAGCAAGTTGAGCAGGTTCATGTCTAACCCGGGTATTGATCATTGGCATGCACTTGAAAGGGTCATGCGCTATCTGAACGGTACAATGAGTTATGGGATTCACTATTCAGGGCACCCTGCGGTGCTTGAGGGATACTGTGATGCGAACTGGATCTCAGATGTTGATGAGCTCTACGCCACAAGTGGATATGCATTTATTCTTGGAGGTGGCGCAGTGTCATGGAGGTCTTGCAAACAGACCATTTTGACGAGGTCAACCATGGAAGCAGAACTTGCTGCTTTAGATACAGCTTCTGTTGAGGCAGAATGGCTGCGTGAGCTCTTGATGGACTTGCCGGTGGTTGAGAAACCATTACCGGCCATCCTTATGAACTGTGACAACCAAACGGTTATTACGAAAGTGAACAGTGCTAAGGATAATGCGAAGTCATCAAGACACGTCAAGAGACGCTTGAAGTCTGTCAGGAAAATGAGAAACTCCGGAGTAATAACTGTTAGTTATATTCAAACAGACAAAAACCTGGCAGATCCCTTTACGAAGGGACTATCACGTAATGTGATAGATAGTGCATCGAGGGAGATGGGGTTGAGACCCGTGAGTGTTACACCATAGTGGTAACCCAACCTATGTGATCGGAGATCCCGTGAATTAGGACCTGGGAAGAACAAGCTAGTGGTTTAACTGAGGAGAGTTATTTTATAACCCTCTCCGTGGGAAGATGCATAACTCTCACATTCTGTAAGGCAGGTTGGCAATATGCCTTAATGTGTTTTGTTGGCTATTCGTAGCAAAGGTGCTATCCTACAGAGCGACCTTGAAAGAACACACCTATATGAGTCCGACTGTTAAACGTCGCAGTCTATGAGATTTGGGTGATCTCTAGTAAGCTCATGAAGAGACCAGGGAGTATGACGCATATGCTCCACCCGCGGGGTAGGCTACTGGCAGCCACGTACTGGTTATGACTTTGAGTGAAGTCTATTGGCACCAAACTTGCAATTCAAGGTTCGTCCATTGTTCAAGTTGCTGGTAGATGTAGCTTGAAGCTCTAGGCGGAAGTTCAACTTAACAGTCTCTGCTGAAACACTGGTATATAAACAAGAAACGAGGTTTGGCAAAATCTCTAAATGGGAATTTGAGATCTGGTGGGGGATTGTTAAATTTGGGCCCATTTGGGCAGCCCAATAAGCAATTTCAGAAAATCTCAAAGCCCATTTTATGGCAGCACACATGGAGTGGAGTGGGAGCTAAAGTTTAGTCCCACATTGCTAGTTGGAGGAGACAAACACCACCTTATAAGGTGGAGTGTTGTACACTTGGTAAGCTTGTGAGAACAAGAGGCTCTCTCGTGCGCACTCCTCCTCCTCCGCCGCCGCTCGCACGCACCGCACCGCCCGCCCGTCTCGTCACGTCACGACGCGCCGCGGGTTGCGGGAATCTCGCCGAGCCGAGCTTTATTTTTGCAGTCCGGGAAAACGGTTTGGACGGACGCGTCACAGTTAGTCGGTTCGGGTCGCTCCCGGATCGTGGGCTACTGTAACCGACCTAAAACGTGCGCGACGTGGACTTGGCCCACGTTGTACCCGTTAGGGTTTTCCCGAGCCGCACTATATAAAGTCGTGCACTGCGTGCGCTGCAAAACCGAACCAATCTAGGTTTTGCCAATCTCGTGCCTTGCGCCGCCACCGTAGTCTACTCCATCCCGTGCACCGGCGAACGGGACAGCAGGTCTCCGGAACCGCTCGTCCTTGTGATCCTGTACGGGAGAGGGCGAATAAGGTTTTTGGGAAGCGCTCCGCGCGACTGCTTTCAAGTTCTTCATCACGGCTCGACTTCCTGGACGATCTCCGGGTCCGCGGGCGACTCGTCTCCAACGTCGTCTCCTTCGAGCTGCTACCGTCGCCGCTCAAGCTGCTGCCGTCGCTGCTCCAACGACTACTTCCTCTACAACCGTTCGGTACGTGCGGCGTGTTCTGAACTGTTTTGCTATGGATCTGTTGGCGTATGTGTTGCTGCTGTTCATGTTGATTAGTACATCTAGTATGTTCGTATTCTACATGTTAGTAGCTGGTGTAGTTATGTTTAATATTCTGGAATTAATCATGGAATTATTGCCTAATTATCCAACAATAACTCATAAGCTTGTCCTTTAAATAGGGTGTTACTGGTCACCAACAATAATCTGATTCCAGTCGAGAGAAAAATGAGGAGCCTGACCATAAAATTGGCAAGCCACCAGTTTGGAAAACACACGTTATTCCTCACTCGCAGCTATGGATACAAAGTGGCGAGGAAACATCGTTATAAAGACTGCAAAGACAAACAAGCAAAAGAAAAAGGTAAAAACACCCAGCTTGACGTAAAGTCGACCATTTGAATGCTCGGTTAACTTGTCAAACAGAAGTTACAAGTAGATCTGTTTTTCCTGATGTCTCCTTTACCCACAATTTCTCACAGCTCTCACGTGTTTGTCTCTCATCCTCACCTTATCTTTATTCACCTTTAGACGTACAAAGCTAGTGTTACCAATGTTGAAGTGAAGTGGAATGGTATGGAGCTTGCTATCCATTCATGCCAAGATAGAGTGTTATATATGTAATTAAGTAGGAAGGCATTTTACACAAAGAGAAAGTTGTTGGAGCATTGATTTTCTGTGTCAGGTTATTGTGTATACCCGTCATTGTTCAGCATATGCCGTGGCAGTATTGCTATGTAACCCAAAAAGTACTGCCGCGGTGTACGCCCATGCACACTATCAACCACTGTCAGAAGGGCTTTATTCGTGTGCATGGGCGTCTTGGGTGTTACGGCTCTGCTGGTTGGGACATTTAAACTGGAAGAAAAACAAAGACATGTGGGTGCTCCACGTTGCCAAAGATCGCAGCGAACCCCAAGCCAACCCGTCGGGCGCAGCCTCTCCGCTCCACGCCGGCCTCCTTGGCGAGAGAGAAAGAACTGCTTGCGTATACCCTACGCCTTCCCGGCGACTTGCTCATCGCAGCAGCAAATCTCCCCACCTCCACCTTCCCTTGGATGTGTACGCGCTTCGTCGGTGACCCCTCTGGCAGCGGCGGTGCGTGGCAGTGGAGGAGGGTCCCTAGCGGCAGTGGCGGCTAGGGTTCCCCGGTGTCGCCAGGGTCAGGGCGACGCGGAGGTCATGCAAATGCTATAAGAGGACCAACAAGCAAAAGATAAACTAAAGGAGATGTGATTAATCAGGCTCGACGATGGGGCACAAAAGAGTAAGAGTACCCAACAAGCAAAAGAGAGAAGGTACACGGAGAACATATATAAATCGTTCAAGGTCAGAGAAATCGTTTTGGCTCCCAAGTCCCAAGCGACGGTTCTCAGTAACCTCTTAAGTTATATCGTCTTGTATATATATACGTGCACTAATCGTATGTAGGGTAAATAGGTGCAAGGGAGGAGTGGCAGGCATGCATCGATCCCTCTTACATAGCAGATTCAGACTTCAGCAGCTCTTTACGGTACGGACAAATGACTATGGGGCCGTCCATTGGACTCGATCTAATGGACCAAAGCCACCAATACTAGCAGGCAAGTCGTGTACTCACTCCGTCTCAAAATAAGTGTCTCAAAGTTGTCCAAACGTGAATGTATCTATACTTGTTTCATGTATAGATATATCCACTTTTTGACAAATCTAAGACAGTTATTTTGGAACGGAAGGAGTAGTATTCTTTGTTGTAGAAGGGCAGAACGGGTAACGTGAGAAGAAAATTTTGCAGGCGCTAGCTCGAAAACATAATTCACCAAGGAAATTTGCTGAAAGAGTGGCAAGGTGTCGATTCTCTTTTTCTGAGCCGTATGTTGAACGATTATGTTTCATTCAACAGAAAAGCCAGACACACTTTGAAGCAGATCACTGAGCACGCACCCATGCATGATTGGAACAAATCATGCAAGATATCCATCGATCAATACATGATGCAGGATCCGGCCGGTGAGCACTAATTGCGGGAGATCGACAAGAGGGCAAAGACGCTTCTTCTGTCATGCGTTGTTGGACGACTGGGCTAGCGGCTATAGAACAGTTCTGGGAGTGAACAAACCCGCACTCGCATGGCCGCTTGGCGGGTGGCCAGGGATGGAGACGATCGTAGTCCGTGCTCACGCTTAAACGAGTGGGCGAGGAGCACTACATGCATGAGAATGGCGGGATGGCAGGTGGGAGCGACACAGAGAACCGTCAGATGGGGGGGGGGGGGGGGGGGGGGGGGGTGCAGTGCGCAGGGGAGTGGGGAGGTGGGTGGGTGACGCCGTGTAGTGCGCCGGCGATTGGCGGCTGTCTGGGGTCGGGGCGGGCGGCGGCGGACGGCTGCCTGAGGTCGGGGCAGGCGGCCGCGGGCGTGCAGCGTGCAGTTCCCTGTGGCGGCTGGCGGCTGCCTGGGGTTGGGGTTGTGAGGCGTTGGGCGACTAAGCGTGCACGAGAGAGACTAGGTTTGCTGCCTTCCTAGGCCACTAGCTGGGCCACTAGGGGAAAAGATTGATCTTGATGTCTCTAGGCTTTTTATTTTTTCGGGATAGACATGATTTTAGGGATTTAACAGTACATTCCCGAATTACTCGAAATAAGTTCGGGATTTCGAAACAGCTTCCCGAGAAAATGTTCGTCGGGTTCGGAAAATTCGGGTTCGGGATCGGGAAATTCGGGATCAGGAATATGCCCGCCCTGAGCAGTGCCCATCCTATCCAGGACAGGCGCGATGGCGGAGACTATTTGGTAAGAGAAAATGTCTGAAGTACCCAAACAATGGACGACTGATTTTACTCGATACTACTTCCTCCTATCACTAGTAATAATTGTACCGTAAAAAGCCTCGACTTCAGATGTTGGATAAATACAAAAGATGCATCTCTATAATATATGATGTGGCATAGAACCAGATTCTATCTAACAGTACAGGTGAGATAAAGCATATAGGCCATAAATAGACGAAAATTGTTCAGGTGTCTTCCGGTATTTAAAATTGCGGTAGAATAAAAAGTAATTTCAGATAACCAGTATTGTCAAGTGAGGCACTACAGATAACCATAATATTATTTTCCAATACACATTCGGCTAATTACAACCGGTGTATAGTTCCAAGACCTAATTAACTTTTTTTGCTATACCAAGACCTAATTATCTAGCATAGTATGTGAACAACACATGTGCACAAAATGCGTCTAAGGGGAACCCAGCAACGCTCTGCTGGAACAAGCTTTCATCTACAAATAAGGGTCGGTGCTGTAGGTACTGAGGGCCTATTTGTTACCGCTGTGGCTTCTACCGCTTCAGCTTTTGGCCTCCAAAATCGGAAGCGCAAACAAACGCCACAAAGTGAAAAAGCGCTGGGGAAAAAGCGCGGTGGGCAAATGCACTGCGAAACCCCCCGCGAGCGGAAGCAGCCTCGGAGGAGCTTCCCCTCGCTTCTGGGCCTCCTCCGCCCCCGCCGCCGTTCCCCGCCCCCGCCGCACGCCCCTCTCGCCTGCTCTGGCCCCTCCCGCTCCGGCGAGAGCTCCTCCACCTCCACCTAGCCCGACCTTCCCACGGCAGCCTCCGGCCCTGGAGCGCCGGTAGCGACGACGATGGCTGCCTAGAGCGGGGCGCCTCCTTTTCCTGGCAAAGATGGGGGCGGTGTGAGGAGGGCGGCGATGGCGTGTGCTCCCGTGGTGGCAGCGGAGGTGGCGGCGGCACTGGCCGTGCTCCGGGAGGCCACGCGCGAGAGCCCCGAGCGCCGGCGCGCGCTCTGCGCGCCGCGGCTGCTGGCTCGGCCTCTCCCGTCCTTCTGGAAATATCTCCAGCGAGCACAGCGAGCACAGCAGGTGTTTTGCTTTGGAGGCTCCTCTGGATCTATTTCTTGATATTGTAATGTTGTAATATTGCAAAAAAAAAGCGCTACTGCCAAACATCAAATTCTGCTTCTAACAGCTGCTTCTCACAGCTGATTTTTCACAGCGGCTTTTTCACAGCAGTTCACAGCTGCTTCTCAAAAGCTGCAGCCCAAACAAACAGACCCTGAGTGTTGAAGCATCAACAACGTTCAAGGTCAGTGACATATAACACAAGTACATCATGGTGTGAGGTGAAGCTATGCTTATCAGTGCTATCACAACCAGCTATGTTATTAGGATCTTCTCAGTATATTTGAAATTTGAGATAATAACACCCTTCATACAATTCTTGCGCCATGCATGCAAAGTTATACAACAACTTGAAAATGAGGTAAACTGGTCATAAAACTTGCTGACAAATTAAAAAAATGATCCAAAAATTATCCAAATTGTGGCGCGTTGCCAAATAATTTTTCCCGCTTAACAAAAATTGAACAAAAAATTCAGGCGCGTGATTTTTCCTGTCGGTTTCAGTCATTACAGTGTGTGCACTACCAACAAAATTAATAGTTTTATTGTATCGGGATGGTAATCCACCACTAAAAATAATTCTCCCTGACACTTTAATTCCTATAGACATGTCGGTCGGACGCTGGCCGACACCATTACAATTATTGTGTCGGTTCTTCAAATGCCTAACACGAAAAAAAATCACCGACACTATTCTTGGAATTCCAGTAGTGCTACTCGGGTCACGTTTCCCGCCCCAATACGTAAAAAAGAAGAAATTCTACGGGTTGGGCTGTTTTAGGGATCCGCTAGATATTCTCTTATACAGGGACAAGCTCATACACGCGGGACGAGTCGGAGGGCGAGACTGAGTGTGATTCGGGTGGAGTGGTCGATCTCTGACGCCTATAATCAGGTGGCTCAAGATGTCCGACTAGATCAAGGTGCGATGGCGAGTTTCAATCGGCAAGGTCAAACTCGGACGATGGGAGTTGCATGTTGTCAGCGGAAGGGCGCCACGTCCAACGTGTGGTGTTGGCTGTGGTGCACGACGCCACGACGGCGAAGGCATGCCCCCTATTCGTGCAAAAAAGGGTAGAGTAGGGGTGTAGGTTCGGTTTAATAGAAGGAGCATTCGAAGCGATTTTGTTTGTTAACTATAATATCTTTTACTTTAGAAACTGATAATAATAAGATTCTTAGAAAAATCTAATCAGATGTCATGAGTTTTATCACAAAAGATACTTGGCTTACACTTTAAATAATAGTGCATCGTTCTCTCTACCCCTTATAATTGGATGATTTGCAAACTAACCATTAGGAAAATACAAACAAAATATTTTTTCAGGATTTTCCCGAATAAGATAATAGTTCGTGTACCGGAGTGAAACAAGAGTTAGGCAACAAAAAATAATTCAGCGCTCATTTTTACTTTGTTTCACCTCAGTCAGAAACAGTTTATTTTCTGATTAAAATATTTATCTATTTTTTCTACAGGCCATCATCCCTTTTTAGTGAATATACGAGCCTTTAAATGTCAGGTTTGGCCAAGAATATCTACATGGCTATACGGCCTCTGTCTTCGTTCCTCCAGGTAACCAGCAGGCGCTATGATTCTGAATCCGACTCGGTCGAGGCAGGGAATTGACGTACTTAATAACAACCACCAAAACAGGCATCGACAAGGGAACACAGATCGACCCGCAAAACCAGATTCGAATCCCCGTAGCCGCCGCCTCGGCCGCCTCCGGCGCCGGCCGACAGAGAACCAGGGACGATGGCGATTAGCTCAGAGCCTCTTGCTCGGAGCATCCACGGCACGAACCCTGAGAACCTGGTGGAGAAGATCGTGCGGTTCAAGATCTACCAGAGCACCTACTGGAAAAAGAACTGCTTCGGCCTCACGGCGGAGACCCTCGTCGACAAGGCCATGGAGCTCGACCACACGGCGGCACCCACGGCGGCAACCGCAGTCCGAGCCCCTTCCTATGCCTCGCCCTCAGGATGCTCGAGATCCAGCCGGAAAAGGACATTGTCGTGGAGTTCATCAGAATGAGGAACACAAGTATGTCCGTGTTCTTGGGGCGTTTTATCTGCGCCTCACCGGCACCAACGCCGACGTCTACCAGTACCTGGAGCCACTCTACAACGACTACCGAAAGCTTAGGAAAAAGATGGAAGATGGAAAGTTCACCGTGACTCACGTTGACGAGTTCATTGATGAGCTCCTGACCAAGGACTACTGCTGCGACACTGCCCTCCCCGAATACAGAAAGATGGGTCCTTGAATCTTGTGGAACTTTGAAACCAGGAAGAAGGGCACTTGTAGATGATTTTGAGGAAGAGGAAGAAGATAAGGAGGATGGAGTACAGCCTATGGATGTAGACGAGCCTAACACTACTGAGAAGAAAGAGAGTGATAGGGACAGGAAGCATGAATTACATCACAGGGACAAAGATCGGGACTATAACAGGGACTATGGGAGGCGACAAAGAGACAGAGGCCTTCAGAGAGATAGAGGGAGGGATAGGGATCGAGACCGTCATCCAATCCGAGATGATGATTATAGCCATGATAGAGATCGAGATAGAGAGCGTGAAAGAGACCATGAAGACGGAGAATTCTGTAGAAGACGTGGCTTTGGTAGCGCCAATCCTCGAGGGCGTCCCAAGGATGATTGCGATGAGCTCAGGAAAAGAGACGAAAAGAAAAACAAGAATGGCGCTCCAGATCCTAATGATCCCTACATTATAGCGATGAACAGGCTGCGTGCGTCCATAGGGTTGAAACCACTGAAGTAGTGTGACATTGTTGTTGTTGGAATGTATTTTTAAGCTTCAAGTTCCCCTGCTGCTTACACCCAGCAGGAATAGTTTCCATTTTTCTCTTACACGGTAAGCTTTATGACAATTCATTGTGTATCTAACTATGTTGTCTCATGACTTTGATCTGCTATTTTGTCTCTTCCATTCTTGCTCTTGCTTGTTTTTTTTTTAAAGTCAGACAGCGAAAGCTGGTGAAGAAAAGCATTTTATTTCAAAATAAAATATGATAGAAAACATTGGTCTCTTTCTCTTCCCATCCGATAGAGAGTTTACCGTTTGTGGTTATGCATTTAATTTTAAATACTCAGTCTCTCGTCCATTCTCAAAGTTTTCATGGTCATCTCCAAGAAAATGCATCTAAGCCTACATCACCACAAGATTTAATTCCAACGGGATGTTCCAGGTCATAGCATGCCATTTAAACACAAATATGCATGAGACGAACGTACTTATTTTTTGAAAGAAGCCAAAAGCTTCGCCTTTTCATTAATTAAGGAGAGACACGATTTGATTGACCAGATTGACCAGCTGTGAATAACATCTATTTTTTTTTACTGTACCTTCGGTGGGCTTTCAGCCAGCATGAACCTTTATTACGAATTAGCCAAAACAGCCAGAGTAGCAACCATTACACGTGGAGAGCGGGGATACAGGAGGAGAGGTGAGAGTTACAAAAAGGAGTACATAAAAGAGGGTTTAAGGGGGATCAAAGGTGAGACACCAAACTTTGAGGAGGTTAGCGACATCGGCATTAGTGCAGCGATATGCCCATAGACGAGTATCCGCAAGGCACCTTTGGCGCACAACATCCATGGATTCATCAACGCCATTGAACACCTTTGCATTGCGACTTTTCCAGATGCTCCATGCAATAGCAGTGCAAATTGTGGACTCCGCGAAGTTATTGCAGCGGGCTTCCCAAAGATCAGCGAGGTTGTTTATACGGCGTCTGTCCTGGGGGAAGAAAAAAGCCCAGACTTCCCGAGTTCTTGAGCAGGTGATCGACATCTTCTCTCTGGGCACAGAAGTTGCAGTCCGGGGAGTCTCCGAGTTGGTGGCGGTAGCGCCGGTCATTGGTGGGGAGGCGACGTCTACGAGCCAGCTAATTGAAGACCCTGCATTTGAGATGATCTGCGTTCCGCCAAACCTTCACAGCCTGATCGTCAGTCGGTAGATGCATAAAATAATTGTTGTAGAATCTTTTGTTTGACAGCGGTTCTTTTGAGTAGCGGCAAACACGGGTATCCGCGGTGTTCGGGTCAAGGCTGAAGGCCGGAAGCACATCAAACAGAGAGGCACGCTCGGAGGTAGCAGCAGCAGAGAGACGTGGGACAAGAGCAAGCGCAAGGTCGGATTCCAAAACAGCGGCGACTTTGGGCATGCGGCGAGTAGTGTGAGAGAAAAGAGCAGGATACCGATCACCAAGAGGTTCATTGCCCAGCCAACAATCCATCCAGAAGGCAGTATTAACCTGTTTCCGATAGTCACCGAGGTGTGAAGGCGAAAGGATTTGAGCCCAAGGATGATGCTTTTCCACATGGGGGTGTCAAGAAAGTGGTCATCCCCAAGATCTCGGTGATCTGACCATCCATGACAACAAAAGAAAAAAAGAAAATGAATAACTCTCCCGCCATCAAGTGGCTCAGATGTTTGGCGCCGGCGACGTGCCAATTAGAGGCCTCTCCTTGATTCTTACAAAGGTGGCTAAGCGAGTAGACCTTATGGAAGACGCTGGAGTTTGCCCAACATGACAACCACAGCCACAGTCCACATTCAAGAAGGAGGTGTACATTTTCCAATCCTCGGTCATAACTCCATGAAGGCCGACCCAAAGAAGGGCTGCCTTCCTAATTCGGTTGGAGTAATGACACTTGAATAACAGGTATTCAACTGACTCTTGCTCATGCTTACATGCCTACCACATTTTTGGCTCTGATCTGCCATCAAATCCATCCTAGAGCAAGCCAAGCGAAAAATTGCATTTCGGCGGCACCCATACTGACCACACCATGGACTAGAGCATGTGAAACCTTCAAGTTGTAATTTTTAGGCCAAGGCCGTCTGTAAAGGACCATCTTGGGTCAGCTTCTACGTAATATGTTCATCCAAGTTGTCCTGAAGCTCGACCTCGCTAACCATCTCCCAAAGGCTAGTGAACTCTTGGATGTCCTGGAGTGTTAAATCTGGCGAGAGTTTAATCCAACATGTCCACTGACTGTGGCAGAGTTATTTCTGTGTGAAGATCCGTGGTACATAGATGGTTGGAGCAATGTCCATGGGCCGCATGCCATCCAACCAAGGAAGACGTCCAAAGCATGCCGCAAAAATGTCTTTGTCCCTTCTCTTTGATTAATGTCTAGCAGAAACAATTAGCGTAACCCTCCAAAAACAGTTTAGTGGGTATATAGCGGTAGATTATACATGAAGCCTCATGGCTAGGTTCTCCCTTTCTTAGGCGGCAAGAGTACCGTTTGATGTCCACATAAGTTGTACGTTTTGAGATTTTACTACATATTGGAATGCATATGCAACCATTTTGACAATCTAACTGTATAATGAATGGTTGAGAACACAAACCTAATTTATCATGATCATATGGAAATGTATCCAAGTCTGCCTCCTCGCCTTTTCCTGGTCTTAGTCTATTCCCCTCCTTGCCATTTCCTTCCTCCACTGCATATGTATGCCTTCTCCTCTTCTCTGTTCTGCCTATAAGGCTTCCTACCTCACTTTTCTACTTTTTACAAACTTCTAACACAAAAAGGTATTCAAAGATCTGAAGGCTACAACTGAAAATTTGATGATAGGATATTTTGCATTTTGTCGGATTTTCTAGCACATCTATCATATACTTGATTAACCCGTCATGTACTATTAATACATAATAGATTGACACACATTTTATTTTGTATTTAAACTTCTATATGTCATGCTACTATATATGAACAACTATGCCTATTACTCTATTAGAAAATTAGTCGGACAGGGCGATATGCGCCATCATGGTACCGTAGCTTCCATGCATATGCCAACATACCCCTTCACTCTTTCCACGGCTAGAAGATGCATAATTGTATATACCTCTAGGCTCAAGAATTTCCCATTTGAGGGTCCGCGATTGATCCGTGTCTTAACGGAGTACATGCATTGCAACAAATAAAATAGGCACCTGCAAATGTTGCGGACGGTCACTGCTGAGATAAGACATGCATATGTGCATTCAACGATAAAAGTCGAGATCACGGGCAACAAAGTTCTTCACACACCCACCAACACCGCAACACATATCACAAGATGAGATCATGTATCTAGCAGTTGGGTGGCGTAGTGAGACCGCATTTGCCCGGCAGCTCCATCGCTCTCTTGGGGTCGATGTTGTAGAGGCTGAGCCAGGGGGAGTTCTTGTAGGAGCAGAGGCACTTGAGGTCCGCCTTCCCAGTGTCTTGCAGCACTCCATCGAAGGCTCTGCCGTTGAGTGCGACGTCGCCGCTGCCGCGGGCTGGCACGCCATGAAGTTGTCGGTGCTCATATTGCACACGGCGTGTGTAGGCCAGGGTGCCGCGGCGAGAGCCACCACAACGACAAGGAGCGCCGCTAGCGCCAGCGTCTCCTTGTTGGCCATGTCGCCCGGGCACACGACAAAGTATGAAGCTGCTTAATTTGGTCGTGTGGACGGGGTTTGGGGAGCACAGCATGGCGGGGTATTTATATCTTGAGGCATGGAATGTTTTGGCTGTTGGGCGTTACATGTTTGTGGTAGGAACGACCTTGCCGTTCGTTAATAAAAAAGAGTACGGTTATTTTTGGACGTGCACTGGTCACCAGTTGCTAAGCTAAACATAGCATTGCGCAACATGATCCGCTGCTTGATTGGTGAGCTGTCGGCACGAGGCGTACGTCCTACAAACAAGGCAAAGCTTTTGCCTCGCTTCAAAATAAAAAAAGTGTTGTGCAATTTGCCGACATCACTTAGTGTTGTCGGAAAATTGCATAACACTACTCATGTATGCTAGCACACCCACTTGAGATCATCACGGGAGAGATAGAGTGAACATGTACGCCAACAACGTGGTCCGGCCGGCACTTGCTGCTGACACAAGACACCTGGATTTGTATGATCCACCACGCCGGACGTTCGAGCAGCACAGTTACAATTTGGATTTTTGATTCAAAATGTTCAGCTAGGCGAGGTGTCAGCATGTTCGTCATAAGAGTTTGTTCCTATAAGTACGTAACAGTACTTCTGGCAGCGATTGACGGCAGCGACAAACAAACATTATATATGTCGATGCCTTTTTGTCTGATCCTTTGTCTACTCGGGCATGTCCTACTGCACCGAGTATGTGAATCACTATTTGCCAACGTCACTACGGGAAACAGTCAAAACGCCGACGGCGGTCCGCCGTCGGCGTAGCAACGATCGCCGTCGGCGTAGTCCTACGCCGGACGCTGTCGGCGTACAAACAATGCCGTCGGCGTATCCGTCGCCGTCGGCGTATCTGAAGTGGGACCCACAAAAGGAACTATATAGAGAAATAAAGAAATGAATATTATATACGAAAAAAAAGGAACAACTAAACGCGCGTACGCCGAGTGCCGTCGGCGTATCAACGATGCTGGACGGGCGATTTCGTTCCATCACGACGCCCTTTTGTACGCCGACGGGATTTACTACGCCGACAGCGGCCATCGGGCACGGTAAGGCTACGCCGACGGCGCTTCGTACGCCGACGGCTTGTTGGTCGTGCGGCGTAGTGTGGCTTTCCCGTAGTGACTCGAGCATGTCCTACTGCACCGAGTATGTGAATCACTATTTGCCAACGTGTGGCTTGCCACGCGCCACACAATTTTTCGGATGATTATTTAGGGGGTAGAACGCTATATATAGAATACTAACAGTAAATCAGTAATACAAAAATGAATGGTGGGGAATCGATATCAGGGAGGAGATACATGTAAGTATGCTTAAAAAAAGTACTCCCTCGCTAGCTTGCAAGGAACTTGTTCGTTCAGCCGGGTACTATGTGAGGCACTAGTATTAAACAAACAATATGCAAAATTTGAAGTTAACTTGGATGAAGTGACCTCAAAATAGAAAACATAACCCATCAACCTTGCACGATCTCCGCTTCAAGGGTGAAGAAGCAATAAATATACTTGGGAAAACATAAATAATTCTTGGAAACATTTATATCTGTCGTTCAGGACATACCAAGCCCAGGATAACGTTGCCGCATCCTCATCACATCTGTTGTATCAGCAGTTCGGGCAAACTTCCTAGCATGTCAGAAAGTAAAAGACCTCCGAGAAGGAACTTACGGGGTTTTGGCATGTTTATTTTCAAGTTCCGATTCCACCCATGGCCAGTAGTCAATAGCATTCAGACATCACATATATGATCAAGTAGCTTGACGCTTTTAACAAAAGATAGGTACATATATCATGTATGCACCTCAAAATTTAATGAAAGTGGTACAGTGCGCTACCAAGTCCCAAGAAGTGAAACTCCGAAATTTCTAGTGCATATTGAGAAAATACGCGTAACCACCTGGAAGTGGACATGGCGGATGCGGCACCTGCTACTTCAGTACCAAGGACAAGGATCTACTAGTATCAAGCTAGCATCATCTCCTTCTATACTTGTAAGCTACCATGAATCTTTAGACCAACTATTTAGCTGTTAATTTATCCGGCCATCAAACGATTTTTCCAAAATCATAAACCCAGTTAAGGAATCAGTGACTTTAGAATGTAGTACTGAATAACCAGTACTGAATATGATAGGCAGATTCCGTTTCATATTCTAGCTCGCTAAATCCTGTCAGCATACATGTTATTATTGTAATATAGTAATTTGTAAATCGCACAGCATGATGTTATTCAGCTTAGACCATGCCTGTATCATGTTTTACATCATCGACAAGGTTTCATATTCTCTGCTTATGTAAAGAGCAGAAGTACAGGAAACAAAGAGCAGAGGTACATGCACGTGATGCATTAACATTTGCATCATAGTATGTAGGTTATATCATGAAATGCGTAAATGAACCAACAAAATACCCAGTCCAAGTACCCTACATAAAACTATGTTTTAGATACTCACATGGATAAGCACATGGAGATTATCAAGAACCACCAATGCTCCCTACAGGGTACAGCCCCCGGAAAAAACGTGGCACCCTCACACGGCCACTGTCTTTCCTCTGGAAGAAGACATGTCTGACTAGGCTTTCTTTAAAACAGTGTCCAAGAACGGTTGGGTCAACGTTCTGCCGATAGAATTTCTCCAGCAACTTGCCCTTGCTGTCAAAGTAAAACAGGTACGACGAAGGAAAGCCCAACGAATCATCGCGAAAAATTACCAGCAGATCTCCATTCTCAGACACAACTTGACCAGAGAAATTATTCCCTCTATGAGGTTTCCTCATCACCACCAATGACAAGTCAATTTTGTATTTAGATGACCATATCTCCATCTTGTAGTCCTGCAGCACCCAGACTTCCGCAATCATAGTATCACCATCTATATGTCATATGTGTATGGCCGATGCCAATTGTACTATCCATCTGAAGCAAATGTGCCGAATTGGTGGCTATGGGAGATTTCATCCACCTAAACGACTCAACCAATGTGTCAAAAACTACTACCTTGTTGTTCGAACGGCCGCTTGCATACCCGTGCAGGCAGTTATGTAGCAGGGCAGGCGGTTGCTCACAAGCACGAATAAGCCAGAGGGCTGTTCACTGGTAGAAAATGGGCCTATGGTCCCGGTTCGGTTGGGCCATCAGTCCCGGTTGCCCAACCGGGACTGGCCAATCGGACTAATGCTAGTCCCGGTTGGTCCACGAACCGGGACCAATGGGTGGCCACGTGGCCAGTTCTGGCTGGTTGTGGGGAGAGACTCATTGGTCCCGGTTCTTGTTACGAACCGGGACCAATGAGTGCTTTTTTTTTTGGTATTTAGGGTTTAGGGTCTCCCTCTCGCCGGTGCCCCCTCTCCCTCTCCCGGTGCCCCCTCTCGCCGGTGCCCCTCTCCTCTCGCCGGTGCCCCCTCTCCCTCTCGCCGGTGCCTCCGTCGTCTCCCCCTTCTTCGCATCGCCGACGTGCTCTCCATCGTTTCCGTACGCATATTATACGCTCTACTATATACACAGTACATGTTGATGCATATATAATTAATATTCGATCTCTTGCGAGAATACAACTATTTAATTACATGGAGATAGATCAAGCCATCAAGGCATATGTAGTTCATCGTCCGAAGCATAATGTTCTCCCCTTTCATCGATGACCTCCCTAAGCAGAAATCCCGCCAATTCCTCTTGAATTGCTCCTACGCGCAGTTCTGGGTCGATCTTCTCCCGCATTTTGCTGAAAGCAGTTGTTCTCCGCTCAGTGGTCAACTCGCGAATGAACTCGCAAACGTAGAATCCACATAAATTACTCCCCGGTGGCTGCTGCGGACTTTCACCGTTTTATAAGTTAGCTCATCTTTGAATGGACCTTCTACCTTCTGTTTGAAAATTGTCCAACACCTGCTTTGGCAAAGAAAATGAACAAAGGAGTTATTAATTACTTGACATCAGGGAACGAACGAAAGAGGGCGATATAATGCGATAATGATTGAAATTACTTGTTGAGCATTTCTTTCATGTCGGACCACAACGCTTGGTCCCAACTTAATGAGTCGTGGACTTCAACTGTGGACTTGTCAGGTTGAATGCTTAGCAGAATCCAGTGGAACCTGCGGACGTTTACATAAAGCAGACATGCATAGCTCATCAATTACACTTAACATCGAGAAAGCCAAATAAAAATATGTACAAGACAGAAACACTCACCTGAAGTTGTAAGGAAATAGTATTTCCGTACAGAAATGTTGCATGGTTAAAAAGGTGGTCAGGTCATGCTCCACGTCTTTGGGGTGATTGACTAACGTATGTGAATTCACGATATATGGGTCAACGAACCCAACCTCAAAAACTTTAGATCTTTTGCATTCCAGCATCTTCATTCTGCATAATAGCGTACAAAAGGATATATATATAGGCAGGATAATATAATACAGGCAATGAACGAGCTGAGCTAGAGACTTAATTACGAAAATAAATCACTTACAGACAATAGCAAGAGAGGATAGATTTGTCGAGGGCGCGCTTTTGGAATAACTGGAACAGTTCAGTCAGTTGAACCTGTATAGTGTAACGTTTGAAGAAATGCTCCACTCTAACGTCCAGCGGAAACCACTCTTTCGCGTCCTTCTTTGATGTGTGCACCAGGTACCAGGTATGCAGATTTCGCATATGTGTTGATAGACCCGTCATCTCCTCATTACTGACCATAGGCTCCCCTTGGACATATTTCCGTGCCATCTCTAACATTGGCGCATGTTCATAGCCTAAAAGTTGACCAAGGCTCATACCCAAGGCGGTAGCCTGTTCCTTGGCCTGAGATACAGTGACACCAAGTTCTTTAGCAGCAGCTATGGCTCTGGGGTCCAATAATTCCAGGTCTTATCCATAGCGACTCTGAAGTCCTTGTCGACATCGGAACACACTATGAGCGGGGGGACCGATTGATTTTTCTGCTGTCCGAGCTGGGCAATTTGTTTCCCGCTTTTTGCACTTCTTCCCTTGTTCTGCTCAGACTGGGCACGTGCTAGCTTAGTAAGTTCACGACCATAGTCAGATGGCAGATTCATCGATATCTGGGATGGCTGCTCAAGGAAGGACTTTCTCCACTTTTTGGATTTTTCATCGTATACCGGCTTCTGCTCGGGCTTTTTTGGTGCAAAAAAAGCCTTATTGTAGGCAGCCACCTCCGCGGCGTTTTCCGCTACAGTCCTGTCATAAGGTCTAATGGGAAGATTCTTATGAGGTACTGTTGGGAGGGGCGACCTTTTACGTTTCGGTGATCGCTTACCCCTCATAGTACGAGCGGTGGGCGGAAACGGCTGACGCGGCGGCGGAGACGGCTGCGCTGGAGACTGGTGAGGCGGTGAAGAGGACTGTTGCGCTGGAGAATGCTGAGGCGGTGAAGAGGACTGTTGCGCTGGAGACTGGTGAGGAGTCGATGGCCTTGGCTGCCAGTTCGGAAGCACGATGAATTCCTTTGGCCATAGAATGGTCGCTTTCTTGGCTTCTCCAAGTTCAAGCACCTCCCCATCTTCACCTGCAGGGTGTTGCAGCTTCAGCTCCTCATAATCTTTCATCACTTCATCCACCGCGACAACAGCGTAGCCATTTGGAACCGGAGAGAAATGGTAAGTTGGATTAGGTCCAATTGGTACGACATAGCCGACCGCCACCTTCACGGTTAAGTTAAAAACTTTCACATGCATCTCACAAGGTGTGCTCTCCGTGATATCATCCACTGGGTAGCGACGAAGTGGAGCCACTGCATCATCATTACCATCCTGGAGCTCCGTGGAAGCCACGCTGCTTTTCCGATTCGATGGGCCACCGGTACCATCGCATGCAGCTTCTACCATGTGCCGTTGAGATTGGCCGCTAGTACCTTGCTGGCTAAGCACGGCAATTTGTTCCTTCTGCGCTTTAATTCTTCTTCTATATTAGCAGCCGGTCTGCAGCAGCGCGTGCTTCCATTGCCTCCCTTTCCTTTCTCCTCTGATGGCTTCTATCAGGAAATTTCTTCCTGTGCTCGGGAATCGCAATTGTCTTGGGCTTGGAGCCAGGTACGCCTCGTAACCGTCCGTCGTGTTCCTTATTCCCAAGGGCGCGTGTGAGCTCGTCATCCTCTCTATCGGGAATGAACCGTCCCTCTTCAACATCCTTTACTGCTTTTCTAATTTCTTGGATGGGTAGTAGGGGATTATCTTTGTGTCTTCTGTTATATATGCACTTCCCTTCTGCGTCCAACGTGCCCCCATGCCCGTAAAACCAATTTCTTGCCCGTTCGATCCACTTGAGTGGCTCTGGAGTGATCCCATTAGCCAGCAGGTCCGCCTCAAGTTTCTCCCACTTAGGCATGCTACCAGCGTAGCCACCAGGCCCCATAGTATGGTGGTACATCTTTAGAGCAGCATTTGCCGCATTTTTTGCAGACTTTTCCAGAGCTTCCTCTGATTTCTTGTACGCCACAAATTCTTCCCAGTAGTCCTTTATCTTCTCATACCCTTTATCGAAGTCTGGAGTCTTATTTTTCTTGACAAACAGTTTGTTCAATCTTTTCTTCCAGTTCTTGAATAGCTCGGCCATCTTCTTAAGTGCCCAGTCCTTGACTTTTTGCTCCATGATTTTCCGGGCAATCTTTTCTGCCTCATCTGGATCCTCCTCATCTGAATCCACCTCTGGCGCCGGCAGGGTGAAATTAACCATGAGCTTTCTCCAAAGTCTTTCTTTGCCCTCATCGCTGACATATAGCTGTCCTTTCTCTTTGGCCGATGCCATTCTCGAACGGTGATCGGGATGAAGTCCCTAACAAGAACTCCGCATTGCTTTACCATTTTATTTTTAACACCAGGGGGAGCAGTCGGTGTGCCGTCTTCAGCGACTCTTTCGATCGTGTACCTTTCTTGGTCGCCCAACTTTTTGGCTGGGCCTCGTTTTGTCCTTACAGAAGATTTGCTCGATCCGGAGGGCTAAAAGAAGAAAGAGCGTTAATATATGTATATAGACATCAGAGACTTAATTAATACAATCTTCGGCTTCATTAATATATGTATATGCACCTCGCCGGAGTTTAATGTTCCACCGGAGCCTTCGGCTTCTCCCTCGTCGGCTTCTCCCTCGCTGACTTCTCCCTCACCCCGGCCGTCGGGTTCTACCTCACCGGAGCCGTCTCTTCGGTTGAGAGACTCATCTCCCTCACCGGAGTTGTTCAAAAACTCCGTGGTGACATCGACAATATCTTCCGGCCCGCGGATTATATCCTGGAGGATATTTTCCTGATCTTCGTCTCGTTCCATAGTTTCTGCAAATTAAGAACAATGCACAAAACTTTAGTTGGGTAACTTGTTCCATATGTCAAGATACATCCTAGGTCATGTAGGTCAATTTAAATGGAATTGCAATGACTAATAAAATCATTTCCACAAATTCCATATTTAATATAAGAAGGTATTTTAGTTCTTCTAATTTAAAATTGTTCAATCATGCATGACCAATTTAATGCATTAACATGGAGCTCTAAAACATATTTTAGATGTTAATAGAAGTCAAATTTCAAATATAAACACTTATTTAAATTAGCTCCATAACTAAAGGAAATGCATTGAAGTTATTTCCAAATATTCACCAAATTGAAATGTTCCAAAATGTTTGTATTTTGACATAAATAGCTAGCATTTATTTTTCTGTGCATTTTGATATATTATTCATATTTTTCTGATAAACAGATTAAAAGATATTGATTTTACAAGTTTAAATCATTTTCTGGCATTTTGATATATTATTCATATTTTTCTGATAAACAAACAAAATTGCTAAGTTTCAAAATTGCTAAAACTAACTAAAACAGTAGCGAAATTCTTATACACAATTTTATCAAATTCTATCTAAAATTAAGTCTATCTAAAATTTAAAATATTTTCTATCTAAAATTTTAAACAACTATCTAAAATTCAACAATTTTAAACAACTATCTAAAATTCAACAATTTTAAACAACACTACCAAATTCTATCTAAAAAATTCTGTCAAATTGTAATGGTGCTACGGCTCGGTGTTGAGCACGAGAGGAGGGCGTGGGCGCCGCGGCGATCACCTGGCCGTGGAGAGGGAAGGGGCGGGCGCGGCGGAGGCCAGGAGCAGGCCACCGGCGACGGGAGAGGCGCGACGGCGTGGGGGGCGCGGCGGAGGGCAGGGGCGCGCGATGGGAGCGAGGGCCGCCGGAGCAGGGCGCGCGACGGCCGCCGGAGCAGGGGCGCGCGACGGCGGGGGCCGCGGCGGAGCAGGGCCACCGGAAAAACGAGCAGGGCTTCGCCGGAAAAACGAGCAGGGCTTCGCCGGCTTCGCGTGCGGTCGCGCCTTCTCCGGTCCTTAGTCGATTTTGCCTGAATGGGGAAGAAGAGAGGGCGCGGGAAGTTATACTAGGACTCTTTGGTCCCGGTTGCTGGAAAGAACCGGGACCAATGACCCTTTGGTCCCGGTTAGCAACCGGGACCAAAGAGTGGGTCATTTAATGCCAGATCCAGTGGCGCGCCCATGGACTCTTTGGTCCCGGTTCTTTCCAGCAACCGGGACCAAAGAGTCCTTTTTCAAAATTATTTCGAACTTTTCAGTTCTGAAATGTTGTTCCCGCCTTTTTTTTCTTATTTAGGTGTTTGAATATGAATTTCAAATGGTTTTGAATCTGAAAAGACTTTCAACATGAAAAGTGTTTAAATTTGAATAAATAATCCAAAACCATTTTTGTTTTCTGAAATAATTATTCTAACTATACAAACTATTAACCATTTTGCCATTTTCAATTAAAAATATATTAACTTTATTGCATATTTTGAATTGACAAAATTTCAACGTGAAAAGTGTTTGAATTTGTATAAATAATCCAAAATCAATTTTACATTATTATTGTCATTTTCAATTTAATATGGATAAATTCATATCTTTAAATCCGTAAGTCGAAATTCGACAAATAATCCGTAAGCAGAAGTAAATGCAGAACAATTTCAGTAAACCTATATTTGTAAGATGAATGTTTGGTGTTGTAAAATGCAGAAGAAAGCAGATAAAAATTATTAATTCATTTATCTTAATGCATTACATAAAAGGTTTAATACATTATTACACATGATACAACGTCTCACAAGCGCTTGAAAGAAACACACCCCTGATCCAACATCACCAACATTATTCTCCACGTCGGGCTCGTGGGCATACGGCGGGATAGACTCCTGCGGTTGCGCCCAAGCGCGCTCTGCCGAGCACGCTCGACCTCGTCCAGAAGGCGCTGTGGCGGGCGTGGCGGATCCATCTCGTGGAGACGATGCGTTCGTGGCTAGGAATGGTGGATTAGGGTTTACCCCGTCGGCGACAATATATAAAGACCTCCAGGGCAGCGCTGGGGGAGGACACGTGCCCAGGGAAGCGCTGGGGGAGGACACGTGTCGTGACCGCAAAGCCCGTCTTTAGTCCCGGTTGGTGTTACCAACCGGGACTAAAGAAGCACACGGATCGTGTGTTTCTTTCAAGTGCTTGTGAGCCGTTGGATCAGGGGTGTGTTTCTTTTGAGGGATTGTGAGCTGTTGGATCAGCAGTATCACGACCACTTCGTGAGCCACATGACCCGGTTGGTGTTACCAACCGGGACTAAAGAAGCACACGGATCGTGTGTTTCTTTCAAGCGCTTGTGAGACGTTGGATCAGGGGTGTGTTTCTTTTGAGGGATTGTGAGATGTTGGATCAGCAGTATCACGACCACTTCGTGAGCCACATGACCCGGTTGGTGTTACCAACCGGGACTAAAGAAGCACACGTACCCTATATATAGCCGCCCTCCTCAGACAGGTTACTCACTCACACAAAACATTCCAGCGTCACTCGGAGAGGCATCTTTGGGCAACCAGCGGCAAGACGTCTCTGATGACCTGCGACCGTTCCAAACGGTTGCAGATCATCAGAGATGTGTTGCCGGACGGTTGTAGATCATCAGAGACGTCTTGCCGCTGCTTGGATCGAAGTGGCGCTCAAACACAAAACATTCCAGCGTCACTCGGAGAGGCATCTTTGGGCAACCAGTGGCAAGACGTCTCTGATGACCTGCGACCGTTCCAAACGGTTGCAGATCATCAGAGACGTCTTGCCGGACGGTTGTAGATCATCAGAGACGTCTTACCGCTGCTTGGATCGAAGTGGCGCTCAAACTCACGAGCCACCGTCGGGCTGTATGCAGGGGGAACTGTGTTTGGACGGTCGAAGCTGAGGTTTGAGAGGTTCCCACGGGAGGTGTGGGAGCCGACAACCACCTACCACGCGTGTTTCACCGGTCGTCATGCAATTAATTAACAGAAAAAAAAAAGAAAACTCACTCGTGTATTATGGTTTTCACCACATAAAGGTTTAATACATTACTACACATCACATAAAGGTTTAATACATTACATTGATTTACATCGCTTCAGCCGTAACCATGGAGCATCTTCATTATTTAACGGGATGCTTGGGTCAGTTCTCACTGTGAAGGGCGGAATTTCATCAAACTTATCATAATCTGCTGACATGTCTGTCTTGCCCTCGACTCCCACGATGTTTCTTTTCCCTGAAAGAACTACGTGACGCTTTGGCTCATCGTCTGATGTATTCGTTTGCTTGTTTTTTCTTTTTTTCGGTCTGGAGGACATGTCCTTCACATAGAAAACCTGAGCCACATCATTGGCTAGGACGAATGGTTCGTTCTTGTAACAACCAAGATTCTTGAGATCCACTGTTGTCATCCCGTACAGCTGGTCTACCTTTATCCCTTCTCCATTCATGTTGACCCAACTGCACCGAAACAAAGGGACCTTAAAAGTAGGTCCATAGTCAAGTTCCCATATCTCCTCTATGCGACCATAGTATGTGTCCTTTTGCCCATCGTCGTTTGTTGCATCAAAGCGGACACCACTGTTCTGGTTGGTGCTCTTTTTATCTTGGGCGATCGTGTAAAATGTATTCCCATTTATCTCGTACCCTTGGAAATTCAATACAGTCGAAGATGGTGACGCGGCCAACAAGTAGAGCTGATCTCCGACAGTGGTGTCATTCATGAGCTGTAATCGCAACCAACTGCCGAAGGTCTCCATGTGTTTTTCTTTAATCCAGGAGTCATCCTTCCCCGGGTTCTTGGAGCGTACATAATTCTTGTGTTCCTCGATATACGGAGCCACGAAGGTGGAACTTTGTAGAACTGTGTAGTGTGCTTGAGTTAAAGAATGCCCGTCCCTACATATCAGTGCTTTCTTTCCTAGCGTGCCTTTTCCACTCAGTCTCCCCTCATGCCGCGATTCAGGAACACCAATCGGCTTAAGGTCAGGAATAAAGTCAACACAGAACTCAATGACCTCTTCTGTTCCATAGCCCCTTGAGATGCTTCCTTCTGGCCTAGCACGGTTATGAACATATTTCTTCAAGACTCCCATGAACCTCTCGAAGGGGAACATATTGTGTAGAAATACAGGACCGAGAATGGCAATCTCGTCGCGTAGGTGAACCAGGAGATGCGTCATAATATTGAAAATGATGGGGGGAACACCAACTCGAAGCTGACAAGACATTGGACCACAGCCTTCTGTAAACTTGGTAGAGTTACTGGATCGATGACCTTCTGAGATATTGCATTGAGGAATGCACATAGCTTCACAATGGGTACTCGAACATTTTCCGGTAGAAGCCCCCTCAATGCAACCGGAAGCAACTGCGTCATAATCACGTGGCAATCATGAGACTTCAGGTTCTGGAATTTTTTCTTTGCCATATTTATTATTCCCTTTATATTTGACGAGAAGCCAGCCGGGACCTTGATACTGCTCAGGCATTCAAAAAAGATTTCCTTCTCTGCTTTGGTAAGAGCGTAGCTGCTTAAGTATTGACGCCCTTTATCCGTCTGCTTGTTGTATGGGTCTTTCATACGTTGCTGGTCTGCCCGTGCTTCCGGTGTATCTTTTGTCTTCCCATACACGCCCAGGAAGCCTAGCAGGTTCACGCAAAGATTCTTCGTCACGTGCATCACGTCGATTGAAGACCGGACCTCTAGGACTTTCCAATAGGGTAGCTCCCAGAATATAGAGCACTTTTTCCACAAGGGTACGCGCTTGTTAGCGTCATTCGGAACAGATAGACTGCCAGGACCCTTTCCAAAGATTACTTCTAAATCCTTGACCTTGTCATATATAACATCACCATCAGGGAGGTTAGGCTTCTTCCGGCGATCTGCCTCACCGTTGAAATGCTTGCCGGGCTTTCTTACGGCATGACCGTTCGGAAGAAATCGACGATGCCCCAGGTACACATTCTTGTTTCCCAAATGTATACTTTCAGTCTTATCTAAACAGTGCGTGCATGCATTGTATCCCTTGTTTGACTGTCCTGAAATGTTACTAAGAGCAGGCCAATCATTGATGGTTACGAACAGCAACGCTCGTAGGTCAAATTCCTGTTGTTTGTGCTCATCCCACACACGTACACCTGGTTCGGACCACAACTGCAAAAGTTCATCAACTAATGGCCGTAGGTACACATCAATGTCGTTGCCGGGTTGCTTCGGGCCTTGGATGAGCACTGGCATCATAATGAACTTCCGCTTCATGCACAACCAAGGAGGAAGGTTGTAGATACATAGAGTCACGGGCCAAGTGCTATGACTGGAGCTCTGCTCCCCAAAAGGATTAAAGCCATCTGTACTTAGACCAAATCTTAAGTTCCTTGCGTCATCTGAAAATGTCGGGAACTCTCTGTCGATTTTTCTCCACTGGGACCCATCGGCGGGGTGTCTCAACTTCCCGTCTTTCTTACGCTCTTCTTTGTGCCATCGCAACAACCTGGCATGCTCTTTGTTTCTGAACAGACGTTTCAACCGTGGTATTATAGGAGCATACCACATCACCTTAGCAGGAACCCTCTTCCGGGGGGGCTCGTCATCGCCCTCAACATCACCAGGGTCATCTTGTCTTATCTTGTACCGCAGTGCATTGCATACCGGGCATTTATCCATGTTCTCGTACTCACCGCGGTACAGGATGCAGTCATTAATGCATGCATGTATCTTCTGCACATCTAATCCTAGAGGGCAGATAGCCTTCTTTGCTTCGTATGTAGTCTCGGGCAATTCGTTATCCTTTGGAAGCTTCGGCTTCATTATTTTCAGTAACTTCTCAAATCCCTTGTCAGAACAACCAGTCTCTGCCTTCCATTTCAGCAGTTCCAGTGTGGTACCGAGCTTTGTGCTGCCATCTTCGCAGTTTGGGTACAGCAACTTTTTGTGATCCTCAAGCATGGCCTCCAACTTTAGCTTCTCCTTTTCTGTATCGCATTCTCGCTTTGCATCAGAAATGACCCCACCAAGACCATCAGCGGGCTCATCTGATGCCCGATGTTCACCTCTTTCTTCTTCAACGTCTTCCATAACAGTATCACCGCATTCCTCAGGGAACATAGGATAGTTGTCATCATCTTCCTCTTCTTCATTGTCTTCCATCGTAACCCCTCTTTCTCCGTGCTTGGTCCAACAATTATAGCTGGGCATGAAACCTTTCCGAATCACGTGGTCTTGAATGGTTCTCGGGTCAGAGTACTCCCTGACGTTCCGACACTTCTCACATGGACAAGGCATAAAATTATTCACTTTGTTTGCCTTAGCCACATCGAGAAATTTATGCAGGCCTGCAATAAACTCGGAACTGCGTCGTTCGCCGTACATCCATCGCATCCGTGCATCCATCTGCATCATATATATAATTAAGTTTATCAAATACCATTACAATAACATCTTGAATAGTGAAATGACCACCGTACATCGACACGTGCAATATTTCTGTATCAATTACAGATGAAAAGGATATAGTTGCTAACCTCGGCCGAGGATATCATCTTGTGCGAACTTAAGTGTGGCTCGGGCATTTCACCGAACACATCTTGTGCGTGGCAAAGAAAAAAAAAACTAGCACCCCTGAACCGGGGCTAATGGCAAACAGGACTCCGGACGAAAGGTCCTTTTTCTACTAGTGGTTTCATTCTTCATGGACGGTGAGGCCACCGGTAGCCCGATATACCTCGGCTCCTCGGAGGAGCCCACCGTGAGGACGTGGTAGGCTGCACTGTTACTGGTGCTTTTGTTTGGGCGCTTCCAGTAGAGGACGCAGTATTCGCCGGACCCACGTTGAGGGTACAGAGCAGCGACATTGCCGCCGGTCAGAGCTGGGAGTGCGAGCCACTCGAGTGTGGCCGGGTTGCAGAGGTAGAAGCGGCGATTGGAGAGGGATAGAAGTAGGAGGCCGTCGCAAGAGGCGCGGATAGAGAAGTTACGGTGACGGTTGTAGTCATTGAATCCGAGGATGGGCCGGCGCTCGGCGGGCGTCCGCCTCAGATCGAAGGCATCGAGCGAGGGATCGGAAGTGTAGCGACCGTTCCTACAGTGGAACGAGACCAGCGGGAGTGACGGCTGACGGTGGTGGTGGGCGAGGAGAAACTCCTCGTCGCATCTGAAGCGGCACCAGGAGCGGCAGGCCGCGCGGCAGCGGAGGATCTCCTTTGCCGGCAGGCGACAGAAGATCTCCCAATGAGGTCGTCCGGGAGGACGGGGGCGGTGGCACAGCCTCGCTTGTGCGGCGTGACGATCACCGTCGGCGTAGACTAATGACCGTCGGCGTATACATAACCGTCGGCATAGACTAATGACCGTCGGCGACGCCGCAGTGGGACCCACAAAACGGAAGCCGTCCGTCTCCGTCTGCTCCACCCATACGCCAACGGCAGTGCCGTCTGCCTAGCTTGCCACGTGGAGCGATCTGGTGCGCCTGGGAAGTGCTCTACGCCAACGGCAATGCCGTCGGCGTATCAGGGACACGTGTAATGTTCCTGCGTGCCTGGGATGCGCGTTACGCCAACGGCATTGTCGTCAGCGTATCCTTGACCATTTGGTCCTTTTTAGGCGACATGGCATCATCCTGTGCGCTGGGAGTTGCCCTACGCCGACAATGCCGTCGGCGTAGCCTTGACCATAATTTCCAGTTTTAGCTGCTTGTTGCTGCTGGTTTCTGGCACATTTTAAATATAATTAAAATTGCACAAATTATAAAACATCACAGAAACATCACATAAAACATCACAGATATCCAAATGACACAAACATGATTCGAATTCATACAAGCATTCATACAAACTCCAAATGGCACAAACATAGTTCGAATTCACACCCGGAACACCCGAACTAATCCTACATCTCGTGAGAGGTCGAGCCACCCAGGTCTAACCGCGTGATAACCAGTTCTTTTGATAGCCTTCAGGAGGCTTCATGTGCTTTCTCTCCCTATCACAGAGCTTCTTAACATCAACTCTAACCTTAACATTATCCTTCGACTTCTCAGGAATGTTCAGGACTGTGTGAAAGAGGGACTCTCCAACATTCTTTTCAGTGTGCATCACATCGATGCTATGGAGAAGGTCGAGGTCCTTGTAATATTCGAGTTGCGTCAAGCCTGCCACGTGAGTCTAGTTGTGCGGCATACCATATCCCACATATCGTGGGCCTTTTCCCTCAGCAGGCACGAGAGCACTTAGCTCGGCGTCAACAGCTGCACCATCGAAAGTTGGTATCGCTTTTTCTTCTCGCTCAACTCTGCCCTTCTTGAAGTTCTTTTTGTCTTCTCTAAACCGATGCCCTCTTTTGAGGAACTTTCGATGTGTGTCAAACGCGGAATACTTCTGTCCCGCCGTTAGCCACATGAACTCAAGTCGGTTCCTGCACACTGGGCATGGCCACTTACCAGCTGTACACCATCCGCAGAATAGGGTGTACCCTGGCATGCCGTGCATGGAATTGTGATACCAAACTTTCATCAAGAAGTTTGTCTTCGATGCACGATCATATGTCAATGTCCCGTGGTGCCAAGAGTGGTTCAGATCATCCACAATTGGCTGCATGTAGACACTTAAATTCTTCCCCGGGTATTCAGGACCTGGAATGATCAGCGACAGGAATATGGTCTTCCTTTGCATTAGGGCTCCGGGAGGGAGATTGTGCGGAATAACAAACACGGGCCAGCAGCTGTACGAGGTAGTCGACAAACCATATGGATTGAATCCATCGGTTGCTATCGCGATTCTCACGTTTCGAGCTTCTGCTGCCTCATGGGGGTGGTTCGTATCAATGTTCTTCCATGCCGTACCATCAGATGGATGTCCCATCAATTCCCGTCCGTGCTCATCCGTGTATCTCTCCCCCGTCTTGTGCCATTGCATCTGTGTGGCAGACTCTTTGTTCATGTAAAGCCGCTTGATTCTTTGTATGAATGGGAGGTAACGAAGAATCTTAACGGCGACTTTTGACTGCGTCTTCTGACCATCGGCTCCTTTTACCTCATGATATCTAGAGGCCTTACACAAGGTACAGTACTTGTCATTGGCAAACTGTTTCCAAAACAAAAGGCATCCTTTTGGACAACAATCTATCTTTACATAATCCATGATGAGATCTCGCAAGATTTTCTTTGTTTCGTACATGCTTTTAGGCAGACAATGCCCTTCAGGCAACATGTAACCAGTTGTTTGCAGATGTGCTTCAAAGCATGAACGGGTGTTGCCATACTGGAGCTTAGTGGCTAGTGCTTGCGAGATGGCATCGAGCTGAGAAATTTTTGCACCCTCGTACAGAGGCCTCTGAGACGAGGCCATCATATCAAAAAAGGCCCTCGCGGCTGGCTCCGGGTCCTCTGGTTCACGTGGTTCCTCCGGTTCACACGGCTCCTCCGGTTCTGGAGGTTCCTCCGGTTCCTCCTGTGATGGTGGCGAATCTGGCAAGTCGCCATCACGGAGATCAGCTAGCCAGTTTCTAATCCCATCATCTTCATTGCCATTGATCCGCTGCCGCATCACCCTGCCATTCTCGCGCTCGTACTCATCAAAGTTGACTGTCGTCACGAAGTTCGGCATATACCCACGAGAGAAGAGGTGTTTAAGCATATCATTCTTTCCCTGGCGTGTACGAAACTTGCAACGAGGGCAAGGGCAGTTTCCACGAGCACCTGACTCTGAACCCTTACGCTTTTTTTTGTGCGCTAACTCCTTCACTAACAAATGCGTCTTCCATACCCACTCATGTGTTTTGTCAACCGCACTAGTTCGGCCACTGTACATCCACCCATTATCAACCATCTTCCTGCATGTGAGCCAAATAATAATTACATGAAATTAAATGCATCATATTTTTATTTTCTTGCATGCAATGTCACCATTTTATTACGGCCAAATTTTATCTTTTACAACATGCAAGGGTTCACATACACTTCTAATAGGTAGGGGCCTATCCCGCCCGAGTACGTGTAGACCAAGTCGTGTCCCATGTTCTACCCCGACCCGAGACGGAATTTCGGCAGCACCTCCCCGCTGTTCTTCAGAATACACGTCTTGAGCTTGTCAAGCCGAGAGGGTGTGCATCCGAAGAACAACGGGGAGGTGCTGCCGAAATTTCGTCTCAAGAAGGGGTAGAACATGGAACACGACCAGATCTACACGTACTCGGACTGTTCAACAGGACAACCCGGAAGTGTTACGGTTATAAATATGCAAAGATGGACAATCCTGCATATTTATAAATTTGTAACCCTTCCGGATGGGATCTGACTCGGGTTACGCGACTGACTTGGTGATCTAGACCAAAGTAAACCTATGCATCAAAAGAGGCGAAAGATTTATACCCTCAAAGCATGATTGGTGGTCGGAGAAGGTCGAGGACGAAACAGGGGCACCGAGGCTGCCCCTCCATGGCTGGTGAAGAAGCCCCGCAACGACGCGCGGGACTGACGGTGCTGGCTGGCGTGAAGCTACGTCATCTGAAAAAGGAAAAGAAAATAAACATTAGCACACATGTTTGACAACATAAATATTCATGAAAGACACCGACACAATCTCCCTTGTTCATCTATAGCCATTTGACAACATAAACATTCATCACATTCATGAATCAAGCAAATTACAACATCACACCAATCAAATAAAAATAAAATAGGCGTGCTAAGCAGTGGCGGCTGATTTTGCTCCTGTGTATTCAGTGCAAAAAAATAGTACACAATAGCAATATATATTAGGAAAAACAATGTGCAGCGAGCTAGCAAGAACAATCAATACCGACCGCATCGAGCCAGTGACCATATATCAGTACAGCTGTCATATACTATGCATAACGGAAGTTTGTAAGCATCAAGATAAAAGTGGGTCGTAGAGCGATGTGGCTCCTAGCTGCACCTGCTCTGGTGCATCTGCTCCTAGCGGCAGCTAACCAGAAATCTGCCAGAAACTGAACTGCGACAGCGAGACAAAGAAACAAGAAGCTCGCAGCGGCCACTTAACTGAACTACAACCGTACGTAACACAAGTTTTGGTCATGCAGAAAGATATAACCGTACTAAAATGAAGATTTAGTGAGACAACAGAAACCAAAACCAACAAACTAATATCAACCTGTTATAACCAACTATTTGACAACCTATTCTGCACCATGGACATGATTAAAACCAGGAAAACGAAAATGTTATGTTTCATCCCAATGGAACCACTACTAATTAAAAGTAATCTTGGTTTCACGCTTGTACAAGTGTCTTGAAATAAATGTACTAAACAGCAAATCTATATTGCGTCAGTGACCAATTTACATCATTGTATCATTGGGTTCAGCTCTATTGTAAACAGCAAAATCGAGGTGGATCAATCTGCACCCAATTCTTGTGTACTAGCTCCGCCACAAATTGCATACAGAAGATAACTGAATGTTGGATCAATTTGCACCCAATTCTTCAGTTCAGGGGATGGAGGGGAACACGTACATACTGCCTAAGGCGAGATTGGGTCGGCGGTATGCAGAACGAACCTGATGGCTTTCCGGTCAGGAAGACGATTCAAGGCGGAGCAACGACACGGTCTCTGCGTCCGAGATGTCGGCGGCGGCGACGTGTTCGTGCGTGAGCGAGCTGGAGGCCGAGATGGCGGCGGTGGTGGTGGAGGTGCCAGAGGTGGTGGAGGCGTGGCCGGGGCGACGCGGTGGGGGAGGTGTGCGGGGCAGGGCGGGTAGGAGGCGGCGGCGGCGTGGGGGCGGGAAGGAGGCGGTAGGGAGGAGGCGCACGGGGCCGGGAGGAGGCGGCGGCGGCGTGGGGCGGGGAGGAGGCGGCGGCGGCGTGGGGCACGGAGAAGGCGCACGGGGCGGGGAGGCTGCGGCGGCGGCGGATCGAGGGTGGGGAGGAGGCGCACGGGATGGGGGAGGAGGCGGCGCCGGCGGATCGAGGTCGGGAAGGAGGAGCACGGGCTGGGGAAGAAGAGCGGTTTTTTTTGTTTGACTCAGCTCCGACCAGATGGCGGCTATTAATTAGGGCAACCTATACGCCGACGGCAATGCCGTCGGCGTATGAGTTGACCATATTTTTTTATTTTGGCAGATTTTTTATTGCTGGTGTCTAGCACATTTCAAATACATTTAAATTGCACAAAAAATCACAGAACATTTCAAAACATCACAGAACAGTACATATATAATCCAAACCCCGAATCCGCTAGAAAACCCTAATGTTTTCGTCTACCCCCTTGAACGGCGTCGAAAGGGGTAGGCAAGTGGAATTATTTACTTGATTGTGTTAGGTTAGTCCACTGGGACATGTGAAACCAACTTTTATCAAAAGTTCTGACTTGATTTCCCCCGGTTGCCCGAGACGGGAGTTTCCACCTCTAAGTGCAGGAACTCGCTAGAGAGAAAGTGAAGTCGGTGAAGACGGTCACACCCCGGAGTAGGATAATGGACATTTAGAACACACAACACACTTGTATACATATGGTATGGGACAACCTAGGTTTGGGTGCGGTTCCGACGCTCCGGGGCCCCGCTTCGGCGAAACCCTGAATCCGCTGGAAAAACCCTAACGTTTTCGTCTACCCCCAAAGACGTGCGTCGAAAGGGGGTAACCCAGTGGAGTTTTTTGCTTGGTTGTGTAAGGTTAGGCCATAGGAAGGTGAGAAACCAAAGTCTACCCCAAATCAACACAAGATTCCATCCGGTTCGCCCGAAAGGGGAGTTTTCACCTCTAAGTGCAGTAACTCACTATAAAGAAAGTGAGGCTGGTGAAGCCGGTCACACCCCGGAGTAGGATAATGGACATTTAGAACACACAACACACTTGTATACATATGGCATGGCACAACCTAGGTTTTGGTGGGGTTTCGACGCTCCGATGCCTCGCTTCGGTGAAACCCTGAATCCGCTGGAAAAACCCTAACGTTTTCGTCTACCCCATAGACGTGCGTCGAAAGGGGGTAGGCAAGTGGATTTTTGGCTTGGCTGTGTTAGGTTAGGCCATAGGAAGGTGGGAAACCAAAATCTACCCCAAATAAACGCAATGTTCTATCCGGTTCGTCCGAAACAGGAGTTTTCACATCTAAGTGCAGAAACTCACTAGAGAGAAAGTGAAGTCGGTGAAGACGGTCACTCCCCGGAGTAGGATAATGGACATTTAGAACACACAACACACTTGTATACATATGGCATGGCACAACCTAGGTTTTGGTGGGGTTTCGACGCTCTGATGCCCCGCTTCGGCGAAACCCCGAATCCGCTGGAAAAACCCTAACGTTTTCGTCTACCCCCATAGACGTGCGTCGAAAGGGGGTAGGCAAGTGGATTTTTGGCTTGGCTGTGTTAGGTTAGGCCATAGGAAGGTGGGAAACCAAAGTCTACCCCAAATAAACGCAATGTTCTATCCGGTTCGTCCGAAACAGGAGTTTTCACATCTAAGTGCAGAAACTCACTAGAGAGAAAGTGAAGTCGGTGAAGACGGTCACACCCCGGAGTAGGATAATGGACATTTAGAACACACAACACACTTGTATACATATGGCATGGCACAACCTAGGTTTTGGTGGGGTTTCGACGCTCTGATGCCCCGCTTCGGCGAAACCCCGAATCCGCTGGAAAAACCCTAACGTTTTCGTCTACCCCCATAGACGTGCGTCGAAAGGGGGCAGGCAAGTGGACTTTTTGGCTTGGCTGTGTTAGGTTAGGCCATAGGAAGGTGGGAAACCAAAGTCTACCCCAAATAAACGCAATGTTCCATCCGGTTCGTCCGAAACAGGAGTTTTCACCTCTAAGTGCAGGAACTCACTAGAGAGAAAGTGAAGTCGGTGAAGCCGGTCACACCCCAGAGTAGGATATTGCACATTTACAACACACAACACACTTGTATACATATGGTATGGCACAACCTAGGTTTGGGTGGGGTTCCGACGCTCCGGGGCCCCGCTTCGGTGAAACCCTGAATCCGCTGGAAAACCCTAATGTTTTCGTCTACCCCCATAGACGTCCGTCGAAAGGGGGTAGGCCAGTGGACTTTTTGGCTTGGTTGTGTCAGGTTAGGCCACAGGAAGGTGGGAAACCAAAGTCTACCCCTAATAAACACAATGTTCCATCCGGTTCCTCCGAAACAGGAGTTTTCACATCTAAGTGCAGAAACTCACTAGAGAGAAAGTGAAGTCGGTGAAGATGGTCACACCCCGGAGTAGGATAATGGACATTTAGAACACACAACACACTTGTATACATATGGCATGGCACAACCTAGGTTTTGGTGGGGTTTCGACGCTCCGATGCCCCGCTTCGGCGACACCTCGAATCCGCTGGAAAGCCTAACGTTTTCGTCTACCCTCATAGACGTGCGTCGAAAGGGGGTAGGCAAGTGGACTTTTTGGCTTGGCCGTGTTAGGTTAGGCCATAGGAAGGTGGGAAACCAAAGTCTACCCCAAATAAACGCAATGTTCCATCCGGTTCGTCCGACACAGGAGTTTTCACATCTAAGTGCAAAAACTCACTAGAGAGAAAGTGAAGTCGGTGAAGACGGTCACACCACGGAGTAGGATATTGCACATTTACAACACACAACACACTTGTATACATATGGCATGGCACAACCTAGGGATTGGTGGGGTTTCGACGCTCCGATGCCCCGCTTCGGCGAAACCCCGAATCCGCTGGAAAAACCCTAACGTTTTCGTCTACCCCCATAGACGTGCGTTGAAAGGGGGTAGGCAAGCAGACTTTTTGGCTTGGCTGTGTTAGGTTATGCCATAGGAAGGTGGGAAACCAAAGTCTATTACAAATAAACGCAATGTTCCATTCGGTTCGACCGAAAGGGGAGTTTTCACCTCTAAGTGCAGGAACTCACTAGAGAGAAAGTGAAGTCGGTGAAGCTGGTCACACCCCAGAGTAGGGTATTGCACATTTACAACACACAACACACTTGTATACATATGGTATGGCACAACCTAGGTTTGGGTTGGGTTCCGACGCTCCGGGTCCACGCTTCGGCGAAACCCTGAATCCGCTGGAAAAACTCTAACGTTTTCGTCTACCCCCATGAACGTCCGTCGAAAGGGGGTAGGCCAGTGGACTTTTTGGCTTGGTTGTGTTAGGTTAGGCCACAGGAAGGTGGGAAACCAAAGTCTACCCCCAAATAAACACAATGTTCCATCCGGTTCGTCCGAAACAGAAGTTTTCACATCTAAGTGCAGAAACTCACTAGAGAGAAAGTGAAGTAGGTGAAGACGGTCACACCCCGGAGTAGGATAATGGACATTTAGAAAACATACACACTTGTATACATATGGCAAGGCACAACCTAGGTTTTGGTGGGGTTTCGATGCTTCGATGCCCCGCTTCGGTGAAACCCCGAATCCGCTGGAAACCCTAACGTTTTCGTCTACCCCCATAGACGTGCGTCGAAAAGGGGTAGGCAAGTGGACGTTTTGGCTTGGCTGTGTTAGGTTAGGCCATAGAAAGGTGGGAAACCAAAGTCTACCCCAAATAAACGCAATGTTCCATCCGGTTCGTCCGAAACAGGAGTTTTCACATCTAAGTGCAGAAACTCACTAGAGAGAAAGTGAAGTCGGTGAAGACGGTCACACCCCGGAGTAGGATAATGGACATTTAGAACACACAACACACTTGTATACATATGGTATGGGACAACCTAGGTTTGGGTGCGGTTCCGACGCTCCGGGGCCCCGCTTCGGTGAAACCCTGAATCCGCTGGAAAAACCCTAACGTTTTCGTCTACCCCCAAAGACGTGCGTCGAAAGGGGGTAACCCAGTGGAGTTTTTTGCTTGGTTGTGTAAGGTTAGGCCATAGGAAGGTGAGAAACCAAAGTCTACCCCAAATCAACACAAGATTCCATCCGGTTCGCCCGAAAGGGGAGTTTTCACCTCTAAGTGCAGGAACTCACTATAAAGAAAGTGAGGCTGGTGAAGCCGGTCACACCCCGGAGTATTATAATGGACATTTAGAACACACAACACACTTGTATACATATGGCATGGCACAACCTAGGTTTTGGTGGGGTTTCGACGCTCCGATGCCTCGCTTCGGTGAAACCCCGAATCCGCTGGAAAAACCCTAACGTTTTCGTCTACCCCCATAGACGTGCGTCGAAAGGGGGTAGGCAAGTGGATTTTTGGCTTGGCTGTGTTAGGTTAGGCCATAGGAAGGTGGGAAACCAAAGTCTACCCCAAATAAACGCAATGCTCTATCCGGTTCGTCCGAAACAGGAGTTTTCACATCTAAGTGCAGAAACTCAGTAGAGAGAAAGTGAAGTCGGTGAAGACGGTCACTCCCCGGAGTAGGATAATGGACATTTAGAACACACAACACACTTGTATACATATGGCATGGCACAACCTAGGTTTTGGTGGGGTTTCGACGCTCTGATGCCCCGCTTCGGCGAAACCCTGAATCCGCTGGAAAAACCCTAACGTTTTCGTCTACCCCCATAGACGTGCGTCGAAAGGGGTAGGCAAGTGGATTTTTGGCTTGGCTGTGTTAGGTTAGGCCATAGGAAGGTGGGAAACCAAAGTCTACCCCAAATAAACGCAATGTTCTATCCGGTTCGTCCGAAACAGGAGTTTTCACATCTAAGTGCAGAAACTCACTAGAGAGAAAGTGAAGTCGGTGAAGACGGTCACACCCCGGAGTAGGATAATGGACATTTAGAACACACAACACACTTGTATACATATGGCATGGCACAACCTAGGTTTTGGTGGGGTTTCGACGCTCTGATGCCCCGCTTCGGCGAAACCCCGAATCCGCTGGAAAAACCCTAATGTTTTCGTCTACCCCCGTAGACGTGCGTCGAAAGGGGGCAGGCAAGTGGACTTTTTGGCTTGGCTGTGTTAGGTTAGGCCATAGGAAGGTGGGAAACCAAAGTCTACCCCAAATAAACGCAATATTCCATCTGGTTCGTCCGAAACAGGAGTTTTCACCTCTATGTGCAGGAACTCACTAGAGAGAAAGTGAAGTCGGTGAAGCCGGTCACACCCCAGAGTAGGATATTGCACATTTACAACACACAACACACTTGTATACATATGGCATGGCACAACCTAGGGATTGGTGGGGTTTCGACGCTCCGATGCCCCGCTTCGGCGAAACCCCGAATCCGCTGGAAAAACCCTAACGTTTTCGTCTACCCCCATAGACGTGCGTCGAAAGGGGTAGGCAAGCAGACTTTTTGGCTTGGCTGTGTTAGGTTATGCCATAGGAAGGTGGGAAACCAAAGTCTATTACAAATAAACGCAATGTTCCATTCGGTTCGACCGAAAGGGAGTTTTCACCTCTAAGTGCAGGAACTCACTAGAGAGAAAGTGAAGTCGGTGAAGCTGGTCACACCCCGGAGTAGGGTATTGCACATTTACAACACACAACACACTTGTATACATATGGTATGGCACAACCTAGGTTTGGGTTGGGTTCCGACGCTCCGGGTCCACGCTTCGGCGAAACCCTGAATCCGCTGGAAAAACTCTAACTTTTTCGTCTACCCCCATGAACGTCCGTCGAAAGGGGGTAGGCCGGTGGACTTTTTGGCTTGGTTGTGTTAGGTTAGGCCATAGGAAGGTGGGAAACCAAAGTCTACCCCAAATAAACACAATGTTCCATCCGGTTCGTCCGAAACAGGAGTTTTCACATCTAAGTGCAGAAACTCACTAGAGAGAAAGTGAAGTCGGTGAAGACGGTCACACCCCGGAGTAGGATAATGGACATTAGAAAACATACACACTTGTATACATATGGCATGGCACAACCTAGGTTTTGGTGGGGTTTCGACGCTTCGATGCCCCGCTTCGGCGAAACCCCGAATCCGCTGGAAAAACCCTAACGTTTTCGTCTACCCCCATAGACGTGCGTCGAAAAGGGGTAGGCAAGTGGACGTTTTGGCTTGGCTTTGTTAGGTTAGGCCATAGGAAGGTGGGAAACCAAAGTCTACCCCAAATAAACGCAATGTTCTATCCGGTTCGTCCGAAACAGGAGTTTTCACATCTAAGTGCAGAAACTCAGTAGAGAGAAAGTGAAGTCGGTGAAGACGGTCACTCCCCGGAGTAGGATAATGGACATTTAGAACACACAACACACTTGTATACATATGGCATGGCGCAACCTAGGTTTTGGTGGGGTTTCGACGCTCTGATGCCCCGCTTCGGCGAAACCCCGAATCCGCTGGAAAAACCCTAACGTTTTCGTCTACCCCCATAGACGTGCGTCGAAAGGGGGTAGGCAAGTGGATTTTTGGCTTGGCTGTGTTAGGTTAGGCCATAGGAAGGTGGGAAACCAAAGTCTACCCCAAATAAACGCAATGTTCTATCCGGTTCGTCCGAAACAGGAGTTTTCACATCTAAGTGCAGAAACTCACTAGAGAGAAAGTGAAGTCGGTGAAGACGGTCACACCCCGGAGTAGGATAATGGACATTTAGAACACACAACACACTTGTATACATATGGCATGGCACAACCTAGGGATTGGTGGGGTTTCGACGCTCCGATGCCCCGCTTCGGCGAAACCCCGAATCCGCTGGAAAAACCCTAACGTTTTCGTCTACCACCATAGACGTGCGTCGAAAGGGGGTAGGCAAGCAGACTTTTTGGCTTGGCTGTGTTAAGTTATGCCATAGGAAGGTGGGAAACCAAAGTCTATTACAAATAAACGCAATGTTCCATTCGGTTCGACCGAAAGGGGAGTTTTCACCTCTATGTGCAGGAACTCACTAGAGAGAAAGTGAAGTCGGTGAAGCTGGTCACACCCCGGAGTAGGGTATTGCACATTTACAACACACAACACACTTGTATACATATAGTATGGCACAACCTAGGTTTGGGTTGGGTTCCGACGCTCCGGGTCCACGCTTCGGCGAAACCCTGAATCCGCTGGAAAAACTCTAACGTTTTCGTCTACCCCCATGAACGTCCGTCGAAAGGGGGTAGGCCAGTGGACTTTTTGGCTTGGTTGTGTTAGGTTAGGCCACAGGAAGGTGGGAAACCAAAGTCTACCCCCAAATAAACACAATGTTCCATCCGGTTCGTCCGAAACAGGAGTTTTCATATCTAAGTGCAGAAACTCACTAGAGAGAAAGTGAAGTCGGTGAAGACGGTCACACCCCGGAGTAGGATAATGGACATTTAGAAAAAATACACACTTGTATACATATGGCATGGCAAAACCTAGGTTTTGGTGGGGTTTCGACGCTTCGATGCCCGCTTCGGCGAAACCCCGAATCCGCTGGAAAAACCCTAACGTTTTCGTCTACCCCATAGACGTGCGTCGAAAAGGGGTAGGCAAGTGGACGTTTTGGCTTGGCTGTGTTAGGTTAGGCCATAGGAAGGTGGGAAACCAAAGTCTACCCCAAATAAACGCAATGTTCCATCCGGTTCGTCCGAAACAGGAGTTTTCACATCTAAGTGCAGAAACTCACTAGAGAGAAAGTGAAGTCGGTGAAGACGGTCACACCCCGGAGTAGGATAATGGACATTTAGAACACACAACACACTTGTATACATATGGCATGGCACAACCTAGGTTTTGGTGGGGTTTCGACGCTCCGATGCCCCGCTTCGGCGAAACCCCGAATCCGCTGGAAAAACCCAACGTTTTCGTCTACCCCCATAGATGTGCGTCGAAAGGGGGTAGGCAAGTGGACTTTTTGGCTTGGCTGTGTTAGGTTAGGCCATAGGAAGGTGGGAAACCAAAGTCTACCCCAAATAAACGCAATGTTCCATCCGGTTCGTCCGAAACAGGAGTTTTCACCTCTAAGTACACGAACTCACTAGAGAGAAAGTGAAGTCGGTGAAGCCGGTCACACCCCGGAGTAGGATATTGCACATTTACAACACACAACACACTTGTATACATATGGTATGGCACAACCTAGGTTTGGGTGGGGTTCCGACGCTCCGGGGCCCCGCTTCGGTGAAACCCTGAATCCGCTGGAAAACCCTAACGTTTTCGTCTACCCCATAGACGTCCGTCGAAAGGGGGTAGGCCAGTGGACTTTTTGGCTTGGTTGTGTTAGGTTAGGCCACAGGAAGGTGGGAAACCAAAGTCTACCCCAAATAAACACAATGTTCCATCCGGTTCGTCCGAAACAGGAGTTTTCACATCTAAGTGCAGAAACTCACTAGAGAGAAAGTGAAGTCGGTGAAGACGGTCACACCCCGGAGTAGGATAATGGACATTTAGAACACACAACACACTTGTATACATATGGCATGGCACAACCTAGGTTTTGGTGGGGTTTCGACGCTCCGATGCCCCGCTTCGGCGAAACCCGAATCCGCTGGAAAAATCCTAACGTTTTCGTCTACCCCCATAGACGTGCGTCGAAAGGGGGTAGGCAAGTAGACTTTTTGGCTTGGCTATGTTAGGTTAGGCCATAGGAAGGTGGGAAACCAAAGTCTACCCCAAATAAACGCAATGTTCCATCCGGTTCGTCCGAAACAGGAGTTTTCACATCTAAGTGCAGAAACTCACTAGAGAAAGTGAAGTCGGTGAAGACGGTCACACCCCGGAGTAGGATAATGGACATTTAGAACACACAACACACTTGTATACATATGGCATGGCACAACCTAGGTTTTGGTGGGGTTTCGACGCTCCGATGCCCCGCTTCGGCGAAACCCCGAATCCGCTAGAAAAACCCCAACGTTTTCGTCTACCCCCATAGACGTGCGTCGAAAGGGGTAGGCAAGTGGACTTTTTGGCTTGGCTGTGTTAGGTTAGGCCATAGGAAGGTGGGAAACCAAAGTCTACCCAAATAAACGCAATGTTCCATCTGGTTCATCCGAAACAGGAGTTTTCACCTCTAAGTGCAGAACTCACTAGAGAGAAAGTGAAGTCGGTGAAGACGGTCACACCCCGGAGTAGGATAATGGACATTTAGAAAACAACACACTTGTATACATATGGCATGGCACAACCTAGGTTTGGTGGGGTTTCGACGCTCGATGCCCCGCTTCGGCGAAACCCCGAATCCGCTGGAAAAACCCTAACGTTTTCGTCTACCCCCATAGACGTGCGTCGAAAGGGGTAGGCAAGTGGACGTTTTGGCTTGGCTGTGTTAGGTTAGGCCATAGGAAGGTGGGAAACCAAAGTCTACCCCAAATAAACGCAATGTTCCATCCGGTTCGTCCGAAACAGGAGTTTTCACATCTAAGTGCAGAAACTCACTAGAGAGAAAGTGAAGTCGGTGAAGACGGTCACACCCCGGAGTAGGATAATGGACATTTAGAAAACATACACACTTGTATACATATGGCATGGCACAACCTAGGTTTTGGTGGGGTTTCGACGCTCGATGCCCCGCTTCGGCGAAACCCCGAATCCGCTGGAAAAACCCTAACGTTTTCGTCTACCCCCATAGACGTGCGTCGAAAGGGGTAGGCAAGTGGACTTTTGGCTTGGCTGTGTTAGGTTAGGCCATAGGAAGGTGGGAAACCAAAGTCTACCCCAAATAAACGCAATGTTCCATCCGGTTCGTCCGAAACAGGAGTTTTCACATCTAAGTGCAGAAACTCACTAGAGAGAAAGTGAAGTCGGTGAAGACGGTCACACCCCGGAGTAGGATAATGGACATTTAGAAAACATACACACTTGTATACATATGGCATGGCACAACCTAGGTTTTGGTGGGTTTCGACGCTTCGATGCCCCGCTTCGGCGAAACCCGAATCCGCTGGAAAAACCCTAACGTTTTCGTCTACCCCCATAGACGTGCGTCGAAAGGGGTAGGCAAGTGGACTTTTGGCTTGGCTGTGTTAGGTTAGGCCATAGGAAGGTGGGAAACCAAAGTCTACCCCAAATAAACGCAATGTTCTATCCGGTTCGTCCGAAACAGGAGTTTTCACATCTAAGTGCAGAAACTCACTAGAGAGAAAGTGAAGTCGGTGAAGACGGTCACTCCCCGGAGTAGGATAATGGACATTTAGAACACACAACACACTTGTATACATATGGCATGGCACAACCTAGGTTTTGGTGGGGTTTCGACGCTCTGATGCCCCGCTTCGGCGAAACCCGAATCCGCTGGAAAAACCCTAACGTTTTCGTCTACCCCCATAGACGTGCGTCGAAAGGGGGTAGGCAAGTGGATTTTTGGCTTGGCTGTGTTAGGTTAGGCCATAGGAAGGTGGGAAACCAAAGTCTACCCCAAATAAACGCAATGTTCCATCCGGTTCGTCCGAAACAGGAGTTTTCACATCTAAGTGCAGAAACTCACTAGAGAGAAAGTGAAGTCGGTGAAGACGGTCACACCCCGGAGTAGGATAATGGACATTTAGAACACACAACACACTTGTATACATATGGCATGGCACAACCTAGGTTTTGGTGGGTTTCGACGCTCCGATGCCCGCTTCGGCGAAACCCCGAATCCGCTGGAAAAACCCTAACGTTTTCGTCTACCCCCATAGACGTGCGTCGAAAGGGGGAGGCAAGTGGATTTTTTGGCTTGGCTGTGTTAGGTTAGGCCATAGGAAGGTGGGAAACCAAAGTCTACCCCAAATAAACGCAATGTTCCATCCGGTTCGTCCGAAACAGGAGTTTTCACCTCTAAGTGCAGGAACTCACTAGAGAGAAAGTGAAGTCGGTGAAGCCGGTCACACCCCGAGTAGGATATTGCACATTTACAACACACAACACACTTGTATACATATGGTATGGCACAACCTAGGTTTGGGTGGGGTTCCGACGCTCCGGGGCCCCGCTTCGGTGAAACCCTGAATCCGCTGGAAAACCCTAACGTTTTCGTCTACCCCATAGACGTCCGTCGAAAGGGGGTAGGCCAGTGGACTTTTTGGCTTGGTTGTGTTTCAGGTTAGGCCACAGGAAGGTGGGAAACCAAAGTCTACCCTAATAAACACAATGTTCCATCCGGTTCCTCCGAAACAGGAGTTTTCACATCTAAGTGCAGAAACTCACTAGAGAGAAAGTGAAGTCGGTGAAGATGGTCACACCCCGGAGTAGGATAATGGACATTTAGAACACACAACACACTTGTATACATATGGCATGGCACAACCTAGGTTTTTGGTGGGGTTTCGACGCTCGATGCCCCGCTTCGGCGAAACCCGAATCCGATGGAAAAACCCTAACGTTTTCGTCTACCCCATAGACGTGCGTCGAAAGGGGGTAGGCAAGTGGACTTTTTGGCTTGGCCGTGTTAGGTTAGGCCATAGGAAGGTGGGAAACCAAAGTCTACCCCAAATAAACGCAATGTTCCATCCGGTTCGTCCGAAACAGGAGTTTTCACATCTAAGTGCAAAAACTCACTAGAGAGAAAGTGAAGGGTGAAGACGGTCACACCCGGAGTAGGATATTGCACATTTACAACACACAACACACTTGTATACATATGGCATGGCACAACCTAGGTTGGTGGGTTTCGACGCTCCGATGCCCCGCTTCGGCGAAACCCCGAATCCGCTGGAAAAACCCTAACGTTTTCGTCTACCCCCATAGACGTGCGTCGAAAGGGGGTAGGCAAGCAGACTTTTTGGCTTGGCTGTGTTAGGTTAGCCATAGGAAGGTGGGAAACCAAAGTCTTACAAATAAACGCAATGTTCCATTCGGTTCGACCGAAAGGGGAGTTTTCACCTCTAAGTGCAGGAACTCACTAGAGAGAAAGTGAAGTCGGTGAAGCTGGTCACACCCCGGAGTAGGGTATTGCACATTTACAACACACAACACACTTGTATACATATGGTATGGCACAACCTAGGTTTGGGTTGGGTTCCGACGCTCCGGGTCCACGCTTCGGCGAAACCCTGAATCCGCTGGAAAAACTCTAACGTTTTCGTCTACCCCCATGACGTCCGTCGAAAGGGGGTAGGCCAGTGGACTTTTTGGCTTGGTTGTGTTAGAGGCCACAGGAAGGTGGGAAACCAAAGTCTACCCAAATAAACACAATGTTCCATCCGGTTCGTCCGAAACAGGAGTTTTCATATCTAAGTGCAGAAACTCACTAGAGAGAAAGTGAAGTCGGTGAAACGGTCACACCCCGGAGTAGGATAATGGACATTTAGAAAACAACACACTTGTATACATATGGCATGGCACAACCTAGGTTTGGTGGGGTTTCGACGCTTCGATGCCCCGCTTCGGCGAAACCCCGAATCCGCTGGAAAACCCTAACGTTTTCGTCTACCCCCATAGACGTGCGTCGAAAGGGGTAGGCAAGTGGACGTTTTGGCTTGGCTGTGTTAGGTTTAGGCCATAGGAAGGTGGGAAACCAAAGTCTACCCCAAATAAACGCAATGTTCCATCCGGTTCGTCCGAAACAGGAGTTTTCAGATCTAAGTGCAGAAACTCACTAGAGAGAAAGTGAAGTCGGTGAAGACGGTCACACCCCGGAGTAGGATAATGGACATTTAGAACACACAACACACTTGTATACATATGGCATGGCACAACCTAGGTTTTGGTGGGGTTTCGACGCTCCGATGCCCCGCTTCGGCGAAACCCCGAATCCGCTGGAAAAACCCCAACGTTTTCGTCTACCCCCATAGATGTGCGTCGAAAGGGGGTAGGCAAGTGGACTTTTTGGCTTGGCTGTGTTAGGTTAGGCCATAGGAAGGTGGGAAACCAAAGTCTACCCCAAATAAACGCAATGTTCCATCCGGTTCGTCCGAAACAGGAGTTTTCACCTCTAAGTACAGGAACTCACTAGAGAGAAAGTGAAGTCGGTGAAGCCGGTCACACCCCGGAGTAGGATATTGCACATTTACAACACACAACACACTTGTATACATATGGTATGGCACAACCTAGGTTTGGGTGGGGTTCCGACGCTCCGGGGCCCCGCTTCGGTGAAACCTGAATCCGCTGGAAAACCCTAACGTTTTCGTCTACCCCCATAGACGTCCCGAAAGGGGGTAGGCCAGTGGACTTTTTGGCTTGGTTGTGTTAGGTAGGCCACAGGAAGGTGGGAAACCAAAGTCTACCCCAAATAAACACAATGTTCCATCCGGTTCGTCGAAACAGGAGTTTTCACATCTAAGTGCAGAAACTCACTAGAGAGAAAGTGAAGTCGGTGAAGACGGTCACACCCTGGAGTAGGATAATGGACATTTAGAACACACAACACACTTGTATAAATATGGCATGGCACAACCTAGGTTTTGGTGGGGTTTCGACGCTCCGATGCCCCGCTTCGGCGAAACCCCGAATCCGCTGGAAAAAACCCTAACGTTTCGTCTACCCCATAGACGTGCGTCGAAAGGGGGTAGGCAAGTAGACTTTTTGGCTTGGCTATGTTAGGTTAGGCCATAGGAAGGTGGGAAACCAAGTCTACCCCAAATAAACGCAATGTTCCATCCGGTTCGTCCGAAACAGGAGTTTTCACATCTAAGTGCAGAAACTCACAAGAGAGAAAGTGAAGTCGTGAAGACGGTCACACCCCGGAGTAGGATAATGGACATTTAGAACACACAACACACTTGTATACATATGGCATGGCACAACCTAGGTTTTGGTGGGCTTTCGACGCTCCGATGCCCGCTTCGGCGAAACCCCGAATCCGCTAGAAAAACCCAACGTTTTCGTCTACCCCCATAGACGTGCGTCGAAAGGGGTAGGCAAGTGGACTTTTTGGCTTGGCTGTGTTAGGTTAGGCCATAGGAAGGTGGGAAACCAAAGTCTACCCCAAATAAACGCAATGTTCCATCTGGTTCAATCCGAAACAGGAGTTTTCACCTCTAAGTGCAGGAACTCACTAGAGAGAAAGTGAAGTCGGTGAAGCCGGTCACACCCCAGAGTAGGATATTGCACATTTACAAGACACAACACACTTGTATACATATGGTATGGCACAACCTTGGTTTGGGTGGGGTTCGACGCTCCGGGGCCCCGCTTCGGTGAAACCCTGAATCCACTGGAAAACCCTAACGTTTTCGTCTACCCCCATAGACGTCCGTCGAAAGGGGGTAGGCCAGTGGACTTTTTGGCTTGGTTGTGTCAGGTTAGGCCACAGGAAGGTAGGAAACCAAAGTCTACCCCTAATAAACACAATGTTCCATCCGGTTCCTCCGAAACAGGAGTTTTCACATCTAAGTGCAGAAACTCACTAGAGAGAAAAGTGAAGTCGGTGAAGACAGTCACACCCCGGAGTAGGATATTGCACATTTACAACACACAACACACTTGTATACATATGGCATGGCACAACCTAGGGATTGGTGGGGTTTCGACGCTCCGATGCCCCGCTTCGGCGAAACCCCGAATCCGCTGGAAAACCCTAACGTTTTCGTCTACCCCCATAGACGTGCGTCGAAAGGGGGTTGGCAAGCAGACTTTTTGGCTTGGCTGTATTAGGTTATGCCATAGGAAGGTGGGAAACCAAAGTCTATTACAAATAAACGCAATGTTCCATTCGGTTCGACCGAAAGGGGAGTTTTCACCTCTAAGTGCAGGAACTCACTAGAGAGAAAGTGAAGTCGGTGAAGCTGGTCACACCCCGGAGTAGGGTATTGCACATTTACAACACACAACACACTTGTATACATATGGAATGGCACAACCTAGGTTTGGGTTGGGTTCCGACGCTCCGGGTCCACGCTTCGGCGAAACCCTGAATCCGCTGGAAAAACTCTAACGTTTTCGTCTACCCCATGAACGTCCGTCGAAAGGGGGCAGGCCAGTGGACTTTTTGGCTTGGTTGTGTTAGGTTAGGCCACAGGAAGGTGGGAAACCAAAGTCTACCCCAAATAAACACAATGTTCCATCCGGTTCGTCCAAAACAGGAGTTTTCACATCTAAGTGCAGAAACTCACTAGAGAGAAAGTGAAGTCGGTGAAGACGGTCACACCCCGGAGTAGGATAATGGACATTTAGAAAACACACACACTTGTATACATATGGCATGGCACAACCTAGGTTTTGGTGGGGTTTCGACGCTCCGATGCCCGCTTCGGCGAAACCCCGAATCCGCTGGAAAAACCCTAACGTTTTCGTCTACCCCATAGACGTGCGTCGAAAAGGGTAGGCAAGTGGACGTTTTGGCTTGGCTGTGTTAGGTTAGGCCATAGGAAGGTGGGAAACCAAAGTCTACCCCAAATAAACGCAATGTTCCATCCGGTTCGGCCGAAACAGGAGTTTTCACATCTAAGTGCAGAAACTCACTAGAGAGAAAGTGAAGTCGGTGAAGACGATCAGACCCCGGAGTAGGATAATGGACATTTAGAACACACAACACACTTGTATACATATGGCATGGCACAACCTAGGTTTTGGTGGGGTTTCGACGCTCCGATGCCCGCTTCGGCGAAACCCCGAATCCGCTGGAAAAACCCCAACGTTTTCGTCTACCCCCATAGATGTGCGTCGAAAGGGGGTAGGCCAGTGGACTTTTTGGCTTGGTTGTGTTAGGTTAGGCCATAGGAAGGTGGGAAACCAAAGTCTACCCCAAATAAACGCAATGTTCCATCCGGTTCGTCGAAACAGGAGTTTTCACCTCTAAGTGCAGGAACTCACTAGAGAGAAAGTGAAGTCGGTGAAGCCGGTCACACCCCGGAGTAGGATATTGCACATTTACAACACACAACACACTTGTATACATATGGCATGGCACAACCTAGGTTTTGGTGGGGTTTCGACGCTCCGATGCCCCGCTTCGGCGAAACCCCGAATCCGCTGGAAAAACCCTAACGTTTTCGTCTACCCCATAGACGTGCGTCGAAAGGGGGTAGGCAAGTAGACTTTTTGGCTTGGCTATGTTAGGTTAGGCCATAGGAAGGTGGGAAACCAAAGTCTACCCCAAATAAACGCAATGTTCCATCCGGTTCGTCCGAAACAGGAGTTTTCACATCTAAGTGCAGAAACTCACAAGAGAGAAAGTGAAGTCGGTGAAGACGGTCACACCCCGGAGTAGGATAATGGACATTTAGAACACACAACACACTTGTATACATATGGCATGGCACAACCTAGGTTTTGGTGGGGTTTCGACGCTCCGATGCCCCGCTTCGGCGAAACCCCGAATCCGCTGGAAAAACCCTAACGTTTTCGTCTACCCCCATAGACGTCCATCGAAAGGGGGTAGGCAAGTAGACTTTTTGGCTTGGCTGTGTTAGGTTAGGCCATAGGAAGGTGGGAAACCAAAGTCTACCCCAAATAAACGCAATGTTCCATCCGGTTCGTCCGAAACAGGAGTTTTCACATCTAAGTGCAGAAACTCACAAGAGAGAAAGTGAAGTCGGTGAAGACGGTCACACCCCGGAGTAGGATAATGGACATTTAGAACACACAACACACTTGTATACATATGGCATGGCACAACCTAGGTTTTGGTGGGGTTTCGACGCTCCGATGCCCCGCTTCGGCGAAACCCCGAATCCGCTGGAAAAACCCAACGTTTTCGTCTACCCCCATAGACGTGCGTCGAAAGGGGCAGGCAAGTGGACTTTTTTGCTTGGCAGTGTTAGGTTAGGCCATAGGAAGGTGGGAAACCAAAGTCTACCCCGAATAAACGCAATGTTCCATCCGGTTCATCCGAAACAGGAGTTTTCACCTCTAAGTGCAGGAACTCACTAGAGAGAAAGTGAAGTCGGTGAAGCCGGTCACACCCCGGAGTAGGATATTGCACATTTACAACACACAACACACTTGTATACATATGGTATGGCACAACCTAGGTTTGGGTGGGGTTCCGACGCTCCGGGGCCCCGCTTCGGTGAAACCCTGAATCCGCTGGAAAAACCCTAACGTTTTCGTCTACCCCATAGACGTCCGTCGAAAGGGGGTAGGCCAGTGGACATTTTGGCTTGGTTGTGGTAGGTTAGGCCACAGGAAGGTGGGAAACCATATATAAACGCAATGTTCCATCCGGTTCGTCATAAACAGGAGTTTTGACCTCTAAGTGCAGAAACTCATAAGAGAGAAAGTGAAGTCGGTGAAGACGGTCACACCCCGGAGTAGGATAATGGACATTTAGAACATACAACACACTTGTATACATATGGCATGGCACAACCTAGGTTTTGGTGGGGTTTCGACGCTCCGATGCCCCGCATCGGCGAAACCCCGAATCCGCTGGAAAAACCTTAACGTTTCCGTCTACCCCCATAGACGTGCGTCGAAAGGGGGTAGGCAAGTGGACTTTTTGGCTTGGCTGTGTTAGGTTAGGCCATAGGAAGTTTGGAAACCAAAGTCTACCCCAAATAAACGCAATTTTCCATCCGGTTCGTCCGAAACAGTAGTTTTCACATCTAAGTGCAGAAACTCACTAGAGAGAAAGTGAAGTCGATGAAGACGGTCACACCCCGGAGTAGGATAATGGACATTTAGAACACACAACACACTTGTATACATATGGCATGGCACAACCTAGGTTTTGGTGGGGTTTCGACGCTCCGATGCCCCGCTTCGGCGAAACCCCGAATCCGCTGGAAAAACCCTAACGTTTTCGTCTACCCCCATAGACGTGCGTCGAAAGGTGGTAGGCAAGTGGACTTTTTGGCTTGGCTGTGTTAGGTTAGGCCATAGGAAGGTCGGAAACCAAAGTCTACCCAAATAAATGCAATGTTCCATCCGGTTCATCCGAAACAGGAGTTTTCACCTCTAAGTGCAGGAACTCACTAGAGAGAAAGTGAAGTCGGTGAAGCCGGTCACACCCCGGAGTAGGATATTGCACATTTACAACACACAACACACTTGTATACATATGGTATGGCACAACCTAGGTTTGGGTGGGGTTCCGACACTTCGGGGCCCCGCTTCGGCGAAACCCTGAATCCGCTGGAAAACCCTAACGTTTTCGTCTACCCCCATAGACGTCCGTCGAAAGGGGGTAGGCCAGTCGACTTTTTGGCTTGGTTGTGTTAGGTTAGGCCACAGGAAGGTGGGAAACCATATATAAACGCAATGTTCCATCCGGTTCGTCCGAAACAGGAGTTTTCACCTCTAAGTGCATGAACTCACTAGAGAGAAACTGAAGTTGGTGAAGACGGTCACTAGTACAGAACGACACATCGGATACCCCTCTATGGAAACGGCAGGCATTAGGCGACGAAGAATCGCGCTTTCCGCGCGGCCAGTGCGTACAAACCTGACCTGGGCCGTGGCTGGCCCGTCAACATAGGTAACGGAGAAAGTATTAACTCCGTTACTCATAGTATTGGCAACGGTCTTAATTCTGGCTCCGTTTCCGAAATGTGCCTCTATAGCAACGGAGACTTTTGGGTGTCCATTTCCAATGTGGACACGTTCCATCTTCTTGGAATTCGAAGTGAGGCGGAGTAACTGCTATGGCGTAGTGGCACCGCGGCACCGTCCATCTCAGTACGCCACTTCGCCGCAGCCATGGGTACTCCTAGCAACTCCTCGGGCGTTCGCCGCAGCAGTTTCCCGCTTTCGCTGAATTGGAACCGCGTCGTCGTGCCGGAGGCCGTCGCGCAGAGGCACTGGCAATATGGGAGGCCAGTGCCCTGGTCAAATGTTAGCCTCCCCGCTGGCTGGCATGTCAACGACAGGAGGGTGCCTATGCCGCCGCAAGAGGACGCGGGATCCTCGGGCGCCCGCGACCACAGCCGCTCGCCGCGGCGGAGAGACGCTCGTCCGCGGTCGCCTGGATGGAACCGCGTCATCGTCGGGCAGGCCGTCGCGGAGCGGCACTGGCAATATAGGAGGCCAGTGCCATGGTCAAAGGTTCGGCTACCCGGTGGCTGGCACCTCAACCGCGCGTCGGTGCCTATGCCGCCGGAAAGAGTTGAGCTGCTTCAGAGCCGCCGGCTCCTCCTCCCGCCGGAGCTGCGCGACGATCCTGCCTACGACGACGACGAGATGTGGGAGGGGTGCACGGGTGGCGATGACATCGTCGGCGAGGAGCCGCGCGACGACACGGACGACTATGCGGCTCTCCTCGCATACGAGCAGGAGAAGGCGGAGACCGAGGAGTAGTTATAGTTATTTATTTTTATGTTCTTCAACTTCAATACTAGTAGAGATCAGTATAAGCCCAGTGTGTCAGTGAAAAATCAAAGGAAACAGTTGTTTATACCCTCCGTTTCCGATGTTCTACTTTGCTATAAATGCGCCCTTCACACGGCCCTAAACTCTATCGCTCACTCTCAGCCTCACTCTCAAAGTGTGGCGGCACCTCCACGCAGCACCAGATCTTAGCTCCACCGTGGCGGCGCGCATCTCCCTCCCTCCGACCGTGGCGGCGCGCATCTCCCTCCCTCCGACCGTGGCGACGTGCATCTTCCTCTCCTCCGACCGTGGCAGCGCGCATCTCCCTCCCTCCGACCGTGTCGGCGCGCATCTTCCTCTCCTCCGACCGTGGCAGCGCGTACCCGTTCTTTGCTCCACCCGGGCAGATCTCGTCGCCTGATCTGTAGCTGGAGGGCGCATGGCGTGTCGATCCGAGGACGACGAGGACGACTACGTACTCCCGCCGCCAGATCCAAAGGTAATACATCTATTTGTGACCGGCCATCGTGCCGACGAACTAGGGTTGTTGTCATTGTTCTGCTTAGGGTTTTTTCCATAGGACACTCATGAACAGAACTAGAACTAGGGTTGTAATACATCCGAGGACGATGAGGACGACCACTGGCGGATCCACCTTGAGCCAGCCGGGTCCACAGGACACCGGGAGAAGGAATTTTTCTTTGTAAATTAGCAATTTTTCATCACATATGCACCCCTAAAAATTGTTTTAAATGTATTGTGGTAACATGTGTGCATCCTGGTTCAATATGTTCTAGCTCCGCCACTGAGGACGACTACGTAGTGTCGCTCGAAAAGAACATAACTAGCACAAATTGGTAGTGTATGAAACTCATGGCTGACTTATCTCCTTTGCAAAACAGATGTACATTTCGGTGACACTGTATAAAAAGCCGGGTCCTTAGCCAAGGTGCGCTTGTCGTCCGGCATAATTGTTGGTACACAACAACTATGCAATGGATTTGTAAGTTTGTTATTCTGTCTTATGCATCCTTTTGTGTTGTATGTCCTTTATGCTAGATGTATAGTGAGCTAACATGGAGTCATATATTCTCTCTTTGCATTTCAGTGACCACTTTACAAAAGAGGCACCTTCAGTACATCAGCACTCGCTTATTGCACAATGTGCAGAGCATGGTGCTGATCCGTTTAGCTCATTTAAATGAGCTAAATACAAGGTCGGGGACAAAGCGGCGAGTTGATTATATTTTGGCGACACCGTCCAAGAATAAGATTGAATTCATGAACTCTAACAGCAAGTCATGAAGATAAATTAAGTTGGAAATGACAAGGATAAGTTTAGAGAGGCATGACATAGATAGATTTAGCTAGACATGTCAATGATAGATTTAGAGAGGCATGACAATGAAGATATGTAATTGGTTGTCTTGTGATGCAATGTATCGGTGACATTTGTTATACCTTATGAATGAATGAATTTGTTAGCCTTTTTGTGCTTCTGCTGTGACATTTTAAATGTCCAGTGCCAAATCTATTCCTGCTCTAGGCTTATGAAGAAACCTCAATGCAAACGAGCAGAAACAAAATCTCCGTTACTGATGTTCCGACACATCAGAAACGGATGTTGTGCACAACCGTTGCCAAACCGACGCCTCATCAGCGACGGTTTTTTCGCCTCCGTTACCGATGAGGGCCTTCACATCAGTAACGGGGTCGGGGACACGGACCATTTTTCCGTTTCCGATAGGGTTTTTGGCCCGTTCCGATGTGTCGTTCTGTACTAGTGGGTCACACCCTGGAGTAGGATAATGAACATTTAGAACACACAACACACTTGTATACATATGGCATGGCACAACCTAGGTTTTGGTGGGGTTTCGACGCTCCGATGCCCCGCTTCGGCGAAACCCCGAATCCGCTGGAAAAACCCTAACGTTTTCGTCTACCCCCATAGACGTGCGTCGAAAGGGGGTAGGCAAGTGGACTTTTTGGCTTGGCTGTGTTAGGTTAGGCCATAGGAAGGTGAGAAATCAATGTCTACCCCAAATAAACGCAATGTTCCATCCGGTTCGTTCGAAACAGGAGTTTTCACCTCTAAGTGCAGGAACTCACTAGAGAGAAAGTGAAGTCGGTGAAGCCGGTCACACCCCGGAGTAGGATATTGCAGATTTACAACACACAACACACTTGTATACATATGGTATGGCACAACCTAGGTTTGGGTGGGGTTCCGACGCTCCGGGCCCCCGCTTCGAGGAAACCCTGAATCCGCTGGAAAAACTCTAATGTTTTCGTCTACCCCCATAGATGTCAGTCGAAAGGGGGTAGGCCAGTGGACTTTTTGGCTTGGTTGTGTTAGGTTAGGCCACAGGAAGGTGGGAAACCAAGGTCTACCCCAAATAAACACAATGTTCCATCCGGTTCGTCCGAAACAGGAGTTTTCACATCTAAGTGCAGAAACTCACTAGAGAGAAAGTGAAGTCGGGGAAGATGGTCACACCCCGGAGTAGGATAATGGACATTTAGAACACACAACACACTTGTATACATATGGCGTGGCACAACCTAGGTTTTGGTGGGGGTTTGGATGCTCCGATTCCCCGCTTCGGCGAAACCTCGAATCCGCTGGAAAAACCCTAACGTTTTCGTCTACCCCCATAGACGTGTGTCGAAAGGGGGTAGGCAAGTGGACTTTTTGACTTGGCTGTGTTAGGTTAGGCCATAGGAAGGTGGGAAACCAAAGTCTACCCCAAATAAACGCAATGTTCCATCCGGTTCGTCCGAAACAGGAGTTTTCACCTCTAAGTGCAGGAACTCACTAGAGACAGAGTGAAGTCGGTGAAGCCGGTCACACCCCGGAGTAGGATATTGCACATTTACAACACACAACACACTTGTATACATATGGTATGGCACAACGTAGGTTTGGGTGGGGTTCTGACGCTCCGGGGCCCCGCTTCGGTGAAACTCTGAATCCGCAGGAAAAACCGAAACGTTTTCGTCTACCCCCATAGACGTCCATCGAAAGGGGGTAGGCCAGTGGACTTTTTGGCTTGGTTGTGTTAGGTTAGGCCACAGGAAGGTGGGAAACCAAAGTCTACCCCAAATAAAAACAATGTTCCATCCGGTTCGTCCGAAACAGGAGTTTTCACATCTAAGTGCAGAAACTCATTAGAGAGAAAGTGAAGTCGGTGAAGGCGGTCACACCCCGTAGTAGGATAATGTACATTTAGAACACACAACACACTTGTATACATATGGCATGGCACAACCTAGGTTTTGGTGGGGTTTCGATGCTCCGATGCCCCGCTTCGGCGAAACCCCGAATCCGCTGGAAAAACCCTAACGTTTTCGTCTATCCCCATAGACGTGCGTCGAAAGGGGGTAGGCAAGTGGACATTTTGGCTTGGCTGTATTAGGTTAGGCCATAGGAAGGTGGGAAACCAAAGTCTACCCCAAATAAACGCAATGTTCCATCCGGTTCGTCCGAAACAGGAGTTTTCACCTCTAAATGCAGGAACTCACTAGAGAGAAAGTGAAGTCGGTGAAGCCGGTCACACCCCAGAGTAGGATATTGCACATTTACAACACACAACACACTTGTATACATATGGTATGACACAACCTAGGTTTGGGTGGGGTTCCGACGCTCCGGGGCCCCGCTTCGGCGAAACCCTGAATCCGCTGGAAAAACCCGAACGTTTTCGTGTACCCCCATAGACGTCCATCGAAAGGGGGTAGGCCAGTGGACTTTTTGGCTTGGTTGTGATAGGTTAGGCCACAGGAAGGTGGGAAACCAAAGTCTACCCCAAATAAACACAATGTTCCATCCGGTTCGTCCGAAACAGGAGTTTTCACATCTAAGTGCAGAAACTCACTAGAGAGAAAGTGAAGTCGGTGAAGACGGTCACACCCCGGAGTAGGATAATGGACATTTAGAACACACAACACACTTGTATACATATGGCATGGCACAACCTAGGTTTTGGTGGGGTTTCGACGCTCCGATGCCCCGCTTCGGCGAAACCCCGAATCCGCTGGAAAAACCCTAACGTTTTCATCTACCCCCTTGAACTCCGTCGAAAGGGGGTAGGCAAGTGGAATTTTTGACTTGGCTGTGTTAGGTTAGGCCATAGGAAGGTGGGAAACCAAAGTCTACCCCAAATAAACACAATGTTCCATCCGGTTCGTCCGAAACAGGAGTTTTCACCTCTAAGTGCAGGAACTCACTAGAGAGAAAGTGAAGTCGGTAAAGCCGGTCACACCCCGGAGTAGGATATTGCACATTTACAACACACAACACACTTGTATACATATGGTATGGCACAACCTAGGTTTGGGTGGGGTTCCGACGCTCCGGGCCCCGCTTCGGCGAAACCCTGTATCCGCTGGAAAAACCCTAACATTTTCGTCTACCCCCATAGACGTCCGTCGATAGGGGGTAGGCCAGTAGACTTTTTAGCTTGGTTGTGTTAGGTTAGGCCACAGGAAGGTGGGAAACCAAAGTCTACCCCTAATAAACACAATGTTCCATCCGGTTCGTCCGAAACAGGAGTTTTCACATCTAAGTGCAGAAACTCATTAGAGAGAAAGTGAAGTCGGTGAAGACGGTCACACCCCGGAGTAGGATAATGGACATTTAGAACACACAACACACTTGTATACATATGGCATGGCACAACATGGGTTTTGGTGGGGTTTCGACGCTCCGATGCCCCGCTTCGGCGAAACCCCGAATCGCTGGAAAAACCCTAACGTTTTCGTCTACCCCCATAACTCCGTCGAAATGGGGTAGGCAAGTGGACTTTTTGGCTTGGCTGCATTAGGTTAGGCCATAGGAAGGTGGGAAACCAAAGTCTACCCCAAATAAACGCAATGTTCCATCCGGTTCGTCCGAAACAGGAGTTTTCACCTCTAAGTGCAGGAACTCACTAGGGAGAAAGTGAAGTCGGTGAAGACGGTCACACCCCGGAGTAGGATAATGGACATTTAGAACACACAACACACTTGTATACATATGGCATGTCACAACCTAGCTTTTGGTGGGGTTTCGATGCTCCGATGCCCCGCTTCGGCGAAACCCCGAATCCGCTGGAAAAACCCTAACGTTTTCGTCTACCCCCTTGAACTCCGTCGAAAGGGGGTAGGGAAGTGGACTTTTTGGCTTGGCTGTGTTAGGTTAGGCCATAGGAAGGTGGGAAACCAAAGTCTACCCCAAATAAACACAATGTTCCATCCGGTTCGTCCGAAACAGGAGTTTTCACCTCTAAGTGCAGGAAAAAAGTCAAAGTTCCTGTCACACCACGAGCAGGATAAATTGAGCCATATATTTCATATTTATGTTGTAGGTGTATAATACACGTGTTGTTTTTATTTGTTTTACATGTATATGTTGTAGGGTTGGGTTCCGGAAAACTCAAACCGTTATTTTACGGGGGTGAGATACTGAAATTGGGAGGGAATTATAGGTCCAATATATATATAAATTACAACTACATTAAATATTATATAGAGAAATAAAGAAATGAATATTATATACGAAAAAAAAGGAACAACTAAACGCCGACGGCCGCCGTCGGCGTATAAGAACGCGCGTACGCCGAGTGCCGTCGGCGTATCAACGATGCTGGACGGGCGATTTCGTTCCATCACGACGCCCTTTTGTACGCCGACGGGATTTACTACGCCGACAGCGGCCATCGGGCACGGTAAGGTTACGCCGACGGCGCTTCGTACGCCGACGGCTTGTTGGTCGTGCGGCGTAGTGTGGCTTTCCCGTAGTGACTCGAGCATGTCCTACTGCACCGAGTATGTGAATCACTATTTGCCAACGTGTGGCTTGCCACGCGCCACACAATTTTTCGGATGATTATTTAGGGGGTAGAACGCTATATATAGAATACTAACAGTAAATCAGTAATACAAAAAATGAATGGTGGGGAATCGATATCAGGGAGGAGATACATGTAAGTATGCTTAAAAAAAGTACTCCCTCGCTAGCTTGCAAGGAACTTGTTCGTTCAGCCGGGTACTATGTGAGGCACTAGTATTAAACAAACAATATGCAAAATTTGAAGTTAACTTGGATGAAGTGACCTCAAAATAGAAAACATAACCCATCAACCTTGCACGATCTCCGCTTCAAGGGTGAAGAAGCAATAAATATACTTGGGAAAACATAAATAATTCTTGGAAACATTTATATCTGTCGTTCAGGACATACCAAGCCCAGGATAACGTTGCCGCATCCTCATCACATCTGTTGTATCAGCAGTTCGGGCAAACTTCCTAGCATGTCAGAAAGTAAAAGACCTCCGAGAAGGAACTTACGGGGTTTTGGCATGTTTATTTTCAAGTTCCGATTCCACCCATGGCCAGTAGTCAATAGCATTCCAGACATCACATATATGATCAAGTAGCTTGACGCTTTTAACAAAAGATAGGTACATATATCATGTATGCACCTCAAAATTTAATGAAAGTGGTACAGTGCGCTACCAAGTCCCAAGAAGTGAAACTCCGAAATTTCTAGTGCATATTGAGAAAATACGCGTAACCACCTGGAAGTGGACATGGCGGATGCGGCACCTGCTACTTCAGTACCAAGGACAAGGATCTACTAGTATCAAGCTAGCATCATCTCCTTCTATACTTGTAAGCTACCATGAATCTTTAGACCAACTATTTAGCTGTTAATTTATCCGGCCATCAAACGATTTTTCCAAAATCATAAACCCAGTTAAGGAATCAGTGACTTTAGAATGTAGTACACCAGTACTGAATATGATAGGCAGATTCCGTTTCATATTCTAGCTCGCTAAATCCTGTCAGCATACATGTTATTATTGTAATATAGTAATTTGTAAATCGCACAGCATGATGTTATTCAGCTTAGACCATGCCTGTATCATGTTTTACATCATCGACAAGGTTTCATATTCTCTGCTTATGTAAAGAGCAGAAGTACAGGAAACAAAAGAGCAGAAGTACATGCACGTGATGCATTAACATTTGCATCATAGTATGTAGGTTATATCATGAAATGCGTAAATGAACCAATAAAATACCCAGTCCAAGTACCCTACATAAAACTATGTTTTAGATACTCACATGGATAAGCACATGGAGATTATCAAGAACCACCAATGCTCCCTACAGGGTACAGCCCCCGGAAAAAACGTGGCACCCTCACACGGCCACTGTCTTTCCTCTGGAAGAAGACATGTCTGACTAGGCTTTCTTTAAAACAGTGTCCAAGAACGGTTGGGTCAACGTTCTGCCGATAGAATTTCTCCAGCAACTTGCCCTTGCTGTCAAAGTGAAACAGGTACGACGAAGGAAAGCCCAACGAATCATCGCGAAAAATTACCAGCAGATCTCCATTCTCAGACACAACTTGACCAGAGAAATTATTCCCTCTATGAGGTTTCCTCATCACCACCAATGACAAGTCAATTTTGTATTTAGATGACCATATCTCCATCTTGTAGTCCTGCAGCACCCAGACTTCCGCAATCATGGTATCACCATCTATATGTCATATGTGTATGGCCGATGCCAATTGTACTATCCATCTGAAGCAAATGTGCCGAATTGGTGGCTATGGGAGATTTCATCCACCTAAACGACTCAACCAATGTGTCAAAAACTACTACCTTGTTGTTCGAACGGCCGCTTGCATACCAGTGCAGGCAGTTATGTAGCAGGGCAGGCGGTTGCTCACAAGCACGAATAAGCCAGAGGGCTGTTTCATTCTTCATGGACGGTGAGGCCACCGGTAGCCCGATATACCTCGGCTCCTCGGAGGAGCCCACCGTGAGGACGTGGTAGGCTGCACTGTTACTGGTGCTTTTGTTTGGGCGCTTCCAGTAGAGGACGCAGTATTCGCCGGACCCACGTTGACGGTACAGAGCAGCGACATTGCCGCCGGTCAGAGCCGGGAGTGCGAGCCACTCGAGCGTGGCCGGGTTGCAGAGGTAGAAGCGGCGATTGGAGAGGGATAGAAGTAGGAGGCCGTCGCAAGAGGCGCGGATAGAGAAGTTACGGTGACGGTTGTAGTCATTGAGAATCCAACAGATCATATATGTTTAACCGGCGATTTAGATCTAATGCACTGGTTCAGACTTCAGAGTCATGCCTGCAACCCGCGTCCACATCACACAGCCAAACAGACACGACCGACCAACAATGGGCTGTCTCTTTAGCCATATGCAAGCACCGTAATGCAAGCACCGTAACACCTCGGCTGTTTGTAAGGAGGTGCCGTCTAGGATTTTATGTACTAGCGGGGAAAGAACGAGAAGAGAGAGGGAAGGCGTCGGTAAACCAACAGACGGCTTGTAGTCGTAAGACTCACCAGCTATCGACGGTCTTTACCCTGTTGTACGCTTGGCGTTTATAATTCCGTACTAGGATTCTCTCTCAAACGTGCCAAATCGCTATAGATCGCAACTACTCATGTTTTCTTCTATAGACACCTGAAAATATTACCTCGATGTATTGTGTGTCTGCAAAAAGATCTGTAGATGAGGTGGATATTGCTTACGGGCAGTTGTTGTCTAGATCAATATACATGCCCTTAGGCAATGTACGGTAGTCAGCTAGACACCTATTGTCTGCACTATGTTTTCATCTCATTTCAAGATGGCGCTAATGACATCGGAAATTCATTTCGGTTAGTAGGACCATCTACTTCCGGTGTTTGAAAATACATTTTCAAAATGTGAAAAATAATCTGAATGGGATTACAAATTCCTACTACCAAAACGCCGCCTCCTCCTGAGAGTTGGTACAACGTAGGGTCTGCCTATATCGTACAACGTGGGCCAGCAGGGTAGTTACAACGGCAAGAAATTTGATCAAATAACCCCACGCCTTTCTTTCCCGAAAAAAAGATCCACGAGCCCATGAATATTCTGAACAACATTTCAATTCTTTCCCATTTTACATTTTCTAATTCTGTTTTAGTTCCCGTAATTTTCATTTCAATGCCGCAACAGACAGTCAAATTTACAGTAAGAGTTTCCTTCTCTAATTTGGGGTCTAATTTGGTTATGTCGATTTGACATACTGACTGCAAGTCTTCATAACATAGGTTCCATGAACACCATCCATTCTTTGAACAAGGTAACACCATCTAAATATCATTTTTCTGTAATATCCGCACACTGACTTAACCAGACACAATTTCCAAGAATTCATGAGATCGTACCGTTGTCATTCCTAAGTGAGTAATGGAGAAGAAATTTAAAACAGTATGTATAAAGTGATTATTGTTGTGAAACCCTCTGTTTATTCCTTTTTTTGAGGGAACCGTCGGTTACCTCATTTGACCGAATTCCATCATGCTTTCGTCAGACTTCGGAAGTTGCATAACAAACATTAAATTTGTTTTACAGCAAGGAATGAGAAGAAATATGTGACTCATAGGCGGAGAAACCCAATATTGTTGGCCCTATCCGGGAGACCAAAGTGTATGTCACATTTGCTTCACCTAGGGGGCCACCACGCCCTCGAGTTAGGGCCGGTCCTGAGGGGGCGCGGCCGCCCCGGGTCCAAAAATTTTAGGGGCCCCTCCCAGCTATGTGTACGTACAAGTATTAGTCCGCGTATCCAAAAAACTTAATGGGAATTAGCTTAAAAAGGCCTCGGAGATGAGCACGCTATTGGGCCCGTTGGTAATCTATCCAGAGGATAGGCCTGAGAGACGCACACGATCTAGTCGAGAACGTTGCGTGTTGCGAGCTAGTTTTCCATATAGCAATTAGATCGACGCGCCCTATCTATTCGTGATTCGTCCTGAGCTAAAACGCATCGCCCAATCATCTCTCGCCTCGCCTAGCACAGCGCAGGTCGGCAGCTAATTCGTTCCCGATGCTTAGGGCGCCGCGCCGCCGGCAGGTCCAACCGGCTAACCCGTCGCCGTCCGTGAGGGCCGAAGGTATGTTGATTGATTAATTTTGATCTTCTCTAATTTTCTAATATAGCTAGTTTAGGCCATAATTTTGATTACTAGTTCTTTTTCATTTTCAGATTGGTTATGAAGACTCTATCCGGATGCGTTCCCGGTCGCTTAGGGCACCGCACGACCGCCAGGTCTAACCGGCCACCCCGTCGGCCAGTCCGTGCGATTAAAAGGTATTTCGATTTGATTAATTTTGATCTTCTCCAACTCTTAAGTATAGGTAGTTTTTGTCCTAAGTACGATTACTAGTTTTTTTTAGCATGGTTATGAAGCATGTATCCCGGATTCGTTACCAATCGCCCATTCAAAAATATATATATTTGGCTTTTAAACGAGTTCAATAGATTTGAAGTAATTAGATGGTTCCTAAGTTGAAGTGATGGAAACATTGCTGTTTTTATATGAATATTGCTATCCGGTACACTATAATTTTGCATTCGTATCATTTCATACATGCATATATGAAGAAAAATATTTTAAGGGCCTAGATTCTAGCTTCGCCCCGGGCCCCTGAAATCTCAGGACCGGTCCTGCCTCGAGTACTAAAATAAAGATTGTTTCCAACGTTTACAAGCAATGATCGATTTGCTCTGGTGCATTTCCATGGTGGAAACTGATTTCCTGGTTCCGATGTCCACTCTAAACGGTTACAAGGTTCTCGTTCGTGACGTGAAGGCTTTCATGTGGTTGAAATTTGTTTCTCTGGGGTTGCAATAAGGAGGCACACCCTCTTACAACAGCTCATGACCGCAGCATGACATACTACAAGTCTCCTGACCCTCTAGCCAAAGTCTGTGCCAGACATAGTAACAGTTGTGCTGGATATTCATCTCAGCGATAAAGTAGCCCAATGAAATCCAGTGATTCTTTCTCGGGGGGTTGTTGTTGCCATCGCCTAATTAAGATAGCAACAAGCATTTTGTCTAGCTTGCCTAGCACATCCCCTAAATCTCCACTTGAAGCCTTTGCATCTCTTCATGATGCCTCATACTCCCACTTAGATTATTTAAGTACTATAAGCTAGTGTGTTTCATCCACTAGTAGAAAAATGGCCTCTAGTCCCGGTTGTTAAGGGCCTTTAGTCTCGGTTATCCGGTTGTTATGACCGGGACGCCCCAGTTGGCCACGAACCGGGACTAAAGGTGCTCTACGTGGCCACGGCCGAGCGCTAGGCTGGAGGACCTTTAGTCCCGGTTCGTGTTACCAATCCGGACTAAAGGACCCGGACTAAAGGTATCCACATGTTTTTTTAGTCCAGAGTTATTTTAATTATATTTTTAATTCTATTATGAAATTTTCCACTTAGCCACACATTTAATCTCTAATTATACACGTAATCTCAGGTCAAAGTAATTATCCTGGTCAAACTTCCCATTCGGTCACCCATCAGTTTCCAAATGAGAAGTTAGAACTTATTGATATTAATATCCTATCAATCATATTAACCCCTGGGTCATGATGTTACACTTTTTTATTGTTCAAATTTTCAAATTTTATTTGAATAAATAATTATGATTATGTACTAATATTTTTTGAATAAATAACAATGATTATGTAATAATATTTTTTGAATAAATCACAGTGATTATGTAATAATATTTAAAATAGAATAATTCATATCTTTAAATCTGTAAATCAAAATTAGACAAATAAAATGTCTAAATCGATTAGAAAAATGAGAGGAATTCAAATATGCCATCAATGTCATCTTTTGCGTCACGGAAATATCGATAAACTTGCTATCATGTATAAACATCTATAAATTTCCAGCCAAATGACCAACTTATAACCATTCACACGGCATAGTTTGCGATAAAGTTCTCATATTCGATAAATAGGTGTATCTTGGTATAGGCAACAATGGTTCCGAAGGGATTTTTCAAAATATTTTTATAAATATCATTTTCCTTTTTCTAAGTGGCAAAAATGAATTTTTTTTGTGTGAACCAAGTACGAAAATATGGTGCAAAATGGCACCCATCTAATTCTCACAAAGAGTAGTCCACATTTGATGGATAATCCCCAAATATTAGGAATTTTCTTGATTTCTATCTAATTTTGCCTAGTTAAATGAGTTTGTGCTGATTTTCCAAAAGTAATCCAATTTTGAACTATAAGTGTTTGATAGTTTGATCTGAATTTTTTTTCAATATCATTTTAAAATACACAACTAATGGTTATATCACAGAAACATGGATAGTTTTAGAAAATTGACCTCTTTCGATGAGAGTCATGGTGGTTATTTTGACCGCTTTTTGAAAAAATCAAATAAAGTTAAAAAAACCTCCAAAAAAGATATGGTGCAAAGTGGCACCCATCTAATTTCACAAAGAGTAATCCACATTTTATGAATAATCCCCAAGTATTAGGACTTTTCGTGATTTCTACTTAATTTCGCCTAGTTAATTAAATCTGTTTATGCCGACTTTTCGAAAGTAATTTCGCCTAGTTAAATGAGTTTTTGTGATGCAAAAGATGAGATAGTTGTCATATTTGGATTCCTCTAATTTTCTAATCAATTTACATATTTTATTTGTTAAATTTCGATTTACGGATTTAAATATATGAATTATTCCATATTAAATGAAAAATAGAAAAAAAAAGAAAAACACGACAGCTTTAGTCCGGGTTGGTGTCTCCAACCATGAAAAAAGGTCTATCTTTAGTCCCGATTGGTGATACCAACCGGGACTAAAGGTCCCGTTTGACCCAGGACTAAAGTTGTGCGGCGTCCTAGCTGTTGGAACCGGGACTAATGCTCACATTAGTCCCGGTTCCAAACATGGCCGGGACTAAAGCTTCGAACGGAAGGCCTATTTTCTACTAGTGATCTCTCTTCGGTTCCTCTCATCTCACCGATATATGTATCATGTGGATGCTATATAATTAAGTACTAAGCTAGCGCGACCAATTCAAAAATGAACTGAAACAATGTATCATAGTGGTTGCTATCTTCTCTGGTGAACATCGACTGAGCGCTATATAAAGAGAAAGCACCATCTAGTAGTAATTAATATTGAGTTGAATGCACCAACAATTTTACATTAATAGCTTTGGCCAAGACCCAGAGGCCTCGGCAACGTCGGCCTTCTGCCGCTTCGGTGATGGTGCACCAGAAATATTGAGCTCAACCTTGAGGCGACGCCACCTACGTAGACGGTCTTGGCACAGAGTCTCGAAGGAGGCCTCCAGCACGCGATGCGTTCTGTATTCTTCTGCGCACCACGACGCGATGGACTCGTGCACACAAATGTGCTCCTCCAGCTCTTGCCTCCTATCTAGCTCCTCAAAATGACCCAGATCAACCGACGATGACAACCCCGAACTAGTGTCGTCGTCGACCGGCATCTCCATGCGAGGGATGGATGATGATGAGCCGGGGGAGGAGGGAGCGCTGGACAGGGAGGAAGATGAGGAAGGAAGGGCGGCCGACGTGGTGGCACGAGGCGCGCGGAAGCGCTGCTTCATTGCTCGAATGGAGTATCTCATCTCGTCAGGAACTTTGGACTTGTAGAGAACCATTGCCATAGCCGACGGCACTTCTATTAGCTAGCTAGATTTATACATGAGCGCGGGGGCGATGAGGAGGTGGGAATGCAGCGAAAAGGCGGGATAAAGAAGCGGGAATGAAAGTAACGCCAATAATAACTGGACTGTAATTGCATTCAATGAACGAATTGAAACACTTGTCGCTTGAAACTACCGTTCACAGAAAAAATATAGAGATAACTTTATATAGACACACGGTTCAATCACACGGTTGTTGCAAACAAAACGTGTGTCATGGTGAGCACTATGCACATGCTTATAATTTCCGGATCGTATGGAATATGTAGCCCATGGTTTAGAAACTTAAATCGTATGCGGATATATGACCATCGAATGTTGTGCGGCGCTTTTAATTACCTAAGGGTAAGCGATAGGGGATACACACTTCCCGTGTGCAATTGAGGGGTTTTTAGATTGCCCGATCTGTACTAGTTCATTTTGTCTAGGTTTCCTAGCACATCTCCTAAATCTATACTTGAAGCTTTTTCCTCTCTTCATGATGCCGCATATTCCCACGTGGATTATTTAAGTTCTAAGCTATGTTTAATCTCTCTTCGGTTCCTCTCATCTCAGCGATATATGTATCATGTGGATGCAATATATTAAAGTACTAAGCTAGCGCTACCAATTAAAAAATGAATGAACTGAAACAATGTATCATACTGGTTGCTATCTTCTCTGGTAAAGACTGAGAGCTATATGAAGAGAAAGAACCATCTTGTAGTAATTAATATTGAGTTGAATGCACCAACAATTTTACATTGAAAGCTCTGGCCAAGGAATAAAATTACCGACTAAAGTGCATGCAGATCTGAAATCTCTGGTTTGCAGTACAACGACAAGATGTTATATGACACGTAAACTTATTGGAAAAAGAGTTGACCACGGTTGACTATCTGTTTGTTTGGTAATTAGTTTTATGAAGGCTAGGCATAGTGGGGGTAAATTAGATTTGTAACATGCATATACTAGTATACGTTATTATCTCTTTAGTGGGTATTAACACGAAAAAGACATTTGTAGCCTAGGCTACATGTAACACTATATTTTAAACTTTTGATAAAATATTTTGAAGTGTCAAAAATTCTAAAAATAAATCTGGATGTAGCCAATACTATATCTTATAGCTGTGTAATTTTTCAATCCACAAACAAGATGTACAAATTTTTATTTTTTATGTAGCCTAGAATATAGCGTATTTCGGATACGCACATGCAGAATATATCCATGCCTAAATGTACATATTTTTTCTAGATTTTTTGAAAATTTAAAACTTGTATTTCGAATGATCAAAATAAAGGGCTACATGTAGTCCGGCCTACAAAACACCACCCATGTAGTAACATATGCATATATGTATAGTGTCATGCAACACTTTATTAATTAGGTTATAGACTCATATCGTGTTGAGATGTGCAATGTTATGGTAACATAGTTAGTCAATTTGTATTTTCTTATTTAATTGAATGCTACATCATTATTTATACCTATGTGACAGTTATGTTACTATGTATGTTACGCTCACTATGGATAGTCGACAAGGATGGACTTAAGAAACTCTCAAGAAAAAGAGAGCCAGCAAAATAATGAGTTCATTTGGTACACGTGTGTGTATACCTGAAGCCAGTATATGTGATATATTGAATTTTATGGATATTCACGGGAAGACAAAAGTTGAGGATGAAGGGCGGGAGACAGCACTCCCCGACCGATCTAGTACAGAGCGAGTTAATTAGTTAAAGGATAACTAATGGAGAGTAACAATTAAAGAAAACCTAATCCATGCACACTACAATAGACAATTTCCTAGATCTTCTGTCTACGCTGCGAGTTGCTGCTCATTTTTAGCAAATCAGGACATACAGTGGGCTTGGCACACACATGTCCACAACAAACAAGTGAAGCAGCTTCTCCCTAAAGGCCCAGCTCTTTACGACATTGTTCTACTTGAAGCTACACTGTCGGATGAAGTCCAGGTACCTACACTACAGGAATGACCAGCTGTGCCGACGGGCTTCGTCCCGATACCGTCGGCACACACCTATGCCGACGGTCACCGTCCCCCATGGTGGTCGGCATAGGGCCCTGTAGGCATAGGCCACCTGGCCGTCGGCACAGACATAACCCGTCGGCACAGCTGTTCTCGACGGCCAGAAACGCACCGTCGGCACCTAGGTTGTCGGCACAGCGGCCTGTGGGCCCGCACAGGCCGGGCCAGGGGTAGGATCCTGTGCCGACGGCAAAACCGTCGGCACAGATCTGCCACGTGGAGGCAGCTGGGCGCTCCTGGTATTGTCCTGTGCCGACGGCATTGCCGTCGGCACAGACCTGTGCCGACGGCAATGCCGTCGGCACAGGTTTGTCCCAGATTTTTTTTATCCAGCAGCTCGTTTTTTGCAGCAAAAATAGCAGAAAAAATAATCAAAAATCACGATAAATTCACAGCAAACAAGATCACACAGTGGCTCCATATATCATCAAACAAAATGCTATATCATCAGGTGATACACACATAGGACCATCATCAAATAGATACATACATATATAGCTAGATGTCTAGACGCCCAAGACCCTACATCTATTGCGGAGATGGCGACAGGGTGAACCCCATATCTCCCCGGCTGATAGTAGGTGAGCGTCGGATCGGCGTAGCACCGGGAGAAGGACCACCAGAAGCGCTTTCCTTGCCCTGGCTCATATTGTTCAATCAACTGCATTGAGAAAGAGAAAACAAGTAAACATCGAGACATAATAAAATGTAGACACTAAGCATAAAGACATAATGCAATGAAAAAGCATGTCAAAAAATAAATACTAAAGAATAAAAGACATAATAACATGTAGATACCAAAAATAAATACCTATCGTCATCACTCTCCTCATCAGGGTGTCGGTTCTCATTCTCACTATCACTATCACTATCACTATCACTATCACGTGAGTAGTAGGGCGGAAGCTCATCGCCAGGCTCGTCATCGTCGTCATTTTCCGCATGAAACTTCGAGAGCACATCTATGTCCTTCAAATCGACCACTGACTCACCATGAGTGTGTGCATTGTTCTCGAGTTCCTCGAGACCACCTATTTGTAAGTCAAAGTGCCCGAAGTCCTCTTGCTCTTGATAGAAAATTCCCTCGTATGTTTTAGGGTCAATGTTGTTGTAATCGTCGTCGGAGGGCCTGGGTAGCTTACCATGTGGGGATACCCGGAACACGACTTCCCAGCCCTTGAGGTTCTCTTTCTGGCATGGGTAGGGCAAATAATAAACTTGCTTGGCTTGGTGAGCCACAATATAGACATCGGCTCCGGTATAGGTGGTTGAAGGCTTAACTTCAACTAACCCAATGGAAGGCTCACTTCTCTGTCCACCATGTGGTCCAGTGCATGGGTCGAACCAGTGGCACTTGAACACAACGAGCTTGAGTTCTATGTTTGTACGATTGAACGTCAGCTCGTATACGTTCTGTAACCTTCCGTAGTAATCTACGTAATTGGCTCAAGTTGGTTCCTGCACACTGGGCATGGCCATTTACCAGCTGTACACCATCCGCAGAATAGGGCATACCCGGGTAGGTCGTGCATGGAATAGTGGAACCAAATTTTCATCAAGAAGTTTTTCTTTGATGCTCGGTCGTATGTCCACGTCCCATTGTGCCATGAGTGGTGCAAATCATCTACAAGCGGTTGCATGTAGACACTCAAATTCTTCCCCGGGTATTCGGGCCCTGGAATGATCAGCGACAGAAACATGTGCTTCCTTTGCATTAGTACCCCAGGAGGGAGATTGAGCGGAATAACAAACACGGGCCAGCAGCTGTACGACGCAGTTGACATCCCATATGGATTGAACCCATCTGTTGCTATTGCAATTCTGACATTCCGAGCATCTGCTGAATTAAGGGGGTGTTTCAAGTCGAAGTTCTTCCATGCCTCACCATCAGATGGATATCCCATCCTTTCCCGTCCTAACTCGTCGACGTATCTCTTCCCTTTCCTGTGCCAAGTCATTTGTTTGGCAGACTCCTCGGACATGAAAAGCCGCTGCATTCTTTTTATGAATGAGAGGTACCGAAGAACCTTCACAGGGATTTTTCCCTGCTTCTTCCGACCATCAGGCAGCGTTTTCTCCTCATACCTAGAGGCCCCACAAAGGCTACAGTACTTGTCATTCGCATATTGTTTCTGGAACAACAGGCATCCTTTTGGACAACAATGAATCTTTTCATAATCCATGCTGAGCGATCCCAATAGTTTCTTCACCTCGTGCATGGATTTTGGCAGACAATGCCCTTTGGGCAACATGTTACCAGTTGTTGTCAGATTAGCTTCAAAGCCTGCACGGGTGGTGGAGAACTGACACTTTTCACTTAGTAGTTGAGCTACGGCATCGAGCTGGCTCTGGTTTGCACCCTCGTATAGAGGCTTCGTAGCCGAGGCCATCGTCTCATAGAAAGCCTTCGCGGTTGGCTCTGGTTCCTCCGGTTCCTCCGGTGCCTCCGGTTCCTCCTGTTCCTCCTGTGGAGGTGGCGAATCCAGCATGTAAGCAGCATGGTGATCATCTAGCATGTTTCTCAACCCATCGTACTCATTGCCATCGATCCGCTGCCGCATCACCCCAACTCTGAGACGTTCGTACTGATCAAAGTCGACATGCGTGACGTAGTTAGGCGTATACCCATACAACCAAAGATGTTTAGTCATATCTTCCTTTCCTTGACGGTCACGATTCTTGCAATGAGTGCAAGGGCACCTTCCACGAACTCCTTTTGCCTGTGAACCACGCCCTAACTCCTTCACTAATATATTGGTCTTCATCTCCCACTCCTCTGTTCTTTTAATCTTATCGACACGGCCACTGTACATCCACCCATTATCAGCCATCCTCTGCTTTATTGGGAGCAAAAAAACCACGCAGTCTTTTAATATGCACCAAGTAATAATAAAATGATTTAGTGTCACCAGATTAATTACGGTCAAATTTTAATCTTTACAGCATGCAAGGGTTCACCTACACTTCTAATAGGAGGGCCTATCCCGCCCGAGTACGTGTAGATCGAGCCGTCTTCCATGTTCTACCCCGACCCGAGACGGAATTTCGGCAGCACCTCCCCGCTGTTCTTCAGAATACACGTCTCGAGCTTGTCAAGCCGAGAGGGTGTGCATCCGAAGAACAACAGGGAGGTGCTGCCGAAATTCCGTCTCAGGAAGGGGTAGAACATGGAACACGACCCGATCTACACGTACTCGGACTGTCCAACAGGACAACCCGGAAGTGTTACGGTTATAAATATGCAAAGATGGACAATCCTGCATATTTATAAATTTGTAACCCTTCCGGATGGGATCTGACTCGGGTTACGCGACTGACTTGGTGATCTAGACCAAAATAAACCTATGCAGCAAGAGAGGCGAAAGATTTATACCCTCGAAGCGTGATCGGTGGCCGGAGAAGGTCGAGGACGTGCTCCGGAAGCGGGGCGATGAAACAGGGGCACCGAGGAGGCCCCTCCTCAGCACGGGCTTCGAATAACACGGGCTTCGGGACGGCAGAGTGGTCGAGGTGTCTCCTATATTTATGAGTTCATGCTAATTAAACAACCTAAACTAGCTAAATAGCAACCTAAAATAGCAACCTAAAATGGTTCATGCTAATTAAACAACCTAAAACGAATCTGCCCGTTGGAGAGGTATAACACCCCTAGCTAATTAAACCAATAAAGCATGATATCACAAGCAAGAAATGGAGCTAATTAAACAACCTAAACAGTACATAGTATTACAGATTTGATCCATGTAAATGAAACAAGGATGTGCGCAATTAACGGTACAACAATATACACAACCAATAACCCACCATAACCAACGAGTGTCGGGTGCGGGTGGGGGTGGGGGTGGGTGTGGGGGTGGGGGTGGGGTGGGGGGGGGTGGGGGTGGGGTGGGGTGGGGTGCGGGTGGGGTGGGGTGGGGTGCGGGTGGGGGTGGGGTGCGGGTGCGGGTGGGGGTAGGGAGGGGTGCGACTGGGGGTGGGGCGAGCCTGGCGGCGGCGGCGGCGGCGGCGGGGTGGGGTGCGTCGGCGGCGGCGGCGGGGGTGGGGTGCGGGTGGGGGTGGGGGTGCGGCGGCGGCAGGGGTAGGGTGCGGGTGGGGGTAGGGAGGGGTGCGGGTGGGGTGGGGTGGGGTGCGGGTGCGGGTGGGGTGCGGGTGCGGGTGGGGGTAGGGAGGGGTGCGGCTGGGGGTGGGGGTGGGGCGAGCCTGGCGGCGGCGGCGGGGTGGGGTGCGTCGGCGGCGGCGGCGGGGGTGGGGTGCGGGTGGGGGTGGGGGTGGGGGTGCGGCGGCGGCAGGGGTGGGGTGCGGGTGGGGGTAGGGAGGGGTGCGGGTGGGGCGGCGGCGGCGGGGGTGGGGTGGGGTGCGGTGGGGCGGCGGCGGCGGGGTGGGGTGCGGCGGCGGCGGCGGCGGGGGTGGGGTGCAGGGCAGCGCGCGCGGGCAATTTTGGGGAAGATGAGGCCCCCGCGCGCGCTGCCCTAACATATAACTAGTTGGAACCCTATGCCTACGGCATTGACGTCGGCATAGCTATATTTTTTTTTTAAGTTGATGGAATCTCAAAAAAAAGGCATAGGAACATGAGAGTTTATAGAGTTTTATTATAATTTTATAAATTTACTAAATTTATAATTTATAGAGTTTTATTATTAATATATTAAATTTTATTAATATATTAAATTTTATTAATATATTAAATTTTATAAATTTACTTCATTACAAATTTCTAAATTTATAGAGTTTTATTAATATATTAAATTTTATAAATTTACTTCATTACAAATTTATAGAGTTTTTAAAAGATTGCCCCCATTTCGTCCGAAGTGCGAGTTTTCACCTCTAAGTGCAGGAACTCACCAGAGAGAAAGTGAAGCCGGTCACACCCCGGAGTAGGATACCGGACATTTACAACACACAACACACTTGTATACATATGGTATGGCACAACCTAGGTTTGGCTGGGGTTCCGACGCTCCGGGGCCCCGCTTCGGCGAAACCCTGAATCCGCTGGAAAAACCCTAACGTTTCCGTCTACCCCCATAGACGTGCGTCGAAAGGGGGTAGCCCAGTGGACTTTTTTGCTTGGTTGGGTTAGGTTAGGCCATAGGAACATGAGAAACCAAAGTCTACCCCAAATGGACACAAGATTCCATCCGGTTCGCCCGAAAGGGGAGTTTTCACCTCTAAGTGCAGGAACTCACTAGAAAGAAAGTGAAGCCGGTGATGTCGGTCACACCTAGGAGTAGATTCTTGGACATTTGAAACACACAACACACTTGTACACATATGGTATGGCACAACCTAGGTTTGGGTGGGGTTCCGACGCTCCGGGGCCCCGCTTTAGCGAAACCCTGAATCCGCTGGAAAAACCCTAACGTTTTCGTCTACCCCCATAGACGTGCGTCGAAAGGGGGTAGCCTAGTGGACTTTTTTGCTTGGTTGGGTTAGGTCAGGCCATAGGAACATGAGAAACCAAAGTCTACCCCAAATCGACACAAGATTCCATCCGGTTCCCCCGAAAGGGGAGTTTTCACCTCTAAGTGCAGGAACTCACTAGAGAGTCGGTGAAGCCGGTGATGTCGGTCACACCTAGGAGTAGATTCTTGGACATTTGAAACACACAACACACTTGTCCACATATGGTATGGCACAACCTAGGTTTGGGTGGGGTTCCGACGCTCCGGGGCCCCGCTTCGGCGAAACCCTGAATCCGCTGGAAAAACCCTAACGTTTCCGTCTACCCCATAGACGTGCGTCGAAAGGGGGTAGCCCAGTGGACTTTTTTGCTTGGTTGGGTTAGGTCAGGCCATAGGAACATGAGAAACCAAAGTCTACCCCAAATCGACACAAGATTCCATCCGGTTCGCCCGAAAGGGGAGTTTTCACCTCTAAGTGCAGGAACTCACTAGAGAGAAAGTGAAGCCGGTGATGTCGGTCACACCTAGGAGTAGATTCTTGGACATTTGAAACACACAACACACTTGTACACATATGGTATGGCACAACCTAGGTTTGGGTGGGGTTCCGACGCTCCGGGGCCCTAACGTTTCCGTCTACCCCATAGACGTGCGTCGAAAGGGGGTAGCCCAGTGGACTTTTTTGCTTGCTTGTGTTAGGTCAGGCCATAGGAACATGAGAAACCAAAGTCTACCCCAAATCGACACAAGATTCCATCCGGTTCGCCCGAAAGGGGAGTTTTCACCTCTAAGTGCAGGAACTCACTAGAGAGTCGGTGAAGCCGGTGATGTCGGTCACACCTAGGAGTAGATTCTTGGACATTTGAAACACACAACACACTTGTCCACATATGGTATGGCACAACCTAGGTTTGGGTGGGGTTCCGACGCTCCGGGGCCCCGGTTCGGCGAAACCCTGAATCCGCTGGAAAAACCCTAACGTTTCCGTCTACCCCCATAGACGTGCGTCGAAAGGGGGTAGCCCAGTGGACTTTTTTGCTTGCTTGTGTTAGGTCAGGCCATAGGAACATGAGAAACCAAAGTCTACCCCAAATCGACACAAGATTCCATCCGGTTCGCCCGAAAGGGGAGTTTTCACCTCTAAGTGCAGGAACTCACTAGAGAGTCGGTGAAGCCGGTGATGTCGGTCACACCTAGGAGTAGATTCTTGGACATTTCAAACACACAACACACTTGTCCACATATGGTATGGCACAACCTAGGTTTGGGTGGGGTTCCGACGCTCCGGGGCCCCGCTTCGGCGAAACCCAGAATCCGCTGGAAAAACCCTAACGTTTCCGTCTACCCCCATAGACGTGCGTCGAAAGGGGTAGCCCAGTGGACTTTTTTGCTTGGTTGGGTTAGGTTAGGCTATAGGAACATGAGAAACCAAAGTCTACCCCAAATCGACACAAGATTCCATCCGGTTCGCCCGAAAGGGGAGTTTTCACCTCTAAGTGCAGGAACTCACTAGAGAGAAAGTGAAGCCGGTGATGTCGGTCACACCTAGGAGTAGATTCTTGGACATTTGAAACACACAACACACTTGTACACATATGGTATGGCACAACCTAGGTTTGGGTGGGGTTCCGACGCTCCGGGGCCCCGCTTCGGCGAAACCCTGAATCCGCTGGAAAAACCCTAACGTTTCCGTCTACCCCCATAGACGTGCGTCGAAAGGGGGTAGCCCAGTGGACTTTTTTGCTTGGTTGGGTTAGGTCAGGCCATAGGAACATGAGAAACCAAAGTCTACCCCAAATCGACACAAGATTCCATCCGGTTCGCCCGAAAGGGGAGTTTTCACCTCTAAGTGCAGGAACTCACTAGAGAGTCGGTGAAGCCGGTGATGTCGGTCACACCTAGGAGTAGATTCTTGGACATTTGAAACACACAGCACACTTGTACACATATGGTATGGCACAACATAGGTTTGGGTGGGGTTCCGACGCTCCGGGGCCCCGCTTTGGCGAAACCCTGAATCCGCTGGAAAAACCCTAACGTTTCCGTCTACCCCATAGACGTGCGTCGAAAGGGGGTAGCCCAGTGGACTTTTTTGCTTGGTTGGGTTAGGTCAGGCCATAGGAACATGAGAAACCAAAGTCTACCCCAAATCGACACAAGATTCCATCCGGTTCGCCCGAAAGGAGAGTTTTCACCTCTAAGTGCAGGAACTCACTAGAGAGAAAGTGAAGCCGGTGATGTCGGTCACACCTAGGAGTAGATTCTTGGACATTTGAAACACACAACACACTTGTACACATATGGTATGGCACAACCTAGGTTTGGGTGGGGTTCCGACGCTCCGGGGCCCCGCTTCGGCGAAACCCTGAATCCGCTGGAAAAACCCTAACGTTTCCGTCTACCCCCATAGACGTGCGTCGAAAGGGGGTAGCCCAGTGGACTTTTTTGCTTGGTTGGGTTAGGTCAGGCCATAGGAACATGAGAAACCAAAGTCTACCCCAAATCGACACAAGATTCCATCCGGTTCGCCCGAAAGGGGAGTTTTCACCTCTAAGTGCAGGAACTCACTAGAGAGTCGGTGAAGCCGGTGATGTCGGTCACACCTATGAGTAGATTCTTGGACATTTGAAACACACAACATACTTGTCCACATATGGTATGGCGCAACCTAGGTTTGGGTGGGGTTCCGACGCTCCGGGGCCCAGCTTCGGCGAAACCCTGAATCCGCTGGAAAAACCCTAACGTTTCCGTCTACCCCATAGACGTGCGTCGAAAGGGGGTAGCCCAGTGGACTTTTTTGCTTGGTTGGGTTAGGTCAGGCCATAGGAACATGAGAAACCAAAGTCTACCCCAAATCGACACAAGATTCCATCCGGTTCGCCCGAAAGGGGAGTTTTCACCTCTAAGTGCAGGAACTCACTAGAGAGAAAGTGAAGCCGGTGATGTCGGTCACACCTAGGAGTAGATTCTTGGACATTTGAAACACACAACACACTTGTACACATATGGTATGGCACAACCTAGGTTTGGGTGGGGTTCCGACGCTCCGGGGCCCTAACGTTTCCGTCTACCCCATAGACGTGCGTCTAAAGGGGGTAGCCCAGTGGACTTTTTTGCTTGCTTGTGTTAGGTCAGGCCATAGGAACATGAGAAACCAAAGTCTACCCCAAATCGACACAAGATTCCATCCGGTTCGCACGAAAGGGGAGTTTTCACCTCTAAGTGCAGGAACTCACTAGAGAGTCGCGACGTTATTTTATGTGGGTGGAGACCGCTATTTGGCGTAGCTATATACATATAGAAATGAATAAAAACATATTAAATTTAATTGGGAGTAATAAATAGATACATAAAAATGAAGAATAGGGTAAAATGAATAAAAATGGTAGAGCACTGTGCCGACGGCTTTGCCGTCGGCATAGAGTGCCGTCGACGTCACCTCATAAGCTGTGCCGACGGCGGTTTTTGTGCCGACGGTGGCCGTCGGGATAGAACGTCTGTGCCGACGGCCGTTTCTGTGCCGACGGACTTGTCGACGGCTGGCCCTGGTACGACCCTGTGCCGACGGCCCCGATAAATAGCCGTCGGCACAGGTTCTGGCCGTCGGCACTGTTGGCCATTCCCGTAGTGCTATCTCCATGTATGACCATTCTGCGGCTGCTCTCGTACCGTATACCGTCGTTTAACGACCATATATACCGTCGTTAAAACTCATATTTCTAGTAGTGTTCGTTGCTGTTGTCCTAGATGTCGATCACAGCAATAAGGTATCCCAATGGAATCAAGCGATTCCATCTCCAGAAGTTGTTGTTGCAATCGCCTAGTTAAGTTCGCAACAAGCATTTTGTCGAGGTCGCATCGCGTATCCCCTAAATCTCTACTTGAAGCCTTTGCCTCTCTTCATGATGCCTCATATTCCCACGTAGATTATTTAAGTAATAAGCTAGTATGTTTCATCTGTCTTGGTTCCTCTCATCTCACCTATATATGTTTCATGTGGATATGCTATAAAATTAAGTACTAACCTAGCGCTACCAATTCAAGAATGAACTGAAACAATGTATCATATTGGTTGCTATCTTCTCTGGTGAACACCGACTGAGCGCTATATAAAGAGAAAGCACCGTCTGGTAGTAATTAATATTGAGTTGAATGCACCAACAATTTTACATTGAAAGCTCTAGCCAAGAAATAAAATTGCCGACTCAATCGCTTGCAAATCTGTAATATCTTTTTTGCAGTACAACGAGAACAGCTTATATGCCACGTAAACTTAGTGGAAAAAGAGTTGACGTGCGGTTGACTATCTGTTTGTTTGGTAATTAGTTTTATTAAGAGGACGGACTTAAGACACTCTTAAGAAAAAAGAGAGCTAGAAAAATAATGAGTTCATTTGGTACACGTACGTGTGTATACCTGAAGCCAATATATGTGATATTGAATTTTATGGATATTCACGTGAAGACGAAAGTTGAGGATGAAGGGCAGGATACAGCACTCCCCGACCGGTCGAGTACAGAACTAGTTATTTAGTTAAAGGATAACCAATGTAGAGTAACAATTAAAAGAAGACCTAATACACATGCGCACTACAATAGACAATTTCCTAGCTCTTCGTGTCTATGCTGCGAGTTGCTGCTCCTTCTTAGCAATCAGAATATATAATGGGCTCGGCACACACATGTCCACGCCGAACAAATGAAGCAGCTTCTCCCTGAATGCCCAGATCTCTACGACGTCGTTCTGCTTGAAGCTGCACTGTCGAATGAAGTCCAGGTACCCATCTCCATGGATGACCGTGCTGCGGCTGCTCTCCCACCGCGTCAGCTTCAGCTCCTTCTTGCGACCGCTGTCGTCCACAACGTACACGGGAAGCCTGACGTGATTCTTCCCCTTCCTCCTCGCCCTGTGTCCGCCCTGCTCCCCTTGGATCGGCGGCCTCGGCCTGGGGCCCTTCTCCTGCAGCAGCTCGGCGGCTCCGAGTTCATCGTCGGAGAGCATGCCCCGGAGGTGGCGCTGCACGCCGTCGTTCGGGACGCGGAATCGGCTCTGCTGCGCGTCCAGGTCGGTGGCGGTAACGGACTTCTCGGCGATGAATTGCACCTCCATGTCCATGCGAAGCTTTAGCTTATCGAACAGTTTCGTGCGGAGCCACGACGGCTCGGATCGGCTGGGCCCGACGGCCGCGAGTGGGACGGCGTCGACTGGGGGAGGCGCCATGAACGGGACCAAAGCCCCGGCGTTCGCCGATATTTTTAACTTCGTCGTCCGCTTGAACTGTTGGGCCGCGGTACTTACGACGGTCAGCGCGAGCGCATGCGGCCTCTTGCGGCCGGCGTGGTAGGGCGGCGCCGCCTTATGGACGGGACGGTCGATTGTTTCGACGATCGTCGTCATCCTGGGGCGGATCCGATCGCAGAAGTTCGTTTACTATCTCGTCGTCGTCGGCTAGGGCTATCTCGTATCCTTCTCCGGCCGGTTGCGTTGGCCAATGGCCCATGTGTCCGTAGCTATATAGATGAACGCTATACCACAAACTGTGTCGAACACGGTGAACAGAACGCAGCCGGATGCGAATTCATCATCGAGGTCGGACATGGAAAGACGAAAGTTGGAAACAGTTGTTACATGAAACCATTCAGAGAATCCGGGTCGGGCGAGCACTCTCGTCGCCGTTTTCAAAACAATTTCATGTACGCTGTTTATAGAAGAGTCCGCGCCGTCGGAAACAAAATGATTGAATCGGAATCACCGGACTCTTGAGTCTCTGGGACAACAGTACCTTTTGCCCACGGCGCACCGGAGACACTAAAAAAATCAAACTATACTTGGCAAAAACAAAAAGAGATTAATTACCTGTAGGCCGTAGGATGTTCTACCCTAAAAAGCACACCATCAACTCCCATCTAGCATCCACTAAAATTTAAAACCTTATTTCGACCTTACATAAGAAAAAAACTGTTATAACCAATAGGAAATAAACGATAAACAAAAGCAAGATCAAACTAACGGGACACGAGCAATGGAAGAGAAAAAACCACGGGTGCCAGTCAACAAATATTCATTATGATAGGGTGAGGTTACAAACGCCGGGGATTTACAGCTTGCGACTTATCCCAAACTGGCGGCTTACAAGAGGTATATATGGTGGTGCAAAACCCTAAGTCATCTGCAGTCCGATTCGGCAACGATCCGTACCGTACGACGCTTTGGCCCAATCCTCCGGCGACGGGCCTCGCTCCGCTCCGAAGTTAGTCTCTATCTTTATATGAATTTGGATCGCATCAAAATAACAAAAACTCCAATCAAGCTAATATTAGAAATAGCAATGTCGATCCTCCTATCGACCTTACATAAGAAAAAACTAAGCACCATCTCTTCCGCCTTGTGCTCATGTATCAAGGAGTTACTCTATTGTTGCTCTTCAATGGTTAGAACAAAGACAGAGCTTCACTTCTCTAACTCAATTCTATGAAAACTTGCGTGGTGGGCTGGTTGGGATATTTGAACTTTCAATGACAGAAAGATGAAGATGACATTGTAGCTCATTTAGGACTACAATAAAGTAAAAGATTATTTTCATAAGTGGCTTACATTTAACATTAACCTATGACAGACCTAGCAAATGCTTAATGTTATGTGAAACTTGTCAGAAGAAAATAATGCAAATCTAGCATGCATTAGTGCTACACCACATTAGAAATTGTCACAATTGTACAAATATATGGTTCAATTGTGTCTCGGTAGCAATCTCTGGTTGCGGTGATGGCCTTCGTTCCAGATAACCCTCTCTCTGATAATATTCAGAATGGTCTCCATAGATATGTATCACACGATAAAAAGTTATTTTACTGTCACAGAATAAAAATTATTTTCCTGTGAGATACATATTTGTGCAGACAATTCTGAAATTTATTTCAACTGATTTTGCCTCCTATAAATGAAAAGACACCAAAAGATGCTGCCATCATTGGTCCGGCTCTTCTCCTCTCCTGGATAAATGCTTTCTAGGTTGGACTCTATAGCACACAAGATCATCTTTTTTTTTTTAACGCTGCAAGAGCTCTGCCTTTCATTGATTTAGAAGGAGTAAAAGGCCGAAGCCAGGAAGCCGGAGCACACAACATTACATGATGAGCAACACCTAACTGCCTAGTGCAAGCAGCCGGCGCCTACGGCACCAGCTGCACAAAATGCTTAGCGCCCTCAATGAGCGATCCTTAACCCTCGTCCTTGATCCTGGCCACTAGCTCTTTTGGTATCGAGGCTTTATTGTTGAAAACCATGGCATTCTGCTCCTTCCAGATTTGCCAGCAAACAAGAATGACAGCAGAGCGAAGCCCCTTGCTTGGCATCCCTGAGCTTTTAGTGAAATTCGACCACATTTCTTGGGCAGGAAGAGGTGTGGTCTGTGGGCCGAAGAGAAGAGAGTTTCCTAGCTAACCTGAGATGTTGGCCCATAAGCGCTTGGAATAGCGGCAGTGGAAGAGCAGGTGAGCAATGTTCTCTGAGATACTACACATACGTTGGGACCAGACCTGCACACATGCATATGCACTAGATCCATGTTCCCACACTCCTCATGATGCTTCCCACTCCTATGTCACGACGTTCCTGAAGCATGAAGACCAGCGCCGCAAGCAGCGCCAAGCCAAGTGGGCCACTGGGAAGAAAGCGAGAGCTCAATGGGCCGCCAGTCAAGAGAAGCAGCCCAAGGCCGGGTCGGTCATGCCGTAGACAAGTGGCTGAGAGTGGTGATATAGCTCGGTTGGTCGATCAGGGAAAAAGGCAGCGAATAGTACCAGCATATGCTGAACCTTTCCCCCACCTACTCCTTCCTCCTTTGCTTTCTTCTTCCTCAAGCAGATCTTGATCTGGACTGCTTCTCGGCGTGACGCTGAGTGTGTATCCAAATTCTATGACATATATGGTAGAGGGACGCAGATAATATTACATTTGGTATCAGAGTGGAGGCGATTCGGTGGCGGCGTGGTGTATATACTCGGGCACCTCGGAGGCGTACGGCGGCGGCAGCGCAACAATTCAGACACAGATCGAGTAGCACCAGTGCGGTTCCTCGCAGATCCGTGCTGTGAGGTGTAAAATCCCGGCTCCAGGACTCGGCCCGTGTACCTACGCGCAGCGACGACGAGGAGCAAGGCACAACCTCGCGTCGACATGGAGAAGCTACAGACCGACATCACCGAGATGAAGACGCAGAGCAACATGGTGGCTGCGTCAATCAAGACCATGACGGAGACAATTTCCGCGATGGGTCTCTGGATGCCGCGGGTCGACAACTCCATTGATTCTCTCAAGACGACAATCGATGCAGTTGGCGCGCGGGTGATGGTTCTCGAAGCAGAACAAGCAATCGGTGGGGTGGCTTGTACACCTCGGCCCGATGGGCACGGCGTTGAAGAACAACAACAGGGTGTTGCGCCTGGTGCTCACACCGCACCACCGCATGCCCTGGCCAAGGGTAAGTGTAATTTTCGCCACACCCCTGTCCAGTTTGATTTGGGAGAGAATTCGGGTACCCAAAACTTCACACCTGCTTCAGCTTACAGAAATGGGAATAGCAATTCACGCATGCCTAAAACTGACTTCCCTAAGTTTGATGGCGATAATACTCAATGGTGGAAAAATGTTGCTGAAAAATACTTTGCCATGTATAATGTTGCACATGAGACCTGGGCTAGCTTTGCCACTTTACATTTTCATGGTAATGCTGCCTTATGGCTGCAAACTTATGAAGCTATGCATGATGTAGACACTTGGGAAGAATTAGTAGTGGCTGTTACACAGAAATTTGGGAAAGATAAACATCATAGACACTTGGAGGCACTAGAGAAAATTACACAAACTTCTTCTGTAGAGGAGTATCACCATAGGTTTGAGGAACTCATGCATAGAGTGCTGGTTTACAACAAAAATTATGATGAAGCTTTCTTTGTTACAAAGTTCATTAAAGGGTTGAGAACTGAAATTCAATCAGCCATTCGGCTGCACAAGCCTAGAACTGTTGATTTGGCTCTTTCTTTGGCTCAAACGCAGGAGGATATGGTGGAAGAAGCTAAACAAGTATCACAGACAAGAACAAGAAGTGAATACAGATCAACATACAGATCTGCTTCTTTCTCTCCAAAAGGGATAATGGGATCACATCCTTCCTCTGAAGAGAAGAAGCCACTTGATGAAAAGCACAAGATTGCGCAGAAGCTGGATGCTCTCAAAGCTATGAGAAGAGCAAAAGGACTCTGCTTCACATGTGGCGAAAAATATCACAGGGGCCACAAGTGTGCTTCTACTCCACAGCTCCAACTCATTGAAGATTTGATGATGCTGGCAGATTATAAAAATGAGCCAGTGGATGTGGAATCAGAATCAGAGGGAGACGAAGAATCAGACAGTGAAACTGAAGGGTTTCATCTGTCTGAGTGCGCCACAGCTGGAACAAGCAAAAGGAAAACCATCCGTCTCCATGCTCACATAAGAGGGCAACCTGTGCTGATTTTGGTGGACTCGGGCAGTTCCAGCAATTTCATTAGCCAACAAGTGATCGACAAACTACAAGCTCCAACAATGGCAATTCCTCCCTTGTTGGTTACCATTGCGGATGGTGGCGTCATGCCGTGCAAAACATTGTTGCCAGAAGCAACATGGGAATGTCAAGGACACACCTTCTGTACTGACCTAAGGGTACTGCGGTTGGCCAATTACGACATAATACTAGGTATGGAATGGTTGGAGTCCTTGGGGCCAATGTGGATCGACTGGACAAAGAAAGTGTTCAGATTTAAACACCAAGGTAGGCGTATCACACTGAAGGGCATCAAAACCAATACATCATCGTGCATAGAAATATCAGTGGAACAACTAAACTGTATCATTGAGGAAGGGGAATTGGACCAACTATTGCTATTGGAACCAGTAACAAAGCAGGCCACAGAGGAGCAACTGCCAGCACAAGTGCAACAACTTCTAAAGCAACATGAGGACATCTTCGCAGAACCATCTGGGCTGCCTCCTAAGCGAGCATATGATCACAAATACCCTTGTTGCCTGGCATACAGTCGATATCAGTTAAGCCATATCGTTATTCTCATCAGCAAAAAGATGAATTGGAGAAACAAGTGAAGAAGATGTTGGAACAGGGGATAATTAAATTCAGCAATAGTCCCTTTGCATCTCCAGTACTGTTGGTGCGCAAAAAGGATGGCTCGTGGAGATTTTGTGTTGATTATAGGCAGTTAAACGCGGTGACGGTCAAAGATCATTTCCCTATGCCGGTGGTAGAGGAATTATTAGATGAACTAGCAGGGTCAGCCTTCCTTACCAAGCTTGATCTGCGCTCGGGGTATCACCAGATATGGATGGCCGCTGCAGATGAACCCAAGACAGCCTTCCGAACTCACCACGGGCAATTTGAATTCCGAGTCATGCCATTCGGCCTTACGTCGGCACCAGCAACGTTTCAGGCGGCGATGAACTTTGTCTTTGCACCAATCCTTCGTAAACATGTGTTAGTCTTTGTTGATGACATATTGGTCTACAGCAAGACTCTCAAAAGGCATTGTATACATTTGCAACAAGTCTTTGGGCTGCTGAAACAGAATCAGCTGCTGGTAAAAAGGTCCAAGTGTTCGTTTGCCCAACGTGCCCTAGAGTATCTCGGTCACATTATCAGTGATAAAGGTGTGGCAACAGATCCATCAAAAATAAGCACTGTGGAGAATTGGCCAGTTCCAATCAATGTGAAACAACTAAGAGCATTCTTAGGGTTGGCTGGATACTATAGGGGGTTCATTCGAAATTTTGGTCTCATCAGCAGAGCTTTAACTGAACTGTTGAAAAAGCATGCGCAGTTTGTGTGGACTGCAAGTGCTCAGGAAGCATTTTATGCTCTAAAAAAGGCACTAATTCAGGCGCCCGTGCTAGTGCTCCCAGATTTCACTAAGCAGTTCACATTGGAGACAGACGCCAGTGATGCTGGGATAGGAGCAGTACTCATGCAGCAAGGGCACCCTGTAGCTTTCCTCAGCAAAGCACTTGGGGCCAAGAACAAAACACTATCAACATATGATAAGGAATGCCTGGCTATTTTGATGGCATTAGACAAGTGGAAACCGTACCTCCAAAAAGGAGAGTTCATTATTCATACAGATCAAAAAAGCTTGGTACACATTGGTGATCACAAAGCAAACACAGCCATGCAGCAAAAAGCCTTCTTCAGGTTACTGGGACTGCAGTACAAAATTTTATACAAAAAGGGTTTGGAAAACAGAGCTGCAGATGCCTTGTCCAGAAGGCATCATCCTGAGGAAGAAATGCACGATATATCAGTAATTCAACCCAGATGGCTTGAAATTATTGAAGAAGGATATACTGGCGACACACAAGCACAATAGCTTTTGGCACAATTGGCAGTCACTAATACCAACTCAGATGGGTTCTCACTGCAGCAAGGCATCATAAGACAACACGGCAAAATTTAGCTGGGGAAACATAAAGAGGCACACAATGCAATCTTGACAGCATTGCACAGCAGCGCAATTGGGGGACATTCTGGGGTGTTAGCAGCATATCAGAAAATTCAGAACCTATTTGTCTGGCCAGGAATGAAGCAAGACGTCCAAAATTCCGTTGCACAGTGCCAGTATGTCAACAAGCGAAGGGGGAACATGTGAAGTACCCAGGGCTGTTACAACCTCTGCCAATACCTCCTGAAGCATGGCACACTATTAGCATGGATTTCATCGAAAAGCTGCCAGTGTCTCAAGGTTTTGACACCATCTTAGTCATTGTGGACAAATTTTCCAAATATGCTCACTTCTTGCCAATGAAACATCCATTCACAGCGCTGACTGTGGCACAGTTGTTCATCAATAATGCTTATAAGTTGCATGGCATGCCTCAGGTCATAATCTCAGATAGAGACAAGGTGTTCACTAGCAAACTGTGGCAAAACTTGTTCAAATTGGCAGATACTACACTGAATCTCAGCTCTTCTAACCATCCACAGACAGATGGACAAACGGAGAGAGTCAATCAATGCATCGAGACCTTCCTGAGATGTTTTGTGCACGCAAACCCGAAGAAGTGGTCACAATGGTTGCCACAAGTAGAATTCTGGTACAACACCACATTTCATTCAGCTCTGGGTCGCACCCCCTTTGAGGTGTTGTACGGGCAAAAACCGAGACATTTTGGTATCGAACCTCCTGACGGTTTGGCTCCTGTCGAACTGCAAACATGGTTGAATGACAGAGCACTGATGCAGCAACTCATCCAACAGCATCTGTCGCGTGCCCAGCAACGCATGAGGAAATTTGCAGATCGTCATCGATCCGAGAGGCAATTTGCTGTTGGGGACATGGTGTATTTGCGCTTGCAACCTTACATCCAAATATCAGTAGCACATCGATCATCACAGAAGCTCTGTTTCAGGTTCTTTGGACCCTACAAAGTGATGCAGCGCATGGGAGCAGTAGCTTATAAACTGCAACTACCAGAGAAGAGCCAAATTCACCCAGTGTTTCATGTGTCTCAACTGAAGAAGGCGCTTAAAACATCAGAAACAGTCACTCCTGACCTTCCCCTTGTGATGCTTGAACAGGTTTCTACAGCAGTCCTGAAGCTATAATGGAGGAGAGGATCATTGTCCGTGGGAAGAAGAAGCTAGCTCAAGCTCGGGTGACATGGACTGGATTGCCACCATCGGGAAGAACTTCATGCACTGCATCGCTTGCACCCGCACGCACCAGCATGGGGCATGCTGGTTCTTCAGGAGGGGGTATTGTCACGACGTTCCTGAAGCATGAAGACCAGCGCCGCAAGCGGCGCCAAGCCAAGTGGGCCACTGGGAAGAAGGCGAGAGCTCAATGGGCCGCCAGTCAAGAGAAGCAGCCCAAGGCCGGGTCAGTCACGCCGTAGACAAGTGGCTGAGAGTGGTGATATACCTCGGTTGGTCGATCAGGGAAAAAGGCAGCGAATAGTACCAGCATATGCTGAACCTTTCCCCCACCTACTCCTTCCTCCTTTGCTTTCTTCTTCCTCAAGCAGATCTTGATCTGGACTGCTTCTCGGCGTGACGCTGAGTGTGTATCCAAATTCTATGACATATATGGTAGAGGGACGCAGATAATATTACATCCTACTGTTCTTGCATCCCTCTTATTTTCTCTCTCATCATGTCGCCAATATATTCACGTGAATGCCACTTTTGTTCTTTGTGAACGGACGTCACTTACGTTATGTAATAAGCAAGTGGTACTAACACATAAAAGGAAGCGAGATGATGTATACTGGTATCTCCGATCCACTGAACATGGAATGGTATATGTAAAGTTCAAAATATTAGTGGGTGGAATATTTATTCACCCAAGCATTGAGTTGTGATTTGTGTTCCGGAAAACTATAAGTTCTATGTACGTATTATTTCAGAGAGTCTGCTTGCATGCATGTTACTATATCAATGAAAAGGTTTTTTTTTTTTTACGTCGAACCTGATGGGGTTCGTAGCAGAAAACAATAATTTTACTAACTATCGCAACACCGAAAACTAGCCAGTATCTATCTATCTAGTAATGCTGTAACGGAAAGTTATCGGATACGTACCCTCGTAGACCGATAAGCGGGAAATACGCTCCCGCACAAGCGTTGCCGATGAAGACGTACGTAGCCGACCTCAAGGTCGCGAAGAACTTGGCGCGACGAAGAAGGAGGCGGCGCGACGACGATGCTCCGGTGCCGAGCCTGAGTGAACGGCACCTCGAGTACTCGCACACGTACGGACCTTGACGATGACTTCCGGGCTCCCCGATCCAGCCGAGATAGCGGAAGCGAGAATTTGGGTGGAATCCCGCAGCACAACGGCGTACTGCGGTATATAGGTCTCACGTATACGCAGTCCAAACGTGGGACGCATACGCCGAGAGACGGAGAGGGTGGAAGTGGACAAAGGGAGAAGCCTTGGCCAACCGGGATTAATTCCTGGATTTATTGTGTATTTTCTCAATTAATCCGGCCTCCTATTTATTGGAGGAGAGGGGTTGCACCTCTCCTCCAATTGTCCATGTGGGACTAAACAACAAAGGAGGAGGAGGGGGTGGTGCGCCGGCCACCATGGGCCAGCCGCACCCCAGGTGGTCGGGTGGGCCCCATGGCCCAGCCGCACCACTCCTGGGGGGAGTCCCCCACTTGGGCCTTTTCCTCCGGGGTTTGGCCCATCTAGGTGGGCTGCCCACTTTTTCTCCTTTTTATTTAATATTAAATTAATATATATATAATTTATAATTAATATATTTACATATATTTAATCTCCCGTGACTCCGAAACAATTTCCTAATCACTCCGAACTCACTTCGGTCTTCCCGGAACACTTCCGTTCTTGCCGGAACCTTTCCGGAACCTCTTTCTCTATACCTAAATTATTCCGATGTTTCCAAAACGTTCTCCTAGCGTCGTCAAGACCTTAAGTGTGTTACCCTACGGTTCGGGAATACTCCAGACATGGTCGAGACCCTTCGCTCGCCAATGACCGTCAGGGAGCCCTGGATGACTATGACGGCCCCTGTGCATTCCAGAATAAATCGTCGTTGAACCGTTAACATGATATGTTCATTCCCTTTGTTCCATCGATACTACCTTTGTCCGAGATACGATCGTCAACATCCTATGTTGTGTTTTATCTCGTTACCGACAAGGGTTACTTAACTCGTTCCGTGATATTATATCTCCAATGACCTAGTCATACGCTGCGCAGCTTTATAGATATAATCTCACCGAGTGGGCCCAGAGTATCTTTCCATCACACGGATGAACAAATCCCGCTCTTGATCACTCGCCCCGACTACTTCCTTCCAATACCCGAAAGTGTCACCTTTATTGTCACACTATATAAGATATGACGTTTGATGCGATCAAAGTATCTTCCAGAAGCAGCGACTTGATATAATCTCACGGTCTAAGGAATAAGCTATCACGTTACTTTCCTATTGCAGTGTTGAACTTAGTGATACGATCCTTTTGCAATACTTTGGTGGGTAATGTCCATCAAATTATTCTACAATAAAATGACTCCATCATCAACTGTTATGAATCAATATGATCGGGAAATCACGATCATCCATTGACTGATGGACTAGTTTATATAGAGGCTTAACTAGGGACTCTGGTTTGTTTTACATACCACACGTGTATTAACAATTCCGATTAATACAGTTATAGCATGGTATAAAACTAATTATAAACTTAATGAGATAATGCAATAAATCTTATTATTTATTTGCCTCTAGGGCATATCTCCAACAGTCTCCCACTTGCACTAGATTACAAATAAACCAGCTGCATTTCTATACCAATCATACAACCTTATCTTCTATAAGCGTTTATGATAATGCTGCTTGTGGAAGAGGTTTCCTTCGGCCAGAACCTTTCATAACCGTAAGTTCTTTGCGAATCATTGACATCACCTTGTTTGATATCATCAAGCTATCTTTATAACAAATATACATATTTGGCAACTAAGTGAGACTTTTGTTTCCCTGCGCTTACTCTGATCCTATATCAGTTAATTGCATTAAAACACACTCAGTTTAGAGAATACATTTTCTCTACCAATCCTATGTAATTTCGCAGTATCTATATACTTTTATATTTACCTAAGTAGATCCTGACATTCTATTGTCAGCCTAATGCCAATCCTATAACGACTTGATCCTTATTTCCTTCTGTCATCTAGGTTGATCCTTTTAACATAACACTTGTTAAACTCATCATCCTCTACAGACTTGAAATAACCACATATCTTCAGTTTCTTTTAAACAATGAAGGATATTCTTGGTTTCACTAACAGTGACATAAATTCACCTCAGTACTTGTTCTTTTAGTCATATCATGTCGAGTATATAATATGGTTCCATACGCTGCCACCTTATCATGCAACATATTTTACAACCATGATTATTTTCTCTAGATTTACAAGGACCACCTCCTTGTCACGTCTCTTTCTGACCTTCAGAATCTAATCCAGAAAAACACCTCGACTTCTATTTTAAACATTCTAATCTATTCAAATAGACACTGATGTTTTAAATCATATATGACTTTATTGTAATTCCACAATTACTCCTAGTACCATCTACTATATGTCATTTACATATAAACACCTGACTTAGCTCCCACTCAAAATGTCAATACATTTGAGATTGTGTAACTTATGATGCTCCCACTCAAAATGTCAATCACATCTCATATTGTGTAGCCCACAAGCTCCCACTTAATAATCATGACTTGCATATTAATATGGTGAGCTGTCCTACTCCCACTTAAATTATACAAATATAATTTCTTTCGATATTTCGGTCAATACCGAAATCCATTGATCATTCATCAATTCGAAAATTCCAAACACGATGTATTATACTTGTCTAATACAAATCCAAAAGACTTAGGCATGTCTACATCCAATGCAGTCAAACAATTTGATTTTGTCCAAGACATTCTTATGACAAAATTAGCTTTATGTCCTTCTCACAGTTCCATTCTTTTCACACAACCTGTCATGTGAAAAATCAAGTAATCCTTTTACTTAATAAGATTCAAGCAACATTTACTACCATAATCTTAAATGCAACCTTTGGATTTATGACTCTTTAGTCATGATTCGAATTTGGTATCACCTTAATTTCTTTGTATTTCGTAGGTATCCCTTGTTCTAGTAACAAGATTATTAAATCATGAATATTAATCTGTGACCGGACAGAAAATATTCTTCAATGCCTACTATTTATAAAAAGCTCCTTATTTGAAAACATTATGATCTTTTATCATCATTTTTCATTTCCATCTGTAGAGTTTTTGTCACCGGAGCATATTCCGAAAACATTATCTCTCACATAATGCGAACAAGGTCAATTACCTCATAAGCTTTTACTTTATTTCATATCCTTTCTTGAAACTTGTTTTCAACAAATCACCAATTAGCAATACTAGTTTTGCCCTCGTCGGTGTTTGCCATATGAAACATATATTCACTCCTATGAATATTTTACAAAGAACTATTTCGTATATAGTTTCGTATTATCATATAATCCTATAAACCACGACACTTAACATATTGTCGTTTATACGAATTTTAGGTGAAGATTTCAAAATAAGGGAGTTTACTAATTTTAACAAAACATCTAATCCTTTAAGAGATACCTTTTAAGACCATACTTTATTAAAATAGAGTATGATTATAATATTCACATAAATCAACATGCTTGATGTATTATTATAATTTGTGAACCGAAATTTCACAAGTCTTCTATGATAAAATAAATCTTTAAAATCTTTATTATAATCCAATTATAATAGCCTGATTTTATATCCTCCTTTTCTCCGAAAAATCCTTTTGATCTAATCAAATGATTTCAGACAATTGTATCTTTTAGCAAATACTTTATTTACTTAGACATACAATAAAAGGCTACAATAATAATTTTCACTACACAATTTAATTTAACAATCATCTTGCATGATTTCAAATTAAATTTCTTCTCATATTGATATCAATATTTTCAATCATCATGTCGTATGCAAATACACAAGATCAAAACATCCAAAATATTTGCAACACTAATATGATTAAATTCGGTAGTGTATATAATTATTGACTTAGGATTTTATTTTAGCAATTATATCCACTGCTATCATTGAGATTAATACACGAATAACTTGTTCATAATCGAAATGTGACCATAAGAAACTTTATTCATAATAAAAACAACTTGCTTGTTCCCTTACAAATATGAATAACTTGTCTCACCGAATGCAAGACACACTTATTACAATCACTCTCAAAATCGATTACAAAAACTCTTATTCAAAAACTACTAATCAAAAACTGATAACTATGGGCTTGAAACTCCTTGGCCATCAACTCTTTTGCTTGCCATCATTCCGCAACATCATGTCGTACTCTGCAGCTATCCTGTTATATTCTGGTGCTGTTTCAATAAAACAGAACATAAGCATCAAATACTTTAATATTAACAAGTGCAAGAAATAACAATTATAACTTGTATATCAAATATACCTTGCGTGTCATCAATCTCTCCTTCAATGGGTTCCACCTTCACGTCTTTGATTTCAACCAGGAAATCAGTGAAGAGGAGTGACTCACTCTTAATCACATACTCATCGACAAGCTCCTTATAGCTAGGAGGTAGAGAACGCAACACTGCCTGTATCGCAAAAGTATCCGCCATCCAGTACCGCACATGTTTGTGAGATCATCGTGAATGTCAAACATCCTACACAAATGTGTTCCAAGCAGGTATGTTCTTCCATCTTGAGTGAAAGAAAATTATCCAGCTGCTTGAACTGCTCAAGTTTCACTCGGTCTACAAACCAAGTTTTAAGAGCATTTATCATCACAAAAGGCTCCATGTGGCGAAACTCATTTTTCAACTCATGATCCATGCAGCCGAACATCGTGTACTGAACACTCATGAAGATGTCACGACGTTGACGAAAATCTTCTTTCGCCTCTGCACTTGCGGAGTTTCCTGGGTTATCTCCTAAGAATTCTTCTATCACGTAAGAAATGTCGTTTTGGTAGAGGACGCCTTTCAGGTTTCTGTACCACGTCATGAAGTTGGATCCATCGTTTCGGAGATTCCCTTTTCTAATAAAATGATTGAACTCAAGACTTTCTTCCTTAGGGTAAGGCATGATCTACAGAGATAATTTGCAAAGAACGGATAAGGCTAAGTTTATAATAATATGAGTTTATTTTATAATCACATTATAAAACACACTCCACTAAGAAAATCATCCCTAAAAATCTTAGTGATTACACGATCCTAATCCACTACACTGCCCCCATCAACAAGGCCGACAGCATAATTTCAAAGGTAGGCAACGAAGTACCAATCGCAACAATCATGCGACTCATGCTCGATCTTTCGATCTCCCGTGTTCCGAGGCTATGTCTGTACATACTAGGCTCGCCAATCTGACCTTAGTGTATTTGCGTGTGCAACGTGGCTTACACCCACTGTATGCGAACGAAGAGACGAGTGTAACCGCAATGCGGCGTACCCCGTAACGTAGAACTTTATTGGTGGTGCACACTAAGGGAGAACACAATTTTGGTATTTAATTAGGGATCATCCTATTATTGCTACCGTTGTATATCTTAATATAAGCAATCAAATAGGATGCACACACAACAAACAATATCAAAATAATGTAATGAAGTGCGATATGACATGGCCTCGCGCCTTGGTCTCCATGGCGCGCCCCGGCGGTGCTCCGAGTCTACGGCGCCACCTTTTGCCTCCGATAACATAAAACTTACCGTAACCATGTCATATTAAAATGCCCCACTGCAAAACAAAGTTAGACGCTTCTACTTTAACTTTTGCATGTTTTACGTGGCTGCTAGGGCTTTCGTGAAAGAACCGTTTCTTACCTACGAACATACAACCACAACAGCGATTAAATAATTGTCTCTATTACACCCTTTTCAGGGCCCTCCATTGAAAATGCTAAGCCATCTAAAGAGAGAGAAACAGACACCCGCTAGCCGCATATATGGTACAAGCCATATGTCAGTTGCGGAACCAGTCTCGCGTAAGCGTACGCGTAAGGTCGGTCCGGGCCGCTTCATCAACTCGATGCCGACAACATTAGCAAGTGCACGCGAGAGGGTAACAATTATAGAATCGATGCCCACATTCAACATGTGTTCTAACCGTACCAGCAATACTACGCATAGATCGGCTCTGATACCACTGATGGGGTTCGTAGCAGAAAACAATAATTTTTCTAACTATCGCAACACCGAAAACTAGCCAGGATCTATCTATCTAGTAATGCTGTAACGGAGAAGTTATCGGACACGTACCCTCGTAGACCGATAAGCGGGAAATACGCTCCCGCACAAGCGTTGCCGATGAAGACGTACGTAGCCGACCTCAAGGTCGCGAAGAACTTGGCGCGACGAAGAAGGAGGCGGCGCGACGACGATGCTCCGGTGCCGAGCCTGAGTGAACGGCACCTCCGAGTACTCGCACACGTACGGACCTTGACGATGACTTCCGGGCTCCCCGATCCAGCCGAGATAGCGGAAGCGAGAACTTGGGTGGAATCCCGCAGCACAACGGCGTACTGCGGTATATAGGTCTCACGTATACGCAGTCCAAACGTGGGACGCATACGCCGAGAGACGGAGAGGGTGGAAGTGGACAAAGGGAGAAGCCTTGGCCAACCGGATTAATTCCTGGATTTATTGTGTATTTTCTCAATTAATCCGGCCTCCTATTTATTGGAGGAGAGGGGTTGCACCTCTCCTCCAATTGTCCATGTGGGACTAAACAAAAAGGAGGAGGAGGGGTGGTGCGCCGGCCACCATGGGCCAGCCGCACCCCATGGTGGCGGTGGGCCCCATGGCCCAGCCGCACCACCTCCTGGGGGGGTCCCCCACTTGGGCCTTTCCTCCGGGGTTTGGCCCATCTAGGTGGGCTGCCCACTTTTTCTCCTTTTTATTTAATATTAAATTAATATAAAATATATAATTCTATAATTAATATATTTACATATATTTAATCTCCCGTGACTCCGAAACAATTTCCTAATCACTCCGAACTCACTTCGGTCTTCCCGGAACACTTCCGTTCTTGCCGGAACCTTTCCGGAACCTCTTTTCTCTATACCTAAATAATTCCGATGTTTCCAAAACGTTCTCCTAGCGTCGTCAAGACCTTAAGTGTGTTACCCTACGGTTCGGGAATACTCCAGACATGGTCGAGACCCTTCGCTCGCCAATGACCGTCAGGGAGCCCTGGATGACTATGACGGCCCCTGTGCATTCCAGAATAAATCGTCGTTGAACCGTTAACATGATATGTTCATTCCCTTTGTTCCATCGATACTACCTTTGTCCGAGATACGATCGTCAACATCCTATGTTGTGTTTTATCTCGTTACCGACAAGGGTTACTTAACTCGTTCCGTGATATTATATCTCAATGACCTAGTCATACGCTGCGCAGCTTTATAGATATAATCTCACCGAGTGGGCCAGAGTATTTTCCATCACACGGATGAACAAATCCCGCTCTTGATCACTCGCCCCGACTACTTCCTTCCAATACCCGAAAGTGTCACCTTTATTGTCACACTATATAAGATATGACGTTTGATGCGATCAAAGTATCTTCCAGAAGCAGCGACTTGATATAATCTCACGGTCTAAGGAATAAGCTATCACGTTACTTTCCTATTGCAGTGTTGAACTTAGTGATACGATCCTTTTGCAATACTTTGGTGGGTAATGTCCATCAAATTATTCTACCAATAAAATGACTCCATCATCAACTGTTATGAATCAATATGATCGGGAAATCACGATCATCCATTGACTGATGGACTAGTTTATATAGAGGCTTAACTAGGGACTCTGGTTTGTTTTACATACCACACGTGTATTAACAATTCCGATTAATATAGTTATAGCATGGTATAAAACTAATTATAAACTTAATGAGATAATGCGATAAATACTCATTATTTATTTGCCTCTAGGACATATCTCCAACAGAACCCTCCAAGAATTGATTCTATTAACTGAAACAGATAACTAAAAGTTGCATACTTTAGAGATCTAGTTGTGTGAAAGGTTTTATTTTTACTTAATAGGTCCTTTTGCGGTCGATGGTAGGTCTCATCACCCAAATTTCAGGATTTTATTGTGTTACATCACTACTGTTTCACATGGTTCTAAGTAATAACAAATCATGCTACAAAATTAAGAACGTGCTAAGGAACAAATTAAAACTCTATCATAAAAATGACAACCATTTATGCATGCGGAGGCATTCATGCCACGCCAGTGGCGGAGCTAGGGGGGGACCAGCAGGGGCCTTGGCCCCCCCTATGCCATGCACATCAAGCTATTTTTTACACATATAAGCTTGATTTAGAGTAGATTTAGAGGAAAGTTACATGCTTGGCCCCCTCTAATTGATTACTACCAGGCTTGGCCCCCTCTAATGCCTAATCCTGGCTCCGCCCTTGTGCCACGCCAAATATAGTGCACTAAATTATAAACATAATCAACCTAAACTGTTCATAGTCGAAACAAAAGGATGCTGAGAAACCAGAGAGCAAGCTAGGTCACGAGCCAAAAGTTTGGAGTTTGGACAATTCTCTACGTTTGGCTGTTCTCGTTCCTGGTTTCAGAAGTCTTCATTTTTGTACTCGGAAGCTTCCATACCGCCAGATCGGCCAGAAAGTAATCAAAGGTTGACGAACTAATTCGTGAAGCAGAACAAAATTGGAAGAAAGCTGAACAAAAGGACAAAAAGCCGCACAAGAGGAAAAGAAGATAACTTTCCAAAGGTACTTCTGCATATCATGTTTTGTTCAAGGACACAAGAAATTATGGCCAAATCAAACGGCGTGTCAGCCCGTAGCATTACTCTTGTGGGAATTTTACATAGGTGTAGCATTATTGAAATGGCCTTGGCAGCAGCCAGTTCCCACGGTGATGCAAGGACGCATGTTGATCCGGCGGGCTTCAGAGGTTGCGGCTCTGTCCCACATACCATCGTGCTCCGTCATTTTCAACATGTGTCTCTTCAAGAGCCCAATCCACTACTTCTTTCCCTACTCTCTGAAGAGTGGGAGAGATTCCCAGCTCTGCCCATGTTCCTGATGTCTCTCTTATTCCCACTTGTTTTTTCAACTCTTCGATTCTTGTCTCATGTATCTTTCCTTATTGTTTATGTGATTGCCATATGCACGATGTACTAATCTAAGTGCTAGCAAAATGGTAAAACAATGTGAAATGATGTAACATGATATGTATTCTGGTGAAATTGGGGTGCTATATATAAGGGGGAAATTATTATTCACATGTGAAAGCTGGAGTATGTATTTATTTCCATTTGATCAGTGCCAATGAGCCACGGGCATTAGGCTGGTCGAATAACTTCGACTACTAACATGTTACTAGACTATGTTACTAGCTCTATAGTGAGGATTACTCTCTCCGTTTAGGTGTATTCGGCTCCTAATAAAACACAGTGTGACCAAGGTTCGTTTCTACTGCTTGGCAACAATCTCGTCTTATCGTACAAAACCACCTATCAGTGATAAAAGAAAAAATTCATTTATTACCGACATAATGGAAGGCAAATCTTACGCGCATGCATCGGTGCTTCCACCTCCCACGTACAGAAACATGTACTCCCTCCGTCCCGGTAGCAGGGCATAATTTTTGAATCTCTGGGCCCAAAGGAAAACGTGATTGGTGCTTATTTCTCTCTCCTCTCCGTTTTTTCTCGTTGATAGATGCGTAATTAAGTGCAGGAATAACATAAAAGAGGAAAGTGTGTCGATTTATCTCTCCATGCATTGGTTGGGCTGGTTTAATTCGTGAAGGAATTTTCTGAACTGCATCCTAATTAACATGCAATTAATGAAATTATGCCTAGGAGCCTAATTTTCTGAACGATTTGATTGGTTGTACGTAAAAAACGGACGGGGCTTGCCTGCTCCCCTTCCTTGCTCCCATCGGTGCTCCGCGTCCATCGGACGGTTCCGCTTTCTCTTCTAGCACATCATTTTCCTCTCTTAATAAATCACGGCGTGGAATTTGTGAAACACCCGGAAGGCGGCCGAGACCACGGGATGGCCGAGGGAGAGACCAACTCCGGCCAGGGAGCACGAGCTCAACGAGTGACGGACGCTGGCTGGAAGCGCGAGGTCGACGGAGCGCCGGCGTCGAGAGAACTAGAGGCCGTGGAAAAGCAGTACCCTATAGGGAGCAGCGCGGAGGGGTCAATGGATAGCGCCGCCGCGGGCCTGGTCATTGCCGCGATTTTTCCCTTGGCCTCTATGTTGAGTGGTGGTGCGCCCAAGCTTTATGAGATGAGGGGTTACAACCTTAAGGCAAACAGTGTGCAGCGCCATCCCTGCACCGCCGGCCTAAAGCTCGATGAGCTTGCCCAGTTCGTCGTTCCCGCGCGAGCGCAAGAAGGCAACTCGACATTGCCAAGCACGTGAGCCTCGAACTGCTCTACTCTTGCTCGTTCACGTATATTAGTTTTTCTGTTGGACAATGCCCACGAGGCCACGACCATGACGAGAGCCACGAGGTTACGGGCATGAAACCAGTCACCATAGGGCGATGAGAAGAAGCCGCTCGTTCTACTCTGTACATGCGCACGTCCATAGCTATTGGCTAGCGACACAACCTCTCCAACACTGCCAATTGATTTTCTTTAGCGAACCAGTTTTCTGATTTCAGTGGCGAATTCGTTTTTGTAGAGAGAAAAAAGGATGTTGGATCAGAAAATATAGGAACCGTCCGATGGATATGGGAGCACGGATGGGAGCAAGGCTGGGAGCAGGCAAGCCCCGTCCGTAAAAAACGGACTTCGTATGAAAAAGTTATGCTTGTTATAGTGAACACCACGCAAAACTGATTCCGAAATCAAAACTAGGACTAGATCTAGTCTAATCAGAATCCAACTCTTTCTCTTTACCGCAGCTAATTCTAAATCTAACGAAATACGACTCTAAACAATGTTCTGTGTGTGGTATTTAAGAAGTTAAAACATCATGTCATTGTTGATTATTTTTACAGCGAGGACATCTTCTATATTGCTATAGGCTATGTTACCACCGATCTTGACCATCATTTAGATGAATTATCTTCGTAGTTGAAAGAGTCTTCTAAGCGATAAAGATCATTAAGATTGATGACTTGATGATCTGCTACATCGAGTAAGAGATTTTTGAAAGTTCTGGTCGAAAAAACACAGAAACAATTAAAAAATAGTAGAGCTTTGCCATTAGTATGTTTTAGGTTTTATGATATTTAATATTTTTAGTTTTCTATTTATTAAATGATTCTAAATCATATACGGTGTGAATGTTTTGGCATTATTTATATCTTCACTTTTTTTTAGAGTTCGCCCTACCCTTGTTTTTGTCATCCTCCGCCACTGCGCTCCGTTGTTGTGGGGGAACCAAGCGACACCAAAATGAGCTTTCCTCTGCAACTAGTGTCAGTCCTGCTTCTGGTGTTGAAGCATCAACGACGTTGCTGCCTCCAGAGTAGTACGGTAGTACGGGTACGGTTGCGATCAAGGGCAGAAGCATACCCGTACTACTCTGGAGAGAAAATTGACTTCCTCTCGCTGGCAGTAGTTCATCCATGATTCTCTCAAGTTTCTGAACAAACCCCGACTCTGCCCATGTTTCCGATGCCTCTTGTTCCCATTTGGCTTTTCAACTCTTCGGTTCTTCTCTCGTGTATCTTTCCTTACTGTTCACGTGATTGCCCATATACAAGATGAACTAATATAAGTGCTAGCAAAAGTCAAATAAAAAGTGAAATGATGTAACGCTGATATGCATTCCCGTGAAGTTTGGGTGCTATATATGAGGGGAAAACTATTATTCACACATGAAAGTTGGAGTATGCATTTATTTCCATGTGATAAATACCTATGAGTCCTGGTGATTATAAGTTACTAGCAATTAGCAAAGTGCCAGCTGCCAATTTGCCTTGAAAGCTCAAGCTAACGCGAAGAAATCGGCAATGTTGAGCAGTTTGCACTTCACTCAACGGCATAAACAGATCCAGTAGATGAGATTGATCTGGCTCTGTGATGCGACAAAAATAAATTAGCACGATACAATGAGAGCACCAACAAGCAAAAAAGAAATGGAAAAAAACGCACAAAAAACTGTTTTATTGGGATCTTCTCTGTATTAGCAATCTCAGATACAAGCCTATTGGAGCAGAATTTCAGGTATACCTCAGAATCACAATCACATTTTTCCGTATACACGTGCTGCTGATTACAACAACTAAGTATACAGCTCCAAAGACCTAATTAACAAGCATAGGAATAGCTACTCAGAATCAGACGAGCTCCAACATCTAGCTCTCGTCAAGATCAAGCGCCTCCAGCTCCTTCACCGTTCACACCATTGGCTGCTCCCTCCATGGGTCCAGCAGAAACGCTTCTACTCGGCAACCCGACATCGGCAACATCAGACGTTCCACCGTCCACATCCTCATTCCCTGCAGAGTCAGAAGGTCGCGAAGCATCGGTAGCCCCAGCAGCTGGCTGTGATTCTTGTCTCGGAAGGGACCTTGGCTGCCGAATGGCGGCCGCGGCCTCCGGCATGGCAACACCCGGTGTCTGAGGGGAACCCAGCGCCGCTGGAACGGGCTTTCCTCTGCAACTGGTGTCGGTGCTGGTGCTGGTGCTAGCGCCGCTACTGGTCCTGTTACTGGCGCTGAAGCTTCGACTGCATTGCTGCCGCCGGAGTAGTATGGAGGAGAACCATAGTAACCCTCCCGCATGCCAGGGTTTGATCTGTCATTACCCATCTGGGGCTGGAACCCATACCCAGGCCTTGGCACACGCTGCTGCAAGGGTGTACCGTTTAATTTAAGCATAAGTCTGCACCTATACAGTTTTGACGATGTACAGGATGATACAATAGCCTACCTCAACATAAGATCTTGGAAATGATCCTGATGTAGGTTCTGCAGGTAATGGCATGAACGACTGCCTTCCTGTTGAAACATAACCCAGGAGTGAACAAGTATAAGACATGACATATAAAGATGCCAGATCATGATAGTTCCTTAATCCATACCCGAGTCAAAGTCACCGTTTGGTGTCGTGGTGTACATATTGGTTTGCTACAACAGAAACAATGAGTGAGGCATAAAGAAGGGAAACCTTCGTATGTATTGATTAAAAGGAAACAATGAGTAAGATACAAGCACAACAAACCTTCGTAGATATAGACGAAAAGGATAAATAAACCTCATACCTGGGAAGCTCTCCATGAATTAGTTGTTGGCCCTGTTCATACAAAATAATTGCAATGTGGTGAGATTTACAAAGTTATAATAAGGTTAAAAACCTCGTTTTGAACCCTAAACCCTACAAATTATAGTATTTTATATGCAGAAGCACAATGCTAAATACTGATTTCTAACCATTCCACGGTGCAGGTTGAACATGCTCTTCCAAATGATTGTATTGCGAAAACTGATTCTCTCTTGTATGATGTAAGGTCTCGCTCAAGGCTTTCAACACCTCTGCCTGAGAATCCAGTGCTTGTGTTAACTTTACAAGTATCTTCTTATCTGTTAACAAAAGTATTAACATAGTCAAATTCAAATAAAAAATGGTTATCCTAGTGCAAGAATATGCTAACTTATTAAGGGATGTTCTGAACCTTCGTCCTTTGAAGCCAGCAATTCTTGGTTTGTTTTGGCTATAGCAGAAAAGGCTAATGAGGAAGCTTCCATAGATTTTTGAATTTCACCATAAAGCTTGGATTTCAGTTCATTGTCAGTGTTTTCATCTCCTTCAGAAACAACTCTACGGGTCCAAGATTTTAGCCTAGGTAGAAACACTTTCTGTGCAAAATACACACAGAACCAAAGTTAATTCCCACATGTATTCCAAAAAGTCTTGACAATTTGTAGAAAACACAGACATACCTTGATGACGACAACAGAACTAGCCCCAAATCCAAGAAAAATACCAGCACCAAGTAGCGTATGGTACCAGCTAAATTGTGTCTGTGTTTGTGGGACAATATGACCAGTGGTGACAGAGCCAGTTGTTGCTTGTGGCGATTGAACTGATGTGTAAGGTTGTACCACAGCAGATTGATTTGGGTTGCTTGCTGGAAGAAAAGGAAACAAGGCAATCTTTTAACATCCAAGTTAAGAACCATGCTACCTTTCTCGGTATGAGGTAAGATTTGAGGAGAAACTGTGAAACACAGGTATTAACTGCCATGAAAGGAAAATGTTTTAACAGCCCCAATCTAAGTACGCAACATCATATATTTTCCTTTATTTAAAAATTAGCAAGAGATATATAAGAATGAAGAAAAAGTATCTTCATCAATCACAAATATCTAATAATTGTCCACTCAGTCTATTTGTGCAGGAGCTACCCTAAACTCCTAGTAAGATTACAAATAACAAAATGTGCAGGAGTAGCCTAAACCTTTTTCCGTTGAGTCAAAGTAACACAAATACTAGATGTTGTGTCCAAGGAATAGACTGAACATAAGCAGAAGATCCAATCACTAAAACAGCAGCAATTAACAGAGTAATACAGTGATATGACTGTAAGCAATAAAATTCATTAGCTCAACTAATTAACATGTAGAGATTTATTATAACCTACCTTGTTGTGAACCAACGGCTGCAGCATCTGTACTGTTTGGCTGTGGATCCTACAAGACATTAAGGTACTTAAAGACCACTTGATTCTCTTTTCATTTGGTTAAAACATCCATGTAGAGATAACCTCAAAAAGAACTTACAGGGACCCGACGAAAGGCCTCGTCAATTTCTTCCTTTGTGAGGCCCTTCTTTTCCAAGAAAGAGTACCTGTAAGATACCGGAGAACCCTTCACCTTTGGATGCGCGAGAAACTTGACAGCATTCTGTATGTAATCCTCCCGCACCGTCTGCGGGGCTTGAAATACCAGATTGTCTGAGGATCCTCCACCGCCAGAACCATCTGCATCAGCAGGAAACGAAAATGTTTACAGTTTCATTCTAAGAAATTGGAAGTCTGACCAAAATGAACCATTCAAACTTCAGTTCTATTTTCACGAAGTTCCTCACGAAATTCAAATGATATTCGAGTTGATTACAAGTCCATAAGATGCTTTAGACCTCTAAAGCTTCAGTCTCTCAAAGTTCTAGCCTTGCCACAATCGACACATGCAACAGTTTATAGCTTTATGCCACAGCATGGCCCAAATTTGTTCACGGGAGCCACAGATTCACGAAACAGCTAGCAGTCTAGTACGAAGAAATATCCCCAAGAAGTGATCAGAAACCCTCGATCCGACGACTTCAAGGCTCTATCCCAGGCGACGAATTCGAGGCCCTATCGAGAGGGCAGCTGCGGTTTATATTTCCGCCGTAGTTCTAGTGACACAAACCCTCCTCGCCACTGATTCCCCACGAAACCCCCAACCGAGGTGATAGATAATCAGCGAGGCGCCATGAGGGAAAGCGTAAATTTGGGCTAAGAAATTGGACGGGAGCATCGAGGCCTCGGCTCGGTGGGTTAAGAATCTGACCTTGGGGCGTGGAGCTGGGCGACTGCGCGGCCATCGGGGGAGGGAGCTCACGGCCACCACATCAACCACGAAACGAAATCTCGAGAGCAAGGCCGACGACGAGGAAGACGACGGCTGATGCGCGTCACGTATATTCACACGTGTTTTATCTTCAGACTTCAGTTCAGTGGTGCCTCGAAAAAGAAGTTGTTTTATCTTCAGCTGTGTGAAAAAAAAAACTGTGTATTATGAGTTTTATTTCTATACGTTTCAAGGTTCTCACAAAAATATACCCAAAAACTCTAATAAATAATTCCGAGTAAAATGTAACAGCGTCCTCTAATACTGTAGCACTTTAGTGCATCAACTTGTGAAACTTATATCCGATGACCATAATTGCTTAGTCAGTTCGTTATCATTGATCGTCAGATTAAGCACCTGGATTACTCATGTTCGGTCTAGTGGCTTGATATTCAGTATAGCTGATATCCAATAAAACTAATGAAGGGCTCAGCTATAATTACAATTACAGAGACTACTTTATGGTTCCATCACTCAAATGTAATTGACGCTGATCAATAATCTGCAGAGAACTGCTTTGCCATATGTAGAAACCAAGGTTTCAATGACATCAATGATCATAGTCGCAGACAACTAAAGGAGATTCGAACGAGACTAAAAATGCCACAATGCTACACATTCGTCGCATAGAGAATAACTGGGAGAGGATGATGCGTACAAATATACACCCCACGAACAATTGATGACTTGGTGGTAATAAGTTACACCTGGGTTCTACGTAACATCTCAAGCTTGTCAAGACCACCAGTCTCAGATTTGTTCTCACATTCCAAGACCTTTTGCTCTACCACTTTTCCCGATGTCTTCTATTACAACTCTAGCTTTTACATTTCCATTTTCTCCTCTGTCGTCCATTACACGATATGTGTCTATTATTATTATTTCACCTATTTGTGCTGAGTTAATGCAGGATATGTTTTACCAATATCTAGTACGAGGATTGAAGGTTGGTAGACATTCAATAGTTTCTTTAATCTGAAGAGCATCTCCACTAATCTTCTAAATTTAATCCCAAAATATAACTTTTTGGAGGAGAGAGGAGGTATTGGGAAATTATTTTGCCTTCTCCTGATATTTTCCAAAAACCTAAATCAAAGTCTTTGTTTTTTAAATTACGCTAACCCACACGTGGACCACATTTGTAAGAACATGGGACTTGTTCCCCATTCTCCCTCCTCTCACACCTCATTCTTTATTGGCTCCTTTGCCGCTCTCTTCCAAGGGCTTGCCACTAGGTCACGTATATTCACACGTGTTTTATCTTCAGTACCTGGAAAGAAAAGTTGCTTTATATTCAGTTGTGTATGAGTTTTCTTTCCATATGTTTCAAAATTCTCACAAAAATATACCCAAAAAAATTTATGCCTCTATGCATAGTCGCAAATTCCGAGTAAAATGCAACGCTGTCCTCTAATACTGTAGCACTTTAGTGTATCAACTTGTATTCGATGACCATAATTGCTTAGTTACTTCTTTATCATTGATCTTCAGATTAAGATTATGGATTAGTCTAGTGGCTTGATATTCAGTATGACTGATATCCAATAAAACAAATGAAGAGCTCAACTATAATTACATTTACAGAGACTATCGTTCCATTTCACACGAAAGTAATTGATGCCGATCGATAATCTGCAGAGAACAGCTTTGTCATACGTAGAAACTAAGGCTTCAATGACATCACTGATCATAGTCACAAACAACTAAATGAGATTCAAACATGACTAAAAATGCCACTATTCTACACATTCGTCGCATAGAGAAGTACTGGGAGGATGATCATTACACAGATACATCCACGAACAATTGATGACTTGGTGGTATAAGTCGCAATGGAAGACAACGTAATATCTCAAGCTTGTCAAAACCACCAGTCTCAGATTTGACTTCTCCCGGTGTCTTCTATTTCAACTCTGCCTTTTAAATTTCCATTTTCTCCTCTCTTGTCCATTACACGATATGTATCTATTATTACTATTTCACCTATTTGTGCTAAGTTAATGCTGGAAATGTATAAAGAAAGAGTTTTACAAATATCTAGTGTTAACTAAAAACGGAGCCAACTATCTGCTCGGCTGGGGATGGAGAGGTTTATATAAATAAAGGCCAGTAGTTACAACGTACTATTTATGAGGAATGAAGGTTGGTAGACATTCAATAGTTTCTGTAATCTTGGGGTGTGTTCAGTATTTGGATGGGGTGGAATGGAATGGAACCATTCCACCCCTGGAGACGATTCTGGTCTTCGGTTATAGGATGGAACGGAACGAGCTCGTTCCTGGGAGGGGAATATTCGCGAAAGATCCGGAATATGCATGTTCCACCAAATTGGTCGAACGAGGTGGAACGGGCGACTCCGCGCACCGCTCCCTCACCTTATCCCCTCGCGCGGCTCTGCTGCCCTCTCCCTCACCACTCCCTCACCCCATCCCCGTCGCCACACTCCATCGGCGCCGCCCGCGCCGGCACACTTCATCCGCGCCGCCACTCCCGCGCCTCCGCACCTCTCCCGCGCCTCCGTCCCGCGCCTCCGCACCACATCCACGACTCACGGGAGCGGGCGACCACGGAGAGGCGGTGGCGGCGAGCGAGGACGAGCAAGGGAAGGCGGCGGCGAGCAAGGACGGGCGGAGGCGACCACGGGTAAGCACGGGCGGCGGCGCGACAGCAGGAGCAAGCACGGGCATCGGCGCGACAGCAAGCAGGGGAGCGGGCGACCACGGAGAGGCGGCGGCGGCGAGCGAGGACGAGCAAGGGAAGGCGGTGGCGAGCAAGGACGGGCGGCGGCGACCACAGGCAAGCAAGGACGGGCGGCGGCGACCACGGGCAAGCACGGACGAGCAAGGTATAAATCATTCTAACCCTAGATTAAATCTGGTACTGCAATGTTGCAATAAATCAAAAATTAAGATAAAATCCATGAAATTTCGTAGCATTCTTGCTTATGAATGGTGTTGTTTCAACATTTTTATCTGTTAGGTTGGTGAAAGCATTGCCAGATTGCATGTCTCTTATTTATTAGCCATATATAAATTGTTTTAGTGTATGTATTGTAGATGTCCAAGAGCATGGATAAAAGGAAAAGGATGCTTAGGGGAGCTGCTATTTTTGTTGTTTGTGCTGCAATTGTTGTAGCTGTTCGGGCCTTAAGAAGGAAGAGAAGAAGAGCACGTATATCCTACGGGCCAATGACTGAAAGAGATCGGATGAGAATTGAGTATCTCAATAGTAAAATTTGGCATTCAGATGTGACGTGTAGTAACATGTTACGTTTTGACAGAGCGCCTTTCTTTAGGCTGTGTGAGATAATGAGAGAACGCAAGTTGCTAGAAAATAGTGTGCATTTATGTGTGGAGCAGCAAGTGGCAATGTTCTTGCATACCGTTGGACACAACCTTCGGAATCGAGTTGTCGCAACAAATTTTGGTAGATCATATGCGACAATTAGCATATATTTTAGGCAAGTCCTACATGCCATTGGTGAGCTTCGTAATGAGTATATCAGGCCAGCTTCGTCGGAGACCCCAGAAAAGATAGCAGGAAACCATCGGTTCGACCCATATTTTAAGGTATATGCGGAAACTATTGCTTAGTTATGTAGGATTCTATTGACCAACAATATTGACATATTTTGGTGCTATATAGGATTGTATTGGAGCTATCGATGGTACACATGTGCGAGCATCTGTTACTAAAGATGTGGAAGATTCCTTTCGTGGTAGAAAGCCTTTTCCTACTCAAAATGTGATGGCAGCGGTAGATTTTGACCTCCGGTTCACATATGTGTTGGCTGGGTGGGAGGGGACAGCACATGATGTGAATGTTTTAGCTGATGCATTAGGACGTGAGAGAGGCCTACAAGTCCCACAAGGTAAACATTTGCCTTAGATATGATTGTCCATATCTTGTCCAAAAAATTATCACAAACTTGTTTCTTTTTTTATAGGCAAATACTACCTAGTTGATGCCAGTTATGGAGCCAAGCCTGGTTTCATTCCACCTTTCCGTAATGTGAGGTACCATTTGAACGAGTGGGGCAGCAATCCCGTCCAAAATGCCGAAGAGCTTTTAAACCTTAGGCACTCGTCTCTACGTATAGGGGTAGAGCGAGCTTTTGGATCCCTCAAGAGGAGATTCAAGATTTTAGATGATGCCAAGCCCTTCTTTCCCTTTCAGGTACAAGTTGACATTGTTGTAGCTTGTTGTGTTCTTCATAATTATGCACTATCACAAGGTGGAGATGGATTCATCATACCGGAGGTAACTTGGACCACCCAACCAATCTGGTCACAAAGGCAACAAGCAAGAGACCATAGGGACACGGTTAACCGTAGGCAACAAATTGCTAACCAAATGTGGGCTGATAGGCAGATCATGTATGGTCATTGAGTGTGTCACAACCATGTATTTGAAGTGTTATTCATGTATCCTTATGTATTTTAAACCATGTATTTGATTGCTGGACCAAATTGTCCATCTTATGTATTCAAACCATGTATTTGTGCAACCATTTTATTGCTGGACCAAATTGTGCATCTTATGTATTCAAACCTTGTGTTTTTCATGTCCATATCTTATTTTTGTGCAACCATTTTATTGCTGGACAAAAATGTGCATCTTATGTATTGAAACCTTGTGTTTTTCATGTTCTAAATCATATTTGTGCAACCATTTTATTGCTGGACAGATATGGACAATGTTGAAAGCACCGGTGCAAGTGGGAGCAACACCGTGTTTCCAACTGGAAGCAAAACCAAGTCGGTGGTTCACTGGACCACTCTATGTCCACCATGATGCTTGGTTTTTTGGCTGACATTGTGGCTAGTGGTAAAAGGACTTCAAGTGGTTTCAAAGTGTGCCATCAAAACCAATGTGTTCAGGTTCTGAATGAACACTTCAAGCTGTCATTGACTCATGAACAGTGTAGCAACCATCTCAAGAAGTGGAGGAAGATTTGGGGCAGGCTAATCCAACTGAAAAATCTGAGTGGAGCTCTATGGGATGAGGATACTTGCACTATTAGCCTCTCCGATGAACACTATGCAGCGCATTGCAATGTAAGTTTTTGTCTACTTCCTGCTGTTTACTACCATAAGTTATGTGTCCTTTATGCTACTCACTTCTGCTTCTTTTTGTAGAACAACAAATCTGATATCCCATTGCTGAATACCCCAATTGAACACTACCGTGCAATGGAAACTATCTTTGGGACCAGTGTTGCAACAGGGAAGTATGCCAAGTCTGGGAATGACCCCTTGTCTATTGATGTTGAAGAAGAAGACCCTGAAAGTGAGGTGAACGTGTCCCCAAACGTGAGTGAGTCTGCTAAAAAAGCACCAGCAAAAAAGAAGGCCAAGCTTGTGCACATTGAAGATGATGCATTAGTCACCACTCTGAAAGATGGGTTCAAAATGATGGCTGAAGCTCTTGTGAAGTCAGGTGGGGATGATGATGCCATACCCGATGGCTTGTTTGATGCTTTGAAGGTCCTTAATGGATTTGATGACGAACATATAACTCATTATTATGCACACCTTGTTGAAAATCCAAAGATTGCAAAAGCATTCATGACTCTTAGCAAGGACAACAAGCTGATTTGGGTGGGCAGGTACGTGTTCAAGACCTTTGGAGTCCGCTGGAATCTGAATTGAAGTTATGGTATGACCTTGAATTATCTATAGGTTGTGTTGAACTATGCTTTTGTAACGAATTTGAACTATGATGTATGGACTGTAAGGAACTTGAACTATGCTTTTGTATGCCATGAACTAGACATGGTTTAATGGACTGTAATGACTTCGAATTATTTGCAACGAATTTGGACTATTTGAATGACTTCTATATTTCTATGATTCGAAATCTGTTTTGTGTTGTTGGCATATATTATTTTGATTGTGAATGCATATATTTGTCTGTCTGTTTATTGCTGCAAAAATAAACAAAGTGCTGTCAAAATTTTAATTTTATATGAGACTACAAAGAAACATTCATGTTGGTAACCTCACCATTCCTATCAAATGGGTGATTGGAATCCAATTCTAGCAATTCCATTCTTGCAACTGAACACAAGGATGGAACAAGGTGGAACCATTCCATTACATTTTCTTTGCCAAACTGAACGCAGAGATGGAATGGTCCCATTCTGGTGGAATGGTTCCATTCCATTCCACCCAATCCAAATACTGAACACACCCTTGAAGAACATCAACACTGGTCTTCTAAACTCAATCCCAAAAAGGGACTTTTTTGGAGGAGAGAGGAGGTTTTGGAAAATTATTTTTTGCCTTTTCTCCTGAAGTTCTCTAAATCCCATTCTTTGTTTTTTTTAAATTACGCTCACCCGTGGACCACATTTGTAATAACATGGGACTTGTTCCGAGAGGGAATTATCCGCAACTAGTTGCACCCGCAACTAGTTTTTGGATACCCCACTTCCGAGTGTCCAAAAATCACGAAAAAAATCATGGACATGGGTTATGTCGAACCTTCGACACCCACAAAATTTCATCCAAAAATATGAACATATGTGGCCTGTGACACACTATTCAAACTTTCATTTGTCTTTTTTGCACAGGCCACATATGTTCATATTTTTGGATGAAATTTTGTGGGTGTCGAAGGTTCGACATAACCCATGTCCATGATACTAGTTGCGGGTGCAACTAGTTGCGGATTGTCATTTCCCACTTGTTCCCCAATCTCCCTCCTCTTTCCTCTCATAATTCCCCAGCAAACCACTGCACGCCACATCTAGAAGCTCGATCATAACGTCGCAGCAAAACACGTTTAAACTAGTACTCGTACTCGTCTCCTCTCCTTATCCTCTCCAGGTACTGTTTGAGAGAGGCGACTCGAGCGTCCCCGTCCCTCGCCGGCGTAACCGCTGCTCCCCTCTGCCTCCGGCTACCCTTTGGGCGCTGTGAGGTGGTGGGGAGCTCCGGGTTCACGCCGTGCGTGTATATAGGTAGGGGTAGGTTAGGTTTAGGTCTCCGGCGATGACATCGAAGACGGGGATGGTGGCGTCGCTGCTTCGGATTTCGTCCTCCCCCTCCTTTCCCCGTTCCGGCGGCGACGTCGGGGAGGTAGTGGAGGTGGTGTGTTGGGGTCCGGCGTCTCCGGCCGGCCGTGGTGGCATGGGAGATGCGGTCCTGTGGCGCCCTGACCCGACTGCTATACAGTGATGCTGTGTGTCACCGGTCAAGCGATACAACCGGAGGTTACGGGTTTACCAATCCCCGGCCAAAACCTTTGGCAGGCGTTGCTAGGTACACCTCACACCAGGCAACGCAACACCCCGATTGATGCCTCAACACAGGCACAACTATCAAAGCATAATAGTAAGATCAAGACTTGTGGAACAACTGGCACATCACAGACTCTACGACACAAAATCACATATAGCTCAACTCTTATACAGAGAAAGATAGCAAATGACAACCAGAGGTCACAGACCCAACATTACATCAAGCGGAAGCGAAATAGGTTGTTCTAAACAACAAGATCCAACATATGGCCTAAGAGGCCTGCAGATAAACATCACAACGCCAGCTGTTCCAGGATGTCCCAAGCTGCCACCTGGGAACCCCAGACTACTCGTCGACGTCCACAAAGAACCCACCTTCGAGATCGGTGAAGTCCTCCTCTGAAACAAAAGCAAAGATGTTGAGTTCGACGAACTCGCAAGATTAAGAGCTAATATATGCTCGATGATTGGCTTTCAAGGTTTTATGGCTGTTTTGCATAAAGCTGATTTTATTTCAGAAAACATAACACAAAGGCATCGACTATTCAGAGTATTTTAAAAAGAGGTAAGGAGTAACTCTTTCCTCTTGAATCACATTTCTCACCATTTACCACCATCATCAACATTGTACCTGTTCATCAAAGGCACCTCCCCGAATCACCCTCGAGGAAGCTCACCTTGCAATCGTGAAGTGGTACCTCTAGTACCCAGTTTTTAATCATTCCGTTAAAGTTATTCTATGATCTCAGAATCCGTCACCAAGTCGTCCATAACCGCGGACACGGCTTTTCGAAAAGATTTATCCCTGCAGGGGTGTACAATGTGAAAGACGCCAGGTTCCCGAGGGACCTCCCAGCTTCTTATCCATGCGTACCGTCCGGCCCATTGCCTAACTCTTAGCTCTCTTCCGGGGAAAGCCGGCTGGGTGGGAGCGGCTACGACCTTTACCTCGCTTAAGACTAACCAAGGATCATCAGTGGCGGTAGGACAGCCAGGATCACAACACCCCACCCCACGGCCACTCATTTTCCTAACACCGTAGTCCTCATCTCCGTCTTGGCCACCAACTCAACGCACGCGCAAATGGAAAGCCAAACTAGAGGACCCTCGGCTAGTCCGCCACAAGTTAGTCGGTCGACGAGGTTCCATATGCCCACGCATGGTTGCACGCTCAACTTGGCTCGTAGGCGAGAACTCGCACTTAGGCGGCGTGAACGAGACAACCCACCACATCCCATGTGGCCTCTCATCCCCACCTTCTTAGCATTTTATTATCCATCTCCGCAATTCTCCACCATCAACATCACTGTCACAAGTTAACACCTGTTTCCAGCATTCACCAGCCCTAGTACCACTAGGCATTTCACTAAGCATGGCTAAGCACTTGCATAACATAGTAAGTATTACTTGGCCAAAGATACAAACCTAGGGTAAAATAGGAAGGTAAAACAGGTATTGGCAACAGGATTCTAATGCAACTAGTAGGATACTCTAACCCAGGCAAAAGACATTTAGAACCGCATGCAATAATATAGTGGAGAAAATATATTGCGGAAAATAGGATAAGATATGCTCAGAGGGGGGATTACGCTTGCCTTGTTGAGCGGAGGAGTCAAACTGCTCGTCGGAGGAGACGATGCTCAACTCCGAACTCGTGATCTACCGGAGAGCAAACAACACCGGAAAGCAAAAACAACAATCAACACATGGCATTTGTGCAATGCATACAAAAATGATGATATGACATTTTAAATGCACCCTAGAAGCATTGAACATGAACAACAAGTTAAATGGGGTCCCCACTATATTTATTGCATTATTTGAAATAAACCCCATATTTAAACTTAGTGATTATAATTACTACTAGAGCACATTATTGTAGTTGTGATCAAATATGCATGATGATGAAGATTTTAGGTAGTTCATGCTTTTCTGAACATTTTGGTATCTCACACATAATTTTCGAATACCCCGATAAAGAGTTAGGATTTTTATTAATTTCCCTCTTTTAATTATGTGCTTTTGAAGAATTAAACTTGACGGATCGATTCCTCGAACTCGGGAGAGAGGGAGGGATCGTGTGATTCAACGTTGTTCGATGTCCGGAGTTGCGCCAGAGAGTAGCGGGAACAACATGCGCGACGCGGGGGACAAGGAAGTAATCGCTGGAAAAACAGAAAAACAACACAGTGAAGAACCGGCCCTCCACCCAGCCTGGGCCGGCTGACAGGCCGGGCCGGCTCCAGAGGAGTCCGGTCTCCAGCCCGGTTTGGGCCGGCTACGAGGCCGGCTAAGGGCCCGAGGCGAGCGGCCTTCCACCCGGCCTAGGCCGGTTCCACGGCCGGTGTACGAGCGACGAAGACAGCGGCTACGGCATCGACGGCACGGCGCGGCGAGCGCAAGGGGGAGGGAAAGGAGAGCACGGGGGAGGATAGCAGGCTCACCCTGGACTCGTTCGCGAGCTCGGGGAGGCTGGGGACGGACGACAGCGGCGGTAATCGCCCACGGCGACGACGACGGTGGCGGAGGAACACGAGGTCGGCGGCGGCGATTCACGGAGCCCCGGCTCGATTCCTTTTGCAGGGAGGTGGCGCACGGCACGGCGGAGCTGTTGGCGGTCTTGGATCGTCTCGAGGAAGCCCACAACGGCGGCGATGCGGCGGCTGAGCTTGGCGACAAGGGCGGCTCGATTCTCTCGCGGGAGAGAGGATGGAGAGAGGGAGGGGCAGGTGACGAACGGATAGGGTCGGGGATGGCCCCGTGGTGCTCCTCTCTCCTCACTTGGGCAGCAGAGATAGCAAGGAGGGGGAGGCGAGCTGGTGCGGTGCGACGCGTCCCCGGTCGCTACAGTGGCCAGAGGAAGAAGAAGGAGAACTTCTGGAAACCCCCCTGGAAAACTGGTTGCAAACACGGATAGGTCCTCGACTATTCTGGGAATAAAATCCAGCAGCTGTATTTGAATTAAAAAGGGCATTTAAACACTTCCAGAAATTATGACAAAATTTGGGTAGCCTCCCCATACCATGTAGAAGCTCCACAAAAAATTGGGGTTTCAAAATAAATTGTTTTGTACAACATTTGTTCATCGGGTTCGAAAAAGATCATTTTTAATAATTTCCAAAATATATTTATTTGGAGTATTTGAGCATTTCCAAAAATAGTGAGAATATTTATGGAGGCTCTCACAATAATATGGAAGCTCCCCATAACTTTAGTTTGAATTTTTGGAAAGGTTTAGCTTGGTTTCAGAATAGGATTTGAATTGAACCAATTTTGGATTCTCAATTTCATTTCTCATTTGGCAAACTTAGATTTTGAGAATTGGTTATAACATGTAAACTTGGAACTTCCTAAACAATTTGGAAGTCCAAGAATGATTTGTTTGCCAAGCTAAGCAATTGCATTGGTTTGGATGTTTGGGAAGTTTTGGCTTCCACATGTTAATTGATTTATTTCAACTTAGGAATTTAAATAAGTATGCCATGATGCAATGCAACACAAAAGTGGAAATTTTACTCGGGTTTTTAGGTTTTCGAACTTTGGGTTGTTACAACTCTACCCTCCTTACAGGAATCTCGTCCCGAGATTCTAAGAGTAGGAGAGAGGGAAAAAGGGTTACGACGGTACTACACGATCTTCTCGCTTCAGGTGGCTTCTTTCTTGAAGAGGTTGATCGAGGGCATCCTGAAGATCTTCATCGGCCTCACTTTGAGTCCACTATCCACGTACACCATAGGAATAGAAGGAAACTTTTCCGGAAGGATGGATCTTGGTGAATCTACCACGATCAGGTACCTCCTAGTAGAATCCTAGGATGAGACTTCAAGCATCCCTTGGATTGACAGTTAGGAGACACATGCGTTTGACGGTAGATTGGTGAGGAGTTTCCAGTTGGTAGACAACTGTTTCTCAAAGATTCAGAATATGAACTTTGCACAAGGCCTAAAATTTCTGAGGGAGAGTGTCGGAACAAGCTTCCAACAGATGAAGAGGTAACTTGTACTAGTTGGCTTGAGTAGCACTTTCCTCACGGAGGAGCATTTCAGATCACTGGAGAAGGATCGGAAAGCTAGATCGAGAGAACTTAGGAACTCCGCAAACGTTAGTATTGGGAACACTTCTTGATTTTCCAGACATCGGGACAAACTTCTTGAGGATCACCAACTGTCGTTTCTGTTTGAGATTTAGATCTGATCGGGTGTAGAGATACTCCAAATTTGACATGGATGAATAGGGAGTCTTTGCAAAGCATACCAACAGATTACAATTGCTAGGACCCCAAGATTTGGACTACAAAATCCAACTCCAACGGAGGAACGAGGTTGCGGAACCCGCGGAATAGCAACTTGTCAGGAGACAGCTGCCCCAATTGAATATCTGGCAGCGAGACACAATTTAGTCCTTGAGGGGAAACACCATAGAAGACAAAGAAGTTCTCAGACTTCCTCTCTTTCTGGAACAATTCACTCAGTGGCTTGGATGCATGGATGAAATTCCCAAGGGCTGGAGGTAACAACATACCATTTCGAGAATATTCTACACATGCATGATCGAGTTGAGATGATTCGGAGGAAACCAGACAATTCACTCAAATCCACGGCGACATCTTTCAGCAATTGCACGTGAATCAGGGAAAGTCACTTCTAACTCCAGAACACATACTTTGTGATGACACAAAGTTAGTTCCAACAATTTTCCAATGCTCACGCCCAATATCTCATATACATCACCTCAAACCTGGAGAAGATAAGAATGTAGTTGATGGGCTCAACAACAGACTTATCCAAATACTCCAAGACGGTAGACTCATATGTCACATGAACGAGGCATAAGTATTGGTCAGACTAACATCTTTCTAATCCGAGTTTAACCTACTGAATGTGTTAGTCTAAGTTTGATTTGACGATAGCCCAAATCAAATCAAAAATTTGTAGGATAGCATATCCACAAAGGAGATACCACCTTGCTTCGACATAGGAAGCTAGACATCCATTGAGAAGTGAACTGTATCAGATAAAGCTTTTGGTCTTTTAACTCTCCAAGTGGTTTAAGCTCATCTGAATAATTCAGGACATCCAGCACGATTTTCTTGGAGACACGAGTTGTTCAGAGAACCAGCTTACCCATAAGCTCAATTTTTCTTGGAGAAAAGGGTTGTTTGTGATGTTGAGCTTGGACAGGCGACCACCTGGCGATACTTCTGGAAGGAACAACAGGATATCACGATCCATCTACAGGATATCACGACATGGCAGTGGATCTTGAGTTCGAGAGAGGATCATGCCTTTCAAGGCACAAAGAGGGGGTCTTGGGAGCTTCGGCACAAACCTAGCTCTTTAACGGAGGAAGAGCAACAGAGAAAATGACTTGGGAACACAGTCCAACTCAACTTATTGATCGGCTAACCAATCATGCTAAGGAGGACAATGGATATCCCTGGATTTCCGTACAGTAAGAACTGCTAAGAATATCCGATAGTGACAACACTGCTCACGACTTATCCTTCCCGAGTAACGAGTCACTCGGAAGACGGAGAGCAACGAAGTGTAAGATCATCACTTCATCAGGAGGATCAGGATACTTAGCTCGATACCCTGATATCAAAGAGTGTGACACTCTAAGGTGGAGCAAAACAAAAGCTAAACAAGGCCCTCATTATGCAGATTACACTACTTTGACCTGGTCCGAGAAATGGACAAGGTACTGGAGTTTGTTTCTCCTAGAATCCCGAAGTGGAAGTCTTGACGGACCACAAGAGAGTGGCTTGCATCGGAACACCAATGCACGGTGAGAACAAGACGGTCAAACGGAAGACACGGGCCGGAAAGAAGAGCAAGAGTAACATACATGCTCAGGGAAAACCTCAGATGTTGAAAATGCACCGGTTATTACTCAATTGTGATAGCCATGCCCAAAAAGGAGAGATGCAGCAGAGTCACGAACATAGTTGGAGACGTGCTTGGAGAATCCTTGTCGTAACCCCGATGGTTCCAAGACAGAACCTAGAGCAAGGCTAAGGAAGAGCTGAAGTTACATAGCCAGAGGAGGTGTAGTAATTTAAGGTTCAACCATTTACCACACAGACCACAGAAAGGACTTGGGTTGAAGATCAGCATCATGTGCTACTAGCGAGAGTTAAGAAATACAACTTAACACACTCTAGTTGGCACAATCCGGGACCTTATGTTCAAGTCCGTGGGTTAACACCCAAAGAAAGGATCAAATGACTCGACTCGGTAGGAACTTCTGAGTTGATTTGGGATTTGCAACGCAGCGGGAGCAACGTGACACATAACACTCAAGGTCGACCCACCCACGTTTCTCCTAATTTTGAAGTAACAGGTGAGAAGCAAAACTTTTAAACTCAAATCGAGATAAGATTGCTCCGAGATTAGAGGGTAACCAGATAAGGAGTAAAAAGAATCCTAAGATGGTTTTCACAACTCATTTTTAGGTTGAAAATATTTCCACAAACACTAGACTCAACATCGACCAGTAGAAGGGTTTCCTACAGGCAGTACTGCTCTGATACCAACTTGTGGCGCCCTGACCCGACTGCTATACAGTGATGCTGTGTGTCACCGGTCAAGCGATACAACCGGAGGTTACGGGTTTACCAATCCCCGGCCAAAACCTTTGGCAGGCGTTGCTGGGTACACCTCACACCAGGCAACGCAACACCCCGATTGATGCCTCAACACAGGCACAACTATCAAAGCATAATAGTAAGATCAAGACTTGTGGAACAACTGGCACATCACAGACTCTACGACACAAAATCACATATAGCTCAACTCTTATACAGAGAAAGATAGCAAATGACAACCAGAGGTCACAGACCCAACATTACATCAAGCGGAAGCGAAATAGGTTGTTCTAAACAACAAGATCCAACATATGGCCTAAGAGGCCTGCAGATAAACATCACAACGCCAGCTGTTCCAGGATGTCCCAAGCTGCCACCTGGGAACCCCAGACTACTCGTCGACGTCCACAAAGAACCCACCTTCGAGATCGGTGAAGTCCTCCTCTGAAACAAAAGCAAAGACGTTGAGTTCGACGAACTCGCAAGATTAAGAGCTAATATATGCTCGATGATTGGCTTTCAAGGTTTTATGGCTGTTTTGCATAAAGCTGATTTTATTTCAGAAAACATAACACAAAGGCATCGACTATTCAGAGTATTTTAAAAAGAGGTAAGGAGTAACTCTTTCCTCTTGAATCACATTTCTCACCATTTACCACCATCATCAACATTGTACCTGTTCATCAAAGGCACCTCCCCGAATCACCCTCGAGGAAGCTCACCTTGCAATCGTGAAGTGGTACCTCTAGTACCCAGTTTTTAATCATTCCGTTAAAGTTATTCTATGATCTCAGAATCCGTCACCAAGTCGTCCATAACCGCGGACACGGCTTTTCGAAAAGATTTATCCCTGCAGGGGTGTACAATGTGAAAGACGCCAGGTTCCCGAGGGACCTCCCAGCTTCTTATCCATGCGTACCGTCCGGCCCATTGCCTAACTCTTAGCTCTCTTCCGGGGAAAGCCGGCTGGGTGGGAGCGGCTACGACCTTTACCTCGCTTAAGACTAACCAAGGATCATCAGTGGCGGTAGGACAGCCAGGATCACAACACCCCGCCCCACGGCCACTCATTTTCCTAACACCGTAGTCCTCATCTCCGTCTTGGCCACCAACTCAACGCACGCGCAAATGGAAAGCCAAACTAGAGGACCCTCGGCTAGTCCGCCACAAGTTAGTCGGTCGACGAGGTTCCATATGCCCACGCATGGTTGCACGCTCAACTTGGCTCGTAGGCGAGAACTCGCACTTAGGCGGCGAGAACGAGACAACCCACCACATCCCATGTGGCCTCTCATCCCCACCTTCTTAGCATTTTATTATCCATCTCCGCAATTCTCCACCATCAACATCACTGTCACAAGTTAACACCTGTTTCCAGCATTCACCAGCCCTAGTACCACTAGGCATTTCACTAAGCATGGCTAAGCACTTGCATAACATAGTAAGTATTACTTGGCCAAAGATACAAACCTAGGGTAAAATAGGAAGGTAAAACAGGTATTGGCAACAGGATTCTAATGCAACTAGTAGGATACTCTAACCCAGGCAAAAGACATTTAGAACCGCATGCAATAATATAGTGGAGAAAATATATTGCGGAAAATAGGATAAGATATGCTCAGAGGGGGGATTACGCTTGCCTTGTTGAGCGGAGGAGTCAAACTGCTCGTCGGAGGAGACGATGCTCAACTCCGAACTCGTGATCTACCGGAGAGCAAACAACACCGGAAAGCAAAAACAACAATCAACACATGGCATTTGTGCAATGCATACAAAAATGATGATATGACATTTTAAATGCACCCTAGAAGCATTGAACATGAACAACAAGTTAAATGGGGTCCCCACTATATTTATTGCATTATTTGAAATAAACCCCATATTTAAACTTAGTGATTATAATTACTACTAGAGCACATTATTGTAGTTGTGATCAAATATGCATGATGATGAAGATTTTAGGTAGTTCATGCTTTTCTGAACATTTTGGTATCTCACACATAATTTTCGAATACCCCGATAAAGAGTTAGGATTTTTATTAATTTCCCTCTTTTAATTATGTGCTTTTGAAGAATTAAACTTGACGGATCGATTCCTCGAACTCGGGAGAGAGGGAGGGATCGTGTGATTCAACGTTGTTCGATGTCCGGAGTTGCGCCAGAGAGTAGCGGGAACAACATGCGCGACGCGGGGGACAAGGAAGTAATCGCTGGAAAAACAGAAAAACAACACAGTGAAGAACCGGCCCTCCACCCAGCCTGGGCCGGCTGACAGGCCGGGCCGGCTCCAGAGGAGTCCGGTCTCCAGCCCGGTTTGGGCCGGCTACGAGGCCAGCTAAGGGCCCGAGGCGAGCGGCCTTCCACCCGGCCTAGGCCGGTTCCACGGCCGGTGTACGAGCGACGAAGACAGCGGCTACGGCATCGACGGCACGGCGCGGCGAGCGCAAGGGGGAGGGAAAGGAGAGCACGGGGGAGGATAGCAGGCTCACCCTGGACTCGTTCGCGAGCTCGGGGAGGCTGGGGACGGACGGCAGCGGCGGTAATCGCCCACGGCGACGACGACGGTGGCGGAGGAACACGAGGTCGGCGGCGGCGATTCACGGAGCCCCGGCTCGATTCCTTTTGCAGGGAGGTGGCGCACGGCACGGCGGAGCTGTTGGCGGTCTTGGATCGTCTCGAGGAAGCCCACAACGGCGGCGATGCGGCGGCTGAGCTTGGCGACAAGGGCGGCTCGATTCTCTCGCGGGAGAGAGGATGGAGAGATGGAGGGGCAGGTGACGAACGGATAGGGTCGGGGATGGCCCCGTGGTGCTCCTCTCTCCTCACTTGGGCAGCAGAGATAGCAAGGAGGGGGAGGCGAGCTGGTGCGGTGCGACGCGTCCCCGGTCGCTACAGTGGCCAGAGGAAGAAGAAGGAGAACTTCTGGAAACCCCCCTGGAAAACTGGTTGAAAACACGGATAGGTCCTCGACTATTCTGGGAATAAAATCCAGCAGCTGTATTTGAATTAAAAAGGGCATTTAAACACTTCCAGAAATTATGACAAAATTTGGGTAGCCTCCCCATACCATGTAGAAGCTCCACAAAAAATTGGGGTTTCAAAATAAATTGTTTTGTACAACATTTGTTCATCGGGTTCGAAAAAGATCATTTTTAATAATTTCCAAAATATATTTATTTGGAGTATTTGAGCATTTCCAAAAATAGTGAGAATATTTATGGAGGCTCTCACAATAATATGGAAGCTCCCCATAACTTTAGTTTGAATTTTTGGAAAGGTTTAGCTTGGTTTCAGAATAGGATTTGAATTGAACCAATTTTGGATTCTCAATTTCATTTCTCATTTGGCAAACTTAGATTTTGAGAATTGGTTATAACATGTAAACTTGGAACTTCCTAAACAATTTGGAAGTCCAAGAATGATTTGTTTGCCAAGCTAAGCAATTGCATTGGTTTGGATGTTTGGGAAGTTTTGGCTTCCACATGTTAATTGATTTATTTCAACTTAGGAATTTAAATAAGTATGCCATGATGCAATGCAACACAAAAGTGGAAATTTTACTCGGGTTTTTAGGTTTTCGAACTTTGGGCTGTTACAGGTCCTTTTTTGGAGCTTCGGTTTCAGATCTGGAGGTGTGCTGCTGGTTTCAGCCCTCTATCCGGCCGAGGAGGCGAGGGGAGGGCGTGGGCGGCCGCTCTGTGCTCACGATTTGGAGGAAGCTCGGTGGATCGTGCGGGGCTCTTGTCGCCAGAGCTTACGAGCAGCTTCTGGTGCATGGCTGCGAAGAAGAGGTGGCCCTCAAGCTCCTGTGGGTGGAGGCGATGGATGCTCTCCTGTCTTCGGCGACCTCGGCGATCTCCCTGGTATTAAAGCTTGTCTTTTTTCTGCTTCCTGTGCTCCTCTCTGGCTACCGTGGTGGGAGATGGAGGAGGACGGTGGAGTGGTTGGGCTTGTGGCGGCAGCTACTGCTGATTTTGCTGTCCCTGGAGCTGCTCTATTGCGAGTTTGCTGGCTGGGCTTGGCCGGCGACCCGACAGTCGGCATGGTCCGGAGCGTTGCTCCCGCCGATGCTTCTTCTCGCCGTTTGCAAGATCCAGGCGTCAGCGCTTGGTGGAAATTGCGGCGATCCTAACGAGGTTGAATCCTCTATAGTTCCATGCCGACGACTAAGCTGATGCGGTTCTTCTTCATCTCCGGTGATGCACTCGTGGAGTTGCAAGCAGCAGCGGATTGCTCTGTTCTTTGTAGTTCGAAAGGACCTTGTTCTGTTTCTTGATCTTAGTTTGGTCCTTGTAATTTGGAGACAGTTGCCCCGTATCTTGATGTACTTGTTTTGTATTGTGTTCTTTGAGTAATATATCCAGATATGTGCACTTCAAAAAAAAAAAGAAGCTCGATCATACCTTCGCATGTTTTCATCCGCAGAAGCTGATTGATGGTGTGGCAACAGTGGATGGCGTAGCTGAAAAGAGGGAACACGAGAGTAGAATATTGCTTATTTCTAACAGACGAAGGTTTTAAATGAACTGGACACTGCATTCATTGCAAACACTGGTGTACACATAATAGAGAGAACCTCGAGAAAAGTAAATATTACAACATAGCCCTCTCCTTTTGCATAACAGAACCTAAAAAAGAAATTAAATTGTAATCGGGTCCTCCACTATTGATCTCTCTTGATGCAGCAGACGCCTTGAGACGAAACTTGTGTGGAACCATAAGGCCTCCCTATATAGGGACTCTGGTCAAGCCATTGAGGAACATATAGTAGCATACACATTGGACGGTCCACGGTCTTGTAATTTGCATAAAAATGTGACACATGTAAGTTTCGTACCGTTGAGATGATATGTTCTTTCCTTCTTCCCGATGTCTCCTTTTCCCACAGTTTTTTTTATATTTGCATTCCTCCCTCATTTCTGCTACACTATTTAACATGCTGAGCTTTTAGTGTTACAAATGCATGAAAATGACGTGGAATGTTGTGGACCTTGCTGTAGATCCAACCGAAGATAGACTACTCCCTCCGTCTCAGTTTATAAGTCGTGCGCATCGTTAATTTGACCAACATAATAACAATTATATTTTGTAAAAAGTATATCATTGGAAACTTTAGATGTTCTACTTTGTAATGGTATAATTTTTCTGTTATTCAACTAATGTTATATTGGCTAAAATAACGATCTTGGGACACGCGCTAGACTTATAAACCGGGACGGAGGGAATAGTTTATAAGGAGCAAGCAATTATTGATACGAGGGGAGGTTGGTGGAGCATTTATTTTTTATAATGAGATGAATGCCCATTACGGGAGCAACGTTTTGGCTCAGTATGCAACATATATTTAAAATACAATTTACACACATTTTTAAACGTAAAAAAATAAAAAAAATAACGCACGTACATGTTCACATCATGTGTGTTCACAAAGTCGTTTCAGGAAAAAAAATTATGTAAAAAGACAAAATGAACCATTCAACATCTCATCAGGAAACGAAAATGTTTGCATTTTCATTCTAAGAAGAGTGGACGTCTGACCAAAATGAACCATTCAACACCAGTTCTGTTTTCACAAAGTTGCTGACAAACTTCAAGAGAATCGAGTTGATTACAAGTCCATAAGATGCTTTTTAGACCTCTAACTTTTCAGTCCTTCAAAGTTCTAGCCTTGCCTCAATCGACACCTACAAGACTTCATAGCTTTATGCCACAGCATGGCCCCAATTGGTTCACCAGAGCCACAGATTCACGAAACAGCCAGCAGTCTAGTACCAAGAAAATATCCCCAAGGAGTGTTCACAAAACCTCGATCCGACGACTTTGAGGCTCTATCCCAGGAGACGAATTCGAGGCCCTATCGAGTGGGGAGCCGCGGTATCTATTTCCGCCGCAGTTCTAGTGACAAAAACCCTCCTAGCCTCTGATTCTCCACGAAAACCCCAACCGAGGCGCTAGATAACCAGCGAGGCGCCGCGAGGGAAAGCGTCGATTTGGGCTAAGAAATTGGACGGGAAGCACCGAGGTCTTGGCTCGGCGGGTTAAGAATCCGACCTTGCGGGGAGGAGCTGGGCGACTGCACGGCCATCGGGAGAGGGCGATCACGACCACCACATCAACCACGAAAACGAAATCTCGAGAGCACGGCCGATGACGAGGAAGACGACGGCTGCTGCCTAGACTGAATAGTTGATCCGCGTCACGTATATTCACACGTGTTTTATCTTTAGTTCAGTGTCTGAGAAAAGAAAATTGTTTTATCTTCAGCTGTGTATGAGTTTTATTTCTATACGTTTCAAGTTTCTCACAAAAATATACGAGTACCAAAAAAACACTTTATGCATTGGCGCACATAAATAATTCCGACTAAAATGTCGCGTCCTCTAATACTGTACAGTAGCACTTTAGTGCATCAACTAGTGAAACTTGTATCCGATCGATTACCATAATTTCTTATCAATTCGATTCTTTATCGTTGATCGTCAGACTAATCACCTAATTACTCATATTATGTTTAGTGGCTTGATATTCAGTATGACTGATTTCCAATAAAACTAATGAAGAGCTCAACTATAATTACACTTACAGAGACTATTTTATGATTCATCACTCAAATTTAATTGACGTGGATCGATAATCTGCAGATAACTGCTTTGCCATGTGTACAAACCAAGGCTTCAATGACATCAATGATCATAGGCACATACAACTAAAGGAGATTCGAACAAGACTAAATACACCCACGAACAATTGATTACTTGGTGGTAATAAGTTAAACCTGAAGAGTACGTAACATCTCAAGCTTGTCAAAGACCACCAGTCCCAGATTTGTTCTCACATTCCTGGACCTTTTGCTCTACCAATTTTTCCGATGTCTTCTATTACTTCTATTACAACTCTCGCTTTTACATATTTATTTTCTCCTCTTTCGTCCATTACACGACATGTATCTATTATTATTTATTTTTTTGCGAAAATGTATCTATTATTATTGTTTCACCTATTCGTGCTAAGTTAATGCGGGATATATATAAAAGAAAATGTTTTACCAATATCTAGTATTAACTAAAAAACGGAGCCTACTATCTGCTCGGATGGGATCGAGAGGTTTATATTAATAAAGGCCAATAGCTAACTATTTATGAGGAATAAAGGTTGGTAGACATTCGATAGTTTCTTTAATCTGAAGAGCATCTCCACTAATCCTAAATAATCCCAAAATATAACTTTTTGGAGGAGAGAGGAGGTTTTGGAAAATTATTTTGTGTTTTCTCCTGAAGTTTTCTAAAAACCTGAATCCAACTCTCTAAATTATGCTCACCCACCCGTGGACCACATTTGTACGAACATGGGACTTGTTCCCCATTCTCCCTCATCTCTCATCTCATTCTTTATTGGATCCTTTGCCGCTCTCTCCAGTCACCGAGCCTCGCCGCTTGCTGCCGCGACATCATCTCAGGCACTCTCGCTCGAACCATGCTCTTAGGATAAGAGGCATATAGGGGACTCTTTTGAAGGATCGGATAGAGATGCCCTAAGGGAGTAGCGATCGACATTTAATTTACTAGAAGCTAGCTAAAATACTGCAGGAAAAAGGTCGTTCTTCGAGCAATTGTGCACTAATGGAAAATAGAGTAATTCTCAGTCCAAGTATATCATACGTTCTTACACAACCTAATACAACCTGTGTAGATGAATGGAGGTAGTACATCAACGACATTGGCCCTGCAGCCAGCCAGCTTATCAAGCAGTGGCTGACGATGCAATACTTTGGCGGGCACGCCTCCCGATGGATGAAGGCATCGATGTGGATGACTCTGATAGCTTTGTGTGTGTCACCTATGCCATGGTGTGTGGTTGTGCTCACCGGAGTATCGGTGCTGCCCCCTTGCCCCCTCTTGTACCTGCTAGAATTTCACCCTTTCTTTGAAAAAAATGAAAATTCAGGTGGGAGCCTTGTGCTCTCCCCGGTGATTGCTCGAGAAAAAAAAGCAGTGGCCGACACAGGATGGCACGAAGGAGGCAGCGGTGGCAAGAAGCACCATAATTTAGATCACATCTCACAGTACTAAAGAGTGTGCATTTTCCGTTCTTTAGGTCAACATTACACTTATTCAAAACAGCAAAAAAATAACGCATCTAAGACGAGACCTGAAATCTAGAAGTAGGAATCAATTTAGGATGAGCTCACTTATAATTACAATCACAGAGGCCAGCCCACTGTTACATCACTCTTGAGTACGTAAGTGGCATTGATACATAGTCTGCGGTAAAACTGCTTGGTGGTTACGACGAGCTTCAGTAGCATTATTGATCACTGAAAGTCTCATGAACAGAAAAAGGGAAAATAAATCAGAGGAAGCCTATATGCTGGACATCGGAACTAGTAAGAAAAAAAAAGAGCCAGGGGATTCTTCATCATTTCACGCTTGTCAAGATCATTATCTCAGACCTTGTCTGACCCATTGCTTTGCCACTATTGCCGATGTTTCCTATTCCCATGGGTTCTTACGTTCGTATTGTTTCTTCTTTCTTCCTCTGCTTGATATGTGTATATGATTGTCTAACATACATAGTTTCCTGCGCCAATATTTTTAAATAACTCTGCTAATATCTTAGGACTGAGAAAACAGAAGTGGTTTTTATAAGGAAATTAAGTGCAATGACTGCAAGGTGTTATTGATGAAAATGAAGGTTGGTAGACATACTTTTTTTTTGTGTGTTATACGTGCGCACACCTTCGTTGAGATATCTGCATACAAATTACTCCTTTTTGTTTCACTCAAACAACGCCAGATATAAACCTGATGCCTTTCAAGCCAGCAGCACATCCATAATAGATGGTGTAGATCTTTATTGTGCACGTCCGGGCGCAGCTACATCCACTTTCTCCCTCCATACCATGTGAACCGCGAGCACTAGCAGCTCAAGCTCCTGGCCTCGCAAACAGTCCCGAGCTACCCTCAGCAGGCAGCAGCCATTGTTTTCTGCCAAATCAACTCTGTATAAATGAATTCCCTACATTCAACTGATGCTATATGTGCCCACCGTTACCGCTCTTCACTTCTCTCATCAACCGTACCAACCCTATTGTCGAGCCCCTGTTTTCTGGTTGCCATGGGAGCAGAGCTCCTGCTCTGTTCCTTTTTCGAACTGACAGAAATATAAGGGCCACTACTAATGCTGACATTAGTGTTTTTCTTCATTTTTGTTGGCCAAAAGACAAGGGCAGTTCCCAGGCTCTGACAACAAGGAATAGCCATGTTGATAACAGAATTACGTTGACACCTAACGGTTGTGGTATTTTGGAATAACGTGGCAAACTAATAGTGCTATTTGGCACTTTAGTTTTAACTAGTGTATTTTAAAACTTTTGGTCTTGAGTAGTGGTATTGTGAATATTCTCTATACGGTTGTACCTATCTCTATCTCTGACCGCTTGTCTGATGCACAGCCACACGAAGAGATGGAAGATCTCATGACTTCGTCTGACTAAGGTCCCGTTTGATTCAAAGGAACTACAAAGGATTTTTTGAAGGATTTTATCTTATAGGAAATTTTCCTACATTGGTCGTTTGATTCATAGGATTGGTTCCTATAGGAATTTTTCCCATAGGAATCATTGTACTACCTCTTATAGGAATTCTACCATTCACTCCAACCTCTTTTTACAATTCCTTTACTTTTCCTTTGCCATCAAACACCATTGCTCTTGCCAAAGGATTCAACTAGCCATGACATTCCAATCCTATGGGTTTCCTATTCCTACATTTTTCCTATCCTATGAATCAAAGGAGAAGCCGTCGGTCAGGCCTCTCTACACCTCTCTGGATGCCCGCCTTCCTCGTATCCCGCCAGCAGATGCCTTCTGTGTGATAGCGTAACAAAAAATAGAGCCGGATGATTCTCATTATTTCACGCATCTCAGGATTATCGTAGATCTGATCTGACACCAGTAGAATGGTGCGCCACTAAACTCGCGCCACTGATAAGTGTTACCAGTGGCGCACCGCTGGTAACATGACTATCAGTGGCGCACCAGGTGGTGCGCCACTGATTGTCTATTTTGGTGTGCCACTCATAGTCCCCGTGGAGCACCTATCTCAGTTATCAGTGGCGCATAAAACAAAGTGTGCGCCACTGGTATTGGTAAGTGAATACCAGTGGCGCACAAGCTGTTTTCTGCGCCACTGCTAATAATTTGGGAATATTAAAAAAATATACTACTAGTGGCGCCCTTTCTATTTGGTGCGCCACTAGTATCTATTTAGGGATTAAAAAAATCTAATCTGAAAATAATTGTTCACCCAACAAAACTGGAATACATGCACATAATTTGATATTCTCATACATCTCTAGTAACATCACAATGACAAGAAGGTTCAGCCAACGCAGCCCCATGTCGGTGTCGATGTCGTCGTCACCGGCACAACCACTTGTCGATGTCGTCGTCGCCACCGCAGCCTCATGTCGGTGTCGTCGTCAAAGCTACAATATTTGCTGCACTCAAATTAAAATAGGTCTGAGTTGAGTATCATTTAGAATAAACATGGTGTTACAATAACTTAGCACAGCCTTCTATTTTTGTACTACAGTAGCATCATGTAGGTGTACTTACATCATAACTCGTACAGCCGTTGCATATCAATATAAGAAAAAAGTCTACTAGAACTACAAAGCCAAGCAGGACACGAGAACATTTGTTGAAATGAGCATTCTCACCATGTCAAGATCATTTGGGTCTGCACCAGCTTCCAATAAGCACTTAATAGCTTCAGTTAAGCCCTTTTCTGCAGCCTTTGCCAAGAAATCATCACTAGGAACGCTCACATTAGCTCCACCCTATCAGATGCAAGTATGACAGTACTAGCATGTCCTCTGAGAGCAGCAAGACAGAGTGATGTCCTATTTACTTATAGTGCATCAACATTAGCTCCTCTAGAAAGAAGAAACTTTACTATTTCAGAGTGCCCTGGAGAAAAAAGAGAAAAAGGAGATTAGGGTAATAACACTACGAAAAGTATATACAGAAAACGTTTTTGCGGAACATGTTTCAGTGACTAGTTTTTGGGGAAGCAATTTCTGGGTCACATTTCCCTGAACAAACACGTGGAACGAATTACCATGGGGAAGATGGTAATCATAGCTAAATAGAAAGTCATCATATCATATATATATAACGTAATTAGACATTTCTTGGAAACTAGTTTGAATGGCTAAAACAATGGACTAGTAAAATAATATATTCATCTTTTGCTATGACTATCCAATGCAAGCTCTTGTTTGCAAAAAAATATCCCAAACAAATTTAGAGGAGAGAAAACGATGGTACTGCAACTTATTGTACTAAAATCTTATCCATGATAAGCATCTGCTCTATGTTTCTATCACTACACAAGGATGGCAAGGTGGAAATGAAATGGATATCAACCTTGGACTTTTTATCACGTTATTGAAACATAAATTACCAAAAAGGGGCTCAGTTGTGTACAGAGATGATTTAGTGATGCTAACCAATTGATCTACACCAACTCAAGTAAACTAACTACACTTGAATAATTATTCTAGTACATGAAGTGTGTTTAGCCTGCTGCGAACATGTGTTGATGCTTCCTGCTGTCCAAACCAGTGAAATTCTACCAAATTATTAATTTAGTGCTTCATTTATATATCTCTATTATAGCATGATCCATGTCAGCTTGTGCACTGAAGCAGTGGCATTTAGTCCATTAAATACTAAATTGTGTAGAGCAAGAGGTTGATCTATCTGGTCCTGTACTAAAATAATTTAGGCTATAACTAAAGCTAAATATATGGTAATGTCCATATGATCATGTACTGTAATAGTATACATTTGTATAATACATATCGCGTGCATTCGTTGACAGCTATGATCATCAGATTTAAATTGATAAGTTAACAATTATATTTTTACCAAAGCAGTACCTAATATCTTCATATCTAACTACACTAGACCACTAGAAGCTTGTGAAATTAACCAAATAAAAACGTTTAGAACCTGACCAGAGCAAGCTATTTATATCTAACTACACTAGACTACTCGATTAATCATCAGAGCTCATGGATCGAAACTAAGGAACAAAACTAACTGATGCATTATACTTTGTCCATCTACACTAATATATCTACACTACCAATGCATACACATTTAAAAGATACCAAATATAAGCAGAAATCGTTCAACAAGATCTCCACCGGTGGCACATTCAAGATGATAAAGAAGAAAGAAAAATTGCACATGGAGGAGGAGGAGGAGATGAACCTGTGCAGCTGCCTGCAGGTTGGGGACGGAATCGTGGCCGACAGCAGCGGGTCGGGGAGGTGGTCACCGGGTAGTAGCAGGTCCATCTCCTGCGTGTGCCGCCGCTGCTTCTTCTTGGGCCGCCACCCTGGCTGGTGCATCGAGCCAAGGAGGAGGCGAAGGAGCCATGGTGGCGTCGGGGACCGCTGGAGCTGCACGGGCGCGCCGACGGCGGCGGTGAGGCGACGCCCTCCTGCTGCTGCGGCTGGGTCCGGCGGCGGTCTCGCCGGCGCATGGGGCAGAGGGGCAGAGAGGAGGCGTGGGAGGTGGAGGTCGGGGGCGATCGATGAGAGGTGGAGGTGGAGAGAGAACTGGATCGGAGGAAAGGATAAGGAGGGTGCGGTGGTGGGCCGAGGAGACAGAAAAGTATCTGTGGCGCACCGTGGAGTAGTGCGCCACAGATATTCTCTGTCCACTTTGCAAAAATATCTGCCCAGAAATACCTGTGGCGCACGGTCAGTGGTGCGCCACTGGTAAAAAAATTACCTGTGGCGCACCACTGCCCGGTGCGCCACAGGTAAAAAAATTACCAGTGGCGCACCACTGTCTCGTGCGCCACTGGTAGTCTCTCTCCTCCACCTCGAAATTTTTCAAGTTTAGCTGGAACTTACTTGTGGCGCACCAGGTTTACGGTGCGCCACTGGTAAAAATTTACCAGTGGCGCACCGGGATCTGGTGCGCCACTTGCCGGGGGCTACCCTCGGGTAGGGTAAAGTTGTGGTGTAAAGAGCTCTAAAGAGTGGACCGGGTCAAGGTCAACCCGGGTCAACCAGGTCCCGGAGGGACCGAGGCACAGTGTCACTGAGAACCGGTTTATGGCACCGGGTCACGAAGGCCGGGTTAAGTTAGCAGAGTCACCTTAACCGGCATATACTCACCGGGTTATGCTGGCCGACATATGTATGTCGGTAATCTGTGTGTTCTTTTGTGCAGGGAAGGTTATCCCGGACGGGAAATCCGGCCTACCCTTGCCGGGTTACCTATATGTCGGACAGAGGTCAATGCTACTGTCCCTTCCCGTCTGGCACGGAGCGCCTGACACGGAAGCGCCTGACACGGGAGCGTGCAGGAGACCGAGATGGCAGGCCATCATTCCACCCTTGACTCCGGGTTATCCGGGAACAGACTGCGAGGCAGAGGCATGGGCAGGCCATGTCTTGTCTCTGCCAGAGGGTACCTTCTAGCTGTACCGTAGAGCTGCAGGAGATGGGATTGTCACGTCCTTTCTCTGACAGGAGTAACATCATGACATATCCTTGGCGTGGCTACAGTGCACCCCGGGGTATTTCGGTAACTCGGTTTAGCCTATATGTATGGCTTCCCCCCTCCTGCGTGAACGACGACGGCTACGAGGACGACCACAAGAGAGAACGGTGCCCTGAGAGATCTTTCCAGCTAAAGCTTCATCTCCTTGTGTTCTTCACCATTGTTGTTCTATACAGCTCAAGGAGCAGCTAGTACTCTTGGTACCGAGATATATATACAGAGAGACAGGCAGGAGTAGGGGTTTTACCTCCTCACGAGGGCCCTGAACCTGGGTAGATCTTGGTGTGCTTGGTGAGCTTGTGTGTTCTTCGTGTGTGCTTCTTAGCGCACTAGCCCTCCCTGGATCCACCAGTGTCCATCGGCCCCACACTTTAGCCATCCTATGGCATCTACCGTGATCAAACCACGACAGTTGGCGCCCACCGTGGGGCTGGCAGCGGCGCTGGCTGGTGTGTTCATCCGGACGGGTTCCATCATCGCTTCGGGCGAGCGCGTGGTCAGTGGCCTTGTCCACAGGCTCGGCTCGCTGAACTTCATCGACGACAACGCGGGCTGCTTTGGTAGCAGGCCAATGCCGAGGAACGGCTGCCGCGTCCTCTTCGGGACGTTCGAGGTCTACGTTGCCACCGAGTTCGTCCGCAAGTACCCGGAGCAGGTGCTTGTGGCCGAGGATCCACCTGCTGTCTGCGCGGCTCGAGGCCGGCGTGTCACTCGCCCCGAGAGCTGCGCGGAGGTCATGATGACCGGCATCGCGGGTGATGCCGGTAGAGGAGAACCGGAGAAGGAGATGCCGGCAACCCGGACGCCAGGACCACCAGATCGGCGAAACTGCCGCTGGAGAGGAGGGAGAACCTCCCCGGTCAGGCCGGTACATCCCGTGTGCCGGTTAGACAAGCTCACCTCGAGGAGATAATAGAGAAACTGGCTGTGCCGGTAGCTGCCGGTGCAGATGCTGCCCAATCCGAGGCAGAATTAGAGGCATGACGCCAGAGCTTGCTGCAGGAGGCTCTGGGATGGCCGAGGTAAGGAGAGATTTCGGGATAACTCTCCGTGAGTATAACCAAGCACATGGTTTAACTCCGGTAGCTGCTCGCCCTAGCTGCGTAGAAGAGGTGCGTAGAAGGGGCAAAGGCCTCAATGAAGAGATTGCTAGAGATGGTAGAGCTAGTTCCAGTAAGATTCCTAGCCACTTATCAGTTGAGAAGCCGAAGTACAGTTCCCCTGCTAAAACTCTTAGAGCTGCCGAGGCAGCAAGAGCAGAGTTGTCTGGCTTATCCAGAGAAGCTCTCCGTAGGCAGCAGGACCGAGTTAACGAGCTGGTAGCTGTGGCTACCCGGTAGAACGAGGCCTTTCGTAAGGCTAATGCAGCTGTAGGTGGGTCCCAGGTTGTTTACTCGGCTGGGGCGGCCGGTGAAAAGTCTAGGGGGCAAGCTTCCTCACCGCATGTCGGTGGAGAACGGGACCGGAGTGTAAACTCCGGTAAGAGCAAGCAGATGCAGGTGTATGATCCGGCGTGTGCCGGAAAACAGTTAGTTGGGCGGGGCAGTGCTGGCCGAGGTAAGAGCAATCCCGGTCAGGGCGGTCCAAGTGCCGAAGTAGTTAACTCGGCTGGCCGAGGTTATCCACCTCGGTGTCCACCGCGGAATCCCGCCCAGCTGCAGCAGCAAAATGTCGAGTATGTTCAGCAGCCGCGAGATGTTGATCAGGTGGCCATCCGTTATGATGATGGTTACTTGGCTATCGAGAAAGCTGGATATCCGCGGTATGACAATGCACTGGGATCCCGGTTGGGACCTCGCCAGTTATCACCCAACGATGCACGCTACAAGCTGGACCGGATCTATATGTCGGAAATGCTGGAAGAGCAGGGTCCACCTGGCCCTGCATGCTTTGGACCTCGGATCATGAGGGAACCACCGGTGCGGCACTTGCAGTTGAACCGAGGTGCGAAAACTTATGACGGCAGCACCAAGCCAGAGGACTGGCTGACAGATTATGTGTCGGCAGTGCACATTGCTGGGGGAAACCGCCGATGGGCGGTGAGATACATCCCGCAGATGCTGGAAGGGCCAGCCCGGATCTGGCTGAACAACCTGCGAGAGGGCAGTGTTGATTGCTGGCTGGACTTTGAAGAAGCATTTGTTAGCAACTTCTCCAGCACATACAAGAGACCGAATCGACCGCAACAGCTTGCATGTGCAAGCAGAGAAGTGATGAAACTGACCGGGATTACTTGACCCGGTGGAGTACAATTCGCAATTCCTGTGAAGGAGTTGTGGAGGCACAGGCCATATCTTGGTTTGCACAGGGATGCCGGCATGGCACCATGCTTTGGCAGAAGTTGCAGAGGGAAATGCCGGCCACCTTGGCAGAGACAATCCGGATTGCGGATAGCTATGCCTGGGTGATCCGATGCAACCCTTGCTGAACCCGGTGGAACCGAATAGAAGGTACCCGGTGAACAATAGACCCGGGCCAGTCAGGCAGAGCGATCGCCAGGACTTTGGCAACAAAAGGAGAGAGCCGGATTACCGGTATGGCTCAAATCAAGTTGCAGCAGTAGAGCAAAGCCAGCCGATGCCGGCGCTAGCCAGCGTCAGAGGACCAGTGGCCCTGCTTGGGGCCAGAACCAGGATGTGAAGAAACCATGGAGTGACCCGAGGAAGCCGTTAACTTATGAGGCAATGTTGGATGGGCCATGCAGCTATCACACGCATGATCCTCGAAGGCCGGCCAATCATTCAACTCGGCAGTGCAGCTGGTATCAGCGCACCTTGAAGGAAGGTGGAGGTTCCGGAGGAAATCAGATGGGGGCACCTCAGAGGCCTCCAATGACATATCCGCAACAGAGGCAAACATTACCTCTCACTGGAGCAAACACAATTCCAGTGAATGCACCGGCACAGAGGCCTCCAACTCCGAAACCTGTCAATCAAGTGAGTGTCAGAGGCAACAATGGCAATGCTGGTCCCAGTAGGCAAGGAGAGTATCCTCAGGGAGATTACAGAGAAGCTCATCAGAGTTATGTGGTCTTTGTGACCGAGCCAACAGACAAGCGGAGCCTGCATCGGCGTGCACTGGAGGTGAACGCAGTTATGCCAGCAGTGCCGAAGTATATGCACTGGTCCGAGCAAGAAATCAGTTGGAGCAGAAGGGATCATCCCCGAGTTATGCCAACTCCGGGAGGATATGCACTGTTGGTGGATCCAACATTCTTTGGGCCCACCCTCAATGTCCGGTTCACCCGGGTTCTCGTTGACAATGGGAGTGCTATCAATATCATGTACCGAGACACCATGGTGAAATGGGTATCTCGGTGAACATGTTGCAACCGAGTAGCACAACCTTCCATGGCATAGTGCGGGTGTTTCATGTGCACCTATGGGCAAGATCTGGGTGATGTGCTGTTGGCACCAAGGACAACTGCCGAACTGAGAGCATCCAGTTTGAGGTAGTGGACCTCGAAAGTCCATACCATGCTTTACTCGGCAGGCCTGCGCTGTCCAAGTTCATGATATCAACCCATGTGGGTTACCTCAAGATGAAAATGCCAGGTCCTAATGGCATCATCACCATCTCGGGTGATTACAAGCGTGCACTGGAGTGTGCCTCGGCTGGATCATGCTTGGCCGAGTCATTGATCATTGCTGCAGAGAAGAAAAAGATCCATGAAGTGGTGGCACTGGCGCAGTCCGCACAACTCGGTATGCCGGGTATGAGTAACCCGGAGCAGAATGCAACTTTCGAGGTGCCAAAGGAGACCAAGAAGATCAATGTTGACCCGGCGTTCCCGGATCATAACGTCATCATTGGTACCGGGTTAACGGAGAAATAGGAAGGCGAGCTCAGTCACTTCCTCCGTGAGAACCGGGATATCTTTGCATGGTCCAATCAGGACCTGCCAGGTGTTCCGAGGGAGTTGGCTGAGCACTCTTTGTTCGTCAGACCGGATATGAAACCGGTGAAGCAACCGACACGACGTCTCTCGGATGAGAGAAGAAAAGTGTGGGGGATGAGCTGGCCAAGTTGCTTGCGGCTGGTTTCATCATGGAAGTACTACACCCGGACTGGTTGTCTAACCCGGTCCTGGTGGAAAAGAAAAAAGATGAACCTTTGGTGGCCAAGGTGTGGCGCATGTGTATCGATTTCACGAACTTAAACAAGGCATGTCCTAAGGATCCATTCCCGCTGCCTCGGATCGATCAAGTGATCGATTCTACAGCCGGGTGTGAGCTGTTATCCTTTGTAGATGCGTATTCTGGTTTTCACCAGATACCTTTGAACCCTGCTGATCAATTGAAAACTGCTTTTATTACCCCTTATGGGGCTTATTGCTATCGTGTCATGACATTTGGCTTGAGAAATGCCGGTGCTACTTATCAGAGGTGTATGCAGAAGTGTTTGCATGAGCAAATAGGCAAAAATGTGCAGGTGTATGTCGACGATGTCGTCATAAAAACCAAAGATAAAGTTACTCTGATTGATGATCTCGGAGAACATTCATAAACTTGAGAAAATACCGGATGAAACTTAACCCGGATAAATGTACATTCGGTGTACCAGCAGGCAAGTTACTCGGTTTCCTTGTGTCGAGCCGAGGTATCGAGGTAAACCCGACAAAAATCCGTGCTATTGAAAGCATGAGGTTACCGACATGTCTCAAGGACGTGCAGAAATTCACCGGGTGTTTGGCATCCTTAAGTCGGTTTATTAGCAGGTTGGGAGAAAAGGCATTGCCTTTGTATCAACTCATGAAGAAAACCACCCATTTTGTGTGGACCCCGCAAGCAGATGCGGCGTTCACCGAGTTGAAAAATATGCTGGCAACTGCGCCGATACTAGCCTCTTCATTACCCAAAGAGCCAATGTTGCTCTACATTGCTGCCACAAACCGAGTTGTGAGTGTTGTGGTGGTGGTGGAACGAGAAGAAGAGGGTAAAACTGTGCAGAGGCCGGTATATTACTTGAGCGAGGTAATCTCATTATCCAAGCAGAACTATCCTCACTACCAGAAGATGGCATATGGTGTCTATCTGGCTGTTAAGAAGTTGAAACATTACTTCCAAGAGCATTCAATCACTGTGGTGTGTGAGGCTCCTATCTCGGAGATTATCGGTTGTAAAGATGCAACTGGCCGGGTAGCCAAGTGGGCTATCGAGGTATCCCCTTATACTCCTCACTATGAGAGAAGGGATGCCATTAAATCTCAGGCACTGCCGGATTTCCTGGTAGATTGGGCTGAAATGCAGTATGAGCCACCACGGCCTGACCCCAATTATTGAAGAATGCATTTGATAGTTCAAGGACAAAAATTGGTTTAGGTGCCGGTGTAGTCCTTACCTCACCTAAGCGAGATCAACTGAGATATGTGTTGCAGATTCATTTTGCGGCATCTAACAATATGGCCGAGTATGAGGCACTTGTTCATGGGCTAAATGTGGCCAAAGAGATTGGTATTCGCCGGATAGAATGTTTCGGAGACTCGGATTTCGTGGTGCAGCAAGTCTCGGGAAATTGGGACGCTTTAGACGCCAACATGGCGTTGTATCGGTTTCATGTCCAGAAGATCTCGGGGTTCTTTGAAGGTTGCGAGCTCACACATATACCTCGGGCTGAAAATGACGCCGCCGATGTACTGTCCAAGCTGGGCTCGTCTCGGGATCCAATTCCACCCGGGATATCCTTGGAGCATTTGAGGAAGCCATCAATCAAGCCATCTCCCGAGTCCGAATCAATTTTATCCCGGCAAAACCCGAATCTGATGCTGTGCCCATGGACCTGGATGTCGGGTGCGTTTGGGCGAACCCGGGGATTGATTGGCGGAACTCGGGGACTGACCAGCATATGTCGGACGCAGCAATGTCGGTTGATGCCATGGAGGTGGATGATCCGGTTTTTCCTGTGCGTCCAGTGCCGGAGTGGGCACAACCGATAATGGCGTATATGATGGACGGGAGTTTGCCAACTAATGAAGTTGAGGCCAGGCGAGTGCAAAGAAGATCCATGGCATACACCATCATCAACTTGGAGTTGTACAAAAGAAGTGTGACCGAGGTATTGCAGCGCTGTGTCGAGCCGCAAGAAGGTCAAGATATGCTACTGGAGATTCATCAGGGAGAATGTGGTCATCATGCTTCATCAAGAGCCGCAATGTATGTATCTCGGTTTTCCTTTGAATAAAATGCCGGCACTCCGAGAAGAGACTCGGGGACTGCCTTTGTCTATGTGCATGTGTTTTTATCTCGGTTTTTGTCTATGTTGTTCATATGTCGGATAATTTTGAGACCTCGTTTCAAAGTTCGAGTAATGTATGCTATTTTGTTGTGATCTTGTGACTCGACTGACGAACGCCAGAATGGCAGTCAAGAGCAGAGGTTATGGTATATGGTAAACATGAAAGTGAACTCGGGGACTCGGTCCTAGAAAGATCCGACATATGTCGTTTACTAACCCGGTTTTTTCCTTTTCCTTGTGTCGGATGACTCTAAACCTTACCTCAAAATTTACAAGTATTGTATGCTATAATTTCTATCTTGTGACTCGACTGTCGAACGCCTGTATGGTAGACAAGAGCAAAGATTGGCAAGTATAGTGAACAGGAAAAGAAACTCGGGGACTCAGTTTAAATTGATCCGACATAAGCCTCGTCTTGTTCGGGTTAAGCAAAGTAGAGTAGTCTCGAAGGAACTAAAAAGTGTATATTACATCTGCACCCGGCATTCCGGGGATTTAACAGTTTAAGTTCATCAAAGTTATGCAGTAGCTTCAGAGGAAGGAGCAGCTCCGGTTGCAGGGACAGACCCGGATGACGGAGGAACCTCGGTTGAAGGAGGAGCCTCGGTTGCAGGAGTAACTTTGGTCGGTGAAGTAGGAGCCTCGGTTGCTAAAGTGTCGGTAGCGCCTTGCTTGGCCGAGTCAGGCGCTGGTTCAGTGGAGATCTCGGCAGAAGGCTGTTTCACAGTCTTAGCCGAGGCATCAGGAGTTGACTCGGAGTTAGTAGACTCGGAGTCAGACGCAGCGTAGTCCTGCTCGGAGTCATCACCAACCTCGACCTCGACCTCTTCTTCTTCACCTTCATCATCCGAGTAAACCACACCAGGTTCAACAGACCGGGTGTTGGCATACCTGGCCATGAAGGTAGCAGCTTCCATGCACTTCGCAACCAATGCCGGGTCGTTGACCCAGGTGAAAGTGCATGGTTGCCCCCATGTGTGGTTTTGGTAATTAATGACACTCCTTATGGACTAATGTTTACATTGAGATATTCTTATAGATCTTGTCCATTGGAGTTCATGTGTTGGACTCTTGAAGATGGCATGATGACCAATGCTCTATTTAAGGGTTTATATGAAGAATGATCATGTGTAGAAGATGAAGTGCAAAGGAGACATGAAGACGGAGCTTAGCGAGGCTTTCCCATAATGGAGTATGGGGGAGCATTTGGAGAAGTCTTTATCAAGCATGTGCTAGCAAGCACAATCAAGAAAGGTGTTCCAACTTGAGAGAGTCAAGATCGTCATCATCGAGCTCAAGTGGAATGCGCAAGGCAAAGGTATGATCTTGATAGGTTTTCTATTTTACCGGTCTCATGTTGTTAGTGGGAGACCGGGTTTTAGGATAGACAGCGTACTATCAAGAGGGACTCTCAAGTGAGAAACTTGATCGCATCTTTGTGGAGAGCTCAAACATTTGCATACTTGGCATATCATCTTTCTTGGTTCTTACTTAGCTTTTCTCCTTGTTGGGTTTTGGTGCTTGTCGTGATCTTCATGACAAGCCCAAGTTCTTCGAAAACGGATTTCATTTGGAAAACTAGTTGCGTTTTCGTGTTGGAAATATTACCGGTCCACCTTCGAGTTAGGGTCCACACCTTCCCATGTGTGGTATCCCCTCTATATTTGTGACCCTTAATATTTCCTTACGGTCTTTCCGCTTCTCATCGGTGGTCCATGTCGTCTTGTCCTTCTCATCGAATCCATCAAGTGCATCGTCAAGATCATTGGACTGTGCGAGCACCGCACGCATCTTGACTTGCCACGGCGCGAATCTCGTCTTGTAGTCTAGCAACGGTAGATCAAACTTCATCGATGCCATTGCGAAACCCAAATCTGAAAACCAGGGCTCTGATACCACTTGTTATAAACGATAGGCAAATAAACGATGAACAATAGCAAGATCAAACCAATGGGGACATGAGATTTAACATGGAAAATCCTTCCAACAATTGAAGAGAAAAAACCACGAGCGCCAGCCAGCAAATGTTCGGGTGAGGTTACAAACGCGGTGGATTTACAATATGCGACTTATCACAACCGACAGCTTACAAGAGGTATATATAGTGGCAAAACCCTCCTAAGTCGGCTGCAGTCCGACTCACCAACGATATGTACCATACTGCGGGGTCTGCCACCCCCACATCCCCCGCTACGCTTCGGCCCAAGCCTCCGTCAACGGGCCTCGCTCCGCTCCGAAGTTAACCTTCTCTCTTTATATGAATTTGGATCACATCAAAACAATAATAAACTTAGGAAGCGTTCAATTATAATTACAAGGCTAGTCCATGGTTCCATCGCTCATAAGTCTAAATAGCATCGATAGATAATCTGGAGAGAAACTGCTTCGTCATATCTAGATTTTTCAATGGCATCAATTTATGATGGCAATCATAACAGAAAAAGTAAATGGAATCGGGAGCAGCCCTAATGCCACAATAATAGAGGGGCCGGCCGGCGCATAGCAAAGAAGAAATTCGGAAGAAGGTGCATATTATACGTGGCGAAGATGGCACAGCCACATTCATGATCTGAGAGATGAGGATCGTCGTAGAGATCTGCAGGGAGGAAAGCACCATAGAAGACAGCTGGTGCTGTTGGTGGTGCAGCGGAGGCGGTATTTTTTTTTTTTTTCATACGGCTCCCAGCAGGGACCGGGTTCCACTATCAACAGATAACGGAACAAATCATTCAGCAAAACCAACCAAGGTTTTTGCAGTTATATTTACAGATTTTCCAACCAACAGCAAAAGCTGATCAAGGCCTGCAACAGGCAAGGCAGAGCGAGCTAATAACCTTAGCGAAACTGCACAATCATAGAACTAAGTTTTGACAAGCTACAGGCACAGCAGATAAAAGGTAGCCAACAAAGGATCTTCTTGGGCATGAACTCATCGGGTAAAGCTGCACCATCAGTAAGCAAGCCTTGCAAAACACCCAGACTTCTTCTTCTTCTTCAACTTCTTCGATTAGCTTTCTCCATGTCTTCATCTTGTTGATTTTCATCATCAGGGTTATCTTCCAGTCTTGCAACACCCTCAGCTTGAGGATTTGCTTCACCAGCAGCCGCAGCCTGTAGTAACATACTCGCTCCAGCTCGAATGTCAGTTTGTTCCTGCACGGGGTGTAGACCTGCCCAATAGTTCATGGAGGCGGTATGTATGACAAGAAGAATGATGGATCGTCGTCCGAGAACCGTGGGATCTCATCATTTCACGCTTGTCAAGATCAACATCTCAGAGCTTCACTACACTATCGCTCTGCCGCTATTCCCGGTGTCACTTATTCCCATGGGTTCTTACATTTGTACTATTGTTTCTTTTCTCTTTCTCAATAGGAATTCCTTCTCAATACCCATTACGTGTATATGATTGTCTCGCATATATAATGTCCTGAGCTACAGGCAATATCGTAGCGTTGAGAAACAGAAGGGGAGTGGTTTTTATAAATAAAGTGTGAGGTCTGCAAAGTATTATTATTTATTCGTGTCAACGAAGGTTGGTAGACATTCATATATTTTTCCTGGTGATCGAGTTATCATGCGCACACCCTCGTTTAGATCTCTACATACAAACTACTCTTTTTTGGTACACTCAAACAACGTAACATATAAACTTAATACTTCACGGCAATAGTTGTGTAGAATTTTTTCAGATCTTTTTGGTGCACCATACCTCAATGGTAGAGTTTATAATAAGTCGTATCATTTAAGTATTTGTTGTGCAGAAAAATATCCAAAAATAATTGGCTTCTGCTTATACACAATTTAGTACTAAAGTGTTGTTGTCCTGCAAAGCTATATATGATCACTACAGGAACAGGCTTCTAAGCCGACGGCCATTTGCCGTCGGCATAGGCTATGTCGACGGCAGCCGTCGGCTTAGCTCCGTCGGCACAGGTGCCCGTAGCCTGTAGGGCTAGCCCAGAAAGCCGTCGGCATAGGGCATAGTACCCGTCGGCATTTTGTTCAACAATTTTTAATTTTTTGAAAAAAATTAAATTTTTTAACTTTTTTTATCTTTTTTTTACTTTTTAACTTTTTTAATTCTATTTCAAAAAAATTCATTTAGCCACATACTTAATCTCTAATTACACACTTAGTCTTAGGTCAAACTTCTCATTCGGTCACCCATCCTAAAATTGATCCAGCCCAAGCACGCTTAACTTTTGTGTGATAACACTCGTCGTTACCTTTCCAATGCAATTGGATTCACCTGATTTGGAGTTCTTACGAGAAAGTTATTGCATTTCAGGCTTTGCAGTTTCACTGCTTTCAGGCCGGAGTCTCCGGTCTTCTGGACCGGAGTCTCCGGTCCTTGGTTTTCCTCGAGAGTGTTTTTCTTGTTCAGCCCCTGGTGGGGGCCGGAGTTTCCGGTCCCAGGGGCCGGAGTTTCTTCCTGTGCTTTTCTCGTCTGGAACTTGTTCACCCCCTGGTGGGGGCCAGAGTTTCCGCCCCCAGGGGGCCGGAGTTTCCGGTGCAGGCCGGAGTTTCCGGCCCTAGTGACCAGAAACTCCGGTGCAAAACTGGCTGCAATGGCTCTTTTTCTGGGAGGGGTATAAATACCCCTCCACCTACCTCCAGCCAGTTGAGCTCAGCCCAGCAACCTTTGCTTTCTCTCTCCTCCATTGTTGCAAGCTCATTTACTTGTTATCTCCCAATCCCTCCACCCAAACTCTATGATCGTTGGAGGATTGAAGGAGACGACCTAGATCTACATTTCCACCAATCAATATATCCTCTAAGTGAGGGGAACATAGTGGATCTAGTTCTTGGAGTTCTTGAGTGGTTCTCCTCTTTGTTCTTCCTCTCTTATTCCCCCATAAGCATTTGTTGCTTTGTTGGAATTTGAGAGTGGAGGACTTGAGCACTTGTGCTCTTGCCTTTTGCATTTGGTGCATCGGTGTGCTCTCCACGAGGATTCGTGGAAGTTGAAATCTTGTGAACTTGTTACTCTTGGGTCTTCGGACCCTAGACGCCTTTGTGGTGGTTGGACCCTTGTGTGGTCACTTGAAGCCGTTCGGGAGCCCCCAATTCCTTTGTGGGTTGTGCCTCGGATTGTTGTTGAAAGCCGTTCGGGAGCCCCCAATCCCATTGTGGGTTGTGCCCCGGATTGTTGTTGAAAGGCTCCGGATTCCGCCTCGAAGGAATACCGATAGTGGAAGGTGAACCAAACCTTTGTGGTGCGGTTCATCGGAGAAGAGGGTGAAACCTTTGTGGTTGTTGAACCGTTGTGTCGGTTCACACCTCTCCAACGAGACGTACTCCCTTTCAAGGAGGAACTCGGGAATACATCCTCGTCTCCGCGTGCTTCGGTTATTTCTATACCCGAGCTTTTTACTTGTGCACTTTACATTGTGATAGCCTTCGTGCTTGAAGTATTCTATATTGCTATCACCTTGTTGCTTGTCTTGCTTAGCATAAGTTGTTGGTGCACATAGGTGAGCCTAGTTTATTTAGGTTGTTGGCTTGTTAATTTAAACACATAGTTTTATTCCGCAATTAGCAAGCCTTTAACCGGAAAAGTTGTAATCGCCTATTCACCCCCCCCCCCTCTAGGCGACATCATTGTCCTTTCACCAGGGGGAGCCATCGCGTAGAGAGCGCAGGCCGTCGAGGTTGATTTCCTCATACCAGGTCATAAGGAAGAGCAAAGCTGCATCGGCCCCGGCACAAGCAGAAGAAGACCGCCACTCCCTTAGCCGAGTCTCGGTTTGCTGCAAAACTGCGGATAACTCCGCAACAGTCTTGACACTGGGAGAGTCGGGCCACAGGACATGATAAGCTCGGATACCGGCATTCAGAAGCTCGACGCCGATGCTCCTCAAGGGGGAAATGCGAGCTTGGAGGGCAATCAAGTGGTCGTCGATGTCCCAAGCTTCGGGTAGCGGAGCCCCGGACGCCTCAGCTCTCGCAGCTCGGGCCTTCTTCACAGTATTGGCTGCAGCAGCTTGGCAGTGCTCAAAGTGTTCTGAGAGCAAGTAAGCTGATGCCGAATCAAATGAGATACCGACACAAAATTCCGAGTCAGGAAGATATAAAGAAAAAAGATATGATTCGGAAAACTTACTGTCCATTTCAGCGTTAAGCTTGGTGAGCTCAGCCAGCCACTTGGCAGCATTTGCCTTGAAGGCATTCAACTCTCCTTCAGCCTGGGTAGCTTTAGCCTCGCACTCATTGATATGCGCTTGGATCTTCTGGTCCCCTGCAGCACGCTTCTCCAGAGCTATCTTCAGTGTGTTACTCTCCTTCGTCAGCTCGGTCTTCTCTTTTTCGATCCGGTCAAGCTCCTGCTTGAGCTGATTCACCTCAGACCGTTCTTCTTTAAGTGCACGCTTGTGCTCAGTCTCCTTCTTCTTCATTTCCTCCTGCTGGTTCTGGAAGGAGAGCTTGAGCACCCGATGCTCCAGGGCTAGAGTTTTGAAGATCCGGCTGCGAGTGTTGGTGCAGTCCTGCTAGAAGGAAACATGTTAGTAAGGGTAAAAGGAATCTCGGGAACTGGAACCCGAGATTGACGAAGAGTACGGACAGAGTTAAATCAAAAAGAATCTCGTTGACTGTGAACCCGAGATTAAAGAAAGACTATACCGAGTCAGCTAGACATGAAACTCGGGGACTGGTTGTCCGAGTTAAATATGAACTCATGCCGAATAAACCCGACATGAGACGTGGTCATTGGGCGTTCCAGTGTTGTTAGCAAGTTCAATTTAATGATCAAGTTGTTGAAGATTCAAGCCGAGTTACCTATTACTCGGGCGAGTATCAGTTACTCAACCCGAATCTCGGGGACTGTGGGTAGTGTGACTTTTGATCATTGAAAAGTAAGTGCAAAGTTCTAAGGAAGTTACCTCGACGACCCTGCTAGCCTGAAGGGCTGATACCTGCAAGGAGTGCAGGGATTGCGCAACAAGGCCAGGGCCAACCGGGTGTGGATTTGCCGGAGTAGAGGAAACTTCGCTGGGATCCGCGGCGTTCCAGTCCATCACATGTTTTCCAACCGAGCCGAGGCTGTTGTCACTCGGGGTACGGAGACTCGGAAGAACATGGCTGTTGACCCGGGGGCGGGAAATCATCTTGGAAAGGTCCTGGTACGCCCGATTTGCCGTTGGAGTCACAGTAATTTGCTTGCCCGGGTCATTGAAGATTGGCCTAGGGCTTGCTGAGGTGGCACAGTTGGAGGCGGTGGTATCGGAGTATGGACCAGTACTGGGGGCTCTTGTTGCTGCTTCTGTTGCTTCTGTGGTTGCTGCTGTGGCTTCTGCTGCTTCTGTTGTTGCTGCTGTTGCTTCTTCTGCTTCTCCAGTTGTTGCTGCTGCTTCTGTTGCTGTTGCTGTTGCTTGCTGTGCTTGGGCTGGGCACGAGGTGAAAGGCGGGGATCCGGCTTAGACGAGGTCTTAGTCGGGGTCTTCACCCGCTCCGTCTCCGAGTCTTTACGAGGCGGGAGGGAAGATTGGTCTTGACCCGGAGCTGAGGTTTGCTCGAGGCCTTGGTCTCCTCCCTGGTCCGAAGCAAGATTCGGTGGCGGAGTGTCGGATGAGGTAGCGCGCGCCGGGGAAGGGATTGCCCCTCCGGAGCTGCTAATCCCGGTGTTGGTAGCCAGGGGAGACAAAATGGAGCTATGGGTCTGTTTTACGGTGAGGGGATCGCTGCATAAACAGAGATAAAGTGTTAACTCGGGTGAGAGTAGCTTCGGTGGAGGTAAAGAAGGAAAGAGTGGGAGCAAGAAAAATTATGCTGAGATTATCTTACCCCTTGCTGGTTGGTAGGGTTTTACCCTTACGCTTGATGACTACCTTCTTGGCTTTCTTAGCCGGAGGAACCGGAGGAGCCGCAGACCCGGACACAGCGGAGCGTTTCCGGGATGCGCCTTGGGCACCCGGATTGGCTGCAGCACGAGGTGCATACCATGAAATAGGAATAGCGTCAATGGGATCGAGGATTTGACAATCGTCATCTTCGTCGTCCGACAAGTCATGAACGAAGGCGCGGGCGGATGGCTTACCCGAGGTAGAAGCCTTGGCACGAGGAACCGGCATATAGTCCTCCTTGTCCGGGTCTTCAGTTTCCTCGGGTCACGCATGGCGGTCTTTGGTCCATTTCCGGGTCTTCAGGTCCCCGTCTTCGGTGGCTTGTCGAGTAAACAGCTGCATGAGAAGTAAAGTAAATCCGGATTAGTCAGGTGGTGCTTCACCGAGATGAAAATAACCTCGGAAGGCATAGGTGTATAACTTAAAAGGTGGTAAACTAACCGGAGGCGGAAGCCGAGATCGCTCAAATGGCTCTACGCCCCATTACCAGTCATCCTCCATCTCGGTTTGGGCGATGGCCTTGACACGTCTCCTAACTTGGGGACGAGTAAGATCGTGGGTGCTGACCCGGGTAGGATCCAGCAGGCCATTCATGTGGCAAATCTTATGCACCCGATACTGGAGGGGGTTGACTCGGCGCATGACGAAAGTCCTCAAGAGGTCGTCTGCCCCGAACTTCTTTGCAAGCAGGCCCTCAAGGGTTTGGTGGATCAGTTGGACCTCAGGAATGGTGTCCTGCGGGTCATAGTTCCAGTTTAACTCGGCTATGGGGGAGAAATGTTGAATTCCGGCAGGTTGAGAACATCCCGGTCATCTGGGCTCTTCACATAGAAAAAGGACCTTTGCCACTTCCGGCAAGACTCTAACCCGGTAATCCGAGGGAACATGGAGTGCCTCCTCGGAGTGATACTAGCCGCTCCGCATGCGGTCATCTCCTTCACGACCTCCTCCTTGTTCGGGATGGTTTGCTTCCGGAGGCGGAAGTACTTGGCCTAGGCGTCGACAGTGGGCCAGAGGCCGAGATACCCCTCCATGAAGGAGGTAAAAGCTGAGAGGGATGTAATGGCATTGGCAGGAAGATGGTGAGGTTGTAGACTGAAGTAGTCCAGAAATGCTCGGTAGAAGGGGCTGGCTAGGAGTCCAAACCCGCGCTGAAAGTGCGCGAGGAAGACCACCGTTCACCCGATTCTAGAACCGGTTCAAGTTCTGATCCGGGACGCCGGCATATAACATCGGCCGTGATGCGCCGGGTCTTGAGCAGCCAGTCCAGGTCATCTTGCTCTATGTCGGATCCTTCCCATCCGTCTCGGTTGCTGGCTGCCGTCGATGACTCGGTCGGGTCAGGGGTGCTACGCCCTGACATCTCCGGATCAACACCTGCAAGGTGTATCAGCACAACCGAGATAAGTAAATAAAGACTCGAGAAAGTGACCTGGAGTTATGAATCAAGAATCGAAAAGGTGACTCGGAGGAGCCATTCAATAAGTATCTCGGTTTAGGTTGTCTGGTTATCTCGGAAAGGTGATTCGGTAAAAGTTATAAACATGAGTTTGCATGATTCTGTGGGCAAACAAGATCTACCGAGCAAGTAAAAAAGAAAGTAAAACAAGAGCAAAAGGCAGAGAAATTAGAAACTAGCAGGAGCAGTACCAATGCGAGGAAGGTCCAGAGGGGATACAAGCCTTTAGGCTCGATAGCATCTAAGCAGTTGGATGTGAAAAGAGCTGCGGAGAAGAGGAGCAAAATCATCGAAGAGGAGGACCGTGTTCATCGGAGGGGATGAACACGTTCATCGACAATGGCGAGGGCCAGAAACTCACCGGAGATTGCGACGGCGGCGCGAGGCGAAGAGGCGCGGGGCGTGCCGGGGATGCGCGTGTCCAGTGGTGGCGCGGTGTGCTCCGGCGAGCGGTGGCTCGGGTGTCCGGCGTCGTGCGGTGACGATGCTCCCTGCGCGGCGGCGGCGGTGTCGCAGGAAGGAAAGAAGGAGGAAGATGGGGGCGAAGAGAGAAAGGAGGGGTGCCCGCTCCTCTATTTATGGGCGCGGGGCGCGTGCGGTTTCCTATTTTACCGCGTGCAGTTACAGTAATGCCTGCGCGGATTGTCCGCGCACGATCTGCGCGGTTGCGTTATTCGCGGCCGCACGATCCGCCGCATCGTGGGCCACAAGGTGGTAACGACCCGCGCGTGATCGCGTGCGGTTGCCAGCGCGGGAATCAAGGAGGCACACCACGGTCAAAACGCACTCGAGTGCCTTTGAGGCGTGACAGGCCTGTGACGTGTGCGGCGTGTGTGCAGGGACACGTTAGTCCGCGCGCCGCAACCGAGATAGCGCGCAGCGTCTCTCTGCCACGTGCGGTGGAGAGATCTTTGAGAGATTATGTGGATCTTCTTGTGTCGGTTGGATCACTTGGAGAAGGAAAGTCGGGCAAGGTCACTGGTTTGACTCGGAAAAACTCGGTCAGACCGAGGTATATTTGATTCGGAAAGATGGTTGGCTTGGTTTGTTTTGTTAAACCTGGTGTGGCCCTCCATCCGAGGCTGTGGGACCGCACCAGCTTCGGGGACTAATGTCGGGGGGCTACCCCCGGGTAGGGTAAAGTTGTGGTGTAAAGAGCTCTAAAGAGTGGACCGGGTCAAGGTCAAACCGGGTCAACCAGGTCCCGGAGGGACCGAGGCACAGTGTCACTGAGAACCGGTTTATGGTACCGGGTCACGAAGGCCGGGTTAAGTTAGCAGAGTCACCTTAACCGGCATATACTCACCGGGTTATGCTGGCCGACATATGTATGTCGGTAATCTGTGTGTTCTTTTGTGCAGGGAAGGTTATCCCGGACGGGAAATCCGGCCTACCCTTGCCGGGTTACCTATATGTCGGACAGAGGTCAATGCTACTGTCCCTTCCCGTCTGGCACGGGAGCGCCTGACACGGAAGCGCCTGACACGGGAGCGTGCAGGAGACCGAGATGGCAGGCCATCATTCCACCCTTGACTCCGGGTTATCCGGGAACAGACTGCGAGGCAGAGGCATGGGCAGGCCATGTCTTGTCTCTGCCATAGGGTACCTTCTAACTGTACCGTAGAGCTGCAGGAGATGGGATTGTCACGTCCTGTCTCTGACAGGAGTAACATCATGACATATCCTTGGCGTGGCTACAGTGCACCCCGGGGTATTTCGGTAACTCGGTTTAGCCTATATGTATGGCTTCCCCCCTCCTGCGTGAACGACGACGACTACGAGGACGGCCACAGAGAGAGAACGGTGCCCTGAGAGATCTTTCCGGCTAAAGCTTCATCTCCTTGTGTTCTTCACCATTGTTGTTCTATACAGCTCAAGGAGCAGCTAGTACTCTTGGTACCGAGATATATATACAGAGAGACAGGCAGGAGTAGGGGTTTTACCTCCTCACGAGGGCTCTGAACCTGGGTAGATCTTGGTGTGCTTGGTGAGCTTGTGTGTTCTTCGTGTGTGCTTCTTAGCGCGCTAACCCTCCCCGGATCCACCAGTGTCCATCGGCCCCACACTTTAGCCATCCTATGTCATCTGCCGTGATCAAACCACGACACCACTGGTATTTTTTTTTCAAAATCCAGGAAACCTGGTGAGAGACTATCAGTGGCGCACAAGTGGCTGGTGCGCCACTGATAACATCTCACCTATAAGCTTTTCCCTACTAGTGTGACCCATTACTCTACCAATACTCCCGATGTCTCCTAATCATATGGGTTCTTACATTTGCACCGCTTCTTTTTTATTCCTCTATTTGTAGTGTTCCTTTTCCATCCTCTGGTTATAAAATAATTCTGCCAATATCTTAGGATTCTTGAAACGGGAGTGGATTTTATATAGAAAGTGCAATGGCTACAAAGTGTTACTGATGGAAATGAAGGTTGGTGGACATTCATTTGTTTTTGGGTGAGTTATAACATGCACGCACCCTGTTGAGATTCGTAAATAAAAAGTACACCTTTTTGTTTCACTGAAACAATGCAACATATAATTAAACTTGATACTACCTCCCTTTCATAATTATTTTCGTGGAGAAACAAGAGCTGGCTTGTTGGCTAGAACTCAGCCTCTTGAGCCGGCCCACCGGTTCGAATCGCAGGTGAAGCGCTCGGACTATCTAACAACGTATAGCCAAAGAAGGAATCTTTCTCCCATTGGTCAAAATTTATAATTATTGTCCTAGTTTTATGTCAATTTTGTACTAAACCAGGACAAAAATTATGGTACGGACAGAGTACTTTTCAGGTTAGCAGCACATCGATCCTAGATTGTGTAGAATTGTTTTTAGAATAAAAAAATTTGGGTTCACTGTAAATATCTAAAATGATAGAGTTTATAATAAGTCGTATCATTTTAAGTATTTGGCGTGCTAAAAATTATCCGGAAAAAGACATACACTTTCTAGTACTGCGGTGTTGTTGACCTGCAACGTTACGAATTTATATGTTTAGTTATTTTTGGAGAAAAGAATACATGTTCAGATCAACGGCCATGTTTCAGTTCAAATTCTCAATCTAAAGAGCATTAGATTAACATGACACTTGCATAAAGCAGCAAAATAGAATGTAGTGCCATGTCAAGAACTGAAATCAAGAAGTAGTAAACTTAGGAAGCGCTCAATTATAATTACAAGGCTAGTCCGTGGTTCCATCGCTCATAACTCATAAGTCTAAATAGCATCCATAGATAATCCGCAGAGAAACTGCTTTGTCATATCTAGATTTTTCAATGGCATCAATTCATGATGGCGATCATAACAAAGAAAAAGAAAATGGAATCGGGAGCAGATCTTTTCTGGTTTTCTCCTTCAGCACTTTTTGAAGAATATCATCAGACAGATGAAGTTGAATAAGCGATAAATCCTTACGGTCTTTCCGCTTCTCATCGGTGGTCCATGTCGTCTTGTCCTTCTCATCGAATCCATCAAGCGCATCGTCAAGATCATTGGACTGTGCGAGCACCGCACGCATCTTGACTTGCCACAGCGCGAATCTCGTCTTGTAGTCCAGCAACGGTAGATCAAACTTCATCGATGCCATTGCGAAACCCAAATCTGAAAACCAGGGCTCTGATACCACTTGTTATAAACGATAGGCAAATAAACGATGAACAATAGCAAGATCAAACCAATGGGGACATGAGATTTAACATGGAAAATCCTTCCAACAATTGAAGAGAAAAAACCACGAGCGCCAGCCAGCAAATGTTCGGGTGAGGTTACAAACGCGGTGGATTTACAATATGCGACTTATCACAACCGACAGCTTACAAGAGGTATATATAGTGGCAAAACCCTCCTAAGTCGGCTGCAGTCCGACTCACCAACGATATGTACCATACTGCGGGGTCTGCCACCCCCACATCCCCCGCTACGCTTCGGCCCAAGCCTCCGTCAACGGGCCTCGCTCCGCTCCGAAGTTAGCCTTCTCTCTTTATATGAATTTGGATCACATCAAAACAATAATAAACTTAGGAAGCGTTCAATTATAATTACAAGGCTAGTCCATGGTTCCATCGCTCATAAGTCTAAATAGCATCGATAGATAATCTGGAGAGAAACTGCTTCGTCATATCTAGATTTTTCAATGGCATCAATTTATGATGGCAATCATAACAGAAAAAGTAAATGGAATCGGGAGCAGCCCTAATGCCACAATAATAGAGGGGCCGGCCGGCGCATAGCAAAGAAGAAATTCGGAAGAAGGTGCATATTATACGTGGCGAAGATGGCACAGCCACATTCATGATCTGAGAGATGAGGATCGTCGTAGAGATCTGCAGGGAGGAAAGCACCATAGAAGACAGCTGGTGCTGTTGGTGGTGCAGCGGAGGCGGTATTTTTTTTTTTTTCATACGGCTCCCAGCAGGGACCGGGTTCCACTATCAACAGATAACGGAACAAATCATTCAGCAAAACCAACCAAGGTTTTTGCAGTTATATTTACAGATTTTCCAACCAACAGCAAAAGCTGATCAAGGCCTGCAACAGGCAAGGCAGAGCGAGCTAATAACCTTAGCGAAACTGCACAATCATAGAACTAAGTTTTGACAAGCTACAGGCACAGCAGATAAAAGGTAGCCAACAAAGGATCTTCTTGGGCATGAACTCATCGGGTAAAGCTGCACCATCAGTAAGCAAGCCTTGCAAAACACCCAGACTTCTTCTTCTTCTTCAACTTCTTCGATTAGCTTTCTCCATGTCTTCATCTTGTTGATTTTCATCATCAGGGTTATCTTCCAGTCTTGCAACACCCTCAGCTTGAGGATTTGCTTCACCAGCAGCCGCAGCCTGTAGTAACATACTCGCTCCAGCTCGAATGTCAGTTTGTTCCTGCACGGGGTGTAGACCTGCCCAATAGTTCATGGAGGCGGTATGTATGACAAGAAGAATGATGGATCGTCGTCCGAGAACCGTGGGATCTCATCATTTCACGCTTGTCAAGATCAACATCTCAGAGCTTCACTACACTATCGCTCTGCCGCTATTCCCGGTGTCACTTATTCCCATGGGTTCTTACATTTGTACTATTGTTTCTTTTCTCTTTCTCAATAGGAATTCCTTCTCAATACCCATTACGTGTATATGATTGTCTCGCATATATAATGTCCTGAGCTACAGGCAATATCGTAGCGTTGAGAAACAGAAGGGGAGTGGTTTTTATAAATAAAGTGTGAGGTCTGCAAAGTATTATTATTTATTCGTGTCAACGAAGGTTGGTAGACATTCATATATTTTTCCTGGAGATCGAGTTATCATGCGCACACCCTCGTTTAGATCTCTACATACAAACTACTCTTTTTTGGTACACTCAAACAACGTAACATATAAACTTAATACTTCACGGCAATAGTTGTGTAGAATTTTTTCAGATCTTTTTGGTGCACCATACCTCAATGGTAGAGTTTATAATAAGTCGTATCATTTAAGTATTTGTTGTGCAGAAAAATATCCAAAAATAATTGGCTTCTGCTTATACACAATTTAGTACTAAAGTGTTGTTGTCCTGCAAAGCTATATATGATCACTACAGGAACAGGCTTCTAAGCCGACGGCCATTTGCCGTCGGCATAGGCTATGTCGACGGCAGCCGTCGGCATAGGTGCCCGTAGCCCGTAGGGCTAGCCCAGAAAGCTGTCGGCTTAGCGAAAGCCGTCGGCATAGGGCATAGTACCCGTCGGCATTTTTTTCAACAATTTTTAATTTTTTGAAAAAAATTAAATTTTTTAACTTTTTTATCTTTTTTTAACTTTTTAACTATTTTAATTCTATTTCAAAAAAATTCACTTAGCCACATACTTAATCTCTAATTACACACTTAGTCTTAGGTCAAACTTCTCATTCGGTCACCCATCCTGAAATTGATCCAGCCCAAGCACGCTTAACTTTTGAGTTCCTTTCAAATTAGCTTCCAAATGAGAAGTTAGAACTTACTGATATTAATATCCTATCAATCATATTAACCCTTCGGTTACGATGTTATACTTTTTCATTGTTTAAATTTAAAACTTTGTTTGAATAAGTAACAATGATTATGTAATAGTATATTTTGAATAAATAACAATAAAATGAATTTTACTTTATTTTTTTCTTTTTACATTTAATATGGAATAATTCATATCTTTAAATCCGTAAATCGAAATTTGACAAATAAAATGTCTAAGTCGATTAGAAAAATGAGAGAAATTCAAATATGCCATCCGTATCAAGATCCACCCAACTCTTGCAAAGGTTCTCTCCGTTTCGTCCAAAGTGGGAGTTTTCAGCTATAAGTCCACCAACTTACTAGAGAGAAAGTGAAGCCGGTGAAGCCGGTCACACACCAGAGTAGGATCTTGGATATGTAAAACACCCAACACACTTTTATACATATGGTATGGAACCACCTAGATTTTGGTGGGTTTCAGACGCTCCGAAGCCCCGCTTCGGCAAAACCCTAGACCCGTTGGAAGAAATTCAAAACTTACGTGTACCCCTTTGAACGGAGTCGAAAGGGGGTAAGCCAGTGGACTTTTTTACTAGGTTTTGTTAGGTTAGGACATAGGAACATCCAAAACCAAGATCCACCCAACTCTTGCAAAGGTTCCCTCTGTTTCGTCCGAAGTGGGAGTTTTCAGCTATAAGTCCACCAACTTACTAGAGAGAAAATGAAGCCGGTGAAACCGGTCACACGCCGGAGTAGGATCTTGGACATTTACAACACCCAACACACTTGTATACATATGGTATGGAACCACCTAGATTTTTGTGGTTTTCAGACGCTCCGAAGCCCCGCTTCGGCGAAACCCTAGACCCGCTGGAAAAAAGTCACAATTCCCGTGTACCCCTTTGAACGGAGTTGAAAGGGGGTAAGCCAGTGGACTTTTTTTCTTGGTTGTGTTAGGTTAGGACATAGGAACATCCAAAACCAAGATCCACCCAACTCTTGCAAAGGTTCCCTCCGTTTCACCCGAAGTGGGAGTTTTCAGCTATAATTCCACCAACTTACTAGAGAGAAAGTGAAGCCGATGAAGCCGGTCACACACCGGAGTAGGATCTTGGACATGTACAACACCCAACACACTTGTATACATATGGTATGGACCCACCTAGGTTTTGGTGGGTTTCAGACGCTCTGAATCCCCGCTTCGGTGAAACCCTAGACCCGCTGGAAAAAAGTCGAAATTCATGTGTACCCCTTTGAACGGAGTCGAAAGGGGGTAGGCCAGTGCACTTTTTTACTTGGTTGTGTTAGGTTAGGACATAGGAACATCCAAAACCAAGATCCACCCAACTCTTGCAAAGATTCTCTCTGTTTCGACCAAAATGGGAGTTTTCAGCTATAAGTCCACCAACTTATTAGGGAGAAAATACTCAAAAAGTGAAATCATTTGGCATGGAGTCCTTTTATGTGTACTAGTTGGTAGAAAAAAATGATAAACTTGAGTTTTGACAAACATTTCAAAAAACCTTCACAAAAAGGTCTATCATCTATAGACATGTATAGTTTTCGCTTCAAATGACCAAGTTATGACCATCACCATGCCATAGTTTGTGATAATGTGTCCATATTTTATACATAGGTGTGTCTTGGTATGGCAAACATTGTTGGCAAAAACAATTTCCAAATTATTTTTATAAATATTATTTTCCATTTTTTAAGTGCCAAAAATGACTTTTTTATTAAGCAAGTACCAAAAATATGTTGCAAAAAAGTAATATGCATGGTGAAAATGATGATATGGATGTCATATTTAGATTCCTCTCATTTTTCTAATCGATTTAGACATTTTATTTGTTAAATTTTGATTTACGGATTTAAAGATATGATTTATTTCATATTATGATTTACGGATTTAAAGATATGATTTATTTCATATTAAATGAAAAATCGAAAAAATGATAGGACCAAAGCCGTCGGCTTAGCCCTGAGTCGAATTGTTTACCTTTGTGGGCTCTATGCCGACGGCCCCGAAAAAATGCCGTCGGCGTAGCCTCTGGCCCTCGGCATAGAAGCTCTTTCCTGTAGTGGATATCTTGTTTGGGAGAAACAAAAAATAAAACATGTTTAGAACAACAGCCATGTTTCAGTTCAAATCTGAGCTTGCATATGACGTGCATAGAGCAGCAAAATAGAATGCAGTTACGTGACAAAAACCGAAATCAAGAAGCAGGAATCGACCTAGGAAGAGCTGAATATACAGAGGCTAGTCCATGGTTCCATCACTCATAAGTACTAAATCGAAGCGATTCACAATCTGTAGGGAAACAGCTTTGTCATATCTAGTAGCTACAAGGGCATCAATCAATGATCGCTGGTAATCACTATAAACAAGAAAAGGAGAAGGAAATCCCAGCAAGCCGCCTAAATAACGCAATAATAGAGGGGCCGGCGCATAGCGAAGAAGAAACTCGGAAGAAGGTGCATTCTGTCTGGGTTGGTCGCCCAACACTGAGATATCAGATGGCTCATGGCCACGGGACATGAAGTCAATGGTGTCCTCGGCTCCTCGCATTGTGCAAAACGATAGCTACAGACTTATTAGGCATGTGTATGGTACTTAGCAGACAATTCATGTTGTACAGTAGAATTTGTGGAAAACTACCAAAAGAGGTTCTGTTGGATATGCTCTAACTGATGGTCTGTTGCACGAGGCCACGAACGACCTCGTCTCTTGGTCCTTCCGACCTAGTCCATCGGTGCAACAATAGCCTGCCACTCCCACTCCACTCTTACTCTTCAGGACTAGGCCACCCAGGCCATGCCGTCACCGCCTGCGCTCTGGCTGTCCGCCTTCCTTGTACTCCCTCCGTTTCAAATTAGATGACTTTCATTTGTGTAAATGTGGATGTATCAAGACATGTAGTAGTCTACATACATCCACTTTTGCACAAATGGAAGTCATCTAATTTGGAACGGAGGGAGTATCTCCTGATCGTTTCTTATTCTTATTCCTAGTGCTGATATTTATAAGAAAATGCCAATATCGGTCTCATGATTGAGAGAACATGAGTGGTTTTTATAAGGAAAGTGCAATGACTGCAAAGTATTTGATGAAAATGATGGTTGGTAGACATTCATTTGTTTCTTGGGGTGAGTTATACGTGTGGACGGCTCCCGTGTCGTCCAGGAGGGGCGACCCGGGGGCGACTCCATCCCCGCCGTTCTAGCATCCTCCCCCCCCCCCCCCCCCCCCGGCGCATCTCCCTGGCCGCTGCTGCCGTCGGCGGGTGCGGTGGCGGCGGCCCCCTCTCCTCCAAATGTGGTGAGGGTCCCCGCTGGTGAGAGCTCGATGACTTCCATGGCGGGTGCGGTTGACGGCGTCGACGGTGGTTGCGAGTCCACCGGAGCTCCTGGCGGCGCGGGGCGGTGGACGGCCAGATCTGGCCGTGCTCGGCTAGCTCGTGGCCTCCCCGTCTGCTGCTGTGGCGCTCGGCGCGGATGGTAGTGGTTCTGCCCGGGCCCGATCTGGGCCGGGGGCGGGCCGGGAGGGCTGGATCGGGATGGTGTGCTGCTGACTCTGGCTTGGCAGCGATGGGGTGGTGGTGTTGGAGCGGTCTCGGGTGAGTGGCTCGCTTGGTTCAGCTCATGGTGGACTGCGGAGGTTCCCGGGAGAAATCTTGTTCTGGCTTGCTCAGAACCGGCGACGGCGACTCTCGCGGGTGCCGCTGACTTTCTTGGAAGCGTCGCTGAGGGCTCCTCTTCTCGTCCCGTGGTGTTTCCGGAGGGAAACCTCAGATCCTTGGATCAGATGATGAAGGCGCTGATGCGTCTTGCTCCTCCTTGGGGGCATCGTCTCGGAGTCGACTACAGCTTGAGAGTGGTTGGCGGCTTGGCCGCGTGGTTGGTGAGATGGCTCTTGGGGCTCCGAGGGCAGTTTTGGCAACGATGATGCGTCGAGCTGAGGTTGGGTCGCGGCTCGGGCTTCGTAGTCGGTTTTCCGGCGTGTCCGAAGGGTTCTCGTGCTCCATTGTGTTGCTGAGGAGTGGGAGCTGCGATGGAGATGTCCTTGTGGCGACGATGACGAGCAACCGGTGGTTTGCGGAGGACTCAGTCGGCGCAAGCCCAACATATTTCTCCTTTCGAAGCTCTTCGTCAAAGTCGAAGTTGTCTGTCACTTGGCGCGTGTGGTGACTGTTGGCATGGGCCGACATGGGTTCCGGCGTCGCTGTGGCGAGGGCTGTGTTAGTGGTCGTCGAACTGTGAGTCGGAGTCGCTCGCTCGAGGAGGAGTGATGACGATGACATTGTTGGCAACCCCGACGGTTGCTTTTCTCTTCGTTGATGCGTGTGTGCTTCGTGTGGGTGGCCAGGTCGGTCGGTGGTGGTGCCCAATGTGGTCATGTTCCACGACGACATTGGTGCATTTGTATCGGTTTTCGGCCGGTTACCCGTTAATTAACCGGCCATCTCTCGCTTCTTCTTAATCAATGAAAATTGCAAGTCTTTTGCCTTGTTTCAAAAAAAGTTATACGTGTGGACACCCTTGTTGAGATTTGTACATACAAACTACATTTTTTTGTTTCACTCAAACGACGCAGCATATAAACTTGATAATTTTCAGTCTGCGGCATATAAAGAGTAGGTTGTGTAGAATTGTTTTCAGATTTTTTTTTGGATGCACAAAAATGTCAGATATTAACAATACACATTGTAGTACTAAAATGTCGTGGACCTGCAAAGTTACGAATTTATATGTTGTGCTCTTTGGGATAAACAAAAGAAGAAAACGAAAACATGTTCAAAACAACCGTCATGTTCAGATCTCTATGAAGAGCTTGTATTTGTCATGCATTAGATCAACATAGCACTTGTACAAAGCAGCAAAATAGAATGCAGTTACGTGAATTGAACTGAATCCAGAGGTAGGAATCAACTTAGGAAGCCTCAATTATAATTAAATTACAGAGGCTAATCCATGGTTCCATAGCTCATACTACTATATATAAAGGACGGACAAAACCACGGCTTCTCAGACCCTTGTCACTGTTCATCTAGCATGATCATTCCTGGTCGCCCGATCACGAATCGATGGTCCACGATCCTTCCCATCCAGTCGTTTCCCCGTGAGCAGTCTAAGCGCATGAACAGTACCACGCATGAACAGTAACAGTCGTTTCGGTTCCCGTTTGAACAGTACCAGCTGTTTCCGGTCCCTCTGTACTGTTCATTCCGGGTCGTCCGATCGCGAATGGATGGTCCATGATCCTTCCCATCCAGTCGTTTCCCCATGAGCAGTCTAAGCGCATGAACAGTATCGCGCATGAACAGTACCAGTCGTTTCCGGTCTCCACCTATGAACAGTATCGCTCGTTTCCTGTCTCCCGCGTGAACAGTACCATCGTGTGAACAGTACCGATCGACCAGTTTCCCTACATGAAATATATACGCGTCGATGAGTAGGTTCCATTCTCGTGATCGGTTTCGAGTTTGGTCGACTCTGACTCCTTAATTTTGGATCCAGATTCGCAAAAACATTTGACTAATTTTGTCAAATTCGTCGCACTCGGCCATCCGTTTGAATTTTCCTTCCACGAGTAGATGGATATCACCCTTCCAAACAACTTTCATGTTTTAACATTTTTATTTTGACGGACATATACGTATTTCTCTCTAATCTTTAAATTTGTTGTACTTTAGAGGCTGAAATATATGCGGTAGTAAAACTCAAATAGTTCATCTAAATCCATCGGCTTATCCATGGTTACTATCCCTACACTAAAGAAAACGTAGCTATTCCAGATGAATAGTGCTACACCCGGTAAACAAGCCGGTCACACCGGTGAATAGCTGTGCAATGACCGGTGTATCATCCGGTGAACAGCCGGTCAAACTTTTTTAGCTTTTTTTTCTTAGTTTCTTTTTAAAAATAGACTTTTCTTTTTGGCAGTAGTTTTCAGTGTATATTTTCGGGCTAAAAATTTCCAAGCGTGTTTGCATAGGTCTACCTTCTAAACGAGTTTAGACTTTTTGACGGTATTTTTCTTTAGCTTTTTTACAGTTTTTTAAACCTTCTTCGGACTTTTCGATTGTGATTTTTAGTGTTTTTTTGTCTAAAAAATACAAACCGAATTTACACACATATAGCTCTCGAACAAGTTTAAACTTTTCGACCTAAATGAGTTTAAACTTTTTGACGGTATTTTTCTTTAGCTTTTTTACAGTTTTCTAAACCTTTTTTAGACTTTTCGATAGTAATTTTTGGCCTTTCTTTTTGTGTACAACTTACCAACCACATTTACATACATACATATACCTCTCGAACAAGTTTAGACTTTTCGACTATATTTCTTACAAAAAAACAACTAAATATTTTTTCCTCTTTTTCTCATTCCTTCATTTTAGCCTATAGAATGATAATTTGTGACACAAATTTCGGTCCGAGCACAAATTTTCGTCCGACATTTGTCCACTGTACATCCGGCTATTTTTAACTAACCGCGCTGCAACGCGCCCAAATAACAGTGCTACCGAAGAATACATTCGTCCACTGTACATCCACCATACTGTTTCTCTTCCTTCCCTCTAGCCTCCAGTATACACCATGAGCTACCAATATCATGACATTTCCACGTACATCGATGGAAAAGTTTTCTATACCGTGACAGAGATCTTCGACGACGAGCCAATTCCTCTGACTATGATGCCATCACTAACTGCGCCACTCCCGCTACAAGCCTACAGCCAGTTATCTACCTGCCGCTACCACCTACTACTACACCGGCTGTGATTCTTACAAGCAACGACGACACTGACGGCATAGCCTGATGAATAAGCTCAAGAAATCATCGCCTGGTGAATAAGCTCAAGAGTTTTACCGCTCGCACATGTATCCCAGCATAGTAATCTCATCGTAATGTAGCACCCCTTATGTACCAATCCTTCCTTTATTTACTATGTTGTTTTCTACCCAGTTATATATTCGCCTCTATATTTTACATTCATACGGATTCATCCCTGTTTATCTTTAAAATATTACAATTGGTGATCACAAAATTATACAATGATTTAATAAACCCACGGTACTGTCAATACAAATTGAACTCACACGTATAACTACAAATACTTCTCTTAATACATACAAACTTTCGCTTCAGCAGATCCATTTTACTCTTTGAACAAAAAGACTAACTACTTAACACTATTAAAAACACAAAATACACTCATGTACACACAGGCGCGGCATGTCACCGCGCCATCTTGCCTAGTAAGTCTAAATAGCATCGATAGATAATCTGCAGAGAAACTGCTTTGTCATATCTAGAATCTTCAGTGGCATCAATTAATGATGGCAATCATAACAAAGAAAAGGAAAATGGAATCGGAGCTGGCCTAAATGCCGCAATAATAGAGGGGCCGGCACATACCAAAGAAGAAACTCAGAAGAAGGTGCATATTATACATGGCAAAGATGACACTGCCACCATCATGCTTTCAGAGATGCAGGTCGCCGCAGAGATTTGCAGCGAGGAAAGCACCGGAGAAGGCCCTGCTGGTGCTGTTGGTGGTGCAGCAGAGGCGGTATGTATGACAAAAAGAATGATGGATCGTCGTCCAGAGCTTCTTTGTAGCTCTCGAGGATTGAAACGATGTCATCAAACTGTGGCCTTCTGTCAGGGTTGGTCGCCCAGCATTGAGATATCAGATGGCTTATGGCCACAGGACATGAAGAAGGCAATGGTGGCCTCGCATTCTGCAAAAAGATAGTTACACAACTCATGAGGCATGTGAATGGTACTTAGCAGACAGTTCATGTTCCTTGTATTGACAGCTGTTTAGCAAAATACCGTTAGCAGTCGTATGCCACAAAACCAATTTACAGTCTGGGAGCGAGAAACTAACATCCACACATATGAACATAAAGAAAGAGGTGCTTCAATAATCATACCTTCAGCGCCACAGCTATAGCAGCCTGCTCAGGAGTCATCTCGCTGAAAGGAACCAAAGCTGTTAAAATCTCCCACAAGACAATTCCGAAGCTGTACACATCAACTTTTCTTGTATGACTTTTCTCTTTGATCATTTCTGGAGCCATCCACCTATAGGTTCCTGTAAACCCCTTAGCGCTTCCACACTGCGACTCCAAACATGAAATCCCGAAATCTGCCACTTTAACTGACATATCTTCCCCCAGAAGCACGTTTTCTGACTTCAGGTCCCTATGAAGTATTCCCTGCGAGTGGAGGTAGCTCATTCCACGAGCAATTTCTAAAGCTAATTTCAGGACTAATTCAATAGGAACTGAATAAGGCTCTTGTTGATGTAGATATTTCCGGAGGGAACCCCCTGCCATGTACTCCGTGATGATACAGAATACTGGTGGTTTCTTACATGCTGCGACAAACTGCAAATGCAAGAGATTAGATCATACCCCATATCAAACAAGAGTATCAATAAATGAGTTGGCATGAATAACTAGAGATAGGCATTCTTTAATTCAAATACAACGTGGAATGTAAATAACATTGCTTAGCATCATTTCACCTGACAGATCTTTACACCACACCATGCAAAGAAAATGAGATTGTTTAAAATCCGTATTTAAAATCACATAATGAAAACAGTAACAATTAAGGTCCTAACGCTCCAACCTTCTCGAACCGAAGCACCAAAGTGTTGCCAATCAACACACATTAGATCCTTGGAACAAATAAATCTAAGCTTCTTCTAACTATGTTCATTCAGAATGTATTTGCAAGTTTGCATTGATCAAGAATGACTTAACTGAATAATTAAACAAGTGTATAGAATTATAGATTACTGCAAAGACCTATGCAGCAACATGTTTCACCTGGACAGCAAGATACTAGGAACGTCAAGGATTGACAGAGGAATATAGTAAAAAAGAAATAAACCATGTAACCAAGATCACATCCTGGATTGAATTCAGACAGATGTCACAATGTGTTTTTCAGATATTTTAAGTTTATTGTACAACTCCCAGCCACAGCCAAAGATAGGCCGTACCCAGCTTCATAATAACACTTGACATTTCTAGCTTACTCCGGTTGATTAAGCAAAGCCACCTTTTTCCATGTGACTTGTGGGGTCGAGCGAGACAGGTAGGCACTTAGTAAAGTGAAAAGCCTGATAGATATTTATCTGTGAATGAACCATCACTCTCTTGGTCGATTCTCGTTATTTAAAGATAAGATACACTTTTCTGTGCAACTAAAAGCAATCAAGAGTGGATGTCATACATGGTCCACCACCCACTTTAATTAGGAAACCAAAGTATCTAATGTTAACGGCTTATGGAAGAGCTGTAGATGACAACAACTCATCAAGCCTTCTGCAACACTTCTCCCAAATACTATGTTTTACCACCAGACAGAAACACAATGATTAATTTTTTGTCCATCATAAACTGCCTTTAGGTGCACTACTAAAAGTATTTGCAAGGTGTTTTGATGCGGCATCCATATCACACCAACAGGAACTCTACTAATATCAGTAGGCCCAAGTACAAAGTGCTATTAGCAACTAAAAACAGCACTTTGCGGATGGAAAGTAAAGACGGAGGCAATGCGCAATCGTGTCTAAACATTTTTGTTGCACCAGATTCATGAATGTCTGAGATTTCACTATCACAAACATCAATCACTGCATATAATTCAGAGGAGAAGCTTGTCTGCCATGTTCTGTTCTTTCCCTCTGCCTCAGGTTGTATATAGTGCAAAGAAGCATGAATCATCATCTTAGTCCAGACCTTATCTTCTCTCTGCTACCCCTATGATTTCCCACAATCCAACCAAAGAAAGCATAAAGCTTGCACCTTTAATGTGAAGATCGGTTAGCCTAGCAAATCCTACAGCCTACCGCACGCATGGGCACCAACAAAGGAATCATTGAAGATGCTACAAGATGCGAAACAACTAATTTATTCAGATTAAATCATACTAACAAGACAGCTAATTTATTCAGATTAAATCATACTAACAAGACAGCTAATTTATTCAGATTAAATCAAGCAGATAATAGTTTGGTCAATCCGTGACAAGAACAACTATTGAGAGGTGGGTGAAAGTAAAAGTAAAAGAAAAGAAAAGATTGAAATAACAAAAAAAGAAAAGGTTTTTACTACGTACCGAGATGATGTTGTGGTGACGGAGGCGAAGGAGCAGCGCGACCTCGGAGGCGAACTGGCGCTCGAGCTCTGCGGCGAGCGCGGCGTCCTCCTCGGGCTGGCTGACCATCTTGATGGCCACCTCGCGGCCGGCGTACCTGCCGGAGTAGACGCGGCTGTGCCTCCCGGAGGCGAACTTGCCCTGGATCTGGAGCTTGGAGAGGTCGGCGCTCCAGAGCTCCTGGTCGCCGCCGCCCCGGATCTTGGCCCCCGGCGGCGCCACCAGGTACTTGGACCACGACACCGCCTTCTTGTAGTCCCCCAGCGACAGCAGCCGCTCCAGCCGCTTCCCCTGCCCGCCATTCCCGCGGCCGCCGCCGCCCTGCTTGAAGCAGTGCAGGCTCTTCATCCCCACAACAAATCTTTGGATCGATCGACAACCGAAGCGGCGGGAAAACGAGACGTCGGGCGGCCCCTTATTTTCCGCAGATTCGGCACTATCAAATCCGAAGTTCGCGGCGAGATAAGGCTGATGATTCCGATGCGGCGCGTGTATCCCAGGAGGATTCGTGCTGGCCGTTGATCCACCTCCTCGGCTGCACATTCCTGACTCGGCCGCCGATGCGCTCACATCCTAGAACCAAGAAGCGATTGTGCGTCTGCTGGGTGTAGGATGAACACAAGAACTGGCCACGGAGCTGGATGATTTGGTAGTGTGAAGGAGGAGACAGAAGAGGAAGGCTGGAGGAATCAGAGGAGCAGGAGGAGAGTGATGGGTTTGGAGGGGGTGAGCATCAGCAGCAAAGTGCCAAGGAGCAGAGGCCAGAGTAACATGCGGGTTCAGTTTTTGGTTTGGCAGCGAGCGACAGGGACGGTGAACAGTCAACAGTCAAGACCCGGTCTACTCTCGGTTCAGTTACTACTCATCCCGACCTTGACTGAGAGCTGGACACGTAGTGACGGTGCCACTGAATTTTGTTTTACACCTGAAAAAAGTTGAATTTGTTCAGCAAATTGAATCTCATTTGACGTAGAAAATCGCAAAACAACAAAAACGGTAGAAATCGATTAATTCTTGATGCTAACTTAATGCCTTTAGATTGCGGGATTTTTCGTTGTGTAAAACGGTAGAAATTGATTAATTCTTGATGCTAACTAATCCCCCTGCATCGGCCAGTGGATGGCTCCCTCTCTCTCTCACTTGATCTCTACACCTCGTTACGAGTCTCATGTTCTTTTCCAGCTGATCCCCTCCCCTTCCCCCTCAAGTGGTGGCAATGTCGGGCGGAGTTGGGATTGAAACAAGGCAGGGTCACCTCTCTCTCTATGCTAGTAGAGATAGGGATGGGTCTAGATTTGTTGTGCGCTAGTTACATTTGGCTTCATGTCATATCCATGTATCTTCCTGGCGATTTCGAGCAACATTGGGAGGTGGCGATTCTTCGTCCGGCCGGTGTCCATGTTGCATTTGGCTTCGTGTTGTATTCATGCATCTTTTTGTAGCTGTTGCTTTACAAGTCTTCACTGGTTGTTATATCCAAAAACACACACATCCATGTTGTACGCGTTGTCGCTCTATCTTTGACATTTTTTTTCTCATGATCATGTATATCTTCTTCATTCATGGTCTGTTTTTACAATGTAGCGAAACTTACAGAGGCTGCAAAACATATGGAAATCGTCCTTTCACAAAGAGAAAAAAATCTAAGACACTGAATATAAAGTATACCCATGGAAGGTCTCTCTCTCATTGAGAGTCACATGTTCTTTTCCAGATCCCCTCCCTTTCTCCTGAGGCGGTGGCAAAGTCGACCAGAGTAGGGATGGGAGAGGAGGCAGGGTCACCTCTCTCTATACTAGTACAGAAAGGGATAGGTCTGGTTGTGTCCTAATTGCATTTGGCTTCATGTCCTATCCATGTATCTTCCTGGAGGCTTCGAGCGACGTTGGGACATGGCGGTTTCTTCGTCCGGCAATTGTCCATGTTGCGTGGTGGTGGTTAATGTCGGATCTGGTCGAAGGTTGAATAAGGTAGGTGTTATATATTCAATTCGGACACATCAAGGGTCTGCTCGTCTTTGTTTTCCACAGTTGAGGTGGTGGACGTACGAAAAGAGAACTACAAAACCCGCGGTGTGCGCTAGGACTCGATTGCTTTCTCGTGATCACGTATGGGGTCTATGTGGAAAACAAGAGGACAAATCTGTAATTTTATTTTTGAGAAGGTCCTCTTAATAATTTTGACAGGAATGCCACCTTCTTGGCCCTTCGGAATATGTAAGCAACAAATGGATAACATATATGGCGTCATGCTGTGTGTGGATAATTCGTCGATCCAGCCTGCCTTCACGGGGGCACATTTTGGGCAGCATCGCAGGATGTGGAAGTACACCAAGTAGCTAAATAATTCGATGGATCGGTTGGGTACCGTACCGGGACAGCACGAAATCAAGATCCAGGTTAGTTAGACTGCAGATCACACGAAAGTATACTAATAATACTGTACATGGTCCTAACGTATGTGTACGGTACGTACAAGTGCGTTTACAACTTGCAGCGCTGGGACCGACCCATTAAATTATTGAGAGATGATAAGATGCTCGTTGATTGCTGCTGTTGCTGTCATTAGTGGCAAATCAAAGGTATAATCCTTCATAACAATAGGATAATTAACGAGAATCGATCGTTTTCAAATCACATCAAACACATTATTGAGAGAGAACGTGGCCCTGCCTGTTGTGTATCTCCAATTCTCCATGCAAGGCGGCATGGCCGTGTGAGGAGGGTGGGTCCCGGATGACCCTATAGGGGCGCTGTACTGTGGGCCTGGGTCTTTTATTTTGTCCGTGAGGCCAGGACGGCCGTATCACATATCCGTACACCTTCCGTCCTGCCCTCAACCGAGAAAAGTTTATGTAAATTTACACTAAAAAATTACAAGTACTTGTGGGAAAAATGGGTGCGCGCAAATCCGCTCCTTTACACCTTGATGAATTGGCTTAAAAAAAACTGATGAATTCACGTAGTGACATTTTAATTTTCTTAAAATTTCCCTTAATCGCTAAACATCTTTTCCACTCAGGGGCCAGATTTTTTTAGCCAGATATCTCAATCGCATCTCCATGCACATCACTATCGACCATGGTCATGTGGCATGTGCCCCGTATCGATCATGCCTCCAACCAATCACATGCAAGATGCAATTATGCACCATATTGTTTATTCCCCTTTCTGATAAAGAATGATATCTTGTTATTTCAACTGAAAAATAACTCCAAATCATAACATATTGACATCTGTTAGACTGTTACAGTGAACTATTCTTTGCACATACCAGTACCGGCTGATTCGCGTAAAAAAAAAGTGTTGTAAAAGGACATTCTGTTGCCGAGTAACCACTATGGGAGAGTAACTACAGGCTCCTGTATCTTCCCTTACTCAATGACAGACTAGACTATCTACAGGGGCGCGGCGTGCCACCTCGCCGAGCTTATTACTAGTTCATTTAAAATGCTAGGGCATAGAACAAATATTTATATATGTAGCATGTCTAACACAACTTATGGATATGCATCAACTAAAAAATATATAAATGGTTCACCAACCTATATATACTCTTGTGCGATTAATGATTTCTTCTCTATATATACCATCCCGTGCTCACTAGCATAGGTGACACGTTTGGCTTTCCAATTCCTTTCAACATGTTATGTTTGTAGCTAGGTGGTGATCACATTCCCGCCAAAAAATGGTAGACAGCAATTGGATGCCAATCAAGAGGATACATGAGAGAAAAACCATAAATTTGGAATCATACGCAGGAATACAAGGCAACGGGAACATGGACTACACCAAGGTTTATTTTCAACCGATAGAGTAGCTTATTCCAAGAACCCCGACAAGGAGGGAACGTACGTTGCCTTGAAGTAGTTCTAGAGCGTGCAAAACTGTATACTACACGCATTGTAAACGTTTGAAATGTACTTGGTTAATTTGTCACAGATATCAAATGTGCATGTTATCTATTGTATGGACATGTACTTAGTGCTAATTCACTTTTCATATGACTTGTCTCGCATTCAACCACACATTAACACACGTTCTCTCCACAACTGTCCCCAAAATTCATGATTATTGTTCGCAAAATTCATTATTATCTCTCACGTGTTAACCCACACTGACCACCCGCCGTCCTTTCCTCGCATTATAAATGTTTCAAATGAGTTTTCTACCTGTAAAAATTAGGACATGCTAAACATTTGTTCCACGCCAGGGAACAGATATCTCAATCGCATCTCCATGCATGTCCCCATCGGCCATGGTCGCAAGATGCAATCATGCGCCACAATGCTATTTCCCTTTCTGAATAAAAAGAATGATATCTTGTTATTTCAATGAAAAATAACTCCAATTTATAACATAACGACATCTGTTAAATTGATAGAGTGAACAGACAAGTATTTTTCCGTTGTTTTGCCAAAAAAATATGTCTTGTCCTAAGGTGTGTACTTTTTTTACCGTTGCATTCAACAGTAACACCTTTGGTGTTTTTTTTGTTAGTTCATTTCATCCTCGTATGCCTCGTATTAACAAGGACCAAATCTCGACTTCGATATTGAAGGAAAGCATGTCCGTATGAGACTATCAGCCATAGCTTGACAAAAGAAAAAAAAACTAGAGCGAAATACTGCCCAGTTTAACCAAGTAATATATAGCACAAAAGATCAACATCTATGATATTACTTAGATACATTTCTAAAAATATATTTTGTGATGACTCTATTGACATTTATTTGATATCCTAAGTGTTCATATTTTTGTTCATAACATTGATCGAACTTATATGTCGTTGACTTATATGTCGTTGAACTAAGCGGGCCGCCGCTTGACACCCTTACCTGCATGCAAGTAATTTAGTTAATCAACACCATGCTATGCGCGGTACCTATGGATGAGATCCAGGAACGGATAGACACGTCGTTCCATTTTACTCCCTCTGTTCCTAAATATAAGATATTTTAGACCTCTCACATGTTGACTAGGTGCGGATCTAAATGACATTTTTTTGTGAAGCAAGTACAAAAAATATGGTGGAAAATGGCACCAATCAAATTATCACACAAAGTATACCATATTTTACGGATAATCCAGCAATATTAGGAATTTTCTCGGTTTCTACCTAATTTCGCCTATTTAAATGACTTTATGCCTATTTTCCGAAAGTAATTGAATTTTGAACTACAAGTGTGTGATAGTTTGCTCTGAAAATTTTAAAAAATTCATTTTAAGATACACTAGTAGTGTTTATATAACAGAACCGTCGATAGTTTTGAAAAATGCGACCCCTTTCGATGAATAGGCACGGCGGCCATTTTAACCATTTTTCAACAAAATAAAAGAAAGTGAAAATAATACTCAACAAATGAAATGGCATGGAGTCCTTTTATGTGTACTAGTTGCTAGAAAAAAAATGATAAACTTGAGTTTGACAAAGTTTGTAAAAATCTTCTTCACAAAAAGGTCAATCATCTATAAACATAGAGAAGTTTCGAATTAAATGAACTAGATATGATCATTCCTGTGGCGTAATGTGTGATAATGTTCTAATATTTGACACATAGGTGTATCTTTGTGTGGCAAACAATGTTGTAGATCTGAGTTTTTTCAAAATATTTTTATAAATATCATTTTTCATTTTTAATTGTAAAAAATGATATTTTTTGTGAAGCAAGTACAAAAAATATGGTGGAAAATGGCACCTATCCAATTATCACACAAAGTAGACCATATTTTATGGATAATCCAGCAATATTAGGAATTTTCTCGGTTTCTACCTAATTTCGCCTATTTAAATGACATTATGCCTATTTTCCGAAGGTAATTGAATTTTGAACTACAAGTGTGTGATAGTTTGCTCTAAAAAATTAAAAAAAATCATTTTAAGATACACCAGTAGTGGTTATATCACAGAACCGTCGATAGTTTTGGAAAATGCGACCCCTTTCGACGAATAGGCACGGCGGCCATTTTAACCATTTTTTTAACAAAATAAAAGAAAGTGAAAAAATATTTAAAAAATGAAATCCTTTAGCATGGAGTCCTTTTATGTGTAGTAGTTGCTAGAAAAAATGATAAACTTGAGTTTTGACAAAGTTTGCAAAAACCTTCTTCACAAAAAAGTCAATCATCTATAAACATGTATAAGTTTCGAGTCAAATGACCAAGGTATGACCATTCCCGTGCCATAGTTTGTGATAATGTGCCCATATTTGACACATAGGTGTATCTTGGTATGGCAAACAATGTTGCAGAACTGAGATTTTTCAAAATATTTTTAGAAATATCATTTTTCCATTTTTTAAGTGCCAAAATGACTTTTTTATTATGCAAGTACCAAAAAAATGTTGTAAAAAGTAATATACATGATGAAAAAATGATATGGATGTCAAAATTGGATTCCTCTCATTTTTCTAATCGATTTAGATATTTTATTTGCTAAATTTCGATTTACGGATTTAAATATATGAATTATTTCATATTAAATATAAAAAGGAGAAAATAAAGTAAAATAAATTTTATTGTTATTTATTTAATTTTTTATTACATAATCACTGTTATTTATTCAAATAAATTTTCAAAATTTAAACAATAAAAAGTGTAACATCATGATCCAGGGGTTAATATGATTGATACGATACTAATATCAGTAAGTTCTAACATCTCATTTGGAAGCTAATTTGAAAGGAACTTAAAAGTTATAAGCGTGCTTGAGCTGGAGCAATTTGAGGATGGGTGACCGAATGGAAAGTTTGACCCGGGTAAGTACTTTGACCTGAGATTAAGTGTATAATTATTAATTAGAGATTAAGTGTGTGGCTAAGTGGGAAATTTCGAGAAAAAAAGTGGTAAATTTGGGAGTAGAATTAAAAAATATAAAAAAAGTTCAATTTTTTTAAATAATTTTTTTGGAAAAAAATGTCGACGACACTACCTATGCCGACGACTTTTGTATGCCGACGGAGCTAAACCGACGGTTGCCGTCGGCATAGCCTAGAACCTCTTTCCTGTAGTGAAAAAGACCGAGAGGAGTACCTAACTTCTCACATATATATCAACATTAGTGATATCCCTATAATCATTAGTCACGGTCATAAAGCACACAGAGAAAAATATCCCTCGACCCCTCTTGTACGAGATGTCATTGTTTCTTCGAATGACCCATTCTCTCACGGTTTCTCACACATACGGCGCCGCATCCGTCACCGTGTAGCCCGCAACGAGAAGTGTTTCGATCCACTAAATGATACACTCAAAGACGATAACCAAATATTTATAATCTTGGTTACGGCGATTTGCACAATTTAATTGGAGACTTTCTAACATGTCACGACTTACCCCACCAAGTAAGCTCCGCGGCAATTTTTCCGTTTATAGGGTGGCCAAATATCCAATAATAATAAGATTCTCAATGTATAATAAGGGGAATCAAATTTCCTTTGGTGAATGCTTAAATCTGGACTCCTCTATCCTCATCTCGAAGGTTTGATCGGTAACAATGAAGGAGAGAGAAAAAATGCCCCTTTGTTCGCGGGGAAGGAGGACTCTTATATGAGGTCATGTACAATGATTGATAAGGCGGTCTAATCTTCAACGCGCTACCTATATGACAATAGAACATGTTATTCAATGGTTTGCTTTTTAGTATTATCTCTGGTAACCAGATATCCTAATATGTGGCGAAAATTTTGTTGTTAAAAGATTGTCTATTAGCTAAGAGAAGACAAACATTTTTTTGTTTCTCTCTTCTCCAACTCAGTAACCATCCTACGGGACATTGCTGAGATAAAAATTACTGTACAAGCCGTTACTTCTTCAGTTTTGTTCTGGATAATCTTTGGTCCAATATTTGGGCTTTACAGAGAATCGCGCCACATGGCTCATTATCAACAGCATGTGTGCGGAGCATCGGTGTAACGTTTATCCATCCAGCCTTCACGTTTTAGTTTTGAAAGGAATACGGTAGGGGAACCCTACAACATATTTTTCATTTATTTTTGAAACAATAAGAATCCAAATTCACATCCTTGAGGATTTGAACATGCTTGGCTGGATTGTACATCCACTTCCATAACCAAGTGAGCTGGGCTCATTTCTTTCCAGCCCTCACGTTAATCTATGGAAAAAAAATCCAACATTCATGTGGGCACATTGTGGGCAGTACGGCAAGATATCAGCGAGTGGAAATTTCGTGCTCCCGAGATCCATTAATCTCACTAATTTAAAAAATCAATATGAATAGGTAAAGTTTATAAAAATAAAAAATCCATGCATGTTCTTAGTGATATATCCTAAAAGCTTGCATTAATGCAAAATACTTAGCCTTTTGACTTACACAAAAATGACAACTGTAGATAGTGAACAATGAATGGTTTCAAATCTCTAACTTTTATCATTTTCGGGTAGCCCATAGTACCCAAAAAATCGCACCGTGGTTTTGAACGCTTATAGTATACGGTATATCATTGACAACATGCAGATTTTTCTGAAACTTTTAATTTTTTCAGATTTTATAAAAGTAGTGGGACCACCAAAACTCCGGACAAAAAATGACTTTCCGTACACTAACTACTCCCTCCGTTCCAAATTAATTGACTTTCATATATCTACATTTAGATGTACGGAGGGAGTAGCTAATAACTCGATTGATCGGTCGTTTGGGTACGTACAGGTACAGACAGCAGTGGATCAAGATCCAGATTAGTTAGACTGCAAATCGATAACACAATTGGGGGAGTACGTGCAAGTGTACAACTTGCAGCGCTGGGACCGATCGATTAAATTATTTGGGAATGATAAGATGCTCGTTGATTGCTGTTGCTGTCGTGGTTCGTTCATTAGTGGCAAAGCTAAGGTATCTTTGATAACAATAGGATAATTCGAAAATCGATGGTTTCTATACTATTATTAAAAGAGCAAACATGTGTTAATACATTAAATCTGAGTCCTTCAATATTTGACCAACAGTCCAGATTGCTCCAATGTTTGACAACTCAACACATCTTTTCGTTTTCATGTAATTATAGGGATTTTGCCACCGCTTAAAAAAAGGTTCATTAAAAAGAAAAGCACTGCTTCCAACTCGGAAAAAGAAACTCCATCCCTAGCGCTCATATCCCGCGGCGCGGATGGTGGCGCACGACGGTACGGATTTACGGTACGCGAGAGATGAATCGAAGAGGTCCAGAAGGACCATAAGCTGACCATGATCGTGAATAGCAGCTCGATGAGGATGGGGGCGACTGGATGGCGTGGGAAACTTCCGTGGGAACGACGGCCGGACCCGAGGAAGACGACAGCGATCTCGCAGCTGAGGGCGTCCAGGCTCGATTCGCTTGCGAGGGAGGAAGAAGACGGCGATACGGAGGCAACAACGTCCGCCTCGGCCTCGCGGCCACCGCGATGAACTCGCCCGAGCGACCCGTACAGCTGGACCTTCGCCCGAACTCGAGGAGCTCGCCGGAGCGACGGGAATGGACGGCCGAGGATGGGAATTGGTAGGGGACGTCAAGGGGAGTCGATATGGTGAGTGGCGGCGCATGATTTCGCCGGAGGTGGCCGGCCTTGTCGATGACCCCATCCCTGTCCTGCCCACCGCATCCTCCCTGCTCCCCCTCTACGAGCTTGAGAAGTGGTAGGCGGGAGCTTCAGTCGATCTCACGCTGAATACAAACGGCCAGCGAACTCTTTTTTTTTTTAGAGAAACTTCCGATCTATTCATCAACTGTCAAAGCGGTACAAAGAACACAAGAAGTAATAAAAATTACATCTAGATCCGAAGACCACCTAGCGACGACTACATGCACTAGAGCGAGCCGAAGGCGCGCCGTTGTCATCACCCCTCCATGATCAGAGTCGAGCAAACCTTGTTGTAGTAGACAGTCGGGAAGTCGTCGTGCTAAGGCCTCATAGGACCAACGCACCAGAACAGCAACCGTTGCCGATGAAGAGAAGCATAGATCAGAAGGATCCAATTTGTAGACACAAACGATGACGAACGAAGATCGGATCCAAACGGATCCACCGAAGACAACCACCGACCGAATCCCGCGAGATCCGTCGGAGACACACCTCCACACGTCCTCCGACGATGCTAGAAGCACCGCCGGAACGGAGGCTAGACGGGGAGGACCTTATTCCATCTTCAGGGAGCAGCCGCCGCTTCATCTCCCTAAGTAGGACACAAACCGTAACCAAACAGGAAAAAAACATGTGAGAACGGAGCCCTCCCGACGGCGAGTACCGAGATCCACCGCGTCACCATGGCACTAAGGCCACGGAGACAAGGTGGATCGGCGGCGGCCGGCAGGAGGCTGGAAACCTTGATCGCCTTTTTCCCTGGAGCTCCGTGCGAAGGGGTAAAAGGCCAGCGAACTCGATATCGATCTGGCGAGAAGCAATGGCACCGGCATCTTCAGCAACCGCATGGCAATACACATAGCTCAACAGACTAGATTGGACGACCTGCACCTGCATGCCACCGAGGTAGTTTGGGACCTGACAATTTTTCTATCACACCTGGACTCAAGTTGAAGGTCCAACAACAGACTCCAGAATAGATGTTCTGACGGGCTCTATTTCTTGAACCGACATGCAGAGGATTTGATCAAGGTATACTGAAGCAGATGTATGAGGCCGATGCCTTGCCTGGAAGAGAGAGCAGTTAATTCTCAGGATGAGAGAAATAAAAGAGCTAAGCAACGAACAAGTGCTCATGGCGTTAGTTGGTGTGCGGATCGTCGGCGTTAGGCGTGCAAGTCGTTGACAACGGGGATTGCAGCAGCGGCGGCATCTGCTGCGTGTGGGGTCGTCGGCGCAGGAATTGAGGCGGCAGAGAGATTGCGGTGGCTATGTGTGGGGGTTGCTGGGGGAGTACGAGGGCGCGACACAGGATTCTAGCGTTTCGGGTACCGTCCATTTGTAAGCCCTCAAGGTTTCGTAGTGTTACCCGTTTCACCGTATGAATCTGATGAAATAAGCAATAGAGTTAAAGAAAAGAACGGTAAAGCTGCGTAGGATTGAAATTATTTGACGGACACCCCGTTACTTAGAAATTCAGTAGTTTTTGAACAACGTGATGATCTATTAACTGAAACCCAGTGGGCGCAGTGTTTTGATTATGTTGCTTTTATGTTCGATGGCAGAGGCTTTTAAGTTCATCTACCTAGCAATCCAAAGCAACATTCAGAAGTAATTATATTTCATACTTACATATTGATGACGGATTTCATGATTTTGGGCAAATTCGTATTAGAGCAAGAGGAGAGGAACATGGCGACATGGGGAATTTCTGGGAGCTTCTCAACTGTACTTCCCATATTCATCTCTATTTTATTCATTTACACTTCACAGAAATTTTATGCCAGGAGAAAATTAACTGGTAGAAGACCACTGACGTTCATGGCAACATGGTCAAAAGGTACAGACATGCTGATTGCATCTCACACTATACATTCTTCTGTTGTAGATCACAGGTGTTGTACTAAAGTCCAGTTCAAAACTGAGATGGGTGATAGGATTTTTAATGCTTTCTTCATCGGTTATATGTTTAGTACATTTGTAGGCAATCACATGCTATGAAACATCTGCGAATCGAGGAGGGTCTGAATGATTTCGAAATTATGGACCATACATCAGTCAACCTGAATTATGGTCCAAATTTAACATTTGCTGGGAAAGAGATGAACAAAATCTATGTAAAATACAACTCGAACGAAAGTGTGTAGTAGACTTAAAAAAATTGTGAAGACGTGTGTTGCACGTGCAATTGTACTAGTTCTGTTAAAATCAAACAAATTGAGAGAGGTGGGCCCCTGTTGTGTATCTGCATGCACGGCGGCCGGTATGGCTGTGAGGTGACGGCTCTATCAGTGGGTCTTTTTTTTTGAACAAGGGTAGGGCCCTGAAGGACCCAGAAGCTGCTTATATTTCAGCGGTGGGATTACATTTTGCAAAAACACCCAAACTGATAAGGAAATTACAAACAGGGCCTGCAATTTTACATAAAGGACTCCAAAGGGAAAACATAAAAAGCAATTGAGTCCCTCTACACCGAAGCTTGACGACGAACTCAACGGCCGGAGCAGCGATGCCATTGCCGGGGACAAACCACTTGGTACAGCACCTCTGATGAATCTTCGGCCGGAGTTGAGTTTCCTCCGAGATGGCCTGCGGCCAGGAGGTTGAACAGCCACAAGAACGTGGCCTTGGAGGGCCGCCATTCGGCCATAGCAAGCAGAGGCAAGACGGCCATCGCCGTCGCACGTCCTCTGCTGAAGAACTCCAGAAGATAGCAGCTAGAAAATATCCATGCCGATACCAACCATGGAGCAGCCGCCCTTCGGCTATCGTGGTCGACGGCTCTATCAGTGGGTCGAGGATGACCTAACTCCTAAGGGCGCTGCACTGTGGGCCTTGGGTCCTGTGCTTTTGTCGGTGAGGCCGCCCAGGACGGGCCGTATCACACACATGGTTTTAAATTTCAGTTTCAGTAAAATTTCGGCCACTACTGAAATCACTGAAATTCAGTGAATTTCAGTGATTTCGGTTTTCGTTTCAGCCAAATGATCGAAATTTTCTTTTGAAATTCACTTAAATATTCAAAAAATATTTAAATATATTAAATACATTTTGAGTTTATGTGTATTACTAAAAGAACTGAAATATTTTGGCTGAAAGATAATTATTTCGGTGTCTACTGAAATCACTGAAATTCAGTGAATTTCGATGAAATCTCACTGAATTTGAAAACCATGATCACACATCCGTACACATTCTTTCCTGCCCTCTACCTCAAAATGTTCTGCAAATTAAGTATCGTTGTGAATTGGAAAAACAAGTGTTTTATGAAAAAACATGTTCGTATGCAAATCATCACATGTACGGCTTAAATTCAGTGGTATTTCAGTTTTTTAGTCTTACTTAAACGGCATGTTCTGTACGAGCAGAAGCTAGGATTAGCGAAACATCTTTTCCACGGCAGCCAGGCGACAGATATCGCAATCGCAATCGCATCTGCATGCACATCCCCATCGTCATGTGGCATGTGCCCCATATATATCGATCAAGCCTCCAACCAGCTGAACCAATCACATGCAGAGTGCAATCATGCACCACATTGTTTATTCCCTGGTGATAAAGAATGATATCTTGCTATTTTCAAGAAAAGAAAAAAAGCTCCAATGTATGACATCTGATTCGACTGTCACAACTGAATTCCGTGCGGAAAGTACGAGTACCTTCCGTTTAAAAAATAGGTCCTGTCAACGGCAGACATTTTCTTTGGCAACAAGGCATCTGGTGAATATTTGATATGTTTGCTGTAAATATCTTCAAGAAATCATACACATTTCTAACCAAGCCCGGCCCATTTATCATCGAGGCTCGTACTTGGTTATTTTTTGCCCGAGCCTGTGCCGCTGCATGGGAGTGGCGAACTGGCGATGACGACGAAACTGCAGGCTCGCTGGAGGTTGGGGAGGAAGTCACGGTGCAAACGGGACACAGTGCAGGAGCCCGCACGTACGCCGCGTTGGCGCCGCGTATTTTTGCGGCGCCGCGCGCGCCGCGTAGGCGCTAGGCTAGCAAGCGAGGGTACGCACATGATGGACCTGGGCGCGCAGACGACGGTGAGGCCGCCGGGGAGCACGATGTCCTGGACCTGTCGCGGTCGAGCTCGATGGAGCGGCTCGCCGCGCTGCTTGCAGTACTTGAGGCGGACGTCGGCGACGACGTCGTAGCCGAGGCCGATGGACCGGACGGCGGTCTCGGCCGCGCTCCGCGGCATCTCGAGCCCACGAACAACCATCCTCGTTTATCCCACGCGCAGCCATCCTCGCTCATCCCGTGGGCCACGGCGCCAAAATCCCAATCCTAGAGCTGAAATATCTGGAAATTGCTGAAATGGTGAGAAATTCCCCGTGGAATCGGCGAGATCTGCAGGAATTCGGGAGGGGGAGGATCTAGACAGCGCGCCGGGAACACGCGGCGAGGCGGAGGAGCGGAGTTACGGGCGTTTACGACGGCACGGCGGCGGCGGCGCTTGCGGGGAAGACGACCACGGGTCTGACGATTTAGTCGCTGCGATATGCGGCACGATGCGGCAACCGTGGGCCGGCCCGCATACGCCGTTTATTTTTCCTGCATTTCCGTGGAATCTCACGTGTGCATCTAATTGGGCCCAAATTTGCGGCGCCGCGGCCGGCCCACTCCCGCTTGCACCGTGAGGAGGAAGCCATGTTTTTCCTTTTATTTGTTTTGAGAGAGAAAGGAGAGATGTTTACAAAAATAACCCTGAATTTGGATGTCTCTCTCCGCCCGTAGGACTGGCCTGCTTTTGCAATGTTTATGCACGTACATGCAATGTTTTCTTCGCAGATGGCGGACTGGCCTGCTTTTGCAGTTTATTCAGGCCATCTGGTCTACGTGGTGGATTAGATTCAGGATGCAAGTGGACAAGCTGAGCCGGCGCGTCCGCTTCATCTGCCTTGTCCGTAAACGCTAATGACAAGATTAGCGGCGCCCGCCTCCGCCAATTTAGCTGGCCGCTGTGCACGGCGGACATAACGGGACGAGCCGTCGCCGCTATGCAGCTAGTTTTTGCGCGGCAGTTGCTATGCCTAGCTTTGTATACTGGCACGTGAATATCGATCATAAGAAGTACTAGCTCAACCTGGTTAGCACATGAATATGCGGCTAGCTGAATAAACTCACGAAGCAGACTACCGCTCTGTTTATAAATAAAATAATACGGTGGCCGAACCGAGATACAGTGACATGCTGCCGGACTGCGAGACCACGATCTTTGGTGATGCGAGACGACGGACGCGTACCTCGGCGGCCAGGCGGTCACTTTCCGCCTAATTTGAGCCGCCCATCCGGTTAGCCGTTTAGGACATCCTAGCGGCGCGGACCGAACGGACTGACGGAATCTGTGTCCGTCTACATCGTGAGATTAGATACTGTATATGAGAGAGATCAGAGAGAGAAACTCTCGTTTTTTGAGATAAGGGGGTGCGGATCCCCAGCCTCTGCATCAAAGTGAGCACACAGCTATCCGTAATTATTCATCAAACCTTACAAGATACAACATTGATCAAACCGAGGTCAGCCGCTCGGCAACAAAAGTCGCTACAACTATGATGGGGGTGGCCATGATCAGAGCCGCATGCCTTGACCTCACACTTACACGCATCATCTACAACCGGAGCACCGGTCTAGCAGACCCTCAACGCGCACCACATGTGCGCGCTACAGAAGTCGCTACCACCTTCTTCCTCGAACCCATCTTCAGGAAAAGATCAACGTCATGGCCTTGCAAGGCCAGCCAAACAGCACCACTGCCCTGCCCTCGTCCATTCGCATGCATCCACGCCGAGACCCCACTGCACCATGCTGCCGAGTCACCATTGTCGACGCGGAAAATGGCACGCCGCTCCACCATCAGATCTCTCCAGCCAGGATGTCTCCAACACGATGCCACCAAGGAGGAGAACGACACTGGAAGTGCCGCCATCGTGCGATCCGATAAGCCCAGATCCGAAGTTTCCTCTGGAGCATCAGGGAGGGAGGCTAGAACATCGCAGCAACGACTCCTTCAACAAGGTAACAACACCTGCGGGCGCGCGTCGTCGGCCCCGACCGAATCGGAGCCCAGCTCTCGCCGGCCGACAAACTTGCCTCAAGATCCGTCGCAAGGATATGAGAGGCAGGAGGACGCCAAGAGGCAGGCCGAAGCCGCACCACCGACGGAACCCTCGCTGCTCCTCCATCCTCGCTGGGATCCGATCTACGTCTTCAACACCTGGAAGATCCATGGTGCCGATCCGCCGGCATGATCCACCCCCATCTCCCAGCCGCCATCATCGAGATCTCGGGTCGCCGCCACCGCCGTCATGGCGAGAAGCACCGCCCCTACCGTTCGCCCGCGCCCCTGCCACGGCCGCCGCCATGCGCTCCCGGGCCGGAAGCCGTGGTGCCCAGTAGCTCCACGCCTCAGCCAAGGACCCCAACCCGCGCTGGGCTCCTCAACGGAGAGGACAATCGATCCTCGCCGCCGCCGGCCAACCAGGCTTTGCCTGGCCGAGAAATAGAGTAAAGTATGCCGGCGGGATTTGTGAGAAAATCACGAGAGGATGATGCGTTTGAGGGCTTGTTTGGCTGTCCGGGTTAAATATTCGCGGGAAAATAATCCCGGTCGAGAATCTGAAGAACCACGTGTAAAACCCCGGGATTCTATTCCCGACCTCTGGACTAGAGGAAAATTGTCTCCGAGAAAAGGCCGGGATCCCCCCGGGATTGCAGTTACCGAACAAGCCCTGAGGGCCGGTGTAGAATGAACCGAAGAACCTGTGGATAATTTGGTAGGATGAACGAGGAGAGATTGAGAGAGATAGGAAGAGGACTAGAGTCTAGTGCAGCAGCAGGAGGAGGAGAGTGATGGGATAGCTTCTGTTTGGTAGGTGAGCAGCAAAGAGCCAAAGAACAGATGCCAGAGTAACATGCGAATGCAGTTTTGGTATGGCAGTACGAGAGGGACAGTGAGCAGTGAAGACTGAAGAGTGTGTGAGCATCAGTATAAATCAAGCCTGCCTGCACAGTCTGGGCAGTGGGCAGCAACTCGGCCAATCCAGCTTAGTTAGACTGCTCACACGATTAAGATAGTATAATAGTCTGACAAATTGTTAAGACTGGACGTACGACAAGTAGCGACCATGACATTTTCGCGGCAGCCACTAATGTAACTATTGGAAATGGTGAAAAGGCTCTCTTTTGGGAATCTTCATGGCTAAACGGAAGGAGGCCAAAGGACATTGCTCCTTTGGTTTTTGACATTGTGAAGAAAAGGAAGTGCACGGTTAGAAAAGCTCTCACAAATGATTTTTGGGCATCACAAGTGGACACCCAAGGTGGGCTCTCTCTCGAGCACATTTCACAATTCGTTCATCTTTGGGAGCTCATTGCAAACGTTCACCTCACCCTCGGTGTGACGGACTTGATCACTTGGAAGTTCACAAAAGATGCATGCTATTCTTCTAGTTCGGCATACAAGGTGCAATTCTTGGGGCAAGTCGATTCCATGATGCCAACTTTAGTTTGGAAGCCGTGGGCGCCGTCGAAGTGCAAAATCTTCACTTGGTTAGTTCTTCAAGACCAGGTTTGGATGGCGGATAGGCTTGAGCGGAGGGGGTGGCAAAATTGTGGTCGTTGCAAGCTTTCCAACCAAGTCCAAGAGACGGCGGCTCACCTCCTCTTCCAATGTCGGTTTACCACTAGAATTTGGAACGCTCTCAAGACTTGGCTTGGTCTCCATGATATCAATCCAAATGAGTGGCTTGGCATCCCGACGGTTAAAGATTGGTGGACCAATGTCATTCACAGGAGAGGTGGCTCAAGGAAGGTGATGGCCTCGCTTGCCATGCTTGTCTCATGGGAAATTTGGTTGGAGAGGAATGCGCGCGTCTTCCACAACAAATCGTCCACCGCCACAATGCTAATTGATAAGATAAAGGAAGAAGCGGTGATGTGGGGGCATGCGAGCGCAAAAGCGATATGTAATATTATGCCGCGAGAGTAGACTTATGTTTTGGCCTTGACCCTTGGTCAAGGCGGGTATGTAACACTCTAAAACTTCTCCCTTTTTTAAATGAAATGACAAATCTTTTGCCTCGTTAAAAAAAAATATAAGGACCCAAATATTATTGGCTCCAAATAATAATTACCTATAACCTGCCACAACATAATTATGACCATACATCTAATGCAAAAATGAATTTTCTACCCACCATCACACTTTGTGAATAACGATTTCCCAACTCCATCTCGATCTCCTCCATGTAGTCTGTAGATAAGAAGGCATGTTAGGATCCCACGTCACATTTAGCATTGGATGTGTGCATCAGATAGGTGTCATTTACATACACAAAAGGATAAAAAAAAGAGAACTGAAGAAATATAAGCACATAAGGAGCATGAGCCATCGGGAGTAGTTCGACCGCCATATATGTTAATTTCACGAACTTAGGGGGAGACATGGCTGCTCGATCAGCTAAGCTTAATCTTCCTCCACGTCTGGGAACATATATGGCAATCGCATCTTCATGGATGCGCATGATCTCATTTCTGACAAATGAACACTCCTGATATCCGTTAAACAATCACAAGTGAGCTCGTGAACTCACTAGTACCTTCCAGGCCTGCATGGAAGATTTTGAGAAAAATCCATCAATGGCCACCGTATTTGAGCGCGTTACTCGCCGTGGTCACCGTACACAGCTATATGCAAGTTACGGTCACTGTATACGCGCCAGTGTGTCGTACACGGTCACCGCCGAGGGCGTAGCGCAGTATCTGGTGCAGTGTCGAAGAGTGGAGCCCGTTGTCAGCCTCTTGCGGAGTGGTTGAGGTGGTCTTTTTATGGAAAAACCCTTGCAGCTATGCGCGACACACGGTTCAGCCCCTCCGCCACTGGACTAAGGTAGCGAGCTCGTCTTCTTCTCGGAGGTGGTAGAGGGAGAGGGAACGATGCGAGCAGCGCGGCGGGTGAGCTGGTGGAGATAGTGCTGCTCTTGCCAGAGACCTTTCCGAGAGCGGCGCGACGACGTACCGGCGGGTCGACAAGCCCGTCATGTCACCACGGCGGAGACCCGACGGTGACCCTCCACCCGTCTACGGTTAGTCCCCAAACCACCATGATTCTGCTGTTAAAAAGCCGCCTTCTAACGTTAGGGTTTAGGGTTCGTCCTCCATTGCGGCCTGTTGTTGCAGAGAGGGTCGATTTGTCAACGATTTGAGCCTCTGTTCTTAAATTAGCGGTTCGATTTCAGTTTGTGGTTTGGGTAGGGTTTATGAAGATGTTAGTTTTCTGTCCAAAAGAGGCAATTTCGGGCGCGATTTTGCATTATTGATTTCTGTTAGCTGCTGATGGTTGTTGCTGGGGTTAATTGGGGGTGTCATGCGGCGCTATCGAATGATGAAATTTTGCATTTTTTGTTTGTTTAGATTGTGCATGTTTTAGGTGTATTCTTCGTTGATGGATTGTGGTGCAATATTTGCAGGGTCTCGCAGCAGTGCTTACTTCTCTTTAGGAATCAACCATGGGGGATACTTTCTTGGCAGTGGCAGCAACCGAAGTTACGTAGAGGGTTCAACTATTTGGTTCGACCATGTAGACAGTGTTACTTGGTCACCCCTCATGCTAGAGAACCTTGTGGAGGAAATTGGTTACGAGATGCAAGGCAGGTTGAAGGTTCACTACTGCATACCTGTGCTCACACTTAGCGGAAATGGGTTGAGGCAATTAAGGACTGAAGAAGATGCAGCTGCAATGCTAAAGTTTGTTGATTTGGGGCACCATTTCATCAGTCTGTACATTGATCATGAAGATTCAATCAGAAGAATGAATTGGGATGATGTACTTCATTTTCCTGTTGCTGATCTACCTCCAGTGATCAGTCCCTGTAAACCTCTTCAGACAGTTGAAGCCGGTGATCAAGAAATTGAGCCCCCTGTTTCTGTGGAAGAAGGTGGCAACCAAACTCCAATTTTGGTAATGTAACCTGACAAGTGTGATGCACCTACAGTACCAGCAAGAGAGTGCTTGAGGCCTAGGAAACAACAGGTTACACCTACTACCGAAGAAGCATCATGTACTGCACTGTCAGATGAAGAAGATGACCCAGATTATGTTGACTCTGAGTATGACATCAGTGATGATTAAGATTTGGATGCAGACACTGTTTCCTATGAAGGCACTGCAGTAAAAGATGTGGTTTTCACATATGGTGCTTCAGAAGAAGAAGAAGATTTATGGGGACCAAATTCGGATGAAGACATAATTGACTTAAGGTTCAAGACATTCAGAGAGCAAGATCTAAAGCAAGTTGAGTTCCATGTAGGGCAACAATTTGAGTCAGTTCACATGGTTAGAAAGGCTATTCGAGAGTACAGTTGCCAAAACAGATGGGACATAAAGCTGCCAGTCAATGATCTGAGGAGGATCAAGGCAAAATGTTTTGGAGGTGAGAAAAAGGAGTGCATTTGGTACCTATGGGCTTCAGTTGACAGCAGAAAAAATTCTTGGATGATCAAGAGATATGAGAGTGAGCATACCTGCAGCAGGAAATGGAAAATCAAAGGCTTCACATCTAACTTTCTAGCTGACAAGTACTTGGAATGCTTTAGAGTAGATCAGGACATGAACATGAAGAACTTCTCCAGAATTGTGCAAAGGGACTGGAACATGACACCTTCCAGGAGCAAGCTTCAGAGGGCAAGAAGGCTTGCAATTAAGAAGATCTATGGTGATGAAGAAGGGCAGTACAAGCTTTTGTGGGACTATGCCAATGAGATAAGAAGAAGCAATCCTGGCAGCTCTTTCTATCTATCTCTGGATGAAAACTCAAGGTTCAAAAGATGTTACATGAGCTTGGAGGCATGCAAGAGGGGCTTTCTTGAAGGTTGCAGGCCCATGATCTTCCTTGATGGCTGCTTTATTTAAACTAGATACAGGGGTCAATTACTAGCAGCTGTTGGCATTGATCCTAATGATTGCATATATCCTATTGCTTCTGCTGCTGTGGAAACTGAAGATACCGAGAGCTGGAATTGGTTCCTTGAGACATTGAAGCAAGATTTGGATATTGTCAACACTGATCCTTGGACAATCATGTCAGACAAGCAGAAGGTAACTAAGCCCACTCCCTCTCCTGTTATCTCTATACTGTTTCATCTGTACTTCTTCTTCTTGCTGACTCTATTGTCTTATACATGCATGCAGGGCCTCATAAATGCTGTAAGAGACCAATTCCCTGACTCAGAACACAGATTTTGTGTTAGGCACATGTGGCAAAACTTCCAAATGCATTTCAAAGGTGATGCTTTGAAGAATCAGCTCTGGACTATTGCTAGAAGCAGCACACCAATCAGATATGAGGCAAATATGGAGCACATGAAGAGCCTAAACCCTGATGCCCATGCATGGCTAGATAACTTAGATCCAATGACATGGGTTAGGGCTTTTCAGAGTGAAATACCAAAATGTGACATACTACTGAACAACAACTGTGAGGTGTTCAACAAGTAAGAATCTCATCTATTTCAAGTTCACAACTTATTGATGTCTGTGTTTAATGGTGTCCACAACTAATTCATGTCTGTGTTTTGTTATTGAACCAGATACATTTTAGAAGCTAGAGAATTGCCAATTCTTAGCATGCTTGATAGGATAAAATATCAATTTATGACACGTCACTACACTATGCCCCAAGATTCAGAAAAAGCTCGATAAGCACATAGAGTGGTCAAACAATTGCTTCTCAGAGGGAGCAGGAGATGGTCTCTTCAAGGTAGGTGATATGTTTTCTTCTACTGCATCTGACTACATTGTTGATCTGTAGGGGATGACATGCACTTGTCTGAGATGGGCACAGAGTGGTATTCCTTGTCCACATGCCATTTCTTGCATGAGACATGAAAATTTAGACCCTGTCAACTATGTGGATGGTTGCTACACTGTTGAAATGTACAAAATGGTATATGGAAACATTGTGTACCCATGCAATGACAAGACAGAGTGGGAGAAGACAATTGGCCCTACTATCTTGCCACCTCATTATGTGAGGCATGTCGGGAGGCCAACCATATCCAGAAGAAAATGTCCTGGTGAAGTAGATGCTCGAGGGGGAGGGAAGAAGATATCAAGGCATGGAGTAATTATCCATTGCAGCTACTTTGGTGAACCAGACCATAATGTTGGAGGTTGTCATTACTTGAAAGCAGGGCAGCCTCCACCAAGTGCAGCACAACCTACCCCTGTGGTCACAACTGCAGAAGAGCTTGTCGTATCACAGGTAATGGCACCACTCACTAGTAGGAAAAGGCCTACCGCTGGCGGACGGAAATGGTCTACCGCTGGCGGGCGCCACTCACTAGTAGGAAAAGGCCTACCGCTGGCGGACGGAAATGGTCTACCGCTGCCGGGCGGGCGCCCGCCAGCGGTGATTACGCCAGTGGTAACGATTTACCGCTGGTGGGCACAATTTCCGCCCGCCAGCGCGAGGATAGGCAGCGCTGGCGTGCAGCAGCGGCCGCCAGCGCTAAGATACTTCGGCCGCCAGCGGTACGCCTCGCTGGTTGGAGTTCTGAGAGAGCTGTCCGCCAGCGGTACGCCTCTGTGTCCGCCAGTGGTACATTTTCGTGGTATTTTTTTGTTTTTTTAAATAACGTATTCCAACAGCATATCAAATATAAATACAGGATATTGAGGTACAGGCGACGAAAATGATAATAACATAGAAATTTCCACATACAAACGCGTCAAAAGTTGTCATACACGAATACATGTCGATAGATTCATACATGGAAGTTTTCCAAATGGATTACTACTGTCATCTAAAACACAATCTTATACAAGAGAATGCCAATAATGATCAGTAAGAAGGGGATCACGATGAAGTTGGACTTCATCTGGTTCTTCCTCTCTTCCGCAAGCAGGTGATGCAAATATCTAGCTTCTGTCTCCGCTTTACTTTCGTAAATGTTGTGGTTGTTCACGATGATGTTGGACTTCATCATCTGGTTCGTCTTTTCTTCCTCAAGTAGATGGTTGGCATACCTAGCTTCCGCCTCCGCTTTAGTCTTGTAGCTCTTGTGGTTGTTGTCTTTGAACTCGTTCACTTGCTTTTTACAGTCTTCCCACTTTTCATATACTCCTGGAACACGACCTTTGTACACCACATACCACTTCCCCATTTCTCTGTACACAAGATGCATATAAAATTACAAGTCAAATAAGAGTTGTAAGAAAAAAGATTTGTGTACATAAGAGAGAAGAAAGATTAAAGCAAACAAAAAATTAACTAAGCATGCATGCATCTAACGAGTTGTGTACATAAGACAGAATAAAGATTTGTTCCTCGATCACCTTCTCTCTGGTATCTACGGGAATGGTTCACAACCATTTAACGAGTTGAATGGCCTGTGATCACCCGAATAGCTTAAGCGCCTTTCTATATCGGCATTAGCTGGTGGTTGTAAGCCGTAGTAGAATTGTCCATCTTGATCTAGGACGTCACACATGATGATTCGCGCAATCATGTTCTGAATGTATCGGAACTCGGCTCTGATAACATAATCAGCGGAGTCCTTTAGTCTTGCAACCCATGCGTTGAAATCACGAGAAATAAATTGGCCTCGTCGTTGAAACTTTAAAAACCACCTCATTTGATAGAGGAGGTACCATGACTCCATGCAACTACTTGAATCCTGCTTCATGCAGGGGAAATACGTTCTGTGCGCGAACCTAAACCTTCCATCCTCTGACTTTCTTGTTTTTAAAATCGGGCCACCCTTCATGGCGTAGCCGTGGAGAGCATTATTCAGAACAATCTTGATGTCGGTGTAGTCCCGCTTAGACTCCACCCTGTCTTCATAGCGATCCCCGCTATCGAGATACAAGGCAGCTAAGCGTTCCATGTCCAAGTGGATGAGGGTGACGTGTTTGTTTCTGCGCAAAACATCACCATTGTAGACGCAAATTCAACGATGGAAATCTGTGGAAGCATGTTATGACAGGTAGGCATGACTTACTCGGGAAAATAAGACAAGATAAATGAGCACGGCGGGCTCGACGCATTGTCGAGGAAGAGCTTTTGGAGATAACCGGTCGCGGATTTCCTACCCTCAGGGTTGTTCACGAACATTTCTTGCATGTAGTAGGGGTCAACCATCACTATGCCGGGGGTATTCTCCATTTTGATTTGGTGCACCATTTGGAGCGCAACAAGACGGACTATGGATGGGTGGAGCGGAAGACTATGGTACACTGCGAAGATATCATCAAATCTCACAAAGAGCAGGTCTGCGCCATTTTCCCTGGCAAAGCCCAACCGTTCTGGTACATTTGCAATGAAAAGGGGATATGTTGGAGCTTCTTGGTCGAGAAGTTTCCTCTCCACAACAAGAACAACCTCATGTAGGTCCAACAAATGTCCTCTCAACTGTTTGACACGATCCGCCAGCAGGATCGATCTACCCAAGTGATGCATCTTATGCCAGTCCTTGATGGGTATCCTATCCACAAACTGGGAATCAGTCCCTTGCTCCGGTGGGACGGTGGAGTCGTCCAATTTTGTTTTCTTGTATCTTCTACGTGCCTTCTTAGGCTTGTTCACCGGCGCATCTTCTGGCGTCCCATGATTTGGCAAGATAGGAACCAAATTGGTGATAGAGTTGCCACACCCGTAGCCGATCATGGGGGGCGGTCCTACTTGGCCTCCCTTCATCCAAGTCCCAACAAACTCACGGACAGTAGGAAACATGGATTTGAAGGTATTTCTGAGTTCGTTCTCTATGAACGCCTGCATCGGATCCTCGTCTTGTATATGAGAACCGCCGGACTCGTCGTTGTCCGCCATGTTCACACTAACGAGAAAAGTCGAACTTTAGTATAACGAAAAAATTCACGAATTTTTTTGGCATGACCTTTGCTACAATTACGAAACATGGAGTACCCGAATTTGCCGAAACGGAAGCTAATCAACATTCCGGCAATCTCAAGGGACTCAAGGGTACCTACAAACATTTTATATTCATCACAACCACCAAAAACGGCATTTCCGAATCACATCACAACCACCACCGAATCACATCCGCAACCATATTCACATGCATACTTCATATTGTCACCACTAACCACAAATAAGGGGTAAAAAATAGTAATGGCATTTCAACAAACACCTTCCGTGCACGGCGGTTAATGGGTGGGAGGGGAGGGAGGAGGCGGCGGGTGAGCTCACTGGGAGGGGCGCGGCGGCGTGGAGGAGTAGGCCGGCGACGGCGGCGGTCAGGGAGGCGGCGAGTAGGCGCGGCGAATCGGGGCGGCGCGGGTGGGGCGGCGCGGGCGGCTAAGTCGGGGAGGCGCGGGGCGGCGAATCGGGGCGGCGCGGGGTGGGCGGCGAATCGGGGCGGCGCGGGGAGGCGAGTCGGGGCGGCGGTCGACGGCGGCGGCGGCGAATGTGGGCGGCGGGGCGGTTCGGAGGTCGGGGCGGCGCGGCGGCGGCGCGGGGTTAGGGTTAGAGAGGAGGCCGGACGGGGAACTGGGAAGATGGAAAGAGAGCGGCCCGACCGGCCGGTAAGTGGGCCGGCCACACTTACTGCTGGCGGACGGGCCAGGTGTCCGCCAGCGGTATATGGTTACCGCTGGCGGACGAAAAGATTTCTCCGCCAGCGGTATGTTTTAAAATTTTCTGTTTTGTTTTTTATTCTGTTTTTTGTTATTATTTAGTATTTTCTAGTATAGTTGTGTGTATATAAATAAATATTCATACACATCACATTGTTCAAAACATCTTAATTAAATTACAACTTTTTACAATAACACACATGCATGTGTCTCGCGCTTTTCTCTTAGCGTTTGGCCTTCTTCTTGCCTTTCTTGGTGGTCTTAGCTACATAATTCAGCCCCACATTATGACCTCTTCTTAAGAATGGAAGACCTCCGCTCGTGGGTAGCGTGGTTCTGCTTCTTCTTGATGTGTATGGCGTGTTATCATCATCTTCATCATCTTCAATATTAGGGTCACCGTACTGGTCGAAGTCGTCCTCATTCGCGATTCCATCTATTCCAATGATGTTTCTTTTGCCTCTCCTCACGACTACACGGCTAGGCTTTGACGGGTCGGTTATGAAGAAGCACTGAGACACGTGCTTAGCCAATACCCATGGATCATTTTGTGCGGTGACGTTCGTGCTGCTTGATGAAGTGCCGGCTTCCGGTAAAACCATGGTGGTGAAGTATTGGTCTTCCTTTTTCATGGTGGATAACCTAGCCCATCTCACACGGAACATCGGCACCTTCTCTCTAGAGTAGTTAGGCTCCCAGATGTCCTCTATCCTTCCGTAGTACCTGAACTTTTTGTCACCGACGTAAGATAGCATTGTTACCCCTGAATTTTGATAGTCAGAAGTTTTGTCCTTTGCCTCTGTGTAGAAAGTGAACCCGTTGATATCATATGCTTGAAATGTCGCGAGGTTGGGGGCGAGGCCACGTGACAAGTCGTATAACCATCTACCTTCTGCATCATCCGTTGGCGGAGCGACAAGCTCATCTTTGAACCAACTCAAGAAAGAGGAGTTGTGCTCTCTGATTATTTCTCCTTCGGTCCTTTGCCTGCCCTGGCCAATGTACTTCTGCTTAATCTCCAGTTTGTGCTTTTGCACCCAAGTATCGACCATTTGAAGGTGTTGGAGAGCTACTAAGTTTGCCCTCTTAGAGTCGGCCATTCTCTTACTGAAGCCCACATGTAAGTCCCGCGCGCCATTTTTGTGACCTGACCCACCTAACTTGCCAAAGTGCTTGTTTGGGGGCAAACCAACAGGGTTATCAATTATCTCCAGATGATTCATGCAGAAAGAGATGCACTCTTCAGTGAGAAAGCCTTGAACGATGCTTCCATCCGGACGGGCCCTGTTACGAACAAATCCTTTTATGACCCCATTCATCCTTTCGAATGCCATCATGTTGTGGAGAAACAACGGTCCGAGATGAATGATATCATCCACGATGTGGACCAACAAATGCACGCAAATATCAAAGAATGCGGGCGGGAAGTACATCTCAAGCTCGCATAGTATCACAACAATCTCTTCCTGCAGCGTTGAGAGTCTCTTTGCGGTGATTGACTTTCGAGAGATCACGTCAAAGAAGTTACAGAGTCCAAAAAGGGTCTCACGGACGTGCTTGTCCATTATCCCTCGGATCGCAACTGGGAATATCCGTGTCATCATCATGTGACAATCATGAGACTTCATACCGCTGGAGGTATGTCGGATCATCCAGGCACCTGACACATCCGAAATATCCGTGGCACACCTGGCCGACAACATATGCGTAGCCGGGCAAATCGTGCACTGTACACAACAAGGCAGCTCTCATAGGGAAATAATCTTCTGCGACGGCGTCCGAAGTGGGAACCCCTTGGGACGACCATAACGTGTCTAGCTCATCTTTCAGTAGCTTCAGATACAGATTGATGTCGCTGCCAGGTTGTTTCGGCCCTTGAATTAGAATGCTCATGTGTATGTACTTCCTTTTCATACACAACCAGGGAGGTAGGTTGTATATCCATACAAACACGGGCCACGTGCTGTGTGAACTACTCTGGTTGCCAAACGGATTGAGACCGTCGGTGCTGCAACCCAATCTGGTATTCCTTGGCTCGTCTCCAAAGTCTGCATCGAAAGAGTCTAATGCTTTCCACTGGCTAGCATCCGAAGGGTGTGTCAGAATTATCTTTTCACTCCGGTCTGAATCTTGCACCACTGCCGCCTTTCTTTCCACGTGCCAGCGCATAAGCTTTGCTTCCTTACGGTCTGCGAAATATCGCTGCAGACGAGGAATGAGCGGAAAGTACCACACAACTTTGCGAGGGGCTTTCTTCCCGGTCTTGTATCGATTGGCATTGCACACTGGACATTTGGTCATTCCCTCATCCTCTTTCCGAAATATGTAGCAATCGAAGATGCACACATGGTACCTCTCGTGCGGTAAATCAAAGGGGCACACGACTTTCTTGGCTTCGTCACAACTTTTAGGACACGTGTTGCCCTTCGGAAGGATACCGTGCAAATATTCCAGGTTAGCGTCGACGCTTATATCGCTCAATTTGTGTCTTGTCTTCATCTGCAGAAAATCAAGCGATACTTTCAAACGGGAAGCTTCTGGGTCGCAGCCTGGATACAACGGAGTATTTGAATCTTTCTCCAATTGCGCCAGCTTAGATTCCCTGTTAGCCGTCTTCTAAAGAAACAATTATGTTAGATGAGGGTCCCGCACGACTGAAGTTAGCGGTGTCCGTGTGTCCTCCTCTTCTAGTACCACACGATCATCATCGTCTTCTTCTACTTCATCATGTTGCACGGGATCCGGATCAGGCTCTTCGTGTTCTGGCCCCTCGTTGTTATTGTCTTGCTGCCCTTGATCCTGATTATTTCCTTCCGGCGCACCATCATTTCCATCATGTTCATCATCTGTTAACCAACGAGTGTGGCCATCCATGAAACCACGGAAGAGCAGGTGTTCCAGCAAAGTTCCGGTAAATGGACTGATACCGACCTCGAGTTTGCATGCGCGACACGGACACTGTATATCTATGCGCTTATTCTGCAACATGTCTTCCATCGCGTGTCTCAAGTACGTATTCACGACATGTTCACTCATAATAACCATTATCACCTGCACGTTGTATAATCAAGACAATAATTAAGCACCATTTAATATTTTATCGGGTTTATTTCACGAAAAAAATTCGCCATGACCTTCCTATAAATAGGACCCAAGGAGAGTGCCAAAAGTTGCCGAAACGGAAAATGAATCAACATTCCGGCATGGTATTGGCACCCTCACTAATTTTCACACATCACAACACAAATTTATTCATCACAACTCAATTTCACACATTCCAAGCCATTTTTCATCCAGCATTTCGCATGGTTACGGCGGGCGCATTTATCTGACCAAATTAATTTTAAGAATGTGTTTTAACTTATATCGCTAAAAGATCACCTTAAGAATGTTAAAACACACGTCAAAATAACCGCGGAAGTCGGCCGAAGATGAAATCTTGATCTTGAGATCTGAGTGACTTGAGTGGATTTCTTTTGATCAAAGTTGGATGTGGGGGAGAGATCTAGTGGGATCTATCAACTAAATCACTTTTTGTTGGCTAAAAGTGATTAATTTCATGGAGGAAATGAGCCACAAATGGGGGAAACTCGAGCTAAGAGAGAGAAGAGTGAAGTGCAATAAGTAAGCAAGGGTGGTAGGTGCGGCCGCACTTATGTCACTTTCCCAGGTTACCGCTGGCGGACGCTTCAGCGTGCCCGCCAGCGGTACTGAACGGAGCGCTGGCGTACTATTTCGTCAGCCCGCCAGCGGTACTGTCCCCATTTTTTTCCCCAGCTGAGCTCAGCCGCAGCAACTACCGCTAGCGGGCCCTGTCTATCGTCTGCCAGCGGTACGTTTAATACCTCTGGCGGGCGCGTATTGTGCCCGCCAGTAGTAGTTTGCCCCGCCTCGTCCCAGATTCCTGTTCCTACCGCTGGTGAGCTGTGCTGTTGTCCGCCAGCGGTACGTCCAGAACCAGTGGCAGACAGGAAAAACCGCCCGCCCGCGGTCGTAGCGCTGGCGGACGAAGACGTTGTCCGCCAGCGGTACGCTATTGGATATAAGCCTTTTCCTACTAGTGACTAATTAGTCTACATTTCTTACATATTTTCTGTGGAAGAAGGTGACAACCCAACTCTGAGTCCATTGTCATGTCGTAAATAGGTACATGATTTCCAAGGTAGCAGCTCGGGCCAGCCAAGGAAGCATGTTGCTGTTAATACCATGGCACAACAGGTAGAACACATTTCTTCTTTTGTTGCAAATGCTATAACACAAGGTCTGTTGTTTCTGAACATATACTTATGTTGTGCAGAGACCTATGCCTAGAATCATTGAAGCTAGGGCCATTCCACAGTCCACCTTCATCAGCCATGCCCAAGAGAACCTAAATGCACAGGAGACCATGCCAGATACGCTAAGACAAGGTGCACTGGCGCAGAAGCTTCTGCAGATGCAGAGAGAGAAGAACAAGGCAATAGAAGACATAAAGCTTGCTGTTTTGGAAGCCAAGTATGCTGCAGAAGTGAAGAGATCGAGCAGAGGAAAATTTCAAGAAAAAAACTTGAGAAGGAGAAAAGTAAAGCAGAGGAAGCTCAACAGAAAGAAAGAGAAGCTACAGAAAGGAGGGAGAAGAGAAGGTACGAAGCTGAGCTTAACAAGAAAGCAAGGATTGAGACAAAGAAAATCATTGCAGAGGTAAAGAAGAATGTACTTGAGAAGAAGAAGAAAGAAGAAGAACATAAGCTGGCCAAGAAGAAGATGCAAGAGGAGCAGAGGCTTGCCAAGAAGAAGCTGCAAGAAGAACAGAAGAAACAACAAGAAATAGAGAGGCTGGCAAATAAGAAAAGGCAAGATGAAGAGAGAGCTACGAAAAGGGCAAAGTACTCAGAACAGATGAGGACAACAGAGAAGGTTGCCCCTCTCCATGAAGGTGGAGTTCAGGGCAAGAAGGTCAACATGTTTGACAAATTTCGTCGAATGTATCTCATACTTGCACCTCTATCATACCTGAGCAAAACTAGCTTCAAATGCCAGGTTTTATGACCTTTTTTGTAATAATTATGTTGTGTTTTATGACCTGAACTGAGTGATATTATATGTGTCAAACTGTCAGTCAAGTCAATGAAGTTAAACTGAATGATTTTACATCTTTTAATGAAGTTAAACTGAATGTCGCATGTCTGTTCAACTGAATGATCTTATATCTGTCAATTTTGGGCATGTCTGTTCTACTGATGCACTGATGATCTTATATCTGTCAATGGTACTTTCAAAATGCACTGATGCACTGATGCTCTCACAATGATGCACTGATACACTTATAGCACACAAGATCATACATGGTTCATAACACATTACAACACATAACACACCAACATGGTTCATACACGAGCTTGGACATTGGTTCATACATCAACATAACAGCACTGCTAAGCTGGTTCAAACTACCACTACTACCAACATGGTTCAAACTACCAGTACTACCACTGCTAAGCTACCACTACTACAAGCACTGATGCTCTCAGTTCTTCAGATAAAGCACAATTGTACCCACTCTTGCAAGCACAAGGAAACCAAGAACAATCTTCAGAAGAAGGCATGTGATGGCCCTTGAAGAGGTTGATCTACAACGCCAGAAAACACTTTGCTTGATCTCCGGTGCGTAGTCACCTGCGTCAAAAGTAAATGGGTTAGGTTGAGACTCCAAGTGCAGAGTGTGTAGTAGTGGAAGACGTGTTTTCCCCACGAGGGTGACTCGAGGGTTTAATATCGAACTCTCGGGGAATCAGTAGTGAAGATATATCTTCTTATCCTTCTTTTGGTTACCTACAAAACAAAGTTAAATGTTTTGGTCCTCAACCTCACCTGTGGTTGTCAAGCACAAGGTGTAAGAATGATATCAAGATAGTTATGCAATGCAAACAGGAAATAAATATGCAATGGTGGTGGATGCAATGGTAAATGATATTTTTGGGTTTTTTAATGATGTATGCAAGATGAAAAGTATTTTTGTATTTTCGGATTTAATGATGGCTGAAAATGGAAAAGTGGTATATGGTGTTGGAAAGGTGTTTCTTATGATTAAAAATGGACCGGGGTTCATGGTTTCACAAATGCACTCTCTCTTTATAAAGTGGCAGACAATGGAACACACACAGAGTTAACATATGAGATTGCAACACAAAGTTTGATAACAAGTTACTTAGATATATGGGCATCACGTCCTAACATAGAGACCTTTTGGTTATTAGTCTCTCTTATACTCCACCAAGATGCGAACCAAATCATAACACCTCAGTAATTAAGATGACTCAGAGTATAGCAATAAGTTTCATGACATGAAGTGAAAATAAGAACATGCTGGATCTAGTCACAGGAAGAAGCTTGGTCACCCTCAACCCTTGCAGCATGGTATTTTTTTATCCCTAGTGAGGTAACAAAGTAAGGTAAACACCCAAGTGGATCGCGATATTAAGTTGTCAGCTTACCGCACTCACCACTCCCCGTTACTCCAACTAATGCACACATCCCCCACACACGCTCTCATAAACATGCTTGATCATAACAAGTAGACAAGAACGGGGTACATAATATGCATCTATACTCATAACTGAAACAAACATTGCAATCTCAAACATATATTAACTCATAGAAAGATCCACCACATAGGTATTACAAATATGACCGTAATC